>RCWM02000027.1:0-1200000 GCA_003667255.2 Euschistus heros
TTTACCCTTGTAAAATTATCGGTATGTAACTTGAATATCAAATTAAACGGGTATAGAGATGAAGTTAACACATCAAGTCGACACGCCTGTTAACGGTTTGTTTCTTTGCATGAGGTGTCTTGGTAATCTTAGTAGTCATCTTAGCCCCCTCCCCTGTCAGCGGCCCTGTTGTTAACATTAATGTTATTGTCAATATTTTAACTTAGCTGTATTTAGATCGATCAGAATATCTTAAATTCAAAGTATAAAGTTAAAATATAAGAGCTTCGCTGATGAGGGTCCGATCTCCACTGAAAAGAACCAGTTGAGGATAAGTTAAACTTTAGGAATCGACAGCATAAAGCATTTATTAGTATTTTCTCATATACATATTCACAGCACTATTGCACTAATTACGTAATCTGTCAACCGAACTCGGAAAAAGTGGTGATTATAGCCCACCTGAACACTCTCCGTTAGTACTTATGTGCACATCTTATATATTCTAGCAAATAATATTCTTGGATTAATTTTCCTTGTATAAAGAATAGTCCAGTCAATAAGTGCTAAAAAAGGGGTGTAGATTAGATAAAATATGCGATAATTTTTGACTTCATAGCTTCATTAGGAGTAGTTAGGAGGTAAACATAGTAAACGTCCCCGGCCCTGGGAGGTGAGCTAAGGGTGGAGGAAGGGGAGAAGGTCCCAATTTTGTGTTGTGACTCTAGAAAAATATGCAACATATCAAAATTAAACCTCTTTAAATTTCCTATAAAATTAATTATATACATATTCGTCGAAATTCCAACAGTTTTCGAGATATACGTTATTAAAAATAGATAATTTTAGAAATTAAAAAAATGTTTACCTCACTTGCTTCAAATACCTAAAACGTATATATGATATTTAAGTAAATTTAATGCACTACAAGTTTGATTCTGACGATTTTTCTGAGAAACGATTGTGAAAGGTACTAGAAGCAAAAGTTTGACAAAAAGTGAGGTGACATTTGTTTTTCCCGAAAATCACCGATTTTCAATAACGAATATATCGTAAACAGTTAGAATTACAACAAATTTATATATAATCAATTTTATAGAAAATTTAATAAGCTTTTATATTTATTTGAAACATATTTTTCTAGAGTCAGCCGTTTTCTAGATATTATTGCAAAACCAAAAAGATTGAACTTCTCCCCTTCCCCCCCCCCACCGTTTGCTCACCCCCCCCCCCCAGGGGCGGGGACTTTTAGTATGTTTACCTTATAACTATTCCTAACGAAGCTATGAAGTCAAAAATTATCGCATATTCCTTGCACTCTACAATGTATTTATTGACTGGCCTATAATCATATATTTATTAATAACTGATGCAAAATTGAAGGTATCTTTCTTTAAAAAGTAGAAAAATAAAGGATCAGTATTACTCTTCTCGCCATTAATTGAACGGAATTAATCCATACTAAACAAAAAATGTATATTTTTATCAAGCAATGGCATTTGACGTCCAAGCTCAATTTATTTTATTTTGATTTCCTTAAATTCGTAAACTCTATAGTATTCATATATTTGTATTTAGCTGATGGTCAAATTATCAGGTAGTGGAGATCTTGTGAGTTGTAAAAGAAATCGTCACTAGACGGTTAGTAGAAAGAGAAAGGTGAACTCAGATTGTAGATTGGTAAAGATGAAAACCTAGGAAATGATGTGTATGCATAGAAAAGAACCTAATTAATTATAATTATTAGAAATATTTCCAATATGTTAACTGATGATACACCTTAGGTTGCCGTTCCTGAGTCCATATGACGAGTCTCTTGTATACAGCATCTTATGCGAAGGCTAATTATAGCAAATATTAGAAGTTAAGCTGTATACTAATAAAAGTAGAATTTGTTTTTTATGAATACCTTGAATGCATATTTAATGAGAGTTATTAGATTTTATCAGAATGACTCTATGAAAGTGGCGCCGGTCATAAAAAGTTAAACAAATCTATTTTTATAGCCCCAAATTGTTAACAAGTGGTAAACTCCCAAAGTGAATTAAAGTGTTATACCACAAGTTCAGAAATAAATACAAATTTATAGCATTTTCAACATATTTCTTGAAACGTTCTCTTTAGATGTTAACAATAAATTTACTTTTATCCATTTGCTACAATATAAGTCTACAGCACAATGTATGCATTTATTATTTATAGCTATCTGCTCAAAACATACAGCCTAAAATTTTGTTCCAACTAAAGTTTCGTTTTTTCTAATCTAAATGAACTGGTATTGTCATGGCCTAACAATTCGTAAATATAGCCTCTTCATTTTGTTTTTCAATTAAAAGTTGTCTTTAAATCAACGCCTTTTCGGGGGCATATTTTTTATTTTATTATTATTATTTTGACGTGAATAAGTCTTTAAATTTGTAACCGTATGGGCAAAATGCCGGTGAGTTGCCGGGGCCTGCCACTGCATTATAATTACTGTTTTATGCACTATAATTACAAAAGCTACTATTTGCTTGAGTTACTAAATCGAATGGAACAATATCAATTTGTTAATCAGAAATTGTTAAACGTTTTAGGTCGAAAAGTCAAGAATAAAATAAAATTATAATTCTTCTAATTGTTTGACCGGCAAAAAGTCGGTGTGTGTGCAAGCACTAGCACCGGCAAAATATCGGTCGGTTTTTTGCCGGCCGGCAAAAAGTCGGTGTGTGTGCAACTGGCCTATGGGGGTTGCATCAATAAAAAAAAAAAGCTAATGATAACAAATTCGGGGGATACAGTTTGGCGTTGTAGTTTCGAATCTATCCTCTACGTCCAAAATTAAGTTATACCACTGAATATCTAAAGGATCTAAGATTCCATTACGATAAGCCAGAGCAATGACAAATCGGGCGCGGTGGAGGGAGAAGCGCTACAATTTTGAGGTTATTTTGCTGCGTATTGAGATTTGAAATTAGTATAGCTTTTGACTAAGAGAAGCTACGATGTTCGTTTCATTATTAATCGTCAGCTGTCGTCAAAATCTATCAATTGTATATAAAACATTAGTTTATAGTAGGGACAGTGAATATAAAAAGATGTAAGAATAAAAAATATATTAAGTCGGCCTATACTCTTCGAAAAGCCAAAACCAAATACAGAGATCGTATCCGGTTGGAAAGGGCTTCTCAAGAACAATCGAACAATCGATGGTAATAATAAAACACCATATGACCAAGTCAAGCAGTGCCGTGAACGTAAAAGTTCCTGATCAGCATTGTTTTATACTTATTACCGTCATTAATGCTCAAAACTTGGTCGCGCACTCAGAAGACATCTCTACCGATACAATCATCAACCAATCTGATTATTTGGCAATCAGCAAAACATAGATGGAAAATTTCATCCCATCGAATGTACCTAGCTTTTTGATCTGAGATTATATTGTAGTACCGCTATGAACAGACCAATTTCAACTACATCATCGGCAGCGGTATCATCATCATCAAATCGCAAAGCCGATGGAGACGCCATATATCGCAACATCAATCTGCTTTACTGATTGTAATTGAGTTAACATTGACATTTGGTAAATTTATTTGGAAATGAAAGATGCAAAACCTGGTGATGTCTGTCTAGTAAGCGTAAAGGCCAATGGCATCTTCAAATTCGTACTCGGGTGTGTGTATATCTATCCGGGCAAAGCGTTATCAGAAATTAAACTCTTTGCGTAACGATTGTGGTTAAAATATTCCAGAAACATCGCTAATATTATACGAGTCTGATTTTACTACAGCAGTAATGATAGTTGGAGACACTAATGTCGATGTATCACAAAACCGCTCATAGCCGACTTCATGTTCAGCGAGTTCAATTTGTCTTATATTGAAACTTCTCCAACGTTAGGTAATACTTGTATTGATTTAACGTTTACCAGAAATCTCGATGTATCTTGTATACTATTTGTGTCGTACTTTTCGTATCACAGGCTTATAATTAATAAAGTTATATTATAACACAATAATTATTTGTTTTCATTTCTTTTATCCTAAATACGTAAATAAAAATTTTTTATTTAAAGTATATAACCCTTTACATAAACGTATTCATATACAACACACGGCCGTGTCCATGACACAGCTAAACCCCTTTTTTTCCGCAACGATAAGTAAATAATATCAAATTGTCGAAATTTCGATTCTACGATGTATCACAGCCTATGCAACGATGTCCACCTACTAAGATAACTACAACCATAAGTACGGCATTAAAATAAAACAAAAAATAAGTAAATCAATATCTGGCAAATTTAGCTGATACTTACCTTAGGGTGCTAGCACTATGGTGAGGTTTCTTTTTCTTAGGATGATTTTTACATTGAGGAAAACAGCACTCAGTTAAAGATGAATCAGTACCTGGATCACTTATATAACAACAAGGGGGATTGTGTACACATACACTATGCCTTCTCATAACTTTCTAAAAAAAAATACCGGTCATAGTAAAACATATTACATTAATGATTGACGAAATCAGCACTAGGTTATGATAAATATGAAGGCTTTTTATTTTGAAACACCGTTATCACCACATACTTACAAGAATCACATATTGCTGGTTTTTGTAATATGTATAGCTCGGAATTTAATGTCCATATTTCATTTAAATAATTATTAAAAATCACAAGTAGGTTAATTGAAAATATTTTAGATTATACACCTATATAAAACCAATCAATTAATAAACAAATTTCTTTTTCTTAAATATCATTCACACACACATAACAGATGATGCATTCTGACAAGAATTACTTGAGAACCACGGAATTATAGAACCATCACATATGTATACATTAAAGATATATTGAAAAATACCGTCTCGCGATTTAAAAATAAACAGATTCAAGTCGGTAATAAATCGTATTAAAGTGGCAACTTATACATCATAGTCGAGATCCATTTTGAAGTATAATTTTATTCACTGATATATAGCAACTTTAAAATTGTTTTTGATGCATGTATTTAAATTAATCTTGGGTAAAGAAGTTGTTTCATAATTTAATATTCTGAAAATATGTTTCCGATAGTTTTAAAAGTGAATTATTTTCGATCTCATTGCAAAGGAAGGTTTCAAAATAAGAATACACCAGTTCACAGATATGGTTTTCAAATGTTGGTCACATAAATAAATGTCAAAATATTTGCTTATTAATGTTAAGTAAATAGATATTTAATTATTTGATTTAGCTATGTTATCGCAAACGATTGAAGCGGTTAGTTTAAAAAAAACAAACTTTTTTATTTAACTTCTCAGACTGTTTAAATGCCATAATTATTGTTCGAACACTTTTTATCCTGATTATTTTTAAGCTAAAATGTTAATAATAAAATGTTATATTCAAATTTGGTATTTTATTTATTATAACCTATTTTATCGTTAGTTCATGCTTGTAATACCATTTTTTTTTAATCTACAAAATGAATTTTGTTCTATTATATTCGTTTTTGAAATAATATTTAACATCTTTCTTATTCATTTTGAATCGGAATAGAGCATTATAAACCATTAAAGATCTCCACTGTATTTTTCTTTCTTTCATATAATTATTTATTATATTAATAGTTTTAGATTATTGACTATAATAATTTTCTCCTCTTATTTAAGGTAATTTAATCAGGAAAATTTCCATTATTTTTGTTGTTAATAATTAATCATTGTGATAATTAATATTGATTTAGAAAATCATCCCATCAGCCCACTACCTTTCAAGCAATTTAAATAACTTATTCTTTCCTAGGTTAGAAAACAACTACAGAATGGTAGTCTAGATGCAGCTGAGCTTTATCGTATCTGCTTGAGGAGGGCTGATTTGATAAAAGACTTAAATGCATTTGTTTCTTTACAGAAGGAATTGAGACCTCAAAAATGGAGTAATAGTTTATTTAATGCAGCTCGAATTCAAATGTTTGAAGGTGTTGTCACTTTAATCATATTATTCTAATATAAAATATTTTTCTAATTTATTTTTAGGTAAGAAAAATACTTCAAAGCTGCATAATATCCCCATTGCTGTCAAAGACAATTTTTGTACAAAAGGTATTGCTACAACCTGTGGGTCTCGAATGCTCAAAGATTTTGTCCCAACTTACAATGCTACTGTTGTGGAAAAACTGTTGAATCAAGGAGCTGCTATTATTGGGAAATGCAATTTGGATGAATTTGCTATGGGGTATTATTAAATTAACGTTTTAACGGCTTTTAAAAACCAAATTTTATTTGAAAATTATTCTGATTAATAAAAATTGGTTACATTTACCTATTTGTGGAGAGATCACAAAATTGTGATAAATTTAGAATTTTTCCATTGCAAGTATGGCCCATGATTTGTAAGAATTTTTATTTTTAAATATTTGAAGATGTTTCATAATCCTCAGTGTATACTTATATAAAAATATAGAATTTATTTATTTACTTATAACAATTTAGATAAATTAAATAAAATATTGCATATCTATTTTAATTGAATTACTGGTTACTGATTATATAAATAAAATTAAAAAGAAAAAAAAAAGCTAGTTGAGTTGTAAATTCTTTCTCTTCTTGTTTTCATTTGAAAAATTCTAACATTATTAATCTTCCCTTAAAAACTGCATTATTATAATTCTTTTTCATTGAATATTGATTGTAATAAATGTATTTTGTTATTAATTACTATCGTTTTACTTAGTTCAGGTACTGTCGATTCCATTTATGGACCTACAAAGAATATTTGGCGTTCCAATATTGCATATTCTATCGATGATCAAGAAGTTAAACTTCCCATAGATTGGCGCATTGCAGGTGGTAGTTCAGGAGGTAGTGCTGTTGCCGTTGCTACTGGAACTTGTTTTGCGTAAGATTATTTCACTTTAATATGGTATGTTACTTAATTTCGGATGTACTGTTTAACACTTTATGTTTGTAGAGCTCAATGAATGAGACTACTCCCTTCAATTTGCACTATTTTTGAACTAATTTTGGTAATAATGTCACAGTAAATCATAACTTAGTGATTTCATTAAAATCAGCTGAGTCATTCTTAGGGTACAAATTTAGAGCCCCCCTCCCAAAAAGAGTCAACTTTATCTATGGAAAGTCAACTCTTACTAGAGAATCAACTTTCCCTGTAACATATGTATTAGCTCTAAAGATCTTGCAGGATTTCGTCTACTTAAATTGGTTTCTTAGAAATATTCTTTGCTTATGTTATAAAATAATTAAAATTGGATTTTAAATGGTATTATAGAGCATCAGCAGTAGTTTGTTTTTCGTACTTTATTATTATGTTATGTTACTTTAGAATTATATTATTGTGACATTAACTGTAATCTGTAATGCAGAGCACTTGGATCTGACACGGGAGGTTCAGCTAGAAATCCTGCTGCTCATTGTGGCATTGTTGGATTCAAACCCACCTATTCAACTGTTTCAAGGCATGGCCTTATACCTCTTGTGAATTCAATGGATGTTCCTTCAGTTTTAGCCAGAAATATCAAAGATGTTTCTACAATTTATGGTAAATTAAAATATGATTTTATTTAGTATTGTGTCAAGTGCTATTCTGATTAAATGATATTTTATTATTTACAGAATCACTTTAATAAGTGTTAGTTTAACAGTAGTAGATGATGAAATATATTTTTAAATAAATTGCCTGAATTCTGTTAAAGTGGTTTATTTCATTTCTCTTTTCTTAGTAAAATTGAGTCTGGACCATTAAAATTAATTAGAAAAAACATAGTTTCAGAGGGTATTATTATTTGATTTTCTTGAATCAAAAACTGGCTCTGTCTGGATTATTAGTCATCTACTGTGAATAAATATGAAGTCCATGACTTTTAAAGCAAGTACCTCTTGGTAACATTTTAGTAAAAGTTCTTTATTAGAAGATCCCTAGGCCATCATCTTTTCAGAATCTTGGAGTGTTATTGGAAATATAATGGCAAGCGTTCGAGAGACTATTGGATTCCAGTGGCTATAAAGCTTATAGATAGATAAGTATCTGGTTTGGGCCAAATTAGCAATATGGGACACTAAGATCATTATGGATAATTTTATCTGTGACATAACAAAAAGGATTGAGAATTTTGAATAGTAAGGATAAAATGCATCAAATATTCATTAATATTGAATTGAAGCTGTCAATTGAATTGAACACAAATATTAATTTTTTGTTCATAATTATCACACTGATAAAAAAAGAATAGAAACATGAATTAATGTAGTGTATTTATTTCTAGGAATAATTTGTGGAAGAGATCCTTTCGATAGTACCACTGTAGAGACTGTAACTCCAGAAAAGCCTTTGCCTGTTGATCCACACCATATTCGGATTGGAATACCTATAGAGTATCATCCTCCAGGTTTATCAGAAGAAGTTCTTACTGCGTGGCAACTGGTTGCAAATATCTTTGAGAAAGCTGGATCATCTGTAAAAAAGGTTTACATTGCTTCAAGTGTTGTAGTTTATCAAGAATATAAAGTGCTTTTATCTTAATCTTATCATGCAGCAGAGTCCACCATTTTGGCTCATTTATCTCTATACAGGCTCCAAGGTGTATATTTAGGTTTGAAGAATGTTTTGGGTTTTTATTCTTTAGGTCTCTTAGCAATTAATATATTTAGATAGCTTATACTTCTAACATTCAATGACTAGAAGGACTTTGAATATTAAAACACCAAAACAATTAAAAGGCCAAAAAAAAAAAAGTTTTAAAGATGCTAACAAGATTATTTATAAATAGGAATTAGACATGCTCAATGTGCTAAATAGATAGGTGGATATAAGAAGTGAGCAGCATCACTATCTTCTATGTGATTCTAAGAAATGTACACATCTAAATCCTACTTATTAAACACAGGGTACCCATCAACCTGGAATTGGAAAAAATTTAACACAAAGAAAAAAAAATAATGCAATCATATATTAAAAATTAAAACTAATTAAATATTTTTCAAGCAACATTTTTCATATAAATTTTTTAAGTACATCTTTCTGATACTATGTCTTTTATATTTTTTGTATTGTTTACGTTAACATTTTAAAAATATTACATTAGTTTCTATAAACTAGTCTATTTAATTTTGTTACAAAATTAAACTAGTCTATTTAATTTTGTTACAAAATTTATTGTGTTAATAGGTGTCATTACCGCATACTAAGTATTCAATAAGTTGCTATTCTGTGCTGAATCAAGCTGAAGTTGCCTCCAATATGGCCAGGTATGATGGCCTTAAATATGGATTCAGACCCTCTGAAGGAGCGTCTGTGGAGAGCCTCTATGCTGAGACACGGGCCACAGCCCTTGGTCAAGTCGTCAAGGCTAGGATTCTAGCAGGAAACTATTTTTTGCTTCAGAGGTCTATCTTTTTTAAAAGTTGCATGCCTAATAAACTTTTTTTGTTTGAAGATTATACTTAAACAGTTAGAAAATTTCTTACTGAATATCTTTTTTTTTTTTTTTTCCCCCACTAGTGATAAGATATTATTTCTCTGAAATAAAACTCTCTTTTAGTAAAAGTAGCACTTAATAACGACTCATCCGATTTTCATCAAAGTTAACGATCATGTTCCTAATAAATCTATTATTAATTTCTAATTATGAAAACAGCTCTGATATATTCTTTTTTTTGGTAGAGAATATGGAAGGATGTAAATTATTTTAAAACGACGGCTGATTTTATATACTAAAGTACAAATTGATGCACTTTTTAGTTTTCATACTCTGAAATTGTTAATAGGTATGTAAAAAACTTGATTATCAAATTTTATCGAAATCAGCTGTCTTTCTAAAATAAATATTTATGTGATGATTTTTAAATTAAGGTAATTTTTGTTTGGATGATCAACATTTCAGATCTTATGCGTCTTTCGAATTATGGAGATAATAATTTTTTCTTTAATATTCAACAATTCATAAAAATTATAATAAAAAAAAAATTATATATTATCTGTATAATAATAATAATAATAATAATTTGTATATTATTTGTAGAATTACTTATATATTAAATATAATCTTATTTGTAGGAATTATAAAAAATACTTTGAAAAAGCTCTCAAGGTACGAAGACTGATAGTAAATGATTTCCTTGATGTTTGGAAGTCAGTAGATATTCTTATAACCCCTACCACTCTTACAGAAGCACCGTCTCTCTCTGAGTTCTGTAAGCTAGACAACCGACAGCAGTGTTCTTCAGAGGACTATTGCACTCAACCTTGTAATCTTGCTGGTAAAGTTGTTTAAATGTATTATCGTTGGACTAATTGTAAGGCAAATATTTCCTTGACAAATAGCCATGTTGTATTTAAAGGCTCTGGTTTATGAAACCTGAGATATGAGCGTGGAAGTGAAAATTAAAAATTGTTTATAAATCTAACCTTTTTAAGACTCTAAACGAGATACATTATGGGGGGAGGGGGGGTAGAGCCCTTA
The DNA here is from genome assembly GCA_003667255.2 of Euschistus heros. Lineage (NCBI taxonomy): Eukaryota > Metazoa > Arthropoda > Insecta > Hemiptera > Pentatomidae > Euschistus > Euschistus heros. The sequence continues at coordinate 10,434 of RCWM02000027.1, forward strand.
CTCTTCTGATTGCAGGATCTCTCTTTCAAGATCTTAAAGTTTTCAGCTTCAAACATAATATCTCAGTTAAAGATATTTATCCACCGCTAATTCCTATGGGCTCCTCTAGTTACATATCACACCTTATCCAGCTGTTATTGCCTTGTATCAACTACTTTAATATATATGTTATTTCTACACAATATCCTGTTATCATGTACCTAGGCTGGATCTTTCAGCAGTGTTATTGGTTTAGTTGAGTGTGATTTTTAACATGGCATATGTTTTCCCGGTGACCTAGTTGGTCAAAATCCATACGTTTTCGGGGAACATGAGGGGCGTTACAGGTAGTTTGATATTAGGAGAGTAGGAGAAGTTAGAAGCTCAAATCTTCTATACTAAATAACACTATCTTGACTAGGAAGCAGGTTCTAATCAGTGAGCTCCTTTTGACTCTGTTTCTCCTAATACAAAACAAAACATTTTAACCTAGATTTGACCGATCTTGCTTTATCCCTCTCGGTTATTCAAAATTTTGGTTTGGTTAAAAAAAAGTCATGTTTGAAACCTCTTTTTTTAAGTTTAAGGGCTTTTTTGACTTGCTCTAGCTCAGTTGGTGTTGCTGGCAGATAAGGCAGTGATCCTCTCAAATACTCTCTGTACCTGACCTTTTTATCCTATAAAGGTATGGATGGTAATAACCACCTGTTTTATTTTATCTTAATTGTCTAATGGACTGTGCTTACCCTGATTTTAATTTTTAAAAACACTTCCTAGGATATAGCATTCTTTATCTACCAACCCATATCTATTAAAATGGTCTTGGCTTTCAAGTTTGTGGAACCATAATGTTTGCCTAAAACTGAAAAAGGTTGGCCATCGCTGTAATAGATGTTAGAATTAATTTAAATAATTTCATATTACTGTGAATTCATTTGAATGAAGGTGTTTCACATTAATTTAGCTTATAATATTAAAATCAAAATTTATCACCATGTGTAATGCAATAAGTAGGGGAGACCTGGGATGGTTGGTAGTGAAATTTTTTATTAATAGGTTGGCACTACTGAATTGGCTTTACAGCTGTTTATCACACTCCTGAGGCAGGCTATAATACAGTGCTTTGGCAGCTATATTTAAATATAAATTTAAAGCTATATTTTCTGAGAAGAGAGATAAGTTTTTCTTAATTTTCACTACAAAAGTAAATATTTGAATGAACTTTAGGATAGTATTTTCTTAAAGACAAAAAACCCTGCCAGCGTCTTAAATTAACATATAAAACTCCTATCAATTATCATTCGATTCCAGTAATCAATCTTAAAATACAAACCTACATGTTTGTCAGGACCACGTATTGAATAAAAAAGTAACCTGAAGGATGGTTGGGACACTTGATCTCTGGGACGGGTGGGACAGTGTCCGACCATCCTATTATATTTTTGCAGTTATTATTATAATAGGATAGTTATTATATTTTGTTACTTGCATTTTCTTATTGTTTGTGTCTTTACATTTCTTATTGTTTTTGTCCTTATTTTTTGGTAAAAGTGTTCCTTTTTTAATTTAATTTATACTATTATTTGTGTAAGAAACACGTAGAACTATTTTATTATGTTTACGTTTATCATTTAGTATGTAAAAATATTGAATTGTAACTAATGTGTTACCTAATTCATGTATCCCTTATCGCTGTCCCAACCATCCTGGTGCCCAGGATAGTTGGGACACTTTTAAATGTTTTACATTTTTGTTTTTTTACTGACTTGTGTTTATTATTATCATATAGAATAAATCATATGTACTTCTAAAAAGTTATTAAAAAAGAAAAATGTTTCAAAAGTTATAAAAATAAAAAATAAAAAACGTCCCAACCATCCCAGGTCTCCCCTGCATGATACTAACTAATACAAATTTATTTATTTATCACTTATGAATATTTTTTAGGTTGCCCAGCTATTTCAATACCAGTCAGACTGTCTGCGAATGGCCTCCCGATCGGAATACAGCTCATTGCCCCGAATTATAGGGACTTTTTTCTGTTGGCAGTTTCTAATTGGCTTGAAAAAGAGATTTCTTTTCCTAAGCTAGAGTTAATTGGTTACTAGATGATGAAAAAGAGTATAGTATTTGTAACCCTGATGTTGCATAACATCATTGTAAAAAACTGTAAATATAAGTTGTTTTTTAAAGTTCATTGGCATTTGTATCTAAAAGGAATTCCTAACTTACCTATGAAATTTGTGACAAAAAATCAACAAAAAGAAACTACTGTTATATGATTATTAATTATTATTATTAACCATTAACCTGTTCGCTGCTACTAACACAGATCTGTGCGCTGGCCCGGCGTGCCCGTAGTGCTACCAACACAGATCTGTGCGCTGAATAGAGCGCCCCTCCAGTGCTACTAACACAGATCTGTGTTTCTGAACGGCTGCTACTCGCACATATTTGTGCACCGCAGAAACAACATTTAGCGACTTCCAAATTAACTATGAGACTCTTAGGAAGGCCAACAGAGAGTGTCAGCACCTCCTTTTCAATTTTAGGCTGCCTTTTGACAGCTCAACTGTTTCAGTCTAGTTTGATCTCTCAAACACGATGTTTAGGAAACGTTTTTATTCTAGTTCTGAATTATTAGATCTGTTACAGAACAGTGATTTAGATGAAAAAAGTTGTGATGAGTGTTCAGATTCAGATTTCGAAGAAGAAACTGTTGAAAAAGACATAAAAAAAGAAAATTAATGATGTATTGTTGCGAAATATGCGATATTCCTTTGTGTTTGTTACCTTGTTTTAAGGTTTATCATACACAACAAAATTATTAAATAAAAATTAGAAAAAAAAAGTAAAAAAAAAATTTTTTTTAACTCTACCAATGCCGGTCTAAAGACTGGATGAAAAAACAAGGATGGGAAATTTATTTTATTTTTAACTAGAAGAAGTAATATTTCGATGGTAAGTTGGCAAAAAGAACTCAGCACTGGGTGATTATACGGGCAATAATCCGGTAGCACCCGGTCAAGGCCAAGCCTTGTACCGCCCCGCAGCGAACAGGTTAAATAGCTATTGGTTAATACCAGCGAGGAGATATACAAATAGAGCTGCTATTGAGTAGGCCGGAGCTAGAGGCAGGTGGGACTAGTATTCCCCCACCACTTCGCTACCCAGAGTTAACCCAGTTCCCAACTTACCAACATTATTTTAGACTGCTGCTGATGCAGGTATGCAGGTATAGGTAAAAATTCCTTCAAACACAGTGTATCATTTTTTACTTAAACATTGTAATATAACCTGGAGACCCGGAATAAGAAATCCGAAGGCTGATGTTCTTTGGACATATGAAAAGGATGAAGAGGGAAAGACTAAATATCGAGATATTCGATAAAAGTTGTAGCTATAAAAGCGTAGGTGGATATACAAAGCAAATGCACGAAGAATTAAAGAACCTTAAAATGTCAGAAACCGACTGTTTGGATAGAGAGGTGTTCCGAAAAACAATAAAAAATCTCACTACAACTAGCAGAGAGAAAAAGAGGGATACAATGTGGTCCAGGGAAAAAAGAGAGAGACACTCAAGAATAATGAAGCTAAGATGGGAGGAAAGAAAGTCGAGAATCCCAAAGAAGCCTAAACCGTGATATTCGCGTGGTCCTTGGGGCCTATACGTGAAAAAAAAAAAAGAAAAAAAGGATTTTTATTGAATATAAAAGTTATAATTACTAATAAAAATTTAAATTAAAAAAAATGATTGGAATCCAAACAGAATGTAATATTTTATAAAATTTAATGGCCTTTAAATAATATAAGTTTATTAAATTTGTTCCTTATATTATTAGCTTGTATTTTTTGATTAATGTCTCTGGCATGACTTTCAATTCTTATCGTTAAATATTTATAGGCTATTGCCTTAATTAAAAAATGAAAATGTCCTTCTGCGAAATGATTGGCTTCATCAAAAAGACTGCAGTAGTGCAGCATGCCAACCATCCTTCACGAGTAATGTTCAATGTTGAACTTTCCTCCTTTCTGCACATATTGGCGAAAGAGAGTCTCCGCAGTAAACCAAATCCGCCGTACACTGTGAGATGGCTGGATTAGACCACCTCTATTTTTGCAGCCAATTAAGCTGCCTTTGCTCCGCACTAGTTCATCATATAAGTTAGCTTTGCAGGCATAGCGCTGAAGGTTACCACTCAGCGACCTTACCACATAACCTAGGAGTTAAAACATTTTTGTAAAATTGTTGTTAAGGTAGATAGATATTGAAATTATTGTAGTTAGAGCTTACATGTACTCTACAGTATCATGAATGACTAGTTCATTGCGTTGCTTGATGTAGTCATGGTCATGGCTATTAAGTTCTGGGTGTACTAGTGGTTCTTTTACACTACTCTCTTCTAAAATAAATAAAAACTTAATTATTAACAATTTCAATCAACACGTTCAATCTGGTTAAATAACTTACCAGACCATTCCTCTGAGGTTGTACAGTTTATTACAGTTACTGGGTCTCTAGTGCTTAATGAAGATACTGGATTTACCCCCAATAAATTAATTTTATCCAGTGGGATGGCATTCCTACTGCTGGACGTCCCTTCGTGAAGCTGTTTATGAATGATAATTTTTTTCCAAGAAGAGATGAACTGAGAAGCGCTTAGGTTGTTGTTGAAACTTCCTCTGCCTCGAATATATCCAAATAATCTTTCCAAGTGATCTTGGCTAACCTTGAATAGTGTTAAAAATGTCCAAACATTTGGTATCCAGTAGCGTCTTTACTTTATATACTTCTTGTACTTTTGATGTCTATTAAAAACCCTAAAAATTCAGTCTTCTTATTTCCAGAGCATACTGGTCGTCCATCGCCTTCTTTCAGTCCCTCAATGTACTTTTCCACCTCTTCCAGTTTCTCCAGGATGATAATTCGATTTTTTGGGGTGAATAGGCTGCTTTAGATATTTTTCCTTCAAATTCCTAGAGTTTAAAATATCAAATAAATCATTAAATATTCTTATAAACTTGATCGTTCCATCTGCATCTAAAAATTCAGCTATTTCATTTTTTCGGCAGTATTTGATGGAATCAGCAACTGAAGCGCTTAGTAATTAAGCAGCGTATTTCACATTCATCTTATGGTTCCCATAGTTTATGTGGCTGCTGGTCAATTTATTTTCCAGCTTTAAACCTTCCTTTAATTGTAAATAGTGCAGATTTTGAATATGTTCCCACTTAACGACTTTCCCCTCTCCATCAATTAGATATTTCTTGTCATGGAGAGTGCTCCTCACCAACTTTAGCATGTGGCGTGGGTCTAAGAAGAAATTCAATTTATGTCCCTCCATGTCTATAGTGGTGCTTGCACCTTCATTTACATTGAATTGAACTCCCAACTGCCTAGCTGCAGCTTGATTATTTGCGGCGCCATCACAGGTAAGGGATACCACAGTTACTCCTGCCTCTTTTAATAGTGAAAGACACTGTTTAGTTAAACTAGCAACTTGCTCCCCAGTTAAGCTGTTAACAAAAAGATAGCCTAGCGGGGTTTTCCAGAAAGACCAACTTCTATCAACAACTAGTTTCAACTAAATGGAAGACGAAAACCACGGTAGCTAGTGGTGAGCTATCCACATTGGCTACCTGTTCCCAAATCATCATACCCTACCAAGCTTTTCCCATTCCATTGGACATTTCTTTTAATTGCCATTGAGTCTATCATTAGGGCTCCGAAAAGTTTGCCATGGGACTTTTCTTTTTTGCAAATAGCAGCAAACACACTTAGCGTACCATCGAGCAATGCTTCGAGGATGAGGAAGGGAAGTACTAAAGTAGTTCTTACATAACTGTATGCCTTCGGCGACAAGAAGTTCAGAGTGATGACAAAACGTCTGAGCCTGCTGTCTTACAAAGTTTGTAATATTGGAGATATTGCCTTTGCTGCTTCTCTCTTAACTAGGGCTGATGATGTTGGAAAGTAACTCCCAGTGCTCTTCCACCCAATATTCCTCAATTTCAACTGAGATACTTTTGCTTAAAATAAACTCCCCGTCAAAAGTGTTGCAACACCCATAATTCACGAGATTTTTCCTGGCTTTTACCTTAATCCATACCAGGTATATATTTATATAATTATTATTTATTAAACGAGAGAAATTAGGGATTAGATACATCAATGTTTTTCCCTGTTAATAACAAAAGATGGAATTTTAGATTATTTTTTTTTCAAATTTCCCACAGGCCATGATTATCATTCGGTTCGTTATTTACAAGTATGCCAAGACTATTGGAAGCAGTCATTCAAGCCAGAGGGGACAATGTCTTATTAAATATAAATTAAAAAATTAAAAGTTGAAATTGTAAAAAATGAAAATATTAAAAAAGCAAGTTTCCAAATGTTTTTTTTTGTTTATTGGAAGAAATATTGTAATTTAGTTTAATGATAATTGTTTATCTCTAGTTTAGAAATGTTTATTATAACTTTAGAACCTTTCTTTGTTATGAAAAAAAAAAGAAATACGTTTTTGTGAAATATTCAAATATTTCAAAGTATTGCGATACTTTTGACGTGGAGTTTAGTATAAAAAATTAATTGCATATAACACCATCGCGACCTAAATTTGACTAGGTACAATGAAAGAATTTTCCGTTAGGTATTTACCTATGAAAGCTAAGCTGCTTATCATTTATAGTCCCAGTCTTGTTGTTGTTCTTACATCCAATTGCAGCACAAAAAGGCATACACTTAATGTGGAATGGATTTATAAACAAAATAAAAACTCAACGAGGTTTACGTAAAAAGTATGAAATTAAAAGTAAACACTTGTAACTTCAAGTAAATTAAGCAGCACACTCGGAAATTTAGGTGGCGTAGTGGAGGGGGAACGAATCCCACCCCCACTCCACTCGTGACTGCTCTATTGTATATCTCCTCGCTGGTTAATACATGTCTGTATTTACTACATATTTTAATTTACATGAAAACTACAACTTGCTTTAAATATTTTATAAGTTAAAACACATCTATGGTGAAATAGCTTTGCTGATAGTGAATCATAAGAGATATTGATTAATTCATTCAAATTAATATCTACATAATATACCAGACAATTTGTTTAGCTAATGTCTATACTGAATTATAAAATATCATTCTATTTTATCACTAGATAAAGAATTATTATTATTATTTTTAAAAAAATCATTCTGAATAACCCATATACTCCATATCAGGGAAATATTGGAAGGACTGGAATGAATAAGAAATACAAGTAGTAATTATCTTGGTTCTAGTCACAGATATATTTATTTATAATCAAAAAAATACATTTCATTTTTCATCTAATTTATAAAAACTAAATATAACAATATGATAAAGGATCAATAATGTCTTTCATCATAACCTAATCGGATATTGTCAGGTAAGGTGGTTTAGGTCCCCAGATCCACTAAATTTTTTAATAGATCCTGTATCATTTTTCATAATTAATGGAAGTAGAAAAATTACTAATACAATTAACAATCTCTCCCCCACTTTTCACAGTACAATTTTAAGTTATTCTCGTTCTTATCGTAAAACATGAGAATGGTCACCTATATAAAATATTTAGGAAGATATAGAGAACAGCCTTATTTATTCTTCAAACAGTTGGAATGTTGTCAACATATGTCAGTGATGATATAATTTTTCCAACATCAATGCCTAACCCACTGGCTTAAATCGTTGAACAGGGAACCAAAATTTACTCTTTTAGATATCTGATAACACAGCAGGACGGCTCCACCAACTATTATGGTCTTCTTTACTATTCCCCGACTTTTCTTCTGTTCAATTCTGTAAAAAAAAAAAAAGATTAGTTAATCTACTGTTTAATGACATGATTAATTTAAGACCTACAAAATAGAACTGATATATTTTTCAATATATTGAACAATCTAATACAGGATGGCCACCAGACTGGAATTCCTTGAAAACCTGTAATTAAGCTTGAATTTTATATATTCACCTGGCATTTTGTGAGATCTTAAGATAATAATAAAAAAAAAAAAATCACTCATCTTCAATTTAAATGACAATGAAAATAATATATTAAAACATTAAATGCACAAGACATTAATTGAAATCAATTTAATTTAAAATTAACAATCTCAAAACAAATGACGCCCAATCGAGAGGTATCAGAGTAACATATCACAGTGTTATAATTAAGCAGTTACAAAACAAAAATAAAATACTAACAAGGGGAGGACACACTCAGTCTCTCACGGATCTTGTTGGCAATTTTTTTGGAGGTTCCTGGTCAAAAAATATTAGACACGTATTTTGCTGTTCCGACCAATGGGCCCTAGAAGCCGAGAAAAAAAATAAAATAGCATTAAAATAATTTATTTTATATCTCGAGTTTAAAAAGTGATATAGACATGATTCTTGCACCAAGGTATTTATTTTGGATTGCGGATTTAAGGAAAAATACAGCCGCTTCATAGATTTTGGTTTAGGTTAATTAATTTCTAAAAAAAAAAAATGATTAGATTTTCAAGCAAACTACCTCTATAGATTTTTTCACACAAAAATTACCATCAGATTCTAATTCAGCACTCTCAAAAACATTGAAAGACGTTTATTCAATAAAAACAAAAAATATCATTTTTTTACCCTTTTCTAGGGGATGAATTTTTAAAACCGATTATTGGTTTCTTTCCTTTAAATGGCCATTACTTTGTTACACTCCAAGCAAATTCAACTTTATTGGTATTGCTGGAAAGAAGAGAGTCTCAGCTTTCATTTGGTGTATATAAGTGCATAATTCGATGAACAAAAGAGATAGAAAAACCTTTTGGAAAAGTTGGAAAATCCGAAATACATTTTTTTATTTTTAACTTTAGTTTGAAACCAGATAGAAAGATAAAACCAAAGACATTTCGAGCGTATTAGCACCCTATATTTTGGGTAAAAATATAATATCGATACGTTTAATCGTCTAACCGTAATTCAAGTTTTTGTCAATTTAAAAAAAAAAAATGCATACACTTGGTCAGGCTAATTTTGAAGCTTACAAATTTTTATTTTTCTATTTAGATAAAATTTCGTATTTAAGGATTCTTTTGAATGCTGAATTCGAATCCGATGTCGGTTCTTGTGAAAAAAAAAATATATTTAACACACTTCACTGGAACAATTTTAGCTTCTACACCGTAAATGGTGATAAATACTTTTTTTTAGCCCAAGAATTCCATTTCAGTACCCTCAAAAACTTAAGAAACGTGTGTCTATATATATATAAATATCAATAAAACAAATATATAAAAATACTAATTAGGAGAAAAAAATAATTTATTACAAATTAATATTTACATAATAAAAAAAACAGAACCACATATTAGATTTGATTGTTATATATTTACAATTTTGGATTTATTCTTCAAACCCGAATCACAACTAATCCTCTCTAATCTGTTTTGTAATCCTTGTTGACTGGGTTGTTCTAATAGCTTAAGCTTATAATTTTATAAGAAGAAAAAAAAAAAGATTAAAATTAAGAAAACACAAAAATATATGATGATAGGCAAAAAATAATTTAATAAGATCATGAAAGAAAAAACAATATTGACCTATAATGTACAACAGTAACCCATAGCATACATGGAAAAACATCGCGTTCATGTGAAATTTTTAATTTTTTAAAACAAAATCATTTATAAAAAAAAAATTTCCCCAAAAAATATTCAAATTATTAAAAGAATAAAGGTTTTAAAAATTTGTATTACAGGAAATATTGTACTAATACTTCTATCAATCACACTAAATATACTAAATAAAATCAATGAAAATCATGCTAGAGAAAAACGAACACCTGTTTTGCATTAAATTTCATGAAAATTAAGCTGGAAAACCTAGAATTATGCTTGAATTTTTTTTCCTGGCTTGGTGGCCATCTTGTAATAAACCCATTACCATTAAAAAATTATTAAATATAATTCAGATTTCAAATATTTAAAATCAACTTCAGGATAATTTAGCTTTTGATAAATAGTGAAAGAATAAAATGAAAACAATTACACTAGAATGGGTTGCACATCTTCATCTGAAACTTTCATCCATAGTTCTTTTATTCCAGGAGTGTGACCAATCCCAACAACTCCAACAGCAACTGTAGGCTGACAAACATCTGAAATAATTTCACAAATGAAATAGTTAATAATTATTTATACACATATACATAAATATGTAATAGAATATATTAATATAAAATACCAGGTATGCAAGTTTAAAATGTCGTTTTAATTCCAATAGAATGCGCTCTTAGCCTATTGAAGGATTTGCTTATCTCTAAACGCTATTTTGTTTGTTAGTCATTTGTTACAAAAGTCAGTTGTTTTTAAGTCGTTTACGTGGACGTATCATACCTTTCTTTGGTGTTAAAAATGTCTAATTTTAAGCCAAATAAAGAGCATTTGCGGCATGTCATGATTTTCTTATTTAATCAAAAGAAAAAGGCATCTGAATGTCATCGAATTCTTGTTGAGACTTATGGCGATGTTGCTCCAACCGTCAGGACATGTGAACGTTGGTTTCAAAGTTTCAAACGTGGTGATTTTGATGTTACTGATCAAAAACAAGAAAATCGACCAAAAAAGTTTGAGGACTTCGAATTGCAATCTTTATTAGACGAAGACAATACCCAAACCCAACAAATGATGGCAGAACAGTTGAATGTCACTAGGCAAGCCATTTCCGATCGCCTGAGAGCTATGGGAAAGATTCAAAAGGTTGGAAAATGGGTTCCACATGAATTGGACGAACGACAGATGGAAAAACGAAAAAAAACTGTGTGCGAAATGCTGCTTTTACGCCATGAAAGAAAGGGTTTTTTTGCATCGAGTTGTAACTGGCGATGAAAAATGGATTTATTTTCAGAATCCCAAACGAAAAAAAATCATGGGTAACGCCAGGACAACCATCCACATCGAGTGCAAGACCGGATCGTTTTGGGAAGAAGACAATGCTGTGTGTGTGGTGGGATCAGAAGGGAGTAGTCTACTACGAGCTTCTCAAACCCGGCGAAACAGTCAATACCGAGCGCTACCGACAACAAATGATCAATTTGAGTCACGCATTGATCGAAAAAACGCCCAGAATGGGCTCACAGGCACGCCAAAGTCATTCTTCAGCATGATAACGCTCCTGCACATTCAGCCAGATTGACTAAGGAAACGATTTTTCTTTTTTCACTCCTACCCCACCCGCCGTATTCACCTGACCTGGCGCCTTCTGATTATCACCTCTTCTCATCGATGGGACACTCATTGGCGGAGCAACACTTCAACAATTTCGAAAACGTACGAAAATGGCTCGATGAATGGATTTCAAATAAAGATGAAGCATTCTTTTGGAATGGTATCCATATATTGCCCAAGAGATGGACAAAATGTGTAGAAAGCGAGGGTCAGTACTTTGAATAAAATATATTATACTTTTTTTTAAATTACTGTGTATATATTTTAAGAAATAAACGACATTTTAAACTTGCATACCTGGTATTACTTCATTCACTTATTGAGAAATGAAAAGAAATCATAACTAGAATGGCTCGGGTTTATCAAATTTTTTATCAAAAGGACTTACCTTAAGCTCATTAAGTTAATAAAATACATACATAACAAAGAAGAGCTTTCATTATAATCTATGTATTGATTGGGTTGAATGTAAAAAATTAAAAATTAATTTACTTACTGGCTTCATTGTAAAAGCCGCAAGAAACTGCAGCTTGTAGGCTAAATGTTAAATAGAGGTCTCTCTCCCTAATAAAAACCTCACCAATCTCAGGGAACTCAGTAGACATTTTCTTTAAAATGGAGGCTAGCAGATCAGATTCTTTAAACTGCTCCACATCAGCTTTTCTAGGTTTTTCAAAATTGACAATTAATAATTGTAAAAATAAAAATTTACAAGACCACTTCAAGTTTAACTCAATAAAAACCAATCATATGCTAAACAATATTTAGAAACATAATGGTAGAAAAAGTTTAAAGCAAACTTACGTAAAAGTATGATTTTCAAATACTAGTGAGTAAGCAAGCCTCAACCTCTGCCACCATGATAATACAGCTAGTGCTCTGTTGAGTGTAATATGTATAGGACGATCTCCAAAATGAAGCATACACCCTGGAATTTTCTTCACCTATTCAAAATACCACAATGAAGAATTTTTTTTTTTAGAAAACCTTATACCTAAAGATAGTCTAGTAGAATAACTATTCAATAAAAATAAAAAATATTCTCATATACACACATAGTTTAATTCCCCCCCCCCCCAATATTTCAGTATTAGAATGGATTCTCCAATATTTCTTACAGATTGCTTTTATTCAAAAAGGAAATAATAATTAAAAATTCTTTAGTCCTGACAAAAACTCAGATACCATTGTCTGTGTAATAACTATGATTTGGCAGAGAATTAACACCCATAAAGAAATAAGTGACTTTGTCACTAATTAAATAAGACTTTTGGAGCATAGTACAGGTACAGACTAGACTACCACCCATAAATATTTTAAGGTTCAGAACCAGGTAACTTCATTTGGTTTTCTCTTGGCCATCTATAGGTATTAACTAGTTTACTTATCATTATAAATTTTTTTTAAGGAAAAATATTAGACCAGAGCAGATTAAAAAAAAAAAAATTAAAATGTTACTTCTTGAAATGCTCTCCTGAATTCTCCTCCGGGGGCCATCCCAAGATCTCTAGTAAGCTGAGCTGATACACTTAACAACAGAATGTTCATCATTCCTTGTAAAAATCCATTTTCCTTGACAATCTCTTTCATCTTAGCTGTATTCAAAATTATTAAAATATTATAAGAATGTAAAATATTGTTTAATTTAAATGTAATAATGTTTTACTCATTAAAAATATTAAAATGATCTAGATATTTATTTTAATAGATCAATTCATGCATTATTACATGACTGATACTGCTTTTACGTAATAAAATAAAATTGGCTTAATTCTCAAGAGTAATCAACTAGGATAATCTAACTGCTTTTATGTAATAAAATAAAACTAGCTTAACTCTCATGAGTAGTCAACTAGGATAATATAAACATATAGTAAAATATATTTTAAAAAACACTACATGTAAGTAAGCAACTCAAATAAAGCAAGCAGCTATTTCGTTTTTAATCTCAAATATTCATAAAATATATATGTGCAACCATAAAAAATATGTTTAAAAATAGATTAAGTTGCTCATAATGTATGTATTTATAAATCCTAAAAATGCAATACTTTAATCATTTAGAGCTCAATAAGGAAAAAAATAAATAAGTAAAAAAAATAGAAAAAAAAAATTAGACGATTAACAAACAAGTAGAGTAATATAAAAAGAAAAAGCAATAAAACCTTTAATAAAATGACATAGTATAAATTTATATTTAATTTTGAAAAACATATTAATACTGATAATTAATCACATGCCACAATCTGTTTTAACTCAAAAGGAGGATTATGTCTCATTAAAACAAACAATGGAAAGCTACCCGACAATCAAGCATCTCATGTAAATTTGTTTAGTATTTACTTGTTTGAAAGTTGTATTAAGAATTATTTAAATCCAGTTTGAAAAAAATGAATTGATTCTGCCTTAGAAAAAGTTCCTAGTTAGAATAATATATTTCCTGTATAAATATTTTCTTACAATGGTATACAAGAGATAATTTTCATCTCTCTTCATGGTAACAAGAATCTAGTAAAAAATTGTTAATATTAGAAACCATAGATAACTAATACTAATTGACCACAAACTGATATTACTATGCAAGCTATCGCTTCCAATTTCACACAAATCTAAAATTAATTTTCAAAGAAGCATTTGAAATCATGAATTATATATATATATATATATATATATATATATATATATATATATATATATAATGTGATATTTTAAAACTGAAAATTGTATAGATTAAAGACAGAAATTGCAATAAGGTCATATCAGGTAGCAACCCTACTGACCCTCTATACCTAATCCTTGAAGCAGGTATAAGGAAGGACAGGGGTCAGTTAGTTTTGGACCTTGGAGTAGCTAGGTGTCAGGAGTCATAGAAGATTATGGAACCAGGAGACAAAGAATGGACTGGGCAAGATTAGTGTAAGTGAAGTGGTTCTCTCCTTAATGGACTTCAGAATATAAAACAAAGGTAAAATTAAATATTGTTTTCACATTGTAATTTATAATAAATATAAAAGTATGAATAAAACCTTGTTAAATATTTCCAGTTATAATTCAAAAGAATATTGACAGAACCCTAATAATGAGTTAAAGTCAAGTAATTATTGATATATAATTTTATTAAATATAAATGATGAAAGAAAATCATTACATTTGGCGCCCTCCAGTTGACTGTCAATATAGAAAATATGACTGGAAAATGGTTAAAATTTTGTAGATGTTTATGTGAAAATAATGAATAAATAGTAATTCTAAAGTTAAGTGATACTAAGGGAATTAAAACAAAAAACAAAATGAATTTTGAGCAAATGTTGGAAGCTATCAATAAGAATGTTGATTTGCTTTTTAATACTATATCTGAAAAAATAGATAAAATTGCTGAAGGAGAAAATAAAAAACATGAAGAACGTGTGAATAAGTTTGAAGAAGAAGAACCAAAATCATCTGAAAAAGATTTAGAAATTCAGGCCATTGAAATATGTTTTTGAAGACGAAAAAAATATATGAAGCTCAAGAACAAGTGGAACATTTAGAAGAAAAAGTAACTGATAATGTGGATAAAGAAAAAGAATTAAAAGATGAAGAAATAATGAAATCTGAACAAACTTTAACAAATGAGATTGAAGAGTGTGAAAGTAAAATTGTTGATAAATTAAATAAAGTGGAAAAAGAAGCAGAAATACAAGAGGACATAGGTGAAAACATAAACAATGACTTTGATGAAAATTAAGAAGTGCTAAACTGTGAAATGGTTCGAAGAAATAAATATAGCAATAATCATTCAATTTCAAAAAGTAGAAAAATCTGGTTTCTTTGAATATAATAAAAAATTAAAATATGCTTCAAATAAAGGTTTGAATAAGTGTATGATGGAGATTCATATTCCACTTAGTTGGAGCAAATATACTTTATAATGGTTATGGTAGTTATATAAATTAAAATGTTCAAAAAGCCATAAAACATTTAAAAAGAAATTTATATTCATTAAGAAAAGAATTAAAAATTTATTTCTTGGTGAAATTTAGTACATTGCTGACAAGATTAAAAAATAAATAAATAAAAAAAATTGTTTTCGTATGGAACCTTTTTGTTTTTAAACAGCATACATTAAAATTAATTTATATTTCAATTAATCTCTTTTGTCATTAAATTTATTTATTTCTTCTTTTAAGCATCTACCAATCATAGAATAAAAAAGGTGTGAAATTTCACAAAGAATTATTATTAAAAATTTTGCTTATTTTATATAAATGTTTTAAACAATAGATCATAGATAATTCATCTGTATTTCATATTTTCTTGGTCATAAATTTTTGTTGGTAATAATTTTCATAAAAATCTAATTGTTTGTAGTTACTTATAGTTATTATTATTTAAAATAATTTGACTATATTATATAAATGTTTTAAAAGGGACTCATTATTAATTAAATTGTATTTCAGTCTATTACCTATGTTATTGAATTAATTTGAACATTCTTCGTTTAAAAAATCATTGTTTTTAGTTTATAGTTTATATAGAATTATTTCATTTTATAATAACCATTTGGTTGTTGTATATAAAATTTGGATTTTAAGGATTTGTTTAGTGTTTAGGATTAATAATTGTTTTTGTTATATTGTAATTATTTAGGTATTATGATTTTACATTGTTATTTCATTAGATTCAGAAATATAATACAAATTGTATATATTGTAGTTGTAAGATGGAACAACAGGTAAAAAAAATTTCTACGCAAAAACTCAGAATTTTTTTAAATTGGAGAGAACACAAATGTCGTGATATTTTAAAACTGAAAATTGTATAGATTAAGGAAGACAGAAATTGCAATTAGGTCATATCAGGTAGCAACCCTACTGACCCTCCATACCTAATCCTTGAAGCAGGTATAGGAAGGACAGGGGTCAGTTAGTTTTGGACCTTGGAACAGCTAGGTGTCTCAAGGCATAGAAGAATATGGAACCAGGAGACAAAGAATGGACTGGGCAAGATAAGTGTAAGTGAAGTGGTTCTCTCCTTAATGGACTTAAGAATTTAAAACAAAGGTAAAATTAAATATTGTTTTCACATTGTAATTTATAATAAATATGGGTGACCACCGTCCAGATACTCAGGCTAATGGGGGCTAGTGGGTTCGATTCCCACCTGGGGGCAGTACACTGTCCTCACCCTGGAAGTCACAGGGAGGTGAGCGACCCCTGTGCCTGACATAGCTCCTGGTCCTCCAGGTTAGGGGTTAGGCATAGGGCTAATAACCCTATCCTGTAAAATCCACACCATTAAGAAACCTAAATCAGCCACAGAAAATACCCCAGCTTTAAGATACCAGACGAACATGTCACGAAGCGGAAGCAATGGCCCAAGATATGCAGAGGTTGAGCAGGCTGGTTGAGGAGGCTAAGGATCTACAAGGTCTGTCAAGCCAACAGAAGAAAAAAAAAAAAAAAAAAATTAAAATGCACAAAAGTTGTAAACATTTCGTCATAAGAATATATACAAAAGAATATTGACAGAACCCTAATATTGAGTTAAAGTCGATTAATTATTGATATATGATTTTATTAAAAATTCATGATTGAAGAAAACCATTACAAAATATAAATATATATATATATATATATATATATATATATATATATATATATATATATATATATATATATATATATATAGATAATACCTAGTTCAAACATATTTACAATAGGAAAAGGTGGAAAAATTACTGCAAAGTAAAAGATCATCCTATAGTCTTTGAAACAGTAGAAGTTCACATTCTTAATTTATAACATCATTAAAATGTATTACATACTCTTCATGCTAAAGTTTAAGACCGAGGCATGTGTAAGTTTTGTAAAATAATAAAATCAATGTGGAAAAGAATGGCAACTAACAATAAGCTCATTACATTAACACCAGCTGTTTCTCACTAATACTTACTTCTTGAGATTAAAGGACAATCTCATGTCATACAACAATATAGGGATAAAATATGACCAACAAGATTTAAACGAAAGCATTAAAAATGTTAATATTCATACCAAATGAAAGATTGCAAGCTTCTTCTTCAATAGTTTTTTCATCTAACCTTAGAATGCTACTTCGAGACCTGCACAATTCGACAACAACAATATGTGGTTTTACTGTCCTAATTACCTAAAACAAACGACATTAACAGTTGATATATTATTCAAGCTAAACCTCTAACATAACAATTAGAGTAATCCTTACTTTGCTGACATCCTCTTGACTTTCCAGACTGAAGTGTGCAGTCCCAACCAAATAAAGCTTGGATCCGTTTGGTCCATGAAGGAGGGAAACAGTTTTGGGTAAATTTGAATCAAATACCTGCACAGTATCATCTGAATAAAAAGACAATAAGACTTGAACTGTTCAAAATAACAGCCAAATAGGAAATAAATTAATATTAAATAAACTACCCCCATGGTCAACGTTCACTTCTACAGAATGAACCTGATTTTTAACTTCCTTTTTTTCATTTCCTTCAGTAAGGTTTCTTTCACTGTCTTCTCCTCCCATTTTAGTAACTTAAAGTAATTTCACAAAACATAAATATTATACTATGTTTATAAAACGTTCCGCACACATTCAACAGATAACGACCTCGTATTATGAGAATTTACTCTAACAGCTTTGCAATACAACGTAAATAAAAACGATGAAGAGGTGGCTATTACACACTGCCTACAGATGAGTGTCAATTCCATAGAGATCGAAGCCAAAGAGTTAAAACATTTTAAACAAACGGTACAATACATAATATTTTCCAATTCCTAAATCGTACAAGTAAATCCAAAGATGTTATAATAATAAATTCATGAATAAAAATTGCGAATTACATGCTAGCTCTACTTATTCAGAGGCTACCGTAATCATAATATATTAAGTATTATTAATACACTTCAAAAATCTCATTTTTATACAGATAATATAGTAAAGACGTAATGCTAGCTGTGGATTTTTTTATAAATGAATGTGGCGCGGGAATAAAGTTTGATGTTAATCAGTAAATTTTACAGGAGATTGGAAAAACTAATACAGATTAAACCTCTCATTAAAACGGAGCAGGTTAGGAACCTATGACAACATAAACGTTATTTCATAGTAACGTTGATTAGATTCAAATATAATTCCTTTGATTAGGTAGATCAGATTCAAGATATACATTCATAAGATATACATCATAAGTTTCCGGCCACCTCGAAATTTCATCTTGACTTCCGTTTTATATCTTTGTTATGTTAAATTTTAGTTTAATTTAGGATTTTATGAAGAAATAAACAGTTTTCTGCAAAATAAATACGCTAATTTAAAGGAAAACAAATAATATATGCCAATGAAGGAAACAGATTTTTCAACTTTTATTAGTTTTAGAAGGTTACCCCACCGGTTTTTCAGTAAATTTTTATTAGTATATACCGTTGCCATACCTTTCGCAGAAATATCAGCTAAACACCATCGGGACATCTAATTTCTTAAAGCTAGAATTCTGTCTTGGAATGGACAGTCAGTGTTCGGTGATTTTTGATAAATTTCATTATGATTTTGGGATTTTCCGGATTTTTAAAGTTCTATCACTTTCTGCCGTAAATGTTCTATCGATTAAAGGTTCAAACTTTAAGCCAGCTACTTCAAAACCTCCTATTTTTTTTACTCAAGCAACTGGCTTACTATAGCTGGTATGTGCTTAAAATGCAACAGCGGCCATTCTTTTTTTACCCATATAGCAGTAAATTGTTTCGCATTATATTCCTGAAAATATTACCGGTAATACGTTCGTTTATGAGCACGAAGGTTCCAACACCATACGCTGAAAATACACCTCACACCGTTAAATTTCTACTATCAAACATAACAGTTGGTATTTGCTATTGAAAATTATTCCTTGTGCCTCTAGGTCGTCTTACACACTGTCTCCTATCACTAGCTATCAAACTGAATTTTTTTTCGTCAAAAAAGACCTCATTTTTCCACTTATTCAAAGTCCAATGTAAATAGGACTCGGAGAGAGAGAGCTACAGACATATCGATAGCCTCAGTATCAGGCATAAACTTAATTAGATCAGCTTGTATTTAACCCTCTGCAAACAGTCACAACAAAGGCTGGCCGGAAACTTATGATTATGAGAACTTATGAAAATCCTCAATTATAGATAACAAATTTCTTACAGGTCAGCGAAAGGTATGTTTTCAGGGATGTATTTATTACTAGGATTAGCCCATATAATTTCACTTTGAACGGTGTTAATAGAGACCAAATATTTAAAATAATTTAAGTGACCGGAACCTTTTGAGTATCACTGTATATCATAAGCTAGCGCAGGGGTCTCCAAACTTTTCAGCCTTCGGGCCACACTAATTACTTCCAAGGGCTCCGCGGGCCAACACCATTTTAATTTTCCTGCCGGTACCTATAATTTATAGAATAGTCTCCGAGTACGCACCCTCAGCGAGAAGAAGCTAGTTAAAGTCCCTAGTTCGATCATTATTGTGTTGTACTGTAATGTTACGAAGTTCTGGTGTATTCTACTCATTTCTTGATGACAGTAATTGATGTATAAAAACGCTAATAGAGGGTGCTATAGTAATAGTTCGTAACGCCTTAGCGGGTTTGTGTGTGTTTCAAAAACATCTTTGTAACAGTATTTTGATTTGACTTAATTACTAGTGTGGAAAAGAAGCGGAAAATAAAAACTGTCAGCTAATCGACGGTCGCTGATTACATGCCTATTGAAAAGATGAAAAATCCTGAAACCTGGGTTTCTTTTGTATGCAATGATCACGAAAAGAATCATTGGCGTGAATATTTGTTCCTTATTATATTGATGGAGCATACAGAAAAAAGAAAGAAGAAAATAAACTTTATTCTGGGACAGTTTGTCCCTTATGAATAAAATTAGAGTGCAATACATAGGACAATCGTTTGGCTATGACAAGTGATTAATAATTGCATTATGAGTTACAAAATAAAAAAGATAACGAATAATATAATAAAATAGATAAGATTAGATAATAAAAAAGATTATAATAATATATATTACTAAAATATTCATATTTTATATACGTTCCGAAGAATGGTAATTGAGAAGGTAAAGAAATAGATGATGTTTAAAGGAAGTTATAGTCTGAGCGCTGGCTGATGGCACTTGGGCAAAAGTGAAGGGAGAGAGGTGTGGCTGATCAGGGCCAGTGAGAGTGGTGCAGGGTTCCTGGATCTTTCCCCACCTACCTTGAGAGGTTACTCGACCTGGGTCTCTCAACTCTGCGCCGGCCGGATATCTGTTCTATTAGAATTTATTTTTGTACCGACCCATCCGACATCCGCACGAGGTGTCCTGCCCATCTTAACTTCCCTACCTTAATGATAGCTACAACATCAGGCTCGTTATAGAGACTATAGGTTTCTCTATTACTACGCCTTCTCCATTGTCCATTTTCAAAGGTGTGCCCATATATTCTACGGAGGATTTTCCTTTCAAAAATAAGGTCATTTTCATCAGCCTTTGTAGTGGTCCAGGTCTCAGAGCCATAAGGTAAAACAGGGCGAATGAGGGTCTTGTATCGGATAACCTTAGTGCGGTGAGAGACGAGGCTGCTAGAAAGATGCGAGCGGAGTCCATAATAACAGTGATTCGCTAAGATAATTTTTCTCCGGACATCAGTCGAGATTCTGTTGTCGCACGTCACTTATGAGCCATGGTATACAAATTCAGAAACTTGTTCAAACATATAAGTACCAAAAGCAACTTCAGTACCAAATTTAAAGTTGGTGTTATGAAATGCGTTAACTGAGACAGCAGAAGAAGTTCTGGGTCTCAAGGGCAAACAGAAACAAACAAGACCATGGTTTGATGAGGAATGCCTTGCTTGAGCAGATAGAGAGAACAAGGTCTATAAAAACATGATTCAACGGAGACACACAAGAAGTTCGATGGATGAATATAAAGCCACAAGGAGTCGCGAGAAGTACGTTCATCGAAGAAAGAAGAGAAGATGGCGGAATAAGCAGATGGAGGATATGGAAAATTTTTTCAAAAACAAAAATTCCTTTCAAATGGTGAAGGAAGGTAGACAATTATTTAAATCCAGGACTCCCGCATGCGAAGCAGAAGATGGCTCGCTAAAAAAGCAAAAAATATTAGATAGATGGGCTGACTACTGATGATACCATCATCGCAGGGGGACTGGCTGGAGGAATAGAGATCGAACCACCAGACGGGGAAGAAATAGCAGCGACCATCGAAAAACTAAAGAATAATAAAGCTCCAAGTACTGATAACATACCAGCGGAAATATATAAACATTATGACCCTCAACTGGTTACTTTCCTGCAGGATCTATTTATGGATATTTGGAGAGATGAATGCCTTCTTATGGAGTGGAAGAAAGCGATTATACACCCAATCCAATAATAAAGGGGATTCCTAGAATTGTAACAAGGAGAGGTACATCAGTACTTCCATGAGTATACAAAATTCTCTCCAGCATATTATACAAGAGATTGATTCCATACGCAGGGAAAGAAATCAGAAAATATCAGTGTGGCTTCGTTAAGATAATCAACTATTGAACAAATTTTAACCTCTGGATGATCCTGAAAAATACAAGAAGTTTCGTATTAATACCCATCATGTTTTCATAGACTTTAAGCAGGCTTATGACTCGATTGATAGAGGGGAAGCATAAATGGCCATGACAGAAATGAATATACCCCAGAAGTTAGTCAGACTGGTGAGAATGACAATGGAAGGCAATAAATGCTTTGTAAGTATGCATGGGGCTTTCTCAAGAGGTTTTGACACGACAGCAGGTGTGAGACAAGGAGATAGTCTGGCTTGCCTTATACTTAATCTTTGTTTGGAAAAAGCCATAAGAGATTCCGGAATCCAAACAGGAGGCACAGTTCTAAACAAAATTGTACGAGTTCTTGGATATGCCGATGACATAGATCTAGTCGGAAGATCATTAGAAGCAGTACAAAACGCTTTTGCTGCAATCGACAATTCGGCGAAGAGACTAGGACTATCCATCAACGGAGACAAAACCAAGTACTAGTTTATCGAGCCCCTAGTCAGTAAAGTGTGGATAAGTAAAGTTAGGACTACATGACATCGAAGTGGTCCAGGAATTCGTATACCTGGGCACGCAGATTTATGTCCGAAATGACATCAATGACGAGATTGAACGGTGTATTATGGCAGCCAATCGATGCTTTTTTGCTCTACAGCAGCACTTGAGGAGCAGCATTTGTCTCGGAATGCTAAGTTAGGAGTATATAAAGCACTAGTCAGACCTGTTCTCACATATGGATCTGAATGCTGAACGATTTCAAAGAACAATGAGTTTTCGCTCGTGAGGTTTGAAAGAAAAGTCTTTCGCAAAATCTTTGGCGGTGTATACTCGGAAGGAACCTGGAGAAGAAGATCCAATGCAGACATACAAAGTCTGTACAAAGATATGGATATCTCCAAGTTTATTAAGCTCTCCCGGCTACGATGTGGCCAGAATGAGTCCGGAGGAGATGCCCGCGAAAGCTCTTACTGAACCAATCAATGGTACGAGGTGTATTGGAAGACCTAAACTACGATGGGAAGATGGTATTGTTACTAAAACATTAACTCTACTTGGTGCCAGAAACTGGAAGGCGGCAGCACTAACCGTGATGACAGGTGATCTATGCTCGAGCAAGCCAAGTCTCTACTATCAGGAATGTAGTGCGATGTTAATAAATAATAATCTAATAATAATAATAAGTCATAGAATGTTAGGAGAAAGCAGCACATTAAATCGTAAGGTGCTCACATCGCAAGCTCGCGCAAATAAATTTCGACAGTGTTTCCATAATTAATTTTAAAAAACATAAACACATTTTTATACGTAGTTACGTGGGGGACTAGTAGCCCAGTCAAATGAGTTTTATACAGCAAATCTCGGAAATAAACCAATGAAGCTGAATTTTTGCTTATGCCTTTCTTTTGGTCTTCTAAATAAGTGGTAGAAAGTCACCGATCTCAGTACGATAGCATAATTAGATATACAAGGTCAAAGGTCACAAAAATCAGTTTTTTTTTTTTCAAATATCTCTATTTCTATCCATCGGCCGTCAATCAAAATAGTTACAAAACTTTTAGAGAATAATATTCTCTGTATTTTTTTGTTCTATTCATTTTTATTTTTGGATTAACCGTTTTCGAGACATAGCGCGGGAAAGGAGAAGCGGGTACCAGTTCAGACAAAAACTTGCTACTAGTGCCTTCCAGGATCGTTTCTCAGAAATATTGTCAGAATCAAAATTGTAGATCATTAAATTTACTTTAATTTCATATGTACGTTTCTGGCTCTTCAATCAAATTGCTTATATCTCGAACACCGTTGAGAGTTAGACAAACATGTATAGAAACAATTTTATAGGAAATTTAATTAGCTTTAATTTCGATCCATAGATTATTTTTTAGAGTCCACGGTTTCCGAGATAAAATCGAAAAACCTAAACACGGGATCTTCTCCCCTTCCCTCAAAATTTCCTGTACCCCAGGGACCAGAACTTTTAGTATATTTACTTTCTAATTACGCCTAACGAAGCTATGAAATCAAAAATAGACGCATAATTCATGCATCTACACCCCTAATTTCAGCACTCTCACTGGGGTCGCTCTTTTCCGTGAAAACACTTTTTCCCAGTGTCCCAAGTCCCATAAAATATCGATGTCAGCACCTTCAAAGCCGCTTACTGTTTTGAAATCCAAGTTTGTTTTTTTTGGCACATTTTTCACTTTAACTCCATAACTGTTTCTCCGATCTGAACTTTCATTTTTTCAACTATAACCTGGTTAAATTTACTATTAGACCCTTTATATGAAATTTTGATTAAACTCCGTAGTATATCCAATCAAGGCCACTAAAAAAGACCAAATCGTCAGATGTTGCCAAAACATACATATGTAGTGTGCTGGCTAGGGTGTATTACGTGGATTTCAAAACAGTAAGCGGTTTTGAGGGTGCTGACATCGATATTTTAGGGGACTTGATCAAAATTTAATATACAAGTTCTTCTATTAAATGTAAGTAACCAGCTTTCAGATAGAAAAAATATATTTTGGATCGGACTATTACTTTCGGAGTTATAGCCAAAAAAGTGCCGAAAAACGTGTTTCCGTGGAAAAGCGCGACCCCAGTGAGAGTGCTGAAATAAGGGGTGTACAATGCATGAATTATGCGACTATTTTTGACTTCACAGCTTCGTTAGGAGTAATTAGAAGGTAAATATACTAAAAGTTCCGGTCCCTGGGGTTACGGGAAATTTGTGAGGGAAGGGGAGAAGATCCCGTGTTTAGGTTTTTCGATTATATTTCGGAAACCGTGGACTCTAGAAAAATAATCTATGGATCGAAACTAAAGCTAATTAAATTTCCTATAAAATTGTTTCTATACATATTTGTCCAACTCTCAACGGTGTTCGAGATATAAGTTATTAAAAATCGATAATTATCGAGAAAACAAATGTTTATTTCACTTTTTTTCAAACATTTGAATCAAGTGCCAGAAACTACAATCTATTATCAGTGAGAAATCACAACTACATAAATCTTATTAGTATTTTATATGTTATAATGTTTACATATATTTATAATGTTTGTTGGATTCATTTCATTTATTTGCTAAAGTAAATTTTAATTTTATGCTTATTATAGGCACTTGTTATTAACATTTACCTAGCTTAAGTAAATAAAACGGAGTTATTATTAATCGATGATTTTTTATTTTTATTTTTATTTTTATTTTTTTGCCCCGCCGCCGCCGCGGGCCGGATTGATGGCACTGGCGGGCCGGATTTGGCCCGCGGGCCGTAGTTTGTAGACCCCTGAGCTAGCGCATTCTCTGAAGACGAAATTTAGCTAAATAAGCGTGTTTATGGTAATCCGAGACTGCATAAAACGTTATTCCACAAAAAAAAAAAAAAAAAATCACGAAACCAAACATAAAACGTTCTTCCCGCCACCCACTTTTGAAAACTTAAGTTTCGTCTATCCAAAATCTATTGTTAAATATGTTTACCATTTTATCAACATTATCAAATTGTATAAAGTTTATTTTTCTGCAGTTAAGTAAACTAGGAATAATCAACAATTATAGATTAAAATTAGAAGTATTAGAAATTTCAAGAGCTAGAGGAGTGCGTTGCGCAGCACAAAACTGTTTCGGCGACTGCGCTGTAGAAGTATAATGTTGCATGCCAAAGTAAGCTGTTCTATTCAGAAAAATATAAACTTTAATCTGGGAGAGCTTGTTCCCTAAGAATAACATATTTTAGTGGTCTTGAATAAGATTGAATAAAACACTAACTTATTAATAGATAAACGTGTTGAAGTTGTTTAACAAGAACAAGGTTAAGCAATAACACTATAGTAGTTAATTAATGATAACATATGACAATGATATTACAAAGAGGTAAATAGTAACAATAAATAACGAAAGGAAAAGATATCACCCCCCAGTGTCAACGATATCGTTCAGGTACACTTGTGATACGTCCGCTTCTGGTGCAAACCGGAGGAAAGTAGAAGGTGACGCGCTTCTTTTGACTTATTGGTTTTTTTTGAATTGTTGCTGTCCGTTGCCGGTGTTCTCATAAAGCTTGAAGGTAGCGAAGTGCTGTTAGGCTTTTCCGAGAGTATATGGGCAGGGTTCACTCGATCTCTTGAAACGACTATGTTCCGACCGTTTTTGCTGATGATAAAAGTTTTGGCGTCGCTGGAGATAACTAGATGAGGGCCTGTATATGGAGGAGTTAGTGGGGGGTCTAACCTGATCATCTCGTAAGAATACGTGGCTGCAACCGTTGAGGTCTGGGTGAGCGAACACTGTTGTTTGGGTGTGCCAGGTCGGGGCAGAAAGCCGTAGTGATCTCATCCTCCGACCTAACTGTTGAGCGTAGGTATCAGGAGGTTCCACCTTGTCCTATGGATATCACCTGGTAGTAGCAGCCAAGATCCGTAAAGGAGCTCGGCTGGAGAGGCATTATGATCGCTTTTGATGGCTGTCCGAAGACCGAGGAGAACGACCGGAAGAAGTTCCGTCTTGCGTCTCCAAAAGCTTGCAGGTGAGTGATGTCTTGAGTGTTCTATGCCACCTCTCTGTAAGTCCGTTGGACTGCGGGTGATATGCCGTTTATGAACCAGTTTGATTCCTGAGATAGCTGCTAAGGAATGGAAAAGTTCGGATTCGAAATTCCGTCCTTGGTCAGTTACAACTTGAATAGGCGTCCCAAAACGACTAATTTAATGGGTCCAGAACGCTTTTGTGACCGTCAGTGCAGATTGATCCGCGATTGGAATGGCTTCTGGCCACTTAGTGAACCTGTTGATACACGTCAAGAGGTATTTCACGCCGTTCGACAACGGTAGGGGACAGACGATATCGATGTGGATAAAGGCGAATCGTTTATCTGGTGGTGTGAAATACTGAAGAGGAGATTTCTCATGCCGCTGTATCTTTGTTTGTTGACATGTGGCACAGTTCTTTACAAAGTCCGCGACAAATTTAGACATATGTGGCCAGACAAACCTTCTTCGGAGTTGATCAAGAGTAGCTCTGCGTCCAGGGTGTGAAAGATTGTGAAGTTTAGCGCAAACTGTCGATCTTAAGGACTTGGGAATGTAAGTTCTTATGTATCCAAGGGACGTATCGCAGTAGAGTGACTGTGAGTTGCCTAGCAGTGTGATTGGTGCTAGGACTAAGTTGGTCGATGCGTCGCGGAGCCTTGGTAGTTCCTGGTCAACCACTTGAGCCTTGGCGATGTCAGCTTCATTAAGTAAACTATTGTTCGCTAGAGCTACAATCCGTGACAAGCAGTCGGCTACTATATTCTCTACGCCTTTGATATATTTGACCCATGTGGTGAACTGAGAAATATATGAGGGTTGTCTGAATTGTATTGGAGCAGTCTTCTTAGTCTTTTGCAAAAACGCGTAAGTAAGCGGGTGTTGATCGGTATAACAGGTAAAAGGGCGGCCTTCCAATAGGTATCTCAAATGTTTTATGGTTTCATACAAGGCCAGTAATTCCCTGTCATAAGTAGAGTACCTCTGCTGCGTGGGTGTAAGTTTTTTTGAGAAGAAGCCCAATGGCTCTAATGTCGAGTGGTGGATCTGGTGGACTACTCCGCCAATAACTGTATCCGACGCGTCTGCTGTAACCGTGAATGGTGTACCTTGCCTGGGTGTGCGAGAAGGGTTGCTCGGCAAAGGTCGCTTTTCGTGCGTTCAACGGCATCTGTCATCGATTGGGTCCATTCTATAGACGGTTGTGTCATGAGGTAGGTGTAGAGGAGCCTGTGTTTGCGCTGCCTGAGGTAAAAACCGTCGATAAAAGTTCACCATTCCTAGGAAGGTACGGAGTTGTTTTGCTGTCCTTGGCTTAGGGAAATCTGATATAGCCTTAATTTTGTCTAAACAAGGTCCGCAACCGTCTTTTGTTATTCGATGGCCGAAAACGTTTACTTCCTCCTGACCGAAAACACACTTAGAAATATTCAACTTTAAACTGCGTTCGGCGAGTCGCTGGAATACGCTACGGAGATCGTTTATATTCCATGGACGACGAGGCGACTAGGACGTCGTCCAAATACGTAAATTGGCAGCTCAGCCAGCGGAGGACTTCGTTAATAAATCTTTGAAACGTTTGTGCTGCGTTACCAAGTTTGGTATATTGTCAAACACTGACTTAGCTGCTGTTATTTTATCTGGTCCTATCCGTCTGGGTTTGAAATATATTGGAGGTCCTATTGTTTTTATGTGGTGTTGCCGGGAAAAAGGACGGGATAGTTGAGGCGGGAAATGGCCGGTTATTTGGCTGAATTCGTGAAGAAGGCTGCCTACAGGTGACGTCGGATTGAATTTACTGATAGGAGTGCTTGGGTTATCTGGGGAGCTGTGCTGGATGGTGGAAACACATGTCATGCTGAGTCCGTCTATAAGTCGTCGGTCGGGTAAGTCAACTACAAGATTAAAGTGAATTAAAAGGTCCGACCCGATAATCGGCTGCTGGACATCGGCTAAATGCTTTTCGGGGCTGAATGTGAGCGTCAACTTTCGTTTGCCATAGACATTAATACGGTAATCGTTAGCTGCATAAAGGTCTTGTTGAACAGGGTTAAAGCGATCCGAAGATCTCGGAGGCATGAGAGAGACGTCTGCTCCTGTATCAATGAGAAAACGAAGTTTAGTTTGGGTATCAGTTATGAAAAGGCGACAATTGGTCCCGTGGCAGGAACAGGTCGCCGCTAACCCCTGGCTATTAGGTTTTTTGGAATATACTTGCAGGGTGCTACACATCTCCGTGCCGTCTCCGAAAGAGGAATGGTACCAACAAAAGCCGTCTTCCACCGGTCTCTAAAGTAAGGGAGGAGAACGCCGGCGAGATCTAGAAGAGGAGCGAGAGCGGTGGAATATAGTGAGGTTTCGAATTTCTTGTGTTAATGCCGCGATTTCTGAGTAAATAGGGTGGCTTTGATTTTGCTGCTCTACATTGGATATAGATGGCTGAGGTTGAGATACATCTAAAATTTTATCCGCGGCAATAGCTAATTATCCGCGGCAATAGCTAATTCATCGGTAGCGGTATGCATTACCTGTAGTATGGATTGTGTAGTTACGGGTAGCCTCTGGATCCATAGCTGTTTTATAATATCCTCGCCGGTATTAGGAGAGGCTAAAGATTTCATATTCCTTAGTAATATAGATGGTTTTAAATCTCCTAACTCGAGGCCGGATAAAAGTTTTTGCAAGCGCTGTTCTTCAGAATCGCTGCAACAGGGGTCTATGGCTTTTTAAAGTTCGTTATGAGACGGAGGGGGGTCTCGCTTAATAACATCGGCAACTACGGTTAGCATGTTGCCATCCAGTGCTGATAATAGATGGTTATATTTAGTTTTGTCTATTGTCACGTGGGCGAGTTCGAACTGCACCTCAATCTGATTGAACCATAAAGTTGGGTCCGGGGCCTAAAAAGGGGGTAATTTTACGCTGACGTGATTAATAATGGGTGCTGGGGCCGCGTTTAGCTTTAAATCTAGTGCCGCCAATTGCCTCTGAAGGGACAGAAATTCTTCAGCTGTCGGTGTACTCATATTAAAATAATAGATAAAAATGTTCTCACCAACAGAAGGTTTTAACTGTTCTACTTGGGGTCACCAGTTTAGTGGCCTTGAATAAGATTGAATAAAACACCAACGTATTAGTAGATAAACGTGTTGAAGTAGTTTAACAAGAACAAGGTTAAAGAACACTATAGTAGTTATTTAATGATAATAAACATATGACAATAATATTACAAAGAGGTAGGTAGTAACAATAAATAACGAAAGGAAAAGATATCACCACAATATGATTGCAATAAATAGGGCAATCGTCTGCCTATGACAATTGATTTATGATTACATTATGAGTTACAAAATAAATTAGAAGTCTTGTAAAAGGACGCAACTTACGTATACTATTCTAATATTTATGTTGTAGGTTTAAAGTTTTAAGAGTAAAAAGTCTTAAGTTTTATATTTGAACACAGAGACGAACATATTCAGTAGAAAACATATGATCTAAATATAGAAGAGGGAAGGTATATTTACTATAATACATAGAACAAAAAAACACACTAAATTATTTACCTCCAACATTCCCCCGTAAATTTTTAATTTTAAAAGAAATTAAATTTTTTTTAGAATGAACAACAAATAACTTAATTTATAGTGTTACAATGTTTTGAGAAAACACATTATTGTCTTGCAAGTTGTGCAAATTGTTTTCTCAACTTTTCAAATATAACCTTTTGGTATAAATTTAAACACATGTTTTTTAAGAGAAGCCTTCTCACTATTTATATCTTTCTCCCATTCCATAGAATCGGGACCATTTATTGCTTCTTTATAAGTTAGTCTTCAAAGTGTCTAGGTAGTTGTTTTTTTTCTATGTCCTCTACCCAGATTATTTTCTTCGTCTTCATCTTCTTCTATCATCTCGTCTGCACAATTGTTTTCACTTTCTTCTTCTTGTTGTGTTTCATCCAGTTCAGGTCTGGAGATTTGCTTCTCTGTGGATATGTCTTAAGCTACGTTCTCACGGGGCGTGGCACGCTAGTGTGATCAACGCATTCGTGGAATATCCTTCGTCTGAACGAGGTGGCGTGAGTTTGCCTCTGACGTCATCTAGAGAGAGGGGAGTCCACTCCCCGCTCACGCTCGGTATCAAACCTGTTTGATTTTCAGGCGTAAGTTGAAATATTCCAGGATCCGAACGATACTCCGCCATTGTTATCCTTATAAGGATACTGTTTTATTAATATTAAAATATTTAACGGTTTTTAAGTTATCCGAAGGATATTCAGCCATTGTTATCCTCAATGATACTGTTTTAAAATATTTTTAATATTTACCGATTTTAATATGGCGGAAGGATATTCCGCCATTGTTGTCCTTAAGGATACTGTTTTATTAATATTCGATGATTTTCCTTGCGAGTATCCAGTTCCTGACCCAACAACGCTTTTTCTTCCGTTTTTTTATATGTCCACGTAACTCTCTCAATCTTTTCGCCAACATATCACCAAAAACTGAACTCAAAACTGCACAACTTTCCACGAGAAGCTTCTCCGTGGTAGGTTTCAAGGGGCAATCTGAATCGTGGTCGTGTGAACTGTCCACGACTCTCGGCTAGTTCACTTTTCTCCCCCACTCCAGGCAAGCACCACGAACGAGAAAACGAAGGCGTGCCACGCTTTCGTCTTTTTGCCCCGTGAGAATGTAGCTTTCTTCTCCACCTGCATCCTCTTCACATTTTAGTGACTCATAAAATAAATCAAAGTTTTTATCAATGTTACCTTTATCCTGAGTAATTTCTTCATCAAAAATGACATCTGTTGTGTAAATTATTGTTTGTTTGTTTTCCTCCCATAAACGATATCCATTTAGTGAGTAACCAACATGTATAAACTTTACACTTCTGGTGTCAAGCTTGTTTTGTTTTGTTAATAGTTTTGTGTTATGTTTAATAAAAAAGCCTTATATAAACAACTTGATTGAATTTTATTAAAAGTAAATTGGACATATGATTGTCATAATAATCATATTATTATTTATTAACCTTCATATGTGAAACTATCTCCCATGCTCAATCCATGTTTTGTTAGTATATTCTAATTAAGTTTAATAAAGCCTTATTTCAGAAGGTATTCTTATTACAATTTATTAAACTTAATTAACAGAAAACTAATGGATCGCTTGCTGACACCGGAACGCTTGGACCTAGACCCTAACTCAAAGGAAGCTCCTCAGAAATTCAATCATTGGTTGAAGACATTTCAAAATGTTGTGCTCGCATCAAAAGCCACAGAACCGGAACATCTGAAGTTATTAGTCAATTTCGTGTCTTATTCGGTGTATCAATATATCAGTAACAGCGCTACGTATGCCGCGGCTGTAGAAGCACTCACGAAACTTTATATTAAGCCTGTGAATGTAATCTATGCAAGATACCGGCTAGCCACTCGAGATCAGCGACCTGGTGAGTCTATAGATTGCTATTTAGAAGAGCTAAACCTTTTAAGCAAAGATTGTGAATTCAAAGCCGTAACCGCCGAAGAGAACAGAAACGAGATTCATTTATTCGAGATTCATTTATTCGAGGGATTAATTCATCACATATTCGGCAACGACTCCTCGAAAATTCGACTCTAAAGTTAACAGACGCTTACGAAAAAGCTCGCTCGCTAGAACTAGCTCAACAACAATCAGAGTCGTATTTTCCATCGTCGAATTTAAATGCACTGGAGTCAAGGTCCGGCTCAAAACTATACCAACAAAATGAGCAGTGCAACTCTTCGGGATCATCTACATCTAGCACTCTCGAGGCAATCTGTGCCATAAACCAGAAATGTTTCTTTTGTGGTAAAAAGAGGCACCCAAGATCCAAATGTCCTGCTAGAGATACAATCTGCAAGGGCTGCAAGAAAAAGGGGCATTTTCTAAAGGTTTGCAGGTTCTCTCCAAGCTCCAAGAGTGGTAACAAGGTAATTGATCACAAAGCTCAAACATCTGCTATATATTCATTCACTTCTTCTACCTCTCCCCATCCGTCGAATTTGTCTAAAGCTATCGTGCATGCGACAGTTAATGGTAGAAATATCCAAGCTTTAATTGACACTGGAAGTACGGGGAGTTTCATCAGTGAACGCTTGGTCGGCTGTCTGAAGTTGTCTGTAATGCCTTATACTGGCGAAGTACTCATGGCTTCCACATCTCTAACATCTCCGATTCGTGAACGGTGCGTTGTCGATCTCGAAATTCCCGGACATAAATACAAGATAGTTTCACTCGATATTCTATCGTGCCTGTTTTCCGACGTCATCATTGGACACAACCTTTTACGTCATCATTCATCTATAGAACTATCGTTCGGAGGAAGTAGAGCTCCGCTAGTTATATGTGGCGTTGCAGCAACTAAAATAGAACCAGTCTCTTTATTTTCTAATCTTACACCCGACTGCAAACCGATCGCCATCAAATCCCGTAGACATTCATCCTCAGACTCCGAGTTCATTGCGAAAGAGATCGAACGTTTGCAGAAAGAAGATATCATATGCTCGAGTATCTCCCCGTGGCGAGCCCAAGTGTTGGTTTCAAATAACGAGAATAGAAAGAGGCGAATGTGCATCGATTACTCCAGGACGATTAATAAATTTACGGAATTGGACGAATCGATGAAATAGTTAACATAATCGCAAACTATAAATGGTATTCGAAAATTGACCTCCAATCAGCATATCACCAGGTTCCTATAAGAACAGATGAACAGCAGTATACCGCCTTTGAAGCTTGTGGCCAACTTTGGGAATTCAAAAGAATACCTTTTGGAGTCACCAACGGTGTAGCAGCTTTTCAACGCACAATCGATAGGATCATTAAAAATGAAAACTTGAAAGGAACTGTTGCACTTCTAGACGATGTTACGGTTGGAGGTAAAACCAAGGAGGAACACGATTTTAACCTAAAATCTTTCATGGAAACCATACATCGAGTTTTGTCAAGATGTCGTGCTTGTGCCCACCTTAAACCAAGGTTCCACAAGAATCAAGGAACTCTTATTAAGGCCACCGCCCCCTTTGAAAGGCTAAATGTGGATTTCAAGGGACCTCTCCCATCCAACAGTAGGAACAAATACATGCTCACCATCATTGATGAATACTCTCGTTTTCCGTTTGTCTTCCCTTGTCTGGATGTAAGCACGGATACGGTTATCAAACATTTCGAGACACTGTTCACAACATTTGGAACACCTTGCTACATTCACACTGACCAAGGAGCCAGTTTCATGTCTCGAGAGCTCAAAACGTACTTGACCTCCCTTGGTGTCGCTACGAGTAGGACCACACCTTACAATGCTCCTGGCAATGGTCAAGTGGAACGATACAACGGCATAATTTGTAATACCGTTCAGCTCGCTCTGAAATCCAGGAAGCTAGAAACATCACACTGGGAGACTGTTCTCAATGAAGCTCTTCACTCAATTAGATCTCTTTTATCCACGGCTACATGGAAATGAAACTCATCACGAGCGATTCTTCAAACATCCCCGGAGATCTGGTAAGGGAAGTTCGACGCCGACCTGGCTCACAACTCCTGGACCAGTCCTACTGAAACGACACATCCGTCTGTCAAAGTACGACCCAAGAGTCGATGAAGTAACCTTGATCGAAAGTAACCCAGACTACGCCCTCGTACGCTTGCCGAATGGCAAGGAGACACGGGTATCTACACGGCATCTGGTGCCTACCGGAGACCCCCCTTCGGAACATCATGAAGATGTGGAAGATGAGATGCCAACAAGTGACACAAATCAAGCAACTCGTAATCAAATCAAACCTGGCATGACTATACAGCCCTCGTATGAAGAAGAATCTGAAGAAGAGTTAATAGAAGGAAGACCGCAAGAAGAAGTAGGGGTAGGAAGTCCTATCTTAAGAAGAACTACAAGGGCCAGTTGCTTGCCCCGTAAATATGAAGATTATGATCTTTACTAGGCAGGGGGTGAATGTCATAATAATCATATTATTATTTATTAACCTTCATATGTGAAACTATCTCACATGCTCAATCCATGTTTTGTTAGTATATTCTAATTAAGTTTAATAAAGCCTTATTTCAGAAGGTATTCTTATTACAATGATAAAAAAACATATATCAACAATTATTATTAATTGTTATACATAACAACTCCTATCTTCTTATTTCATAAATAACGTCTTGGGATCTTCACTGGACGGCCGAACCTAGAGGCACGTTTCTGTCCAGTTGTAGCTCTAGCTGCTTCTCCCCCTTGGTCTGGACTCAATCCCTCTGACGTCCCTCCTGGCTCCGCGCTCCTCTCTCCACCTCTTCCTTCTGCTAATTGAGTGGCTTCACTTCTTGGTCCTGGCATCCCTGGTGGCTCTTCTCTCCTACTATCGTCTTCTATTCTTCTCCCGTCGTCTTCAGATTATATCCTCTGCTTTGAAGCCAACGATACCAGCAGAGAATTCTGTACTCGAAACCCTTCACTTTCTACCTCAATCTCTTCACCGGTTTTCTGTATCTGATCCACATGCCGGCGATGAACTCCTCCCCCTACCTTAACTTCGTAGTGAATGTCTCCCGTTCTCCTCTCAACTCTACCAAACTCCCACTTGTCAGCCCCGGTTTATACATTCTAACCGCTACTTTATCACCCGGGTTGAAGCTTCTCCCCTATGGTCTAAACACCTTTAGTCCTTCATCATTTGACTTCAGGAGCTTTACCATTAAATCCAGACGAGACCTCAATCTTCGCCCAATAAATAATTCTGCCGGTGACTTACCGGTCAGCGAGTGTGGGGCTCGCCGGTAGGTGAAAAGTAAATAGGTCAACTCGAAATAAGAAACTATTACTTGAAAATGGTAACATCCGAGTTACCATTTTCAAGTAATAGTTTCTTCAGACCAGTTTTTAATGTCTGGACGCTTCTCTCGGCCTGTCCATTAGTAGATGAGTGAAATGGAGCACTGAATCTTTGTTGAATGCCTAACTGTTTACAAAAACGTTTTAATTCTTCACTTTTAAACTGACTTCCATTGTCCGAAACCATAATTTGGGGAATACCAAAATTTGAGAAGAATGTTCTTAAAACAATCAATCATTACCCGAGTGTTAGGGGATTTTACTGGGTACGCTTCAATCCATTTACTGTAGGCACCTACCAACACCAAGAAATACCTGCCCTCCACTGGCCCCATATAGTCTAAATGTATTCGCTCCATCGGCCCTGATGGGTATTCCCACTGGTGCAGAGGAATTTTATTTGGGTCCTTCCTAACTTTTTGACAAGTCTTGCAGTTTGAAACTAACCGCTCAATGTCAGAATCTATCTTCGGCCACCAAACATAACTTCTAGCTAAATTCTTCATCTTGACTATTCCTATATGTAACTCTTGCATGACACTTTCACGCAAACTGGCAGGTATATATACTCTCTGTCCGAAAAACAAACACCCATTAGTTAATGAAAACTCCCTAATATCATGATTAAAGGTGACTTGTTTAGGGACGCTGTTACCAGCCCTTAAGGCATCCACAAGTTGTTTAATTTCTGGGCCAGTAGATTGTGAAGCTATATCTTTAGCAGTTACTGGCAACGTGTAAATCTGCCGTAGAAAAAATATTTCTGAGTCGTCTACCGATTCACTTTCTGTATGATCATCAGCCGTTAACCTTGACAGGGAATCTGCATTTCCATGATTCTCCGATTTCCTATAACGGATATCAAAAGAGAATCCCTGCAAGAATGTAGCATAATGAGACATTCGTACTGCTGAGAGAGGTGGATGGGGTTTATCTTTTCCGAAAATCGCTACCAATGGTCTATGATCAGTAACTATTGTAAAGTTCCGGCCAAATAGATATTTAAAATACTTTTTGACCCCGAACACTATTCCATAAGCCTCCTTATCAATTTGGGAATAATTCCTGTCAGAGGCGCTTAGCAGCATACGCTATAGGCCTCTCTGAGCCATCATCCATGATATGTGAGAGGACCGCCCCAACCCTTACAGGACTAGCGTCCGTAGCTAAGAGTAGCGCTCTTCTCAGTGTCAGAAGATATGACATGCTTCAACTCTCTAAATGCCTTCCTACATTTGTTATCGAAATTAAAGTGGACTCCTTTCCTCAAAAGCTCGTTTAACGGATAGGTGATATTGCTGAGGTTAGGTATGAATCTTCCATAAAAATTGATGAGACCTAAAAATGCACGGACTTCTGTTATATTGCGTGGCTCAGGGACCTTCAAAATAGCATTTATCTTGTCTTTTCATTTCTCAATTCCATTTTGTGTCAGTTAAAACCCACAAAATGTTATGGATGGTTTTAAAAACTCAGATTTTTCTAGGTTGACTTTAATATTATAATAAGCTAATCTTGAAAAAATTTGCTCCAATATTTCTAAATGTTCTTCCATTGTCTCAGTACCCACCCCAATATCGTCAAAGAAGATAACTGTATTTCTAATTCCTGATAAAATTGTATCTATCGTCCGCTGCCAAAGAGCTGGAGCGCTCGCAATTCCAAAGGGTAGCCGACAATACCTAAAAAGTCCTTTTGGTGTATTGATCGTTAACATATCCCGATCATCAGAGTGAACCTCTACATGAGAATAGGCCTGTACGATGTCGATTTTGGTATAAATCTTGCTACATCCTAGCCTGGCAATTAAGTCTTCAACATTAGGCATCGCGCACGAGTCTACAACTATTTGCTTGTTCAAAGTAACCTTGTAGTCAGCACATAACCTAACTGCACCAGTTTTCTTGGGAACTACAAATATTGGTGTGGCATACTCGGACCTATCCACTTTTTCGATTATACCCTCAGTTTCCAAACGATCCAACTCTATAAAAACCTTTGGCAACAAAGAGTAGGGAACTGGCCTGGACTTTTTGAATATGGGCTTACTCCCTTCTTTAAGTTGTATTCTGACAAATAAATCTTTAATTTTCCCAACACCGGGCTGAAAAACAGCGGGGTACCTCTGCATTATAGTTTGAATAACCTCCCTCATTTGTTTTAATTTCCAATAACATTTCGGGTTTACTAGAAAACAAAGCCCCAACATTGACATTAAGTGATCTTAACCACTCCAATCCCATCACATTAGCGAAGTTCCCCATCACAATATATAAAGTCAAAATTTTGGTTATTCCTGCAAATAAAACTTCTAATTTACTCTCTCCAGCTAACTCTATTAACTCCCCAGTGTAAGATGAAACCTTCATATTTGTTAACTCAATCTTCCTTGTTGAGAACAACGTTCTAAATCTTTGAAGTCCCATCAATGTAATTGTAGCCCCTGTGTCTACAACAAACCTTTCCTTAACCTTACTACCTAAACAAACATCAATTGTTAATTTTTTCCTTAATTCACAAGAAGCGTGCCAAAGTAACTCCTCTGGGCCATCGTCCACACTGAACGACGTCTGATCTGTACTAATAGGAGTGCATTCATTCAATTTCTCGGGGTAATCTTCCATGCCCTCTTCTACGGCATGGACCTTCCCTTGGTTACGCTTACAAACTGTAACAATATGACCCTTAGACTTGCACCTAAAACAGACCGCCTCGCGGGACCTACAGGTATTCTCATTGTGATTCCGTCGGCCACAACACACGCCCTAGCTGTGTTCCCCTTTCTCGATTCCTTACAATACATAATGTTCCCAATATTGCTAGGAATTTTTTAGGTTGATATAGCTACCTTACTGATCTCATAAGATGATCCTATCTCAATGGCCTTTTTCAAATCAACATCAGGGGCATTAATCAGTAACATCCGTAATTCGTCACTACGTAACCCTGCAATAAATTGAGTGCATAATACCTCCTGAAGCCACGATTCTGGAAATTTACAATATCTAGACAATCTATTTAAATGAGATCCGAACTCTTGGATTGATTCTTCACAAGCCTGCGCCCGCTGTTGAAAGTTAATATGTTCAGCAATCTTTTAGGATTGGGCAAAAGAAATTACTTAACATTTTAACCAATACCTCCACCGATTTATCTCCGGGTTGTGCTGGTTCACACAAGTCACAAAGTTTTTCGTACGTTCCATTATTTATTCCATTTAGAAGTATACGTGATTGAAGTTCAATTGCAACTTGGCTTACATAAAAATAATTATTTAATTTTCTTACATACGTGTTCCAGTTGCAGGACTCTCCATCAAACTGGGGCAGCACTATTGCTGCCTTGACCAACCTGGCCTCTTCAAAAATTGAATCAAACAACATTGGTTTGACTGCGCCAATGTTATTTTTAATAAAAAAGCCTTATATGAACAACTTGATTGAATTTTATTAAAAGTAAATTGGACATACGATAAAAAAACATATATCAACAATTATTATTAATTGTTATACATAACACTTTGCATACGCATTCTAGTGTAGTCTGGTTTTTTGCCAAACCACATTTCAAATGGTGTTTTATCAGCAGGGAGACCCTTTGTTGGACATCTATTTAAGATGTAGCACGCAACACGAGCTGCTTCACCCCACATTTTTGTTGGTAGACTAGAATCAAACAAGAGAGCTCTTGTTTTGTCCATAATAGATCTATTTAGTCTTTCGGCTTTAGCATTAAGTTGTGGTGTATGTGCGATTGTAAAATCCATAATTATTCTCTTTGTTCTGGTCCAATTTAATAAGTCTTGATTTACATATTCTCGTCCGTTGTCGCATCCAATTATGTAGACAGGTAATGTCCATTTTTCTCTTATAATTATATGTTAATTTTTGATTTTCTTTTCAACAAATATATTTGTGTGAAACATGTAAAATCATCAAGGCAGGTTAAAAAATAAATAAATCCGTCCCAAGTGGGCAGTTCTATTTGGCATAAATCTGTATGTATTAGTTCAAGAGGTCTGGATGCTCTAGTTCTTTCTGAACTGAACGAAAAACGAGACTGTTTTGCTTTTAAACGCACCTCACAGTTTTTATTTTTATTTTCTATAATATTGGATGATATACCCAATGAATTTTGCTTATTTATTTGTTTTAGATGGTCATAGCTCAGGTGACCCATAATTCTATGCCAGTATGAAGCATCTTTTTTATTGTTTACTACTCTGTGACACTGTTTTTCTTTATCTTCTGGCGTAAGTTTCAAAGCATACAATCCATTTGTTTGTTTTTTTCCTTGAAGTATATGATCATCTTTGTATATTACTACTTTTTCTTTTTTGAAAAGTACATCGCCTCCATTTTCAGTTATTGCTCCTACTGAAGTTAAATTACTATCTAGACAGGGGGCAAGAATGACATTCTTTAATGTGCATTCTTCTGTATCTAAAACTCCTGTACCAGTGGTAGATAGTGCTTGGCTCTTCTTGGCAACTTTTACTTCATCCTTTTCTGATCTGAAATTAGATAGCAAAGAGCGGTTGTTTGTCATGTGGAAGGACGATCCACTGTCTACATATGTAAAATTTAAAATCATCATATTTTTTGTATTCGAGTTTTTGAGGAATTAAAGCTATCTTTTCTTTGTTCTCATTTCGTTCCTCATATTCTTCTCGAAAAAACAGTGTTCTGGTTAATGATTAGTCTTCTTGCAGTATTTGCACGGTTTCAGGTCTTTTTAAAATATTTTATTTTTTTGTGGACAGTTATTTGTAAAATGTCCAAATTTGTTACAGTTGAAACACTTACAGTTTCTAATGGGTTTATTATTTTTCGCTGATGTCTTAAACGCTATAAGTTCTTCATTTTTGTTGCTTACCAAAAGTTTGGATTCTTCAGAATACAGCCGTATCATTAGATTATCTAGTTTTCTATTATCTTTTGAGGTAGAACTCCATGTGGTTGTGAAAAAAATGTATTCTGGGGGCAGTATGGCTAATATTTTGGAAATAATCATTACTTCACTAATATTCTGCTTAAGTGAATTTAATTTAAACGCTAAACTTTGTAAATTACTGATGTTTGTGGCCATATCTTTTGCCTGATTGTACTCACAACTAAAAAACTTTTGTAGCAGGTGGTTAACTTGATCATCAGTGTTTTTTTTTGTATATTATGGTTATCTTTTCAAACATTTCTTTTGATGTCTTGCACATCAATATGTGATTCATAACTGCTCCTTTCTGTTGCTAGAATAGCTTTTTTAGCTCTTGCATCTTTTCTTATAAAATCTTTTTTGTCTTTATCTTGAGTAAGGGTATCTAATTTCTCCCGAAATATCATCAAGTCCGGCCGATTGTAACAAAACATCTATATTTAATTTCCATACCTGATAATTTTCAGCTTCTCGGTATAAGCGACATCGTCTGACTGTCCAAAGGAATTCATTGTGATTAAATGAAAAGAAGAAAACGACAAGTTTCGACAATTTTCTAACGCCACGAATCACAGAAAAACGAAAGGTTACGACACTTTTTAAACACGCCACGAACTATGAGTTAATTTTTAATTATTTAGTTTTTTTTTGCATTTAGTTTTACACTCCTCTTCTTTTCTTGTTTACAACTCTGGGCCCATAACCTGTTGTAGGTTTAAAGTTTTAAGAATAAAAAGATAATAAAGTCATAAGTTTTATATTTGAACACAGAGACGAACATATTCAGTAGAAAACATATGATCTAAATATGGAAGAGGGAAGGTATATTTACTGTAATACATAGAACAAAAAACACACTAAATTATAAATTTACCTCCAACAATTTATTACATAAATATTTACTCATTATTTACATTTGCTCAGAAGATATAAAATTCAGGAGGTAAAGATATAGAGGAGGAATTTAATTCAAATCAAGGGGTCACAAAGTCACACTGTGTCCAGTAAAACCATCTTTGAATGTGTTCCCTGAAGAAGGTCATATGTCATGATTTTTTCCTTAAATAAAAACTTATTCCACATGGTGTACATAATTCTGTGGTAATTAGTAGTACAGGAAGCACCTAGAGGCCAGAAGAATTATCCTGTCACTATAGCTGTTTTTTTTTAATTAGGAACACTTAGTGATGTTACAGTTCTTTGAAGCTCTTGTAAAATCAAGAAACCATGACTTATACTTTTCTTCCGGACACACATTCATTTGTTGTTCATTATCATGTAAACAACCTTGCATGACTGTAGTATCCTCATGCCATTACCTGAACTATATTCACCAGATAAATATCCCTCCATTCCAAGCTTAACATATGTTTTGAAATTTACTTCCTATTATATAACTTAAATCTATAATTTGGCAGATACTTTTGGGATAAATAAGAACTTGGTCTCATAAATGAAATGAATATAGTAATCACCAGTTTTATAAAATCTATATCTAACATACAAATATTAACAAAAGATGGTAAGGAATTATTCTTTACAACACAAATATAAATGACACGACTCCAGGCACAAAATCATAACTGACTATTGTTGATTAAATTATTTACCATTAAGATTCTCAAATTTTCCAATAATCTGGGTTTTAAATTAGTAGAAGAGGGTGAACCTGATTTTCCTGACTATAGTGTACGTTCTGATTTAGGTAATTACATACTGTATTTACTATCATAAATCTTGTGAAAGAAAAAAAAATGTTTTAGGGGAGAGTGGGTACTTGGTAGTGGGAAGCCATTTTGGAAATCCTCCACCACTCAGATTCTAAGCAACTTTCTAGGAGATAGATGTTTTAATAAGTTTTAAAATTCATTTAAAACTTTAAAAGCATAATATCTTGTTTATGTGGACATTTAATGCTAATAGTTTCCAATTATATATCATATTTATTTTTATTTTAAATAAAAAAATCTTATAACTTTTTATAAAGAATAATTCAATTACTTTATGAAAATGAAACTGACTATAACGAAGTGGATAAATAAAATAACATAAAGGAAATAGATATTTATTAATACAAAATACAAATTATATATATATATATATTTTTTTTTATAGACTACTCATTTAGCACATTGAATATTTATATATATCTTTATTATATTATATTATTAATTCTAGAATATCAATACTGTCTTTTAGAGAGACATTACTTAGAATTAGTGATTCTGATAAGTATGTGTGTGTGTATATATACATACACATAATGTATCATAAGCAAAAATATAATAAAATGGTGAATAATTAAATACCAAAAATTTGACAATACATTGTCTGAGATCTAAAAGAACGACCCATGGAAAGAAGTACAAAATTACGACAATATTTTTTTTAAAGGCTCATCATAAATGACAAGTTAAGGCAATTATCAGCAATAGAATCTTTATCTGTACCTAATGGTGCTATATATACAGATTTCTCTGAGTTTAGGTAGAGATTGTTTTTACACCTTTTGTAGCTCTAATTGACATTTAACACAAATTAAATTCCCAATTTTACCTGAACTCAGTGGAAAAGTACATTTACTAATTTCACACATCATGACAGGCATTACTAGGATTTTATCCAGTTTCGCCCTAATTCCTATAAGTACATAATCAAATCTGCATAGTACCTTTAAGTCAAATTACAGAGAGTTGATGATAATAGCATTGAATCTTTTCATTTTCATTCACCAACAATCTGGTGTTAGTTCAGTATATAACACACTCAAATATTTTTCTTATCTGGAGAAATATTCTATCCAGTTTCTAGTATTTTTTTGTCAGCAGAACGAACTCTACATGTACTTGAGTAATGTATCCATTCATTTATTCCATAGGAATTGATAGTCACTTTGGATTTATTCATTGGCCGTGTTTTTTTATAATGTTTTTGATTTTTATCTTTTCAATCTTTCGATGCCATAATTTCAATGAAAGCAGCAGACAAAATCAGCTTCGGAGCAATGTATCACCTGATAACCAACTAAATCAAAGTGCATCCTCTCTCCCAATCAAGACCTGAGTACTCTTCCCTACTAATCCTACTTTAATATTTTAACACATAAAAATAAAAGATAGGTTATAACCAGACACAGATCATCAATGAATATTTGTTTATAAGTGTATTATAATAAATTTATGTATATATGAATATACATACTTA
Source organism: Euschistus heros (assembly GCA_003667255.2). Lineage (NCBI taxonomy): Eukaryota > Metazoa > Arthropoda > Insecta > Hemiptera > Pentatomidae > Euschistus > Euschistus heros. Next base: position 53,759 of record RCWM02000027.1, read on the forward strand.
TTTGGTCAATCCCTCCAAATATTTCTATACAATTTCTATAGTTGGGTATCAGGTCTTATTATATTTTTCCACAAATTTCATGTTCTTTAATCATATTTATTAATTTATATAAAGAAACATGAAATTTACAGCTTTAAATGCAAAAAGGCCTAATACCTAACTATAGGAGATGTATGTCTATAAATATTCTCACAAATCGCTTCAAAACCAAACAGAATTGAAAGAAAATAAATATACCGATAGAAATATGAAGGTTGATAATTTTATCCAGCAGCATATCGAACATCTTTTAATTTTCATTGATTTACAACAATAATATATTTAATTTTTCTTTCCGTATTGGGTGTTCTACTATTGGATCAGTCTTAGCAGAAAACCAATCAGCATTAATCAACTTACAATAAAGATAAAACTAAACCATCACAGAGATAGGTGTGAGCGAACACACATTAAGAGAGAATAATATCAACTTTAGCTACCTGCTATCTGTAAATCAAGCAGAAGTTGGCGAGTGAATATTTGATTAAGCTCGTTTCAATTGATAACAGATACTTCAAGAAGGTGCACCAAGCACATAACACATAAGATCAATATACCCACTGCCCTAATGTGATTATATCAAAAAAGAATGATATTAATCTTCATGATATAGTAATAATTAAATTAATAATGCTGGAATGGGGATGGAACTCCATCACTCTGGAAGGAACGTTTGATTGAGACATTAGGAAACTGCAGCCGCCATTCTTCAACAAGTTCCTCCTGGATTTGGTCACAAAAACTTATATCAAATAAGCGGAGGGACTTAAAAGTAGTCAAGAATCTGTTGAAACACAAAACAAAATATTTACTATTATTACATTATAAAATTATAACTCTATGAAAATAAAATGTAATAGTCAAACTAATTACTTAAAAATGAAAAATGTTCAGGATATTCTTTAATTTACATTAATAATTTAAATTTATTATTATTTTTGTCAATGTTAGAACACAAATAAAGCAAATGAGTAGGGTTTTAGGAGAGCTAGAGAAGGAGTCTACACTCTCTTTGTGGAGTAATCACGTTTTAAGGACCTGCTCACAAGTTCCAACATCAAAGGGCACAATTCATTTTATTTAAAGCAGGGTGAGAGGATAACACCTAAAGTGTAGCTTAATAATACTTAAAATAATTAAAAATGAATTGTTTTGACGAAATTATCATAAGCCCATTGAAGAAGATTCTTCTCAAACTTATTTATTTATTTTTTTTTAAATAATAGAGAAAGGTTCGGACAAAATTTAAAGTGGTTTGGGTGACTATAATGAAACTTGGAACTCAAGTGTCTTATTGGAAGACTATACATATAATCAGGTTTAGAATTAGGGTAGGGCAGAGGGGAGGGGCACAGGATCCCGTGTGGCAGATTTCAGGAGCTGAGAAAATGAGAAAGACTGGAATATCCAGCAGATAAGACACAAAATGGAATGCCAGAGAAAATATGGTTGAGAGGGCCAAGGGCCTGTAGCAGTTAATACTTAAAAATAAATAACAAACCTGAGACACATATGTGGTGTAATGGATCTAACACCAAGAAGATCAACTTGTTCCAAGTCAGGAGTACATTTCAGGAATGGAAGTAAGTCTCTGTCAGTGATACCCCTCAAAGCGGCCATAAACAGTTTCTTTAATTTCGGACAGCCATGAGCCAATGAACTCATGCAGTCACCTGGGATGGATACTCCTAAACTAAATTAAAACAAAAAATATAATCATAAAATATAGGAAAATATGGCAAATAAATAACTTTAACAGAGAAACATTAACTTATAAGATGAAAATTTTGTCAATCCGATAATTAAAGATTACAGAAAAAGATTTAATTAACTTAAGAATAAAAAAGATTACTTAAAACCAAAATGTTAATTTCCTAAATTCTTTATTATCTTAAACCATCATTTATATTTTTAATTCAATTATTAAACTTGTTTGCATATTGTAAAAAAAGTTATGTGCTATTACCATATCAAAGGCTAGCAAGGGGTGAAATAATCATAGATATTAATTAAATAAAATATATAATTAACTAAATAACAATTTTTTCTAACCACCATCCAAGGTCAACCTCCTCCAGCTTTGGGCAATTGGAGAGTGCCCTAACACCTAGAGGTGTTAAACTGTATGACTTCCAAAAGTCGACTGAAACCAGCTGCCTGTTGTATTGGCCTAATCCTTGCGCAACTATATCCATTGACGATACTCGAACACAAGAACCTAACAACAGTGAACAATTGTTAAGATATGTTCTTAAAGTTATTTTTGAGAAGAAAAATAACACACTTAATATTTCACTGAGGAGATCCGAAAAAATTTAAAAACTTGTTTTCAACCAATAGTCATACTTCCTCTGACATTAGATAGTTGAGGAAATTAAAAAAATAGATTGGAGGATAAGAAAAAAAAAAGACAAAAATAAAAGATTCTAGAGGAAAAAAATTGAATTTCATAGGATAGCAACAAATGATGCAAGTAAGAAAAGAAAACCCTCTGAAGGAAAAGCAATAAATAATTAACTTTTCACTAATATTACGATCAGTAAAAGGCTTTCAACTCTTACCAAGATTTATGTGTTTCAAGTTGGGGGATGCTTCCAAAATCTTTAGCAATGGTGGAGATTCTATGTATGTTCTATACAAATCAAGTCTTTCTAATGTAGAAATGTTTTTAAGGTTTTCGAAACCATCAGGCGTGATGTTGAAACAATTTCTCAAGCATAATTCTGAAATTATCAAAGAAAAGTAAAATGGTTAGGGACAAAAAAATAACTTATAATAACTAACAACAAAGCAATAACTTTAAATAGAAATAAAATCCAACCTTTAAGATTTCTACAAATATTGGCTATTTCTTGAATACATCGGTTGTCAATATATTTACATGAGTTTAATCTGATGACAGTCAACAGTTTACCACAACCTTGGATAAATCTGAAACAATATCATGCATAAATATGTTTTATTATTACCTACTGCCGATTAATAGTATATAATATAAGTTTAATTACGAGCACCTCTATAAACTCTTTAATAAAATGAGAATATTAAACTGAAATTCTTATAAGACAAACCTTTTCAATTTAGTCAAGCATAAATTCTTATTATTTGAAAGAGTAAAAATAACAAAATGGTATGAATGATAAAAGAATTTTATTTACATTGAATTCTAAAATTAAACAAAATATTGGATAAATGGTAAAGAATTAATATAAATAACCTTTTCTAAAAAGCAATAATAGGAATTGATTTGATTTTTTAAAAGCAAATTTCCTGTATAAAATTTAATTTTCCCCCCTCCAGAATGATGTATTCTTACATTAATAGCAATTTCAACTTCCATAAATGATTTTTATAATACATTTTTTGCTATGTAAAAGTCATCAAATAAATATATACAAACGTATAAAATAAAAATAAATTTACAATCATATGGAATTTTAATCTGAAAAGAAAAAAAAACCAAATCTTAATAAGGAAATGTGCTAATGTTTTAACAAAATACAACCGCAATATTTTTAAAATATAAACAACAATTTTTAAGAATGTATATGAGTATGAATCCAATTTATAATATATAACCAAATAAAATATTAAGTTCCTGCTATTTACACTATTTTTGTCTATTTTCTGTTGAATCTATCACATTAATAGATAAGATAAGAATTATTATAAACTGTAAGATAAGAACAAAAATAAAATAAATTTCAAACCAAATTTATACTCGATATTATGGCATAAAAACACAATGGTGCAAAACTATTTAAAAACAACACTGAAGCAACCAATAATAAATATACTTACTCGACAATGTCTGAAGAAACAATCATTTCATAATTTCCGCACCACGAAAGATCCAATTTCTGTAAATGCTGGCATCTGGTGGACAATGTTTGGAGTGCTCTAGCATTGAGGCAACTCCAATAAGGCTACAAAAGTCATTGTTAACCATTTTAAAACAATGATAAACATTAGACTTATATTTTAAAATTAGAAGTAATGTATGCTTGGCTCTTGATGATAGGTTGAAACAACATTTTTAATTAGTTTAAGGAAAGAGAAATGAAAAAAAAAGAAAGTTGTTTCAGGCTAACTATGCAAGCCATTTACATATACAGAGAACAAATACTAAATATATGAAGGGTCAAGGAAAAAAAAAATTTATTTAAGTCATATTGTATGGATGATTCACAAGGTGTTAAGAGTGGAAAGGAGAAAGAACCTGGAGTTTTTGTTTTTCCAAATATTTTAATTATTGATTTTTTTAATATATAGCAATGGTTAAAATATTATAAAAATAAATAAATAATAAGTCATTAACATCAAATTGTGTTTTATCAGTTTTGAATAAAGTTGAGTTACCTGGGTTATCTCACACCCTTCATATAAAAAAATAATCAAATTAAAAAAAATCTATTTCAGAGATAGAAACATCAAAATAAATCATAATTTTTTCCTATTTTCCCTTCTTTACACAATCTGCCGGTTTTCCAATGTATCAGTAGAGCAGGCAATGGGGAAAAATCACATAAGTGAACATAACTGTTTTTTAGAGAGCTTCTAAACAAACCCGTCTTCTATTCTACTTACTGTTGTGAGACAAGTGAGCCAATGCAAACTTAAACAGAGGCATTAAAAGAAAAATCTAATTCAAAGCCCTATGAATGAATTCACACAGTAATCTTAGTGCCCTAACTGAACATGTAGAATTACAAACAGTTTTATAGAAGCTCTTTTTATTAGCCAAAATATTTTTTTCCAAAATGAACATTGAAAAAATAGATAGTTTTTGAAAATTCTGTCAGATGACTAAAATACACTATACTATTAAATTAAAAATAACAAAACTAAGGAGAGAATCAAAGAATTTAGAATCCACCTTCAGATTTAGTTGAGTATATAGCATTGTATCTGTAGCAAGGCGATTAAAATGTCGATTGACGCGGGCACTTCTTGACAGTGAAGCCAGGTCTAAATAGCTCAGCACTCTCAGGATAGTTTCATCCTAGTAAAAAAAAAAAAAGTTAAAGTATTTAATGTAAATAGAAAACTAATAGCATGTGATAAGTGTGAATGCAATATTCAAATTATATAAAATTTCAAATAAATCATCGCCATGCATGCTACCAACAGTTTTCAATGGAGAGAAGAAGTAAATAGATAAGAGGATAAAGGTTTTCAAATTATAGAGTTTTCTAGAGAAATCACTTCAATCAGGAAGAATCAGTTCTCTTAACATGGCTGAAGAAATGAGAAACCAAAAAAAACATAACAAGCGGTTCATGGGGCTAAGAAGCTAGAATAGAATAGCTTTCAAAAAATCGAATGCTTAAAACAACCCTCTTATAAGTTAAGCAAACAGATTTTTGTTTCTATTTAATTTTTCTTTTTTAACTGCATTTCTATATCAGCACCTGTTAAACAATAAATTAATTACTAACGGATAATGATAATGAGGAAGAACATTACGCAGAGATAACTCTTCTGGGACTTAAGTTTATTTTAAGAGATTATAGATCTCTCATCCGTATCCTTTTCCATTTCCATTCTTATTTCTTGTGTTTACAGGCAAATAGGTTGTGGCATCTATTTCTGGGAGTGTGTTGTGTCCTTATAGTCTGATTCATGAAATCATTTATAGTAAGAAAGTATATAGTCACCAACTTTTGGTAAATATGAGTCAGCATATAAAGGTGCTTTAGTAATAAGTCTAAGAATTTTGGATTGAAAAGTCTGAATCACAAATTTATAATTACAAAATACTTGGAGTACATGATTACGAATATACATACGTTACATAACCAATAATTCAGGAGAAGAACCTATATCAAATTAGGATTAATTGATTAAACCCTGATATATTGATTAAAATATAAACTATTATATTCAGAAGACCAACGACATGGAGCCAAACACTTTTTCTTTTGTTTGAATTTTAGTGATACATTAGGATAATTTCATTTATTTTTGGTTTGTTTACCATCACTTTTATTTATCATAACAATGTAATTTTTATGAAGAAAATAGTCAGAAAAGAAGTCAGAAGTAAAAAAAAAACTTCAGGAAGTTATGAAGAAGGGTAAAGAACAAAATTAATAGGAAAAAATTAAAACTAATATGAAATAACAAAATTAAAAAATACAATTAAATCAAGAATATAAGATGAATTTTTGAATTTTAATAGTGACAACAAATGTAAATGAAAGATAATTTGAGAAATTAAAAAATTTAAAACTTAATTACAAAAATTTTGAAATGCTCACACATAGAGGCATTAAAAAAAAAAATGTGCATACAACAAATACTTAAAGATGTGAATGATTAACAAAGTTTGTACCCACAACAATTAATAGTTGCTATTAAACAATTTATAAACGCAGGAGAAAAAGTTTTACTTACAGGCAGGAGGTCGAAGGGCCCTGAACAGGAGACTAAACAGGAAGATTCTATCTCATTGTTGATATCCTCCAAGAGGGCTGTGTAATGCTGGGCAAGAGATGACAGAGAGTTCAGAGTATTAGCTATATCTATCTGGAACCATCAAATGATCAGTTTGATATAAATAAAAATCCTATAACTGATATTCACAATCCGGACTACTAACAATAAATAACGAAGGTTTATCAATTAAACAATAATTTAAAAATTATTAAACAGAAAAATTGGAGATCAAATTTATTTTTGGTGCTTGCAAAATACTTGCAGATTTTGATAGAACTGACAACTGTAATCCTACAATGTTTGACTTGTAAAAACAGTTCTACATCAACTAAAATATCATTATAAAACTACCAACATGTAGTCTGAGTGTAGTTTAAAAATATTAGATTTAGTTATGTGAATATCAAGTGATGCTCCTAAAGTGATAACAAAAATTAAAAAAAAAGAATTTTAGAAACAAAAGTTAAAACATTCCTGAAGCCTTTACTTTTTTTTTTAATTTTACAGTAGGTCAGGAGGGTAGAGATTAAGATGGAGAATGAGGCTCAGTTGGTTAGATGACATTAGCAACCTGAAGCAGACAGAAGTTGGTGAAGAAGAATGAAAAGTAATAGCTTATGATTTTGAGTGAGGCCAAAGCACAGAAAAGAAAGAATTTCCAAATAAATAATGAGAAATCAGCATCCTTTGCTAATAAATAGTTTGATTAAATTGGGGAACAGCAGTTATTTAAAATAATTATTGGTAGACTTTGCATTTAGTAGAAAAAAATTGTTAAATAAGCTGACACCTACCATGTGCAGTCGTGTATGGTATCAATATTCATATAAATATAACGACTAATCATATAAATTATTTAAAAATAACTAACATATCAATATTCATTTATTATACAATAGAAGCTAAGTTTGGCAAGAATTAAAAAAATTAATAATAATAAATTAATAAATTTTATAAAAAAAGAAAATAAATTTTAATAGATAAACTTACCTCATTGTTGAAGGTGTTGATTGTCATGCCTTTTATTTTAGCTGTGATTTTACCAACATCTGTTTTTTTTCTAGGGGAAGATGAGCCAACAAGTAGAATCGCATCTAGTTCAGTATAATAATCAAGTTGGCGGTGATCAAATTCAATCCTTAATAAGCTGAAATTAATAATAACAAATTTATAAAGATTCAATTAGTAATGGTATGTTTCATTATGTAAATATCAATGTTTACACATTTGTTGGAAAAACATTATGCGATTAATATTGTTATGTACTTTTTTATTTTTATTTTTTTTAAAGAAAACACAATCAACACATACTACTATAAAGTAAAAATTGTTTGGACTATAATTATTGTTTAATTGATCTTGTAACGATTTCTTCATATAAGATTTTGTTAAATTAGAAAAAAAAATTAAATAAAAAATAAAAAGAGGAGAGGTTTGTTGTTGCTTAACATCCATAAGTATTCCAACTAAGGCAGGAATGATGTTATCTTACAGGTTACCAACCTATTCTAGCCGGAGTAGGAAGGTCAAGATTCATTTTGTGTCTGCCATAAAATAAATTTTAACCTGCCTACATGGGATTTGTACCCATGACTTGTGCCGGGCATGCTGAGGCCCTCGCCCCAACTCACTTGACTATTAAGCCCACTCAGGAGAGGATTATGGGATTATAATAACATATTGTATTAATTTATAAAGCAATGAAGTCAACAATACGATATTAGACTGCAAGTAAAAAATTATTTAAACATATTAATGCTAAGAGTAAACCAACAAAGAGACGACTAATTGCATCATTTATTGAGGTTTAATATCCTAATGCACTTCAAATAGGGAGGGTTTCCTAAAGAAATAAAAAGTTAACCAAGGTAGGCAACTAACTTATTCTAGCCAGAAAGAGGAGGTAAACATTCGTTTTTCATGGGTTCTTCACAAAATAAGTCAACCAGCCCAGGCCAAATTCAAACCAGCACCGCTTCCGAGACAAGGATGCTAAGAAGGTGCTTAAAGAAACCCAGCATACTTAGGATATCTGCATTACAACTTAATTGTTATATGAAATTGAAAACTAGCAACTAAAAGAAATTTATTTCAAATTCTCATTTTAATATTTTGTTTTTGAAAAAAGTAAAATTTTAATTATTATCTTTAAAATTGGTAGTCAAGGAATAAGAATATCTACAGTATAGTATAAAAATAAAACTCTTCTGTTACAAAGCATCACATTGAGTCAATGACAATAAAAGTAAGGGTTTTAAAATCAAAAATGAACAACCAATTGAAACCATTGCATCAAAACATAATACAAAGTGGTTAGATATTTTAAAAATTTATAATTAGCAGAAGACTGAAGGTATGTTTATGAACAAACATAATTTTATTTAGAGTAATAACTTTTTATTATTTCATCAATTTCTAATATCTCCCTAAAAATTTCTTATCTTCTAGTTTTTCATAAAACTGTATTAATAATCAAATTCATAAACATCAATATAATATGCTAAAAAATTAGGTATGAATAACTGAAACAGTTTAACAAAATTGAATTAATAAAATATTCCATTTGGCAACATTTAGATCAATTGAGTTTTATGTAACACATAAAACCTCTTCTCTTTGGTAATCCATTTATACCAAGCCTTTGAAATTTAATCAGAAGAAGCCAATGAAGACTGGAAAATTAATCAATAAACTAAACATCATCTACCAACATTAATTTAGCAAATATAAGAGCAATATCTTCCTTCTTTTTTTTTTTTTTAGAACACAAATACACTTAAACATTAATGAGTTAAATATAAAATGATACATAGAACTATTCTAAATTCTAATACAGGAAAAATAAAGTAACAGAATTTCTTAAAAAATATAATTTCAGATTTTACAACTAAGGAACTATTATATTTATTTTATTATATATAATTCTGATTATATCATAAAAAATTCTGATTATATATATATATATAATATATATATATATATATATTTTCCTCTTATGGTAACCCCATTATTATTATTATTATTATTATTATTATATTTATATATATATATATATATATATATATATATATATATATATATATATATATATATATATATATATATTTTCCTCTTATGGTAAACCCCATTATTATTATTATTATTTATTATTATTATATATATATATATATATATATATATATATATATATATATATATATAAATATATATATATATATACACACATACATATACATAAATGCATAGAACAACATGATTTGTAGTGTAAACATCAGCAGTGACAGACCTTTAGTAGCAAAAAAAACCATGACAGCTATTTAAGAAATCATAAATACACAAATATATTACTCATAATAATAATAAAATTAAAATGACTTGAGACATTTTTTTTTGCAAACCTATATTACTTCCCACAATAATGAATATCTTATAGACCACATAAAACAGCAACAATCAAAACATAAATTGGTGCATTAATATTTGTTTCAAAAAAAAAAAAAAAAAAAAAAAAAAAAAAAAAAAAAAAAAAAAAAAAAAAAAAAAAAAAAAAAAAAAAAAAAACAAGAAAATTACCTTGTCATAAAATCTATAGGCATAATTTCAGGAGAAAAAATTCTGGGGCTAGGTCCAACACATTGTGGTTCACCTTCCCAAAGAGTTTTCCACATTCCGAAACCATCACCAGCAGAAATGCGTACAACTGACCCTGGATTGTAAGTTTCATATATGCTCACTTTGGTGGGATAAACTTTCTGTTCAAAAGTTACATCTGTAATCATGTTATATTAAAATACCTCATCAACTGAAACATATTAAGAAGTGATTAATAAATTAACAGTTACCAATGTAGTCCTGACTGACAACATTCCCTGAATTTTGAGGCATTATATTAACAGTTCTGCTTGGAGCTTCGTCCCACCATTTACCATAAGTGCGCTAAATAATAATTTCACTAATTAACAGTTGACAAAGCGTAATTAAATTTCATCAATAAATAACATACCATAACAAAAGCTTGAGGAAAATCTCCATAGTCAGGATATTTACTAGGTCTTCCAGAAATATTATAAGCAGTATAAGAAATGCTTATGTCACTACCATATTGAGAACTGAAATCAAGAGCATCTTGAACATATTGTTCAATAATTAGTTCATCATCAACTCCTTTAATCGCAAAGCTACTATCTATCCAAGAGCTTTTAAAATCTACCATTTTATCTACAACACTTCCTACTAAATTTATTATTTTGTTCAGGTTACAAATCTTATCCAAAGAGCAATAGTAAAGAGGTATTTGATTTTTTTCTGCATCTTATACGCCTAAGTACATTCTTAAAGTTTTAGTAGTAATTAACTTTCATATGGAAAATTTATGAAATCATTCACTTTTAGGTGAATATATTGCATCATATTAGTTTAACAATATCTTACTTTTTGACAAGAGACAAACCCATTAAAAACTTCTTCTATAACTGTACCGAACTTTGTGGACGTTTAAAAAAAAATTAAAACAGTATATGTGGTATTTTGCTCCTCCACACAAGAGAGCAAACGAACGATGACTGATCAACGTTGACTGAGGAGTCAATGTTTGTCTTTTCTCCTGTATGTTTCGGTGGCCCCGAAAAAGACCTGCAAGGCAGGTCAAAACGTTGGCACACAATGATAGTATTCGTACTTGGACGTTTTGTTTCTATTTGACTGCATCCCAGGTCATCTTATTCTTTTATTATACTAAACAGTCAACTATACTTTTCTCATTTGTAATGAAAGAATACCTTGCATAGAAAGGCTTTATTTGACAAAAAACAGGTAACCATTCAATACCTGAAACACAATACACGTTCAATAGTAATTAATAACAATATACAATTCATAAACAACAATACATAATACATAATGGAATTATAACTTATGTTATTCTCATGACATTCACCCCATCTTTTATTTTGACACATAATCCAAAAGATAAGATGGTGCTTTTCTGTTCCTAGATGATCGTCTTGGGGTAGGTCCAATAGGAGACTCTCCTGTTACTGAGGCATTAAGCGGTTCGATTCCTTGACCTTTTCTGTCCCTGGTTCCCTGATAGTTTCAATCCGCTCAACCAACTTTCCTGAATCGATCTGAACATCTCTTTCATTGACCATCTGAGTATGCCGTTCAACAGACTCAGGAGGGGCTGCGATATTAATGCGATAATAATTTTGTAGTTCAGCAGACATGAAACGTGCTCCTTGGTCCGAGTGTATAAATGCTGGCATACCGAAAATTGAGAATATAAGAGTAAGACTTCTCACTACTGTACTTGCAGACATGTCCGGGCATGGCATTGCAAAAGGGGACCTCGAATATACATGGAATCGGTCATTTAAAATCAAGGTTTAATCGTTCGAAGGGTGCAATAGCACGAATGAGATTAGATGGTTGCTTCAGAAAAAATCGAGGTTTGACTTCGGCGCAAATTCTGCATGAGGCAACTGTTCTTTTTACATCCTCCAGCGAATATGGTAGGTTCTTGCTTTTTACTAGATGGAACATTCTCCTTATACCTGGGTGTCCTATGTCACTATGCAATTGGTAAAGTCTCTCAGCATCCTTCATTGACAATAAACACGAGATTCTTAAGAAGCCATCTGCAGCAATGTTCTCACGACCTGGTCGATAAACGATGTCATAGGAGTATGGTGCAAGCTCTAACCTCCATCTCAGAATTTTATTGTTTTTTATTTTTCCATGACGGCTATGATTAAATATGTAGGATACAGATTTTTGGTCCGTAATGAGTTTAAAATTACACCCAATGAGGAAATGCCTCCATCTTTGTAAAGCTTCAAAAATGGCATACACATCCTTTTCGATTGGAGGAAAATTCTGTCCAGTCTTTTTGTCTTTTTCTTGAGTAAGTGTTTCTAATTTCACTTCTCCCGAAATATCATTAGTCCGGCCGGTTGTAACAAAACATCTATATTTAATTTCCAAACCTGATAATTTTCAGCTCCCTTCAGCTTCTCGGTATAAGCGACATCGTCTGACTGAATCCATTGTGATTAAATGAAAAGAAAAAAACGACAAGTTTCGACAATTTTCTAACTCGCCACGAATCACAGAAAAACGATAGGTTACGACACTTTTTAAACACGCCACGAACTATGAGTTAATTTTTAATTATTTAGTTTTTTTTTACATTTAGTTTTACACTCCTCTTCTTTTCTTTTTTACAACTCTGGGCCCATAACCTGTTGTAGGTTTAAAGTTTTAAGAATAAAAAGATAATAAAGTCCTAAGTTTTATATTTGAACACAGAGACGAACATATTCAGTAGAAAACATATGATCTAAATATGGAAGAGGGAAGGTATATTTACTGTAATACATAGAACAAAAAACACACTAAATTATAAATTTACTTCCAACACCTTCTTAATGAGGTTAAAATCATCGATGGCTGGTGAGCTTAAAGGGAAGCTTTTGGTATTAATCAGGGAGTAAATTTTGTCTGAAAATTTAGGAATCCATCTAGCATAATAGGAAATCATTCCAAGGGCACGTTTCAGGCTAGCTGCGTCTGCGGGGACCGGAAAATCTAAAAGTGTTCTTAAGCGCTCAGGATCAGGGCTCATGGACATGTTTTCGACTACATACCCAAGGACCGGCATCTTCTGAATTGAGAATTTACTCTTGTTCTTATTCAGAGTTAGGTTATATTTTTTTGTAACCTCCAAGAATCTAGAGAGGTTGCGATCATGTTGTTCTTTATTTTTACCGCATACTGTTACGTCATCGAGGTATGTAAAAGTTTCCTGAAGGTTTTCAATTTCAATTATTCGATGGATGGTTCTTTGGAAGCAGGCAACACTATTTGTTACACCAAATGGTATACGAGTAAACTGATAGAGTCTCCCATTTGCTTCAAACGCTATAAACGGCTTGTCCTGTTGACTTATGGGTACCTGATGATAAGCACTTTTCAGGTCTATAGCACTAAATATTTTATACTCGGCTAATTTGCTAACTAACGATTCAATATTAGGTAACGGGCAGGCATCAAGAAGAGTATATCTATTTATAGTTTGAGAGTAATCTGTGACTAACCTTTTTTTTTTCCTTCTTTATTTACTACAACTTGTGCTCTCCACGGTGAGTTACTTGGTTCGATGATTCCTACTCATAGTAGCCTTGATATAGATGGTATCCGAAGATGAGTAGGACGAGGTCTTACCGCAATTGGTTTACAATTGGGGAGTAAGTTATCAAAGAGGGAAAGAGGACTCAATTTTGCGCTTAGGAGGTTGCAAACACTGAGAGGAGGTCTTTTCCCCCCAAAATGCAATTCTAATCGATCATGCTGGCTCATTATGTCGTGGCCAATAACTACATCAGCACATAATTCTGGTAGGATAAGTAGTTTTACGCTTGGATATTCATGTCCTTCTAACTTTAAGTTCATGTAACTGTGACCTATCGTTGACGATACGTGGTCAGTAGATGCCAAGACTATTTGAATTCTTTTCGGAAAGCAATGAATATTGTTTGCCAGGACCGCTTTGTGAGAAATAAAACTATCAGAGCTTCCTGTATCGACTAATGCGTCTGCAGTTACCCCATTGATTGAAATCTGGATGGTAGCTTTTGATAAACATCTAGGAGAGGCGGCCATTAAAGATGCATTAGTTGACAAGAAGTTCGAACTTTTCTGGTTAGGATTCCTGACAGATCTGCAAACCTTAAAAAAGTGCCCCTTTTTTTCCACGTTTGTTACATATAGCTTCACGTGCTGCACATTCCTTGCTCAGTTCTTTTAGTTTACGAAGATACTGGTCAATACTCTCTCCGGTATTTTGTTTCTTTGAAGCCAACTGATGTCGAGCATAAACTTCATTGGTTGCTTTTTTATAATAATTGTTCAGAGTAGAAATAGCTTCTTGATAAGTGGAACACTCCACAATTATTTCGTAAATGTTATAAGAAACAAAATTATAAAGTAATTTTAACTTATCATCGTCTATGGCGTCTAGTTCCTGGGTAAAGTTTTCAAATGTTGTCTTCCAGTGCGTCCATTGGCGCGTAGCTTGAGCTTCGTTTGGATCTAGCGAGAGACGTTCTGGACTGAAGAATCTATCCATTTTAAATCATTCGATGACCACAACAATAGCTATCTTTTACTTTTTGTCAAATAAATTGTAATGAAAGAATACCTTGTATAGAAAGGCTTTATTTGACAAAAAACAGGTAACTATTTAATACCTGAAACACAATACACATTCAATAGTAATTAATAACAATATACAATTCATAAATAATAATACATAATGGAATTATAACATATGTTATTCTCATGACATCATTAATATTTTTTTTTTTTTAAATAAACATCAAATCATTTATATTAGAAAGCATGTGATTGTTGATTATATAATATATGTTACACAATTCAGAAATATCCATTCATACATAAATAGTAGCCGCCAGCAACATGTCTTTGGCCTCAGTTCATTCATTAGCAGTGACAGATTATAGCGCGGACTAAGCTAATGTTAGCTAAGGTATTAAGGTATAATTTTGCATGTGGTTTAAGCATTGATCAATGCTTAGGAGAAACGAAGCTCGCACTGAATGATGAATGTCCACTTCGTAGGACTAATTAAGGTGGTATAGAGATTTTGAAAGGGACAAGGGCGCTGAGAAAGAAGGAAGATCGTTAATGGAGAAAAAAAAATACTACTGTGAGGGAATGCATGACAAAGACCGGTGAATTACATATCAACAGATAGAGGAGACTCAGTATGTGATCAACATCGAAAAAAGGTGAAGAGACTTGGCTATACTATTATAATTTGCCGACAAAGACACAAAACATCAAAACAGCATATATGTGCATATGTTGGTAAAATAATTGAATAAAATTTTACTAAGCTATGCAGGTAGAGGAAATCCAATGCTATCTCTCCTGAGTGAGTTATAATTTGAAGATAACTAAGACCAAAAATCTGTCTCCTGTCGTCGTCATGCGGTTGGTGAGTCTCGTGTACACAATTCTTGAACTGAAGGTCTAGACTGGGCGTGAAATAAGAAATTTGAGATGGAAACTAAAGTATGATGCAATTAAGGAACGAGACAAGAGTCAAGTATGTTGTTACTCAACCTTCTTTTAAAATACTTTGTCTATATCTCATGCCCCCTCCCCCTTTGAAATGATAGATTCAAAATTAAATTTGAAAATTCTAAATAGAAGTAAATGAATCCTTAAATTTAGGGATAATTTTCCCTTTAAAAGATCTTTCTTTAAAAAATGATGGATAGAGAAAAGTTGAGGCCCTTCACAACCCCATCATTTATACCGAGGATAGTATGTTTCGGAATAGACAAAGAAGTCGTTTACATGCCACTTTTCGCCACTATACATCACTTACACAGGCTAACAAAAAAAAAATGTTTTTGAAAACTTTGTTTACTTTAATAGCTGATTTTTATAGATTTTTGTGTGCTGAATCCAAATCTGGTCTTAGTTCTTTCGTATCAGCCATAGTTTTTGAGAAATTTGATTTTTTTATATAATTTAAAATCTGTACGGTATATGGTAAAATTAATGAAACACTATGTTAAATCACTATCATGGTTTTAATTTACAGTAGGTTACTTGAAATAATGATACAGTGTTGTAATGTAGGTTTCACTAGTCAGATGGAATTGGTTTATACTTCCTTTCTCTTTTTTCTTTGAAGTTTCTTGTGTAGCTTTTTCTGCGATGAGTCGCTTATTGAGCTTCACGGGTGACAAACAGTAGTCTCCTATCATGTTGATGTTCCAGCGGCCCTGGTAACGTTTTTCCATCAGTTTATTAGCTTGGCGAAAACGCTCGCCTTGCTCCTCACTAACATCTCCCAAATTTTCCGGGAAGTAATCAAGATGACTGTTCAATAAGTGGACTTTCAGGCTCATCAAACATCTTAGTTTCTTAAAATCCTTTCACATGTTAGCTACAATGGTACAATATTCTGGGTCTTTTGCATTTCCTAAGAATTTTGTAACAACTTGTTTGAATGATACCCATGCTTCTTTCTTATGTATGGTCATTGTGGTTTCAAAGTTTAAGTCGAACATCATTTTTCGAATGTCGGGTCCTACAAAGACGCCTTCTTTAAGTTTAGCCTCTGAAAGGTTTGGAAATTTCTGATAGAGATACTTGAAACAAGGTCCATCTTTAGGCAGTGCCTTTACAAACTGTTTCATGAGGCCTAACTTTATATGTAGAGGTGGTAAGAGAATGTTTCTAGGATCTACAAGGTTTTTGCGGAGAATGTTCTTCTCGCCGGGTTTTAAAGACTCCCTCACAGGCTAGTTCTTTCTGCACCAATGTTGATCTCTTGCTCTACTGTCCCATTCACACAAAAAACATGGAAATTTGGTAAAACCGCCTTGCAAGAAGCATGCATGTTACTTTCAAGTCACCACATATCATCCAACAATGAGCCAGATAGCCAATTTTATTCAACACTATTTCTAGGTTTTTATAGCTCTCTTTCATATGTACAGAATGGCCAACAGGTATAGATGCATATATGTTACTATTGTGTAATAAAACAGCTTTTAAACTAGTTTTGGAAGAATCAATAAACATCCTCCAGTCTTCTTTTTTGTATTAGACACGAAACTCTTTATCAGACCTGGAATGTCTGAGCAGTAAACTAAATCTACTGCCAACTCTTCTACATCCAGCACAAATTATTTTATTTTATTTGTAGCATATAAAAGCTGTAGAATTCTGTAATAAATAAAAAAAAATAATGTATTGATGTGCAAATGTGAAAAAATGGTAGGTGAAACGGCTTAATAAGTGTCATATTTGGATTTAGCAACCTTAAAAAACAGAATAATAAGATGTTTTAAGTGAAAACGTTTTTTCATCGTTTGCCTGTGTTATCTTTGACTCTTAATTGAGTTCCAACAAATTCTAAGCTTGATAACATTCAATTGCCTTTAGGTGGTCAGTGCCGTTCGATTTGCAAACTTGTTTTCACTGCAGTTGTTATATGTACATCTGTAAAGTAACACAGTGTAACCTTCTACATTTGGTATTTTTTTGATGATAGCCATTCCCGTATGCATTATTTTACTTACCAAGGTGTTCGAGTGATTGTCCTAAAAGTTTTATGTATACGCATCATTTTGGAAGCTCAATAAATTTTTGAGGCTTATGTCCAAATGGATGTTAGTAGGTAAGTGAAGATATTGAGGTATTGCCCTTAGGTTCAATTTAGGATTTAGTCCACTTAGGGAAAAAAGTAAACTTTGCCTTCGATTTAATGTTTTGCGTTTTGACGAGATGTGTAGGCCTTATATCTTCGGTCTTATATGGTGCTTATATTTTTTTTCTTCTTTAAAACGTCCGATAATATCACGACAATGCAAAATTATTTCAGCAATAAAGTAAAGCGCAACAGTAATATATTACACCACTTTTACATGAGCTCTTATGATTCGATCGGTCAAATATACATTTGTATTTTGATATTACTTGCGTAGAGGTGGCAGTAACCAGTTAATGTTTAGCCTTCTAGAGATAGCCATTCGAAATGAAAACTTCCAAATTTCCCTTCTTTCAGCATGTGAAATTCAGATTCTATTTTAGATGCAAATAGAAATCACTCGAGCTTTTGTAACTTGTACTTCAATGTTTAAAATTTTATTTTGTTCAATAAATATGAAATTGTTGTTATAATGTTAAATATACATTTATTTTAAATGTAGAGAATATAATAGGCAGAAAAGTAATGAATAAAAATGTTTAATTTTATAAACAGTCTCGAAATGAAACGAACAACAATTTATAGTAAAATGTAAATAGTAAAAAGCCTGAGAAGCCAAAAATAAATGGCAAGGTGTGAGAATGCTTTAATTAAAAACTAATAATATTATGTTATTTTTTTCGCCTCTTAAATCCAATATAGATACATACATATTATGTTATTTACAGGCAAATAATATTATATAAATAATATATGACGTGTATTATTTATGTGGATAAATATAGAATATTATAATATACTATATTATATGATAAGCGCGCCGGTTAAACAGTAAGGCGCGGTGCACACTGGAGAAACCGGTTTTTAGAAACATATAAACGAAGTTGCTTTGATTTTGAATGATAGGATTAACGTAGGTTGGTGCACACAGCGTTTCATGAAACGGGGTTGCAAAAACTGGGTTTCTAGAAACTCCTTAAATCGGTTTCCTGTTACTACCGTTTCACGTCTCATCAGTTCAAATGTATATTCACTCCATTATAATTAATAAAATGTATTATTATAAATGTATTACAATGATAAATATATATTATAATAAATAAAAAATATATTAATAAATTATATTAAAAATCATCTTTCATATGTCCTATTAGCAACTGCCACCCCCTTCCTGTCTTTACTTTCTGCAAGTCATTATCCTCCCCCCCCCCCCTTTCCTTGATTTTATTTTTTGTTCATTGTTAGTCAAGTCTTTAACCAGACAACAATTAGTAAGTCCCTCTTCCTTCCTTTATTGTTATGCCAACTTTATTTTCTTTCTTATATTTCTACCTTAACCTTCCTTTTCATAAATGTTCCTTACTTATTTTAAAATTCCTATTTATACCCTTTAAAAAAAAAACAAAAAAAAAACTAAATCTATTAATAAAATTGTAGCATTATATACAATATAATATATATATGTAATATAAAATATAATATAGTGTATTATAATGTAATAGTTAGTTTTTTATTAGCACTCAGGGCTTACCTCCAGTTGGTGTCCTTTTTTGTTATTATTGGCTTCACAAAAAATCCTTAAATTTATCAGGATCTCTGCAAGCTACAGCAAAACAGCTGTGTTGCCGATCCCTGATCATCGGGTGAACCCAGTACTTGGGTTTTTTTTTTCTTATTTTTTAGCCACCACCATAACACAGGCATATCGTCGTCAGAATCCGTTGCAAAACTGATGGAAACACGTTTCTTCAGCGTGCCCATTCCAATGAAAC
The DNA here is from genome assembly GCA_003667255.2 of Euschistus heros. Taxonomy (NCBI): domain Eukaryota; kingdom Metazoa; phylum Arthropoda; class Insecta; order Hemiptera; family Pentatomidae; genus Euschistus; species Euschistus heros. The sequence goes on from RCWM02000027.1 coordinate 73,256, forward strand.
AGTTTCCTTGAAACCCTTTTCTAGAAACCAGTTTCTCCAGTGTGCACCGCGCCTAATTGGTTACAGAAAAGTAATTGTTAAAAGGAGTAAGCCTTTTCGCAAGTAATATCTATATTTTATTTGCCAATGTCCAAATCAGCTCTTCCTCTCTCTTTCTCTATTTATTTTTTCTATCAAGCTGTCTAGGAAAATCTCTTGCTTGTTTAACAGTAACTTTAATATATATCATTTACCATGTCATTACTTACTATTTGATGATTATTTATAGAATTACCAAATGTTTTATAATAATTCTAGTCCATATATATAACACTATATCCTATAAAACGTTTAAAGAATTGAATGAATAACTATTAGTCACAAATCTATGTAAATTATTTAGAATGGTAGCTTATTTTAGTGAACCATGACAACATTCCTCTGATCACTATGGTGCAAGCTAATAGCTTTTGGAAATCTATCTAGTGTATCAAACTGATTTTACCCCTTAGAAGTCAATCTTTTCTTATTGCTCGATATTTGGAAATCATCCTGAGGATAATTGCATTTTGTGTGGGGCCATCCGACTTCTGGCAGCCTAATACTACCTTGCCAAAGTGGTACTGTCCAAATTGTAAGAAACCTCAATATAATGATTGCCATAATTGACAACCGTTGATGTTGAGATTAGTAAAATACTAAGGAGGGGGAGGCATGTCGCACATTTCATCTTCTTGGCGCACAGGGCATCGTTATATTTTTGTAGGGCTCTGTGCAATTCCAAACTTGATCAGATTAACTTGATCAGAGGTAATCGTGCACTGCCTGTATTGGAAATGACATGCCATAAATACTTGTTGATTAAGAATCTGTTTTATAGGCTATTGTTCTAAATTTTACTTTTGCATGTTGTTGTTGCTGGGTTTTTGTAGAAACATATTACAATTATTATTTTTTTAGACCGCTTCAGACCAGCCTGTCAGCTTACTCATTTTTTTAAAAGACCACAACGACTCCGTACCTTTTGAAATGTTATCTAGGCCCCTTTTTTTATTAGCATTTTCATGAGCTGTTTTCATTAATTCGACAGTATAGTCTACGGACCAACGAAAATCACAATCTGAGTGGATTACTCCCGCTCTATTTATTATAAAGAATATATATATTAAGAAAGTAAAAACTTTTTAGTGTATAAGCACAAGTTTTTTTTTTATAATAGTAAACAAATAATAATCTTATAATGTGTAAATGAATAATAATAATAATGAATGAAGTAAATAATAATCTTATAATGTGTAGCCATAAATTAATCATGTGTAATATAATTTATAAAAAATGTTTAAAATTTTTAGCTGTCGTTTCTATGAAGTAAGTACATACTTCCTTCCGTCTGCACAAATCTTGCTTAGTCCATATCATTCTTGATCTTGATTATTTCTGAGAATTGTTTAATCATTCAGATGGTCTTATAAATTATTTTGCTGATGATACTAGCCAATACTATACAATCTTAATAATTATTTTTATAATAGGGATGACCTATTTATTTAGTTTCACAAAGACCCTGGAGCCATTATGCATTTGTTTCGTTTCCGGATGAAGGCGGGAGCTGCACAAGGAGGATGTTATTTTTTAATCTTAAGGATTACAGTGAAGATGCGCTGGTAACGCTGTCTATCTTCATCAGGTGCTTGTGGAACCAGCCCGGCTAGCTGATACTGCTATCTGTTGCCGAACTATCGCAACAATGCTGCTATTTGAAGTAACCTTCTCTATATAAGATAGGCAGTCCAGCATTATAGCAGAAATATTTTACACTTTCACTCACTCGCACTACATTTTGTAGTTTTTGTATATAGATATAAATTAGTATTAATTCCGTTTGAATGCGAAAATATCCCCAGCCTTTGCTGTTAAATAAGTTGCTGGGGAATCCATGGTCTGTAACCATAGGTCAGTTGTTCTACTTAATTCATCCTAACCTTTCGGCCCTTCTATTCGGTTTGTCCAATTTTTTGTTTTGTTTTCCATTTTTTTTAATTTCTTTTTTGTTTTGGACAACCGAATAGACTAAATTCACAGTTAAATATCAATCAACAGAACATATATTATGAACTTTGAGGACTATGAAACCCTTCCTACGACCAATGTCACCAGCCACATGATGGCAGGAGCTTTCGCTGGGATTATGGAACATTGTGTCATGTACCCGCTTGATTCTGTCAAGGTATGTTTTATTAATACATATAAAAATATATCATTTTTATAAATATTGTTTGCAACCTTTCAATATTCTTCTATGACAATGTATGAGGTTATCTCTTATCATACTTGAGAAGAAGGCATCTAATTAAGCCTTTACATTAATTCAAATTTCGGGAAAAATAGATTTTCCTGAAACAAATACTTTTTTTTTTTCCATGTTAATGAAAAGTTACTCTTATATCAACCGCTGAGGTATGGATTTATATTTCATTTTGTTAAAGGTGCATTATTTTTTAGTAGTACATTATGTGTTAAATGATTATGATTTTACTAATAAATAATTGTAAACATACTACTTTTAAAGTTTATCAAATTAATATAACTGAATTAGTCGCTAGAAGTATGTCATTTTCGGTTATTAAGCTTGAGACCAATAAGTTGGGATCTGGTTTTATTGCCCCTTTTGATGTAACTGCTTCTGTTTTCCTCCTGAAGAAGTCATTCTAATGCTGTCCCATTAGTTCACTTGTAAGAATTAATGCCTGAATATGAATGTCATTTCCCTAGTTGTTAACTTAAGTACCGTTTTGCTTCTCTATCCTGTTAATATTGTTTTGCTTTTGATGAAAATATTTTTGTGTTTAATATATTATTTTTCTGCTTATAGTCTTAATTTTTATAAATGTTATTCTGTATCAGTAATCTGAATTCAAATGTTAGTATCAGTTAAAATTGCTCTTTCTTCCTAGGATTATCTGTGAACCAATGTTCATTTTTATGTTTTCAAGCTTTATCTTTTTATAAGTTTGATTAATTTCTGCTTGCTAGGAATGGCAAGACCCTTGACTTATTATTTAAACCAAGAGTGATGAATTTTTATTGCGCTGGATTGTTCTACTGGATTTTGCATTGTTATTCTCCAACAACATATAAGAGCAGTGAATGTTACCTTTATCTATTTTATAATTTTTTCATGTTGTATGTTAAATTTAGTCTTAAAGCTCATTTTGCCTTAAAAATATTATTTAATGAACATTTTTTATTGTTTATTTGGATATAACAGTGATTTTTAATCTGCTTATTTATTCTTTAACAATGTTGAAGGTTTTTATTAGGTTGCAAGAAGTCTTGGTTTAAGTTCATTTTGTTTATAGTTCTTACATAATTCAGATTTATACTATCATAAGTCTTGGTAAATGAAATACTTAACAATATTAATTTAAGTTTTTATACAGTAAAATTGATTTTTACACCTCATCGTGAATGAAATTTAAAAAGGAATATTAAATAGAATTTTTAAAAACTCTATTTTGCTACGTTTTCAGAAAAAAAGAATAGTAGATATTTTTGGACTTAAAAAAGTTTCTCTCGGTGCTATATTGCACTAGTTATTTTTGGAACAGTCTCTCTGTCCTCCATGGTGATTAAATTAGTAATAATTAGTTCAGATGTTAAGTTTAATCACTTGTTACTCTCACTGTTAATATTTGACCATAATTTGCTTATCTAACCAATAACTTTCTCTAATTATTTTGTTGAGAGTGTAAAAATTTAATTTTTTTTTATTTTATTATTCCCAATTGCCGAAGAATAATAAAATAAGAGGGAACTGCAAAAGAAGAAGAAGTTTAATAAAATTGAATATTCTGTCCTATTTAGCAAATATTTTGTGTACAACTATTTGACAATTAATTCTTTATCCTATTTGCTACACAGCTTACCATAAAGTTTTGTTATTTATTTTTTTTCACATTGTTCATCTGGTTATTTATTATTTTCTTTTGTTGCTTTTATGCCGTCTTAAATTGGCATTATTAAAGTGTCAACTATATTTGTTTGGTGATTGTGCTCTTTAAAATTATTATGAGTATTAAGTGTTGCCCACACTAAGTTGTTAATATGTTTTTTTAGATTTAAATTATTGTTTTAATTTAGTATGCGTATTTTTTCCTTATATATTTGAACATTAATTAATTAATTTAAAGAAAATATGCAAGTTTTAATTCCGTCATTTTATCCATATATATATTTTAAAAGTTTTATCTCGATTCCGTTTTTATATTCTAAAAAAATCATTCATTATTAAGATCGAATGTTTAGGGCACTTTTCGGCAAAAGTGATAACTTTTATATTCCGAGAAATTAAAACGATTAAATCTGAAGGTTTTTTAAACAATTTTTGTTTATTGATATTTTACTGAAAGTAGTGGCACCAAAAGCTCAAGAAAAGATCTCTAACTTATTATCTTATCATTATTAGTCAATTGTAACCTTATTGTTATTTTAATTTTGGGAATTCAAGGATTGTGACTTTTATTCCTATAGTCAATTAAAAAGTAATGCAACTTCACTACTTCAAGCTTTTGCACGCATTTACTTATTGATGTACTTAAGGCAAGTGACAATAATTGTAATTCCAAATAAATATCATTTACCATACCTGAAAAGTTTATTTATTTATTGAACTATCTTGTTCAATATATAGGTTTAGGGGTGTTCTTTACTCTGGCAGCATCAACAATTTTCATTTTTCATGTGGACATTGTTGAAAATCTACAATTTGATCTATAAAATACAGGAAATAAACCTTAAATGTTTATATTTTTTTTTTTGATCGCATATTAATTAACAATATGATGTAAATAATTTCTGTAATATATTTCCTTTTCGTTGTCTATTTATTTAAGTATCCCCTTGTTGAAATATGATTTATTTGAATTTCCATTTGTGTTGTAACTGATAGTTACAATATTTAATTAGAGAACTATAATTAAATGATTAAATATTTACAAAATGGATTAAAATCATCTTATCGAATAAGAATTGAAACCTGTTCTATTCCAAAAGGTACCAGTTTTACATGAGAGATAGTTTGGATATTTATTCTTGGAAAACAAGGATAAAATTAAATTAAAATATTTGTACGAGTATGTTTAAATCTAGTACTAAGCAAATCAGAACTGTTGAGATTTACTGTTTAAAATCAATATGAGTAGTGTTTGTTTATTTGGGCTTAATATCCTTATGTACTCCAACCAGGGCAGGAAGGACGGGTTATCCTTCTGGTTACCTCCTATTCTAACCATGTTGGGAAACCTAAGATATTCATTTCGTAGATCCGCCACGATATAAAATTTAACCTGCCCAGGTGGGATTCCTACCCACGACCTTCAGATTGCCCTGAGTCGAGTCCCCATATAAGTAGTGGTAACTCAATATATTGATATGTTTGAATATAATATTTTAAAAATATATATATATTATTTATTTATTTATTTAGCTCAACAACCCGTAATTGAGTCTTGGCTTCCTCCAACTGCAAACCCACATGTTTCTGGCCTGGGATCCCGCCATCCAACCCCTTACTCCAATGGACCTACAATCCTCTGCCATACAGTCTGTCCACCATAACCTGGGTCTCCCAACTCTGCATCGGCCGGATATTTGTTCTGTTAGAATTTTATTTGGTACCTACTGACCCATCCGACATCCGCACGATGTGTCCTGCCCATATATCCTTTGAAGGAGGTCTTTTTCATCAGCCTTTGTAGCAAAGAAAGAAAAAAAAATATATATATGTATATACGAGTATATATATATTTTTTTTTTTACTCCTTTCCTTTTACGGTAACCCTATAAAGGGAACGTTTATTACATATATTATATACATGCTCCATGCATGTATGCACACTATATATATATATATATATATATATATATATATATATATATATATATATATATATATATATATATATATATATATATCATTGTGGACAAACCGAATATTGTAAGTGCCACAGAATTAATTTATTTAAATAAAACTTTTTAATAAAAGCAATGCTTTTACTATATTCCAGCAATATTTTTGTTATATTCTTATGCCTTATTAGAATGAATGACAGAGAGGGGAATATTTGTATTTTAAATTTTCTAAAATCCTTATTAGGTAAGATATTTTTGCTTCACCCTTCACAGAAGTGAAGTTTATCCATGTTCTCATTGACGAACTATAAAATAAAGTAAATAAAATAAAATTAAGTAATTCAGTTGTTTTCATATATCTTTCTAATTGAGGGTTAACAAAATGAGTTTCTTAAGAATAGTTAACTTTTTGTTAAATATTAATTTAGATAAAGTGACAATAGGTACACAGTATAAAAAAAATATGATGAAAATAGGCCCAATATTTAAGTTTGGGCTTATTCTCTCCAGTTTTTTTCAAAATGAAAACCTGTGTAGAGGCCAGGAGTGCATAATGTGCTTTGACCACTTACATTTTTTATTTCATAGATAATTCTCAATAGCGATGATATGTTAACAAGAGCCAAATCACTTCCTTTTGTCAATAGTAATACTAACCCCTCTCCACATCCATTCTATTCTCAAGGCCAAGTCATTAACTTGTCTGTCATCTTTGACCGAATCAAAGCAAATAATTCGTACAACGATTTTTGTAAATGCAATTCGTCAAATGGAGTTCGATTTTGAAGAAATTATTTTGAATTTTTCCTCTCCTCTGTTTTTTTTTTCTTCTACCATAACCGATAGCAACATATCAAAAGGACCATGCAACACGTTTTTTTATAACCGATTTTGTATATATGAACTGTCGTAGGTTATAACCAAGACCTCGAAGACTCTAGTCTCTCCTCTAATCCAGACCTGTATCCATTTGGATGCACCTCCCTGCGGTGTCGGGATCAGGGGATCAGGGGGTGCCCGTGCTTATGTGACCTCTTAGAAATGTTACATTATATAAACGATACTATGGCGATTTATCATATTAGGAAATCAATCAAACGTAGTTTATTAGTAAACAAAGATATTGTATTTTTTGGATGGTGTTAAGAGGAGGGGAAAGTTTAGGGGACTGGGTAAAAAATATATTTGCTCCGGAGCCCGCCCAGGTTGGCTCTCGCCGGCCCTGGTAATGACGGTGTTAAAGAAAATACGTAGGATCATTTCACTTTGGGTTAATGCTTATTCTGTAATGTTGCTACCCCTGTATATCGCCCCAAATCAATTTATTAATCTTTCCAATCTGATTTAGGATCATGTTACATATAGGATAATAATTTTATCGCATTGGATCTGAAACACCGAAGGCATTTGATATGCTTTATTTATTATCATTAATTGAATTTTCAGGAATAATTGTGACATGATTCATCACATCAATTTTGTAAAAAAAGAAAAGAAATCATAGAAAAAAGTCAATTAATAATCATAATATTAATAATATAAAATATAAAATTTATTATTATTCCTCAAATCTATCGATAATTTTAATATTCTCATTTTATTAGACTACAACCAAAAATTTAATCGGACTCATTTATGTATTTTTTTTTTTTTTTTTTTTTTAGAATTGTACACCTTTTTTAAGAATTCAAAGATATAAATTCTGCTCTATCTCTATTCTGTATTTTTATTGTATCTGGATCTAATTTGTAGAAGGAACAAATTTCTCTTTTCCTGCATTGCAAGTCGCTTTCATCTCTCTTGGCGATTGCTTATTCTAAATCATTAAATACACGATATCACACATAATCTTAGTATTGAATCCTTAGTATTTTTTTTTTTGTATTTATTTATTTTTTTTAGTTTTCCTTGTTGGTGGATTCAGAAAATTTCCATGGGATTTAAATTCTAAATTTAAAAAAAAAAATAATTTTAAGGAAATATATTAATCTTGCGTTTAATTAAACATTGATTAGGAGTTGAGCTCTTGCATAAACAATCTTAAATTCAATGATACTACGACGTACCTGGTGCTAATGGATTTCAAATTTTTAAGGAAGTTTCGTATTGTTTGTCCAGATGAACGTTGAAGACTACATTTCTGCTCCTAAAAACTTAAATCTGTCTCCATCGTTTTAATTAGCTCATATAATGCGCACCCTACCAAAGAGGACAAAATTTCTCATTGGCGGGGTCTCTGTTGTGTTGTATTTACTCAGTGACTTGTAATAGCACATATTTAATTAAACATACATTACAATATAAAGACGATTTTATCCTCACTACATTATGTATTTACTGGTGGTCCATTGTGATTCAACATATGAGTACTATCTAACACGTAGTCGTGTCAGGATATGGTGTTCAGTATGATTTCTTGGCTAACAGTTGGAAGGAGGAAATTTAGTATAGAAATCCACTCAACCGTCATGGTGTAAGATTTAAAGATACCCACCTTTTAAAGTGTGGTTGTGCCCCTAGGAGGGTCTTACGATCCTTGGTTCGATTGTTAGTTAATGTAACAATAAATAATTATCCGTCCAAGCCAGATTAAAACCTGAGGAGTTTTAAGTCCTGGGCTTTATCCACTGAACTACCGTAACTCCTCTTATGTATTCTTTATCAAGTTGCTCATATATATTTGTTAAATATTAATATTAAAGATTCATTTTTGGGATCCCTAGGCTCTTAGATCACTGATATTCTGATTTAAGGTGGCTTTATTCAAGTTTCCGACAATACTTATTTGGAACCTTTCTATACCATTATTTGAAGCCCAGAAAACTTTCCTATATTTATGACATCCTTACCCTTCGTTCTTTCTTTCATTCATTATCAGCTCATTGACTGGTATATCTCATCGAACTGCATTCTTTGACAAATCCTTTTTTATTCTTGCAGCCTTATTTTTAAAATCATTTACCCATTTCATTTTGAAATTGTTCCTCTCTCGCTTCCTTTAAAAATAATTTTTTCACCCATTTCCTCTTGTTATTTATCTTCCAAAATAATGTAATAATGTATTAGTATAAGAATGTTTTGTATAAATTCGAAGATTAGTTTTAATTTCAATCATATGTATATATATTTATGTAACTTATAAAATACAGAAGTTTCTGTCTGATATGAAAGCAGCTAGACGACAATACCTTTTTATTGTACTTTCTTGTCCTTAGTGGACAATGTGCCCCAGAATAAAGATTACTTTTCTTTCTTTCTTTCTTTTAATATACATGGTTTAAATATTTTCTGGAAAATTAGTATGGTATACTGTTTGCAATTGATTTTTATGCACATTGCAATAACAATCCTTACTCGTATTAACTATTATCTTACATAGATTTAAGCTTGTTGTATGTACTGAATCGGTGTTCGAATAGGTGTAGACTATTCTGAGAATTTCATATAATTTTTTTTTACTTCTGACGTACAATTTTGTTTTGATGTAAATATAACCATAAATTATAGTGTAAATCCTTCAAGAGAAAAACTTTACAAGTGCTTTATGTAACGAGGAAAAATGGTCTGCTTATTAATATTTTTTTCGCTCGTCTGGGAATGGATGAGTCATTGCAGAATACAAGCAAATTAAAATGTGTATTTATCGTTTTAGTGAGAGGAAATCTTCTCTTTACAAGAATGAACATAAGTCAAGGATTTATGTGATTAGTTAAGCCTCTTCCGTTTTTCCTTAGAGATTGAATAAAACACTTTATCATTATTATGTGCTTTATCAGAAAGTGCTCGATGATTCTTTGAGTATTATATTCTATACCAATGTAAAGAAAAAAACTCATAGATTTTTTTATAATTTCGCTTGTTGCATTCTAATAATGTATTTATAAAGTGAACTATTTACCTTTGATGGTCCATTGCGTCAAGTTTATCGAAGATTTATTACATTAGTGTACATTTTAATGCTTAAAGCTTCAATAATATTTTATTGAAACTTACAATATAGACATCATCTATAAATTATACATAGAACTTACTTAAATTTAATGTATCCTTTCTCGAGAAATTGTTCAGTTATGTTTCAATTGTACAAATGTGTCTTGTCCCATTTTTTTTTTTTTTCAGAACAAGAATCGTTCTTGTTTAACCATCTGTATTTATCTACAAGTTTTTATAGTGCACAATTATAATGTAAATTAAAGAATGCAGAGATACATTTCATCAAAACTAAAAAAAATATAAGCTCAAGTTTTTCAGATTCGTTTACTTTTATTTTTAATACGTGTTTTTTTTTCTTAATATATATTAAATTGCTATAAAACATTCTACAAACTATTCCATTCTTCTCATGGAATTTTAAAAGTTCTCAAATTTCGCTCGATTCTTTGAAATGGTGCAATCCCCATAAATGAGTAGTGTCCTTTAATTTATATATATATAATAAATTATTGTTTATTGCTGTCAAAAATTAAATGTTTTCTAATTTGAGCCTGATATCAATTTGAAAAATCTCTTTAGGCCTTGGCTAAAGAGAATAGATAGAAAAACTCCAGATATAAGTCAATGGAGGCTGAAGAGGAGCCGAATGTGTTATCTCGCCCGGAGATAGTACCACTGGGTTCTAACTACTTCACACCTGATCATATCTGTTGTTTTTAATGTAACATTACATTCCCTGGTTGTATACAAATTTATTATGGTTAGGAATAAAAATATGTTGAATAAAAGTCAGCTGGGATAAGTTTAATATCGAAAATATCATAGGATGGATGTTATAAAAAAATATATAGTAATAATCGACATACCATCTACTGGAACATTTAATGATCTTATTTATTTGGAATAGCAAATATCTTAGTATCACTTATATCTAATTTTTCAATGGAATCATTGAGAAGATCTCCTTGTGAGTAGAGGATGGAAGTTCTTTTTCCAGATTGCAGAGAACAGTTATAATTATTAAAAAACAAAAATCAGTTGGAAAAAATATATAGTTTTTCCTAAGTTCTAAAATGGAAAATAGTTTTGACAAATGTTAAGCAATTTTACTTTTATCTATAGTTAGATACCTTTTATTTTATTTCATACTTGAATTTGTACATCCTGTGCAAACTACAATGCTGGTAGTTATAACCACTTTGAATGTCAGTTTAACAGCTATTGATAATTGAAGTCTGGCTGAAAAAGAGAAATAAATAAAGAAGTAAGTTTCCTGTCAAAATTAGGAAATTAGTACATTTTTTTTTTCCACTACAAATCTTTAAATCCTTGTGTCCACTTAGCAATTGACGAGAATGGTATTGTGCCGATGGTATTATTTGGAAAAATTCTGTTCTTATTGTCTTCGTTTTATGTACCTATAACTGAAAAACATTTTTAAGTTGTATTTTTTATTGTTTATCAATATATATTATTTATGTTATGCATTAATTTCCCCACATAAAGAAGGCAATAAATAGATATTACTGGTAATCTTATAGATGTATTTTTTCATATTAACTTACTGTGTCCTTATTGTTGTCAAATGAGTTGTGTCAAGTTAGTTCATATATTTTACTTTCAGTTCTTAATATGTTTTGGATTTGTTTTTTCATATAAGCTTTTTGACGTTTAGTATTGCCATTCTAAATATCATTCTGAGATGTAGACACAAAGTTGAATGAAATAACTTTTTTTTTTGTTCTACACCTATTAGCCATTTATTTTTTTACATTTATTTTCTATATTGCGTCATTTAGATTTATTCCGTACTTGTTTATATGAAGTGTAATTATCCTTTTTGCAAATAAAGTTTATAAACTAAATTTATTGTAGAAATATTAATTGCTAAATTTCATAGCACAAACTTCCTATGTCCATTCTCAAATTTTTATAAATAAAGTTAGGAATTGAAAATTATCCATTAGTATTTAATACGCAAGTCAAATTGATACTTTTTTTTATGGAGGTGTAAAACAAAGTTTAATTATTATTACAAAAAAAAATGTTGCTAACCATGGTATTGGTTTTGTTCATTTATAGATTGTATTTTTTACTGTAAGTATTATGTTATATTTATCTTTAGGAATTACTCCACCATGCTTTATTTTGATTTTTTCACCGAACCATCAAATTAAACTCTGAAAATTGTTGATTATCAAATTCAAGTCGTTTTGTTTATAAATATATATTAATACATACTTTAAATTAATTCCAAATTTAGTTGAAAATGAATCGGAAATAGCCGAGAGCGCTTCTATGTGAGTCCACCCACTTACTGCTGTAATCATTTCAAGGTCTGACCTTGTGCAGGCTGAAACGCATATCGCATTAGATTTTCACCGATTTCAATATACAGAAGAACCTCTATAATCCGAAAACCGTTTTGGGAAAAATAAAAATTATGTTCTGAAAATCCGTGATTTAGCAGCCAAAAAACATTCTTCAATCTTAGTTCAGAAAAAAATGAGTGACTGTTTTCCAAATTTTTAGTTTTTTTTTTTCTTTAATTTTTTTATCTTTCTGTACAGCATAATTTTTTCGTGTGTGTACTGTACTTTCTGTGTGTGTATAAGATTGTATACATACTATGTAAAATATTACGAAATTCATGTACAATACATTAAATAAAATATAGTTACCTTTCTGTAGCACAGTAGTATTTCATATTTTTCTAATCCTCCATTTAATTCTATTTATAAACATAAAAGAACTAGATTTTAGGATCTTGGATTGCCTGTAGTATTTCATAAAACAGACTATTTACCTTTAACAATACAACGTGCTTCTTGTTTTATGGGAACTAGTATGTCAGTGTTCATTTTTTGCATGCTACATACTATGCCTGAAAAGCACTTCGTTTGGTAATCAGAACGATTTGATAGTCCGAACCACCTAGTCCCAATTAGCTCGGATTATCGAGGTTCTACTGTATTATCGAGTAAAAATACATTTTCTGATTATAAACTCATTATTATTGTATTGTATAATTAATTGTATTGTGAAAGATAGAGGAATGTACTACTACTTTTATGTATAGGATTCGCTTAGTTAAAAAAAATCATTGGTGTTATATTGACTTGATCAAGCAGTATTGGCAATATCGATAACTACCCCATTTCAGTTAATTTTTGTTTATGCGGATGATTTTCGGGTGGCCGGAATAATCGGATAGTTTGGCTAAATTAGTAATATACGATTTATGAAATAGCTTTATCAATAAATGCACAAATAAATCAAATAAAATAAACAATGTTTAAAGATACTATTTCTCCGCAATGGTCTGGTCTTAGATGTTTTCACTAGTCGGATAATCAGCTTGACCTAATTGATTGTCTTTACTTAAAACACTATGAACACAATAACAGGTTCTTACAAATCAGTCTTTACAAATTTATAAAAATATTTGTATTAAAAAAATAAATACACGATAAACGGGCGTATGTTAAATGATTGGTGAGTATTTTTCGGATAAACCTAGTATTTTCAAGCTTACTTAATATTTCCTTGACTAATCGTCAGCACTGATAATAATAAGTAATAAATAAAGTAATTTTGGTAAGTCAATAATTCGTTCAAGTAGTACTTATACAAACTATCTGAAGGTTTGTTTTGTTAAATTGTTATGCCCTATTAGAATTTTGATCATATATATTTTTTTCTTATACAAACGAATTTGAAATAGCAACTTTCACATCATTATTTTTTCGTAAATTGTCATTTTTTTCGATTACAGATAACATGCTCAACGAATGTCAGGTTGTGTAGAATGCACTGTCTCGCCTTCTGATCTGATAATTGGAAGAACAGAAAATTCTTTATATACTTTAAATAAATATAATCAGTCTATCATTTATATAAATTCAACTTAGGATTTAGTGGCTCCCTTCCCTTTGAAACAGCTGAGCAGTGAGTTTTTATAAACTAAATTATGTCGCCATTTTGAATTTTCAAAATACATCAGAAATGTTTATTGGTAATCAGAAAAAGGTGTTATCTGTCTGCTCAATCTCTCACTAATTATTCGATAAGCTTTTTGATATAAAACAGCCTATATCCTAGGTTAAACCTAATCACATTTATGTGAAGGATGGTTTTATGTATGACGACTAATAATACCGTCTTATCTTGTATTTTATACAATCAATATTCGTAAAATGTTTTTATTAACTAAATATACTCGTTACCTTATAGACAATCCATAGTATATTGCTGTATTGCCGTCAATTTTCTCTGTTATTCGTTAGTAATAGATTTAATATAATATGGAAATGATCTCGTGCTTACTCTAGCAAACTGAAAAATATATCAAGTTGTTTAATATTAATTAATATCGTTTTGAGAAACTTTGTTCTACCTAGATGTTGAAAATGTATTCTATTCCTTACATTAATAAACAAAGTTTTTATCTCAAACACGCCGTTATATTTTAATCGATCGGTTGGTTGTTTTCTTCGTTATCAGGTCTATTTTTATTCTTCCTTGCTGGACTATAAATCAAAGTGTTCTTAATTTAGTAACCTTTTAGATAATATATGTAAATATTTGTATTTCCTCTTTGCCGCCGTCTTTGATGTAGATTGCGAACGATGTTGCAATGCTCGAATCAATACAGATGAAAGTACATGAATCATTGTTTGAACTAGTGTTTAAAATAATGAAACCATCAAAGTATTATAAATTTTTTTTTCGTAATACTTTCTGAAATATTTTACTGTATTTACTATTTAAACAGAAAAAACTGGTGATTCTGATCAGTTCTTTATATTCGACTTCTTAAATATAACGAATGGTTTTCACAAGGCATCAATAGCTTGTTTTGCATTATTTATTCTCAATACCTTGTAAAAAACTAGTAATTGTTAGTTTGAACTTTTTATTTTCCCTAATGTTGAATAATCCATGTGAAGTAACTCGTAAATTTTGACATGATTGAACTATATATACTATTGGTGCCAATAATTCTCTGGTTCACAACATTTTGTTTTATAAAATTAACTTTGTTTAGTCCCTTTTGTGCATTAAATCAAAAATACTTGTTGCTGTGTTATATTTTGGTTTGGTTTGTACATGTGAGGCTCAAATATATAAATTTAATTTGCAGATAAGGTATATTTGATTATTCCACTGTGATTTATCAGACCTGAATCGTTTAATTATTAGTTATCTAAATACGGAATGCAGAACTAAAGTCGATAGTGACTTCGGGAGCATTCGCTGATCGATATACATAATTTATTCAGTTCAGAATATAACTAAAATACTATTCAGCCTTGTGTGTTCCCCTCTTATATTTTATTTACTCACCTAAAATGTTTATCGTGACGCGAAACAGTCAGTAAACAAGGTTTAATTATTTAATGGACATCTTATCATGCCATCAGATTCCTTCATTTCAGTGTTTAAATTTTCAATATTATAATTTATACTTAATTTTTCTTCTGCATATATTGGATTGCTACACGCTTTCGTATTTCGCTAAGAAGCTATGGTGTAGGTTTCAATATAAACGCTTAGATTATACAAGATACTAATATCTGTGTCGCTAGTGAAAACTATGTTAAGTGCAAAAATCGTATTTTAAGATGCAGTTTGGAACTATTTCCAAAATATAAAATCTCAGTTTTAAGACTTGAAACTTTTAATGAATCATTTATCCTCATGACCACTATGTTTTATTTTTAATTGTTATAATTTTTTTTTTTTTTTATAAACGGTTCTTTTAAAATGTATTCACTTTAACACAAATTACACTAAATTATTTTATGTTAAACATGTTAGGTAATTTACAATACACAGAAAGGAATCCTTGACCGAGCGAGTTGGGCTGAGAGTCTCAGCGCGCTCGTAACAGAAGGTCGGAGGTTCGAACCCCACCTGTGTGGATTCAAACTTACTTCGTACCCCACGAAACGAATCTTGACCTAGGGCTAGAATAGGTTGGTAATCTGTAGGATAACCCGTCCTTCCTCCCCTAGTCGGAGTACATAAGGACGTTAATCCCCAACGAACAAACATCTGTACACATAATTTGGTAATTGGAAGCCATATTTTTGGTAATAGAACTAATGGGACTGGCGTGTAAACATTAAATGGTATCTTTCAATATTTGTTTATTGAAACATCATTAAAAATAATTATATTAATAAATGTATTTAGAATATAAAAAGTCCGAACTCTTAAAAAATGTTTTGTTTTTTTCATTCTAACAAATACAGCTCCTAAAACGGCAGGTCTTGGCGACAAATGTTATGTATCAAAAATATCTTCTATATTTCAGTCAATGAGTGCTGAAATATGCGATTATTTTTTACCTCAGGGCTACATACTAAATGTCCCCGCCCCTGAGGGTGAGCTAACGGTTGGGAGGAGGGGAGGTCCCATTTTTGGAGTTTTCGATTTTATCTCGAAAACGGGGGACTCTAGAAAAATATGTTACAAATAACAAATAAAGTTAATTAAATTTCCTATACAATTGTGTATATACATTTTTCTCGTACTTCAAATAGTTTTCAAGATCTTTAAGATAATTTTCGCAAAAAAATTATTTTTACCCAACTTTATGTCAAACATTTGCTTCAAGTGCAAATGGTTGACAAATAGGTTAAAAATGTTTTTTTTTTTTGCAAAAATATCGATTTTCAATAACTTATCTCGAAAACCATTCGAAGTACTAGAAATGTGTAAATAAATCTTTTATAGGAAATTTAATTAGCTTTAATCTTTATTTGCAATATATTTTTCTAGAGTCCACCGTTAGCTCACCCCCAAGGTATGGGGACTTTCAGTATGTTTATCTTCTAACTATTCCTACCGAAACCCTGGGGTCAAAAATAATAGCATATTTCATGCACTCTTCAATACGTTTCTTGACTGGACTACTATTAAATTTCTAATAATGAAACTGTTATCAAATTTTCGTTCCGAGCAACACCAGAATGAGTTGAGTGTTATATATTCTTGAGGATGAAAAAAACTAAGGACCTCCAACCAAGATACATTTCATCTCAAAAAATGAAAAGTAGTTTTTCTGCAAGCGAAAACCATACTTAGTACGAAAACAGAATAAAGTGATTTAGTTCACATTGAATTTAATCATAATACTGAAAGTTTGTGTAAAATCTGCACTTGACTCATTCTTCACAGTTGGAAGTTCAATTTTCGAGTTTCAACAGAATATACACAGATGGTTATAAAAATACATGAAATTAGCTTACTGGTGATACCCGTAACCCTGAATTAAAAAAACTACACTTAATATACTATTCACTAGTGCCATATTTATACTACTTTAAATTAAAAATATATAGATCAGCAGAAAAAAAAAAAAAAAAAAAAAAAAAATTGACTGGTCGTCGGTAATTGCCATTTACGATATTGTACATTTCTATATAATCATTAACCTTTTTTTTTTTATTGTACTCTCGTTAACCTTTGTTATTGATGAACTGGAGAGAGTTACGTCTATACAATTAAATAGCTAACCTTGAATGGCCTGGATTGGTAGTAATTTACCTAACACAGCGTAATCGTTAGGAAACTGTAGCCGACCGCTGTACTCGTCCTTGTCTAACCTAGCCCTAACTTCTTTACTGTTGTTTCATTACATCATTTAACCTCTCGTTAAAAGTGTCTGTAATTTTATGTTCTATTATTCAATGCTTTAATGTTTGTTTATATTATTTTTATGGTGAGAAATCACTTACCTCTCGTTTATGATCGGAACGCTGTGTACCTACCTAGTTGTTAATTGCCGTTCAATGCTCTCAAAACCCGTTACTAAAATAATAACAATAATAAAAAAAATATAGTTTAAAAAAACTAGAAAAACACGCTTTTGTCAATTAAAACGTTAAGTGTGGTGAACAATTAGGAGCAGTCAGACCTTTTGATTTTTTGTGTTCAAGGTTCGAAACTAATTTCCCTTTACTATTCGTGATTTGTTTGCATTTTTAACACAATTTGTCCAAAATCCACTAAAAAATTTTTTTTTTTTTTGACATGTCTCAGAGTTGGACAAATTTTTACATTAAAAATCCTATCTTGCACAAAATGTAATGATCTACAACTTTTATTATATAACATTTTTTGGCAAAGTTCTTCGATGTTTGACAATCGATTGTGGCTAAATACCTAAATCGAATTCAGTTCAAGATATGTCTTTAAACGCACATTTTCATAAACTTTAATTTTGTAAATAAATCATTTTTCGATTGGAAGTATTTTTCTATGTTTTTGTTTTTTTTTTTTTTTTTTTTTCTCCAAAATTTGAAAAAAGTTAAAAAAGTTTGGGTTTTTTTTGCCCCCAAACATATTCCCCTTATCAAATTTAGTTTCATTTTTGATATTTTATTCTCAGGACCCATCAAGATCATATAAAAACGTAACACCTAATACTTCACCTTCTGCAAGGCAAACTCCCATTTTGGGGATAATTTAGTTAGACTAAGTGAGAAGCATTAGAACAAAGTTGTGAAATTATTGTATTGTCATTGGTCCTTGAAACGTATGCAAATTTTCAAGTTAATCAGATAGCTGGAAATTGGTGGAAAGATTCCGTTACATACAGGTGAAGTTAATAAAAGCGTATTAAAAATAATTACAAATAAAAAATAACATTTTTATGAATCTTTATTTATTAGATCATAATGACGACATAATCATTAGCAATATTTATAATGATTTGTTAATAATTCTATTACATGAAAATTCAAACATCTTATTCATAAAATGCACATCGCTATACAAATTAAATTAGTAAACAGTTGAAACTATAAACTTTCAAAATTCTAGAAACTACCTAAGAAATTTTAATATAAATCATAATTTAACCTTATATCTCTCATGTGCGAAACAAGCAATAGATCTTCAAAAGATATATTTTAAATTTTATTCACAATTAGGTGAAGAATCGTATAAATATTTAGTTAAAGAGTGACCTAATGTAAAGTTTCACGTTAGGATATTGCTTGAAAAGTCATGTAATTTTACCAAAGGAAAATTAATTGTTAAAATATAAACATATCTAGGTTTGGACAGTATTTCAAAATACAAAGTGATATTACTTTTTTTTTTTGTTAACCAAATTTTAGAAAACAAACTACAAAAAGTAATTTGTATTTTAACGTAACAAAATACTTAGTAGTGTTTTGTATTTGAATTATTTTTCCTCTCAAAATTCTAACAGTATTATACACACTTATTTAAAAGGTATTTTGGGCCAAAAGTTTTGCCCAACTTTTGAAAGATATAAATAATTTTATCTTCTCAGTAGATCTTGATTAATATTTAGCAAGGATACGAATTTAGAGCCAAGAAAAATTTTAGGGTGTGTACGCCATTTTTTAATGAAGTTTCCTTAATCGTTTTCTGTTAAATTAGTATAATGCAAGATTCTTTTCTTGGAACATTGCGATGTCTTACGACTATTTCATTTAACGTTACACAAACAGCAGACGTAATTAAAAATAATGTTAAAGCAAGAATACAGGTTGGGAAAAGAAATGACATTTTTTAAAGTTTAAATCAAACGTAAATATAAGAGACAGATCGCTTGTGACCGCCTAACAGTCGGGAAATGATAGACCTCGTCATGTTTTCAATTATGTTTTTACTAAATTGATTATTTTTATTATTCAATTTTTTGTTAATTAATTATACCGCTCATGGGCTGCAATAGTCACACAACTCAA
This sequence comes from Euschistus heros, assembly GCA_003667255.2. Lineage (NCBI taxonomy): Eukaryota > Metazoa > Arthropoda > Insecta > Hemiptera > Pentatomidae > Euschistus > Euschistus heros. The sequence goes on from RCWM02000027.1 coordinate 92,809, forward strand.
AAAATCGTTTTTTGAGATAAGTTGCTTCAAAGTTTTCATTGCTAAGAAAAATGCATAGGAAATGCTTTAATTTGCTTAAACGAAAGAAGTAAAACTTGAAGGTAAAATAAGGTATCGTTTAAGCAAATCATTTCCTATGCTTTTTCCTTAGCAATGAAATCTTTAAACTCACTTATCTCAAAAAATTATTTTTTGAGTTGTGCCACTATTGCAGCCCACGAGCGATATATTAAACATATATAATTGTTTATTAGGTTTATAAGAACATTAACATTGTGTCTTTTTATGGAATTGCCTTGGATAAAAAAATATTTATAACCTCCTATATTGGTGTATAATGAGCTTACAACATATTTTCGTTAGTAAATGTGATAAAATAAATGTATATTTGAGTTGATTTATTAGAAAAAAAAATTGTATGTATGGCTGAATTCGCTAGGCTCGTCTAACGTCTAGTTTTGTTGGTCAGTTCGGTACAAACTTTCTTTTCTGAACGAAAGTGGAACGCAGGAATTCGGGTTCGTTGAAGTTTGAACATCAGGACGCAATCATTCGAGAACGAATGTTTATCAGTAAAGCCTCTAACGACTTTTTTTTTTTCGTGTATATCTCTGAAGCTTTTTCCTATTATCCTATTCATCTTATTGATGAACTTTTATGTTTTATCCAGTTGAAAAATTATAATTTAAAAAAAAAATATCGTTAGGAACCAAAAGTAAATTTACTCCATCCATTGATCTTAGATGTTCTGATATATTATAGTTCGTTTTAATATGCTTATAGTTTCAAGTACTCGCTAAGATATTATTTAGCGATAAAAAATCTTTAAAATCTGTTTTTTTTTAAATGAAATAAAGAAAAAATATATCACATGCTTACTTTCATAAATTATTATTTGACGTAAATATTGTAAAATGATTTATGTTATATATCATATGTTTATACATATATTGTACATAGAGTAGATTCTTTATTATCCGTGGTCAGATTTTCCACATTCTTCACTGAAGAAACGTGCAACAGTTGATTTCTATTCAGTCCGTAGTTAAATATGCCGTTTATTTTAAAAATGGGGCTAGTGCAATTTTTGTTATTACAAGATATTTAAAGGTTTGAATTTCAATAAATTTGAAAATATTGTTAAGTATTAATAGATATATTTTCAATATTTCCTGATCCCAGATAACGCAAGTTTATAATCCTATTGTGTTTACTATAAAAAGTAAGAGTTTCATTATAACTAAATGGGCTTGCCTCACTTTCAAAATTAAGGAATTATTTTAATCGTTCATTTAAATGCAATTTTTTTCAGTAGTATCGGCTGTTTTTTTTTTTTTTTTAATAATAAAAACAAAATACCATTCAAATGTTTATTAATATATATTCATTCGATTAAAATTTTAACAAATCCAAGAATATTCTAGTAGAAAATATTTAGAAAAAAAAAATTAAGTTTTATTAAGAATTTCAATGAAATTATACATTTTCAGTTTTTTTGTCCATTTAGTTAAATGAATTTTATTTATGATTTAACGTTTTGTAAATATTCATGGTGAACTTGTGAAATGTTTAATCTAAGATGGACTTACACCATTTTCAAAAATAACATATTTTCACAACTGTTAACAGCTGAAACTTCCGTCTCCCAAATACTTTTTAAAAGATTTAAAAGAAATATTAGGCATACTTTTTAAAAGATTTTGAAGAAAATAATATATTAAAGGAATGATAAACATGGACTGAAAGGAAAAAAAAACAACTAAAATTCCACCGTTTGTTGTTGAACAGTGAATAACAGTAATGTGTCTAATCCTTAATGTTTCACATATAATAAATAATATTAATATTATTATTTTTTCAAAAATGGACTTGTCCCACATTCAAAATGAACAGCTCAAATGTTATGACGCTATATGCATTGCTCTAAGTGAAAACAAATTGATACTTAAAATATTTACCATTTTATTTTTTGACCTTAAGTAACAATTTTAAGCCGATTTGTATCCGTTTTCTGGATTATAGCTGTAGGTTGTTGAGAGAGGTCAGTAAAAAATTGAGTAATGTTGAAATTAATAAAACATTATATTCTGCCAAAGTTTCGGCCATATCTTTGAAGGGCATCTTCAGGGCAAATGGGAAATTAAATTTGACTAAAAAGACGCATCATAGCAACACCCTGTCATGAAGAGATCTGAGAGGATGTGAGATGAGTGAGAATTTTAATTTTCCATTTTCCCCGATTATGGCCAGTCATCTTTACAAAGATCTTCAATTATCCGTTTAACTGGCTTATCAGTGGTTGCCAAGATTCCCGAATCCGCGGATGGTAAGGGATTTACTGTATGTATACATATTTTGCTACGCTTACTGTTAAGCATAACATTAAAGAAAACAACTAACAGGTATCCCTGTTATCTTAGTAACTCCCGCCCGAGACACTTCATCACCATGTTTTTTGGTGTAAATCTTCGATACTGAAATTGCTATTGTATTACCCGTTATTTTAACATTTAATTGAACAATAACATTAACATGAATTATATCCATTATTGTATTCATGCTTGCTTGATTATATCATGAGTGAAACAACTGAGTATTATAATGCGCTGATTGAGATTCTAGTTTAAAATAACATTGAATTTTTATTGAAAGTTGCGTTTAGAAGATATTAAATTATTCAAAATCTGTCACGCAAAAAACATAATATATAATGAAGTAATATATTAATTTACAATAATAAAAAATAAGAATTTGTGAAAAGTAATATTAAGGTTATGTATGATCGCGGTAAAAGGCGGAAAATCGGTGAGGTATTGCGGGTCGAATATATTATAGGAGCTAGTAAAGGGATGCCAATTAACAGTTAAAAGATGAAGTATTACTTCAACTATTATTTGTTAATTTATTTATTATACAGGGTGTCCTGAATTTAAATGGCAAAACTTCAGGAACTTATAGGGGACCGAAATACTAAGACAAAAAGTCCTTTAGAGATTTGCTCGTTTTTGCTTAGTTTTAGAGAAAATCGCAAAAAAAGAAACAAAACAAATATGTCACAGGTAGCGATTATCACTTTTCAAAGTTCGTCAGGCTAGGCAGTGAAATATGTAAACACTTAATGTTATCCTTTACATTCTTTTATTTGTTTACATTTTGGCTTCCTTCTAGGAATATAATTTCTAAATCAGTCTTCAGTCAGTTACTCAGATATTTTTGTGTGAATAGCACCAGCCACAATGTCGCATACATATTCTACAATCCTGAGACTAGCATCCGAAGAGCATTTGCTGCATTAGCAATATCACGGCAAGCAATATGGCGAACTTTGAAAGGTGATAATCGCTACCCATACGATCTTCAAAAAGTTCAGAATTTATTACCTCAAGATTATGTCTAGAGATTGAATTTTAGTAACTGGTTTCTTGTCAAAATTCGCGATGATAATTTATTTCCATTAAAAATTATATGGACCGATGAAGCTACTTTTACAAGAGGAGGAATAGTTAATCAAAGAAGTTATCATGTATGGGCTCTTGAAAATCCCAGAGCTATAAGAGAGAATAGGTTTCAGCATGAATTTTCTATGAACGTTTGGCTTGGTATTTGGAAAACGGATTACTGGTGTGACCATATTTTTTACATTTACCATATGTGTGTGTGTGTGTGTGCGTGCGTGCGTGCGTGCGTGTGTGTATATTTACAGCTTAGCAATTATACAGTTCATAATATCTATGTTTCCTTACGTACTATATAAAGTGGTTTATAGCAACTGTTAATACTAATAAAGTGATCTAACTGTACTTACACTTTTTTTTTACACTTGAATATAATGAATACACATTAATGTCGAAATAATGGAGGTTAAAAAAATTAAACACTTCTAAAGCAATAAAACCCCCCATCATATTGTGATTATTACTCAGTAAATTAGTTTAATTTCTTAGTAATTTATTTTGTATGAATGTATTTTGTTTTTTTAAATGTTTAAAAGAAAGTGAAAAAAAAAATTATTTATCTTTTCTATACTATTGTTAACTAAGTTTATGTTCCTTTCTGGTTATAAAATCTTATCAGTGTGGGCTGATTTTTTAACAATATTTATTAAATATAATGGATTTGACAAGTAGATAGGTTCTTCAAACCGTTTGATATACATAGGTTACTTTTCTGGTATGTTTAAATTGATTAAACATGTTTTTGAATTGTAGATTTTTGGCTATTCCTTTCGGACTGTCGGTTCTCAATTTAATTATACTTCAACTTTTTTTTGTTAAATATTAATTATAATGTTACAAAATATTTTTGGTATTTAAACCTAATGTGTTTTTACTTAATAGTGAATTAATAAGCAGCATTGATCTCCTTGCACATTGTTGCAACATCGGATGATGTAGTCGCAACAGGAAAAATGTACATGTTTACAGTTCTTAGAATCACTTTATTTTTATTTCAGTAAATAGATCACTTTTAAGTCATAGCTTTTTATTTTTCTAAGTCGTACTATTCATAGTTGACAAAATTGAATTTACTCATCAACCGTATTAGACTCCTATTTTACCGATGGCAGAAACAAAATAAATCTGAAAAAAATCATGTAGTAGTTTTATAGACTAGTGATAAGTAGTACATGAATTTTTTTCGTATTTGAAAAGTTTTAAACTTCAAATTCTAATTGAAACACTGAAAATATTACTTAGATGTGGGACTACTACAATTTTTATGTACCGAAGCATTGTCTATTAATATTAATTCTCATTTGACAAAAAATCAATAATAGTCCAGTAAATAAACATATTGTAAAATGCTTGAAATATGCGATACTTTTTATCTTCATAGCTTCGTTAGGAGCTTTAGAAGGTTATGGGTTTTTGGATTATATCTGGAAAACAATGAACTTAAGAAAAATATGTTTCAATTCTATGAAATAATTATATGAAAGGAAAAGCCATTTTTCGTTTGTGATCACTAACCGCAAAAACTACTGAAACAATCTTTACCAAATTTTAACCACATCTTTATAACTCAAGGAAGGTTAAGAAATAATAAAATCTACTGATTTTCAATCAATTTGTTAATAAAAAAAGGGATAATATTTGGATGAGAGTAAAGTTTTAAAATTGGCCGATAGGTGGCGAGTGCCATTCCATATAAGAGGTTACAAAGCTACTGTGTAATATATAGCATGAAATTAATAATAAAAATTACTTATATCCCATTAAATTAATATTAAAAAAACTATGAATATGTGGTGCAACATGTGGATGTTTTAAAATCCAACCATATGAAATCAATAGAATTATTTCTGCCGAATGAACATTATTACCCAATCAAGAAGTCGATCCATTGCTTTTTGTATGTAAAAATATAATTCATGGGGCTTTATTATTTTGCAGCCAGTTATCCTCAGAGTTTCTTAATAGTCTCCATCTGAATTGCTAACTCATACGTTAAAGTTAAAAATTGGATGCCCAATTATGCTTTTATGTAATCTTAAAACACCTAATCTGTGCAATTTTAATCAGGTTAAAAATGCTATGCGTGAAAATTTTGAAGGAACAATGCTTAAATCCATACTTCAATACATTTTTATTGACAAACAAATAAAACTTCAATTATTTAAAAGCATGTAAATTTACTTAAAAGAACAGGCGATGCCTCGACAGGGGATGCTAGTTTGTAATATATAATTATTGTTAATTTCTATTACCATGTTTCAATTTATATTATAATCATATGTTATCAGATTAGGTTTTAGTTATCGGAAGCGCCTGCCGTTTTCAGTATACTGCTCTCAAGCTGTGGTAGCATTTTTTAACAAAGTAATTAATAGCATGAATTTTATTTGTTATTTGTAAATAATATAAGTTATCTCTCTATTGTCGTAGGATTAATAGTTTTAATTTGTAATTTATGATTGTATTGTATCAAAACGTCATAAATTTAGTGATTACAGATAAAGCTTCAATCCACTCAGGTTGATAATTCGCAAAACCTATCTCTTGTCGGAGGGACATCCTCCATTCTTTGGAGATAATCATTTAATCGGATTATTGTTAAGATATATATAAAAAGGAAGCGCGGTTTTTACACAGGTTCAAATAATCCTGCCGTATCTCCGTAAGTTGCTTGATTAGAGGTCAGTTGTGTTTCCGGAGCACGTATTTTTTAAAAGAAGTTAATCAGCGAAATGATTCCTTTTTTTCTTTTATCAAATAAATATCTGTCTTAGATAAACTGTGGTGTCATCCAATTACAGTTATGATTTTTATTAGTATCAATTTACTTAGTTGTTAAATACTACCTAATAATGGGAAATAGTAGAGAAACGGAATTCTTTGAAATTTATTTGATAAATATCCAAATTTGTATATGTATTATTAATATATCATTTTGAAAGATCTAAAAAAAAAAAAATAATAAAAAATATATTAGGTTTAAATTATATATTTAAGTAGAGATCGTATTAAAAGGAATAATGTTAGTTTGTTGGTCATTGAAATCAATGAGAAATAATTTACGATCTAATTACCTGTTTTAAAAAGGTAAATATTTCATCATTTTTATCACTTGAATAATTAAACAAATGTTCATAAATCAGTACCTATTAAATTAAAAATAAAATTATTGTTATTCGCAACTGTTACACTGTTTGTTGTTTATTTCATGCTGTGGAATGATAATGTTATTAGGATTAATAACATTAATTAAGTCACTTAAAGCGATGGGATGTGTAAGACATACCTGTAATAGGTATTGTGATTTATATTGTATAATGATAAGTGACAACAAACTGAAAAAAAGTAAAAAGATTAATATTATGTCCAAGATTTTGTTTAATTAGCTAGAGTTGTTTATAGTTGCCGCTGGCAGAAATAGATTCAATACATTTTAATGAAGTTTAAGATGTAGGCAGAGCAGTTCAACCTTAATCCTCAAAAATATAAATAAATAAATGGCAGGTCGTGATGAATAAAATTAACGTATTTTAGGCGAAGGCAGGGGCTGAGTTGCCTAAGGATATGTTAATACATTTTTTTATTGAAATTGCAGATCCAACATAATTAATCATTTAATACATGTATTTATTCTTTATTTCTACCCGGGTTTACTCATGCTCTTGTTGAAAATCTTATTGTTTCGAATCTGACTTCTGTCATTCCTTAATATTTTTTTTTTTATAGACAAGTGTTTGTAAATTTAAAGGATTTAAATGTTTATTCTCTACCATCACCGTGAACAAGACAAATATTATTCTCTTAATTAACTTCCTTTGAGGTTGATGTTATTTTTGTCTGAGGCTAAATCAAGGCCAAACTGCCTGCAGATTTGCATCTGTATTTTGCATGAAATGCGAACACTGATTTTCTGAGAAGAAACAATCGTTTCTTTAAATTAGTATTTGCTGCGATCTCTCTTGTAGCACGTTTTAGTTGTCTTTTGCGCTTAATGTTGAAGTAAATATTTTCTGTTAAATTTCGAATCATTTTCTCCATCTCTATCTCGCAGTTTACACCTATTCAGCGAATTTTCAATTTTTATTCGATCTTTAGCATCCTGATGAATTATGTAGTTTTTGTCGAATCTAGCCAAAGGTATTTTTGAAAAATAGAATATTCTTGGCTCATTTAACTTTAACGGGCAATCGATGCCTTTGAAATTGTTTTAACATTGCAAAGAATCAAAAAAAAAAAAAAAAAAAAAATTAATTTTCTCATTACTTTGTCATATCTTCATTCCCGAATACAGTTTTTGGTTACATCCACCCTTACCTCTACCATTGGAAGAAAGAACGTTTGCTGATTCTTTTTTAATCTAAAATCGTTTAGATCATTTTGTAGCGTTCTGCTTAAATTCATTCAACTTGAGTATAGACAACTCTGTTTCGGTCTTCCTAGTCCCTTATTCCTATTTCAAAATTAAAAGTTGGCTGCATGAAGGTACTTGTATTCATTCTTTGGCTGTGTATTGTTTATTTCCATTATTGCTTTCCAACTAAAGATATCTTCATTGTTCCTTAAAAAGTCTCCCGTTCTTGTGGAAGGCATCTTGTGTTTGTTTTTATGTGAATACGTAAGCGGTTATAAGTGGTTTAGACTGGATCAGGTCGGAAGGATTTTACTGTAATTAAATGTAGTTAATTTCAGTTATAGTATTTATGATACAAATTCTGACAAAAATAGTTAACGACCTATAAAAATCTTTGTTTTACTTCTTTCAATACCCATTATATTAGTATTTTATTTATTTTTTTTAGTTCTATTCATTCTTCTTTTTTGAGATATGAACAGCCTTTTCCTGTGATGAAGAAAATAATTTCCTTTAAGATAAAACATTATCTACGAAAGTTTCACATCTATTCGTTCTAAATTATTTTTATTTTTAAATTATGAAATTAAATTTTAAGTTTATTTAACCTTTAAATAGTCATAAATAAACGTACATAATGATCTCAATCTCCATAAATTGCTGAATGGCCCCAGACCAGATTCCTATCCTTCCATGATACACATCGTTAAATGATGCATACTCTGTCCAATCCATTAGTCTCCTAACTTGCTTCCCTCTTGATTCTAGATTTTTTAAAATTTATGTTTGATTTTATATTCAGGACTAAAACGACAAGAAACTGCCCATCGTTTCAGACTACTTCAACATTTACTAGACAAACGTTCAAAGCTCCCAATTAATTACAAAAGACTCATATACATGACTGTGATTAGACCTATTTGGACGTACGGAGTTGAGCTTTGGGGCTCCACTAAACCATCCAATTCGTCTCGTATCCAATCCTTACAATCCAAAATCCTTCGTAAAATCCTCAATGCTCCTTACTTTGTCACTAATAAACTTATCCATAAAGATCTTAATGTTCCATATGTTGCTGATTTAGCCCTCACCAGATACCTATCCTTTCATAGTAAGCTCCATAACCACACAAATGCACTAGTCTCTCAACTTACTTCCCATTCCATTCCTGATAATCCTCCGAGGCGTCTGAAACGAAGATGGCCTAGAGACCTTCTAGTGTAGAAGTTTTAATAAAGTGCTACTGATGAGTAGTTCTTTTCGAGTTTTAACATGTTATTATAATCGTTGTCAATACATTTACTTGATGTATATATTCTGTAAAGTTGTAAATTTCAATAAATGTTTATTAAAAAAAAAAAAAAAAAAAAAAAAAAAAATTTATATTTCTACCGTCTATTCTAATATTTTTTTGATATAGAAATTTAATAACACGATTCCTAATTATTTTCTTAATAACATTAAATGAACTAATACATGTATGCTTCTTTGGAGTATTAGTATCCTCATATGTTAGGTATGGTTAGAACAAGAATTTTTGAGAAAACTCCTTCCATTGTTACTTTCAATAATTACACAAATTAAATCTTTGCTCATAGTTAGTTTTTCGAGCAGTACAAACCTTCAAATTAACATAAGAACTTATTACTTGTACATTTTTTTTCGACTTGGATAGGTGTCTTTTGGTTCTATACTTTTTTACTTTAATTTTTTTTTTTTTTTTCAAACTCAATAATGTAACGTTTTGGCTCTGTTAGTATTGCTTGGATTGAAAATTTGACAGCAGGTTCCTTATTAATGGAGAATATTTTTTGTTTTTTAACGTTTGTCTCAAGAACCTACCGTTTTGGAGGTATATTGGTTTCAATGAAAAAAGTTAAGTCTGAAACTGATATTTTCTATCAACTTGGTTTATTTCGAATAACCATTGATTTTTAGTTTAATTTAATTATTAATTTTAGTAATTTAATCATTTTAATTCAAAAATGCAATTTTGGAAAATCACTAGATTACATAAAAATGTATTTATGATCTATTGTTTTTCAAGTCCAGGAGATTTTTCTTCTCTTTTATTTTCTTTTTTAATCGAGAAAAAAATACTTATTTCTTGAAATAAGGACCCTCCGCTCTACCGAAAAATCTGTGATGAATTAAATGAAAATTTACTGTGTTTATTCTTGGTCAACCATAAATATTAAAACATTTATAACAATTAAATTTGGATAACGTGTTATCATTAGGTTATGGTAACATTGTCAGTATTAGAAGCATAAAATGATAACATTCAATAATTATCAACCTGTCATTTCGTTGTCGATTCAGGAAGTAGAAGGAACAATAACAAGAAGTGTAGATTCAAGTCAACAACCTCAACTTGTCCGCGCAATCAATGAGGACTATTTTGACTCATTTACTGCAGTAAATTTTATTTAAATTAATTTTCTGTATTTAAAGGTTCTTGTTTTGATTCACTATAAATTTTGACTATAATTAATGTATTATTGATGTGTATATCTAACACATACCATGCCGTGTAGTATGCCTGTAACGGTATGGAACATGTACATTAATAAACTGTCTTTTTATGGGGTTACTATGAAACTGATTTGGACCTTTAAAAAATCTATAAAATAGTAGCAAGCTGTATTTAAAGAAACAATACCAAATAATTGTTATTTATGAAATTTTTAATTTTTAAGGTTTACATCAGTCCCCTGCGTTCTTTACGCACAATGGTTCAGAATGGCGGATATGCGGAAAAAATTTTATGAATTTGCTCTGTCGCTATTTTTTTTTTTTTTTTTTTTTTTACTCTTACAAACCTATATTATATTATTGGATAAAGTAGTAAATAAAATAAAAATGCCGAAAAAATATAAGTTTAGTTTAATTGTTGTTAGTTTATATATTTTTTTTAAACGATAGTTTTGAAATGTACCCCCACTAGATGGCAGAGTGAGTGGGGGAGAGGGTCTCAGCGCGAGGGACAGAAGGGGTAAGAACCACATTGAATTTATTTCGTGGAGGACCCTACGAAATGAGCCTTGACCTTCCTACCCTAGCTAGAATAGGTTGGTAACCTGCAGGATAACCCATCCTTTCTGCTCTAGTTGGAGTACATAAGGATGTTAAGCCGGAATAAACAAGTTAAAATCAAACACAAACATCTGTCACCTAAAAAGGCGCAGGTAGACGCAGCTAATTTTTTTTTTTTGTTTATTTACTAGGAGAATTGAAATATTAATATATACAATTTGCAGTCCACCGGAAGCCACCGATATCCCCTAATTTACATTTTGTTATTTATTTCAGATAGTATTTAGTTTTCATAAATCAGTTTTATTTTATTTTGGCTATAATATGTATCCTATAGGTATGAAGAACCAATCACAATCAAATTTATGTTTCTATTATAGATCATAAGAATTAAAACTAAGGTTTAAGAAAAAAGTAAAAACCTTGAATTTTTTAATCATTCATGGTGAATTTTTTTTAATAAGCACATTTTTCTTATATATGATTCTTGAATAATTCTTAGGGAGTACGTTGCTACCTAAGTTATAAATTACCATGTAAAAGATAAAATATGTTGTAACTTCAAACTTGGTATTTTTTCCGCTCTTGATTCACTGTATCACATGCGATGGGGTATAGGTGTATTCATTCTACCATGAATCATATTAATTTTAAAATTTTATTTATTTTTAATAATACTTCCTTTTATTTAATAGTTGTTTTTAATAATCCTAATATGTTTCACATCTCCTGGTAAATGAATATGGGGACGGATATCTAAAGAAAATTTAAACTTCAAGCCAAGAAAAGGAAAAAAAGACGTGGTTGGAATTTTTCGCTTGTTTGTTTGTAATCCTAAGAATGGAGAGATGAGATACGCTCCCAGCTAATGCAAAACTGGAGCTGATCATATTTTTTCTCTCTTTCAGTTCTTTTATTCAGGTCTCTTATTAAAGTAACTATAAGTGAATTTACTGAAAGTGTAATAATACCGGCCTTGGAGACGTGAGATAGAATAGCACTCAACTCAACATTACTTCCTCCTGGTATGAATTAAAAACAAATTTATTTTGGCGGATTTCTCATCAAGCTTCCATATTAATTTGAATATATTTCATATGTCCTGGTTACAGAATAAACTTTAATACTTAAAGAAAAAAAATATTGGGTAGGATTTTTCGCTTGTCATTATATATATATATTTCCTGTTATCGATTAATTTAAACTATAAATTGATAATGTTTTTTAGAAATTATTTGAAAAAGTTGAGTACAATTCTTCACGCTGGCTGTGTAATTAATTGCCCTTTTGAACTGGACCGTTAGATATCTATAGCTCCGCTATCGTTGATCAGTATTCATTGACAAGCACGTGGATCAGTGGATAATACATCTCTCCAGCCATATTGGTATGCTATCTAATGTAATACCGGTAATGTCAAACAAAACTTCCTTCATAGATTACACTCATAGCTCAAAGTTAAAATGTTGGTTCCTGTGCATCTAGGGGGCCTTGAATTAAAAAAAATAAATAAATAAAAATAAGAGAGCATTACTACTTCGCTAAGAAAAAAAAATGCAGAGAGGTTTAGATCTGATTCACTCTTCACATCCATCTCGCTCAAATTAAAAAAGAAGTGACGACTAGGGGGTGGTTCACCCTTATGAGCTACTCGTTTCACTAATCACTCTTTGATTAAAAATTCATTTTTAATCTTTTCGTTTACCTTAGTTAAAAAAAAAAAAAAAAAAAAAAAAAAAAAAAAAAAAAAAAAATTGAAAAATGGATGTCAGTCTGTGATCTGTTGATTTTCCCAATTTACATTTTAGAATTGAAAGGATCAAATTAATTAAGAATTGATCACAATAGATAAGAGGAAATATTGGTTTCAAACGTGACTGTTTTCATTCAAACCAATACAGCTCTTAAACCAGACATAGACAAACTTTTTAAAGACAGGGCCGGATGGAATAGAAAGTGTCTAGGCGGGCCAAAAAAATTGAACAAAACAAAGTATTTTAAGTAGGGATCGGATTTTTATGTATTTAAAAATGCCAAATATTTAATTAAAATATGCATTTATTTTCGTTAAATATGTGATTTTCTTAAAATATTTTAGTAAAATGGACGTTTTTTTTTTTTTTTATGAAAATGGAATTTTTTTTTTTTTCAAGTTATAATGATATATACAACAAAAGAACACTTTTACAATTTATAATAATTATTAGGAACAAAAGATTTTTTTTTACAGTATGTAATAGTAAATGATTTGTTAAATTTTTAATTTTGAAATCTTCTCTCTGCGAAATTGTTTGCAACCACAAGGAATTTCAAATGTTGGAAAGTAAAGAGACGATGATCTGTCGTACTCTTTAGGCTATATCTCCAAAACTATTAGTCGGATCTAAAATTACTTTTTTCTTCTAAAAGCTAGTTATATATACTATTAGGCGTCATATACCAAGTTTAAATTAGGTCTTATAAAATACACATACCAGAACGCTACAATTCCCGTTCTTTTGTGAATCACGTTTTTTAAGGATATTTTTCACTATAACTCCAAAACTATTTGTCCTATATCAAATTTCTTTTTTTCATCTCAAAGTGGATTAAATTTACAATTTAGTCATATATATATGTAATTTATATCAAATCCCATGAAATACCCAAGCCAGCCCAATGAACGTGTCATAATTGTCGAAACACACACATTTAACTTGCTAGCGTGGGTGTTTCACGAGATTGAATATAAATATGTAGTATCTAATAGTAAATTAAACCAGCTTTGAGATAAAAAAAAAAAAAAAGAATGTAATGGATCGGACAAATATTGGCGGAACTAACCCGCATGTTGGCCAATTTCTACAGTTTTTTTTCCCGAAACCATAACTTAGCGAAAAATGGTCCGATTATGGAGTTTGTTTATTCATTTTGTAGGCTCTGGTTCCAGAAATATTTAATGTTTGCAGACTTTTTTTCGAAAAAAAAAAAAGCTTCGTTTTCGTGTTATAGGTAAAAACGAAATTAACCGGTATTTTGGACGTTTTTTGCGATTTTGAATAATCAGCCGATCGCTGCCGTGATAGGTAAGTTCAGATTCGATTCAGCACCCCAAAAAAACGTGAAGATTCGTTAAGAATAAAAATCGGTAGTTTTTTTCTTGAAAACGTCCTTTTGGAATCTTATTTTACTGAACTATTGCACCCACTGTGATTCACAGCCCTACAGTCTGTGGTTCATAGTTCCTGTCAACCACCTCCAAATTATGAAAATATGCCTAAAATGAAAAAAATATGTACATATTTTGATTAAATATGTGGAGATATGTATTTATTTCGATCAAATATGTATAAATATGCAATAACATCCAAATATGTGGAAATATGTGAAATAAAAGTAGCCTCAAACGGCTTGAAAAGTGTCAGTATGAACTCTTCTTCTTGAAAAACGTCTGAAAATTGTCTAGAAAAAAATATGTAAATACATACGTATCCAATCCCTAATTATAAGTGATAAAGCGCCTGATTCGTTCCTAACTTAGCCGAGCAAACACACGCATTGAACTGCACATACCAACAATACCGTAATTAAGACGCAACGAGAAGAAAGCATTCATTCTATTCTAGCTTTGCAGGACATAAATTTGGTTTTATGTATAATTGTGTGTGACCATGTCGCGGGCCGGATTGACTAACCCGAAGGGCCGCACTTCGCACTTACCCATCACTGTCCTAAACGGTCCTAGCGAAAAATGTTATTTAACAAAACTTATTCTCCATTAAATTTCTGATAAGGTTGTAACTGTCAGCAAATTTGCGATTCGAGCTACACCAGCAGAGCTTGAGATGCCACTAAAGCCCCAACAACAAAATCAAGGAAAATGTGACTTTTTTTATTCAAACCACTACTATTTCGGTAGAATCTAGCGACTAATCTTATATAACAAAAAATATTCTTTGTTAAATTTCTTATAATATTTGAAAATTAAATTATTACTAGAAGTATAAGATTCATCCTTCAAGTATCGAAAATAAAATTAATTCGAATGTACATATATAATATAAGAGAATATAATTATGTAGTATGATAGAAGAGTATGAGGTTAGGTTTATTTAGCGCGCGCTCTAAATTTTTATTTATTTTTTGCTGACTGGCGGGCGTTGTTATACAAAACAGTCGACTAACTATTTAATGTTTATTAGATTATTATACAATCACAAAAAAAAAAAATTCAAGCTTAATAAACTCATTGCACATCATTCATTTTTAATTCATACACTTCGACTGACTGACTAGCTATGTTCTGGTATTGAGATGACTGACTGAAATAAGTTGATTGATACATGATGAATATATAAAAGACTAATTTTTATTTTTTATAGATTTATTGCATTATCTTGATAAATTCGAAATCTTTGATAAATTTCGCACCTGTTCTAATGTATTCTTGACTGACCAGAGAATGTTTTCGTACGCAACGAGTGTAATCAACTATCAAAAAAACAGCCTTGATAAATTCAGAGCATTTTTTGAGTGCTTTCTCTTAGGCTATGAACAAACGGTTGGTACTAGCGACAAATGTTACAAAAATATTATCCATTAAATTTCTGATCTGGAAACTGTCTCAAATTCTCGATTCGAGTAACACCAAGAGAGCTGGAGCATTAATTTTTTGAGGAGAAAAGAAATTATAAACCCCCAGCCGAAAGACATATCCATATAAAAGAAATCACTCAGTATCCATTTTGTTTTCCTTATCTGATTCGTGCATCTGTTAATAATTTCCCGTCGTTTGTAATAATTAGGAACCTGCTTGCCGAGTTGGCACTTTTATTATTACAATGAATTATAACCTGTTGCGTAAATTTATTGAACAAACAGCTGCGAAAAACTGTCTGCTCACGATACTGTTCTACCGTTATATCATTCTTTACTGAAATTCGCATACAATAAGATGTGTAAATCGATCTTTCATCGAAACAATATCTTACGATACAATCTTTTTTTTTTTGATTTTTTTTTTTTTTTTTTTTTTTTTTTTTTTTTTTTTTCTTTTTTGAGATAGCATCGCTATTTTTTCAAACTAAATAGCTATTTTCTAAGAGGCTGAGTGAACTATTTTCTTATCAAACTTTGGGAAGGTTATCTAAATTTAATAACGCATGTCTACATATATAAATGAAATCTTAATGGCACTCACTTTAAACTTTTGATATGAAATGATAACTGAAGACATCAATGGATGGTGTTATGTAACAAATTTACGAAAAATGATTTTTTAATGTTTTTATCCCTCGTCTCATAATTTGAGCAACCCAAGATCCAAGATTCTTGGCCAAAAGAATGATTTCTCAGTAGTTATGGAAGTTGTTACACTCAGGATTCGATTAACCGAGTCTATCAATCGAGCTCTCCATCAACCATGCCTACTATTTTTTTTTTCAATAAACATTCGATTGCCAAACATTAGGCAATCTTTGTACGAGCATTACTACAGGAAGGGTGGGGAAGACATACCTAGTTCCTAGGAGTCAAGTTGAAAATGAATCGTCTTTCAAAATCTTTAATGAAGTAGGGCTTGATTGGTTGTAGAAGGCACTTAAATATATCAGAAGCAGAGCTGATGCAACATCGTTCGGTTCAATGGTTTTTAGACAGAGATCTTCCAGAGGCAAATAGAATGTCGGTATTTAAACAAAAAGAAATTATTGATTTTCAAGCCACAAACTTAATGGTCTCGATTACCCGAGGATTTGGTCATCCGATTCTATCTGTCCCAACTACATCAGCTAATCAAGTCCCAAATGTCCTTTATTTAGCATTTAAAAATAGAAGATGCTACTTGAAATTTGTTACATTAACACCTTCATCCATTAATATCATTCATTAATCTGCTGTATTATTTTAAAATATGTGCAAATGATATTTTTGAAGGTAAGGTTTTTTTTTTTTTTACTTAAGTTATCACAATTGTGGCTGCTTTGTGAGTTGTAGATTTATTATTTTTCCTCTGCTAATAACGAATTGCTTAAATAAAAAGTTGTTTCAGGACTATAATGTATTTTAAATCTTATAAAAAAGTTAATTTAATTTTAATCTCCGTGTTAAATAGCTAAATAAAAACTAAAAGTACTCTTGCGTGGAAAAATATTTTTATATAGTAATAGTCCACGTAATTTTTAACTATTACTTTAACTGTTTTTTGAAGTTGGGATTTTTAAAAGCAATTTGAGATGTTAAAAGGAATTTACAGTTTTTTCAGTTTCTAATTTGAACTTTAGTCCTTTTTTTTTTTTAGTATATATATATATATATATATATATATATATATATATATATATATATATATATATATATATACACACACACACATATTTATTTTCTTTACCTCAAAGCTTGTTATATTTACTATTAGATCCTATGTATGTAATTCATATTGAATGCCGTGAAACACCCACGCCAGCCCACTGAACATGTCATAATCGGATTCAGTACCCCCAAAACATAAAAAACCGTTAAGAATAAAATTGGGCAGTTTTATTATTTCTTTGGCAAACCCTTATTTTACTGGACTATTAGAAAAACACAAAATTTCAATCTTAGCGAAACCTTCTGAGCAACGGCGTTTCAAAATGTAACATTTTTGAGGTGGAAAAAAATACAATACAACCTCCTGTTGTATATCCATATTATAATATCATGGTTCATTACACGTCTGCTAATAAAATATTATCGTCTCTTGTGATGATTAAATTTTAATTCTGATTAAAATTGTTGGTGTACTTATCGACCAAAGGAAACAGGAAAACCCACTTTTAATTATTCTATATAACCTTCATATATATTCCTTTTTCTTGTTGAAAATTAATTATAAATAAGGAGTGTTACCAAATTTTAAATATTTCTTACAAATACACCATTAGTAAATAACAGATATCGGATTGTTTGAGTGTAATCGTAGATGAAACACCGGGTTCATTGGACTTCTCAGATACTATTTTATGTATCGCTGATAGTAAACTGATTTATAAAAAATTGTTTTCATAATCATCTTAAAACAATACTTTTGTTGATGTATCTCTTTTGCTGAAAAATTAGTGATATCCAACGGCTGAAATTAGGGTGAGATTAGATAGCCGAGCCGATTGGGCTATGATATTAAACGTCTGCAAGACATATCTCGAATAGATAGGTCGGTGAGTTTGATATTAAAAAAAAATATATATCGAGTGTTTTAATGATAAGCCGAGTTCATCTAATATAAATTAATGGTTCTGTTATCCAATCCCTGATATAAAAATAAATACACACTTTTGTTCACTCTATCAGTTAAGATCTGGATGACTGCGATGTTGCAAAGAGCACGTTTCAAGCAATGTCCTCTGAAATGACCGAAAATACCCTTTTCTCTATTTCTGCGGATGTATTTCGGGGAAGAAATTTTGAAGAATAATATGTATACTATGAGGTCGAAGATGTTTTCTGTTGTTTACAAACCAGGTATTGGTTGCTCTTACGAAAGAACCTTTGTTAGAGAAATGATATAGTGGTAAATTATAAAATCGTGGAGAAAAACGGAAATTGATTGATCAATTCCTGGATGAGTAAAAGGCTGCTTTAAACGGAAGTCGGTGGGGTTTCCAACATCACTTCTGAGGAAAGACAAGGATGTGAAGAGGAAAGTACCAACTTATTATTCATTGGACAATGAAGGAAAGAAAATCCTTTAAGCTTTGGTGGAGGTTGAGGAATCATCTCTTTCGCGTAGAGACTGGTGGCACCCTAGAAGTGGTGTGAAGCATTGAGTCACCAGACGTCAGCGGTTATGCAATGTATCTAGAGACGCCATTGGCACTTTCAGTATAATGTATATAATTCTATTTATTCAGCAAATTGGCATTATTCATCGTATTATTATTTACTGAATCAATACAAGTTTCATTTCCAATCTTCAGTAACAGTGCATATAAAATAATTCCATTATTTAACTTACAAGTTTTATATGTTGGTGTAGTATGTAGAAAATATTCTTTCTATGTTAATAGAAAACTTCTAATTATAATCTCATTTCTGGTCACATCCTTCTTCAGCTATACTCACAACAACAAAATTTTTATTACAAGATTAGACATTTTCTATTTAATTGAGGAAAGAACCTGGCGGTTGATCTTTTGGATTCTGGCCGTCACCTTCTTTCACAACCGTTGGCTTAGAAACAGTACAGCCTATCTAACCAGGGGACGTTTGCAGTTGTAACTCACAGATTTGAATTCCGATTTGTGTGTGGCTAGTAGGGACCTATAATAGTGCAAAACTAGAGTTATAGCCGCCAATGGGCTCAAGACACCACCCGGCTTTAGGGTGCTCAAAAGCTCTTAAAAAAATAACAAAATTCCAAGGAAATCCGCTGTAAATTAGTGGAATTTTTTTTTCATCAACAACTGACCTCAAATCTCGATTCAACGCACCATAAAACTCTTATTTGTGAAATTTTACCAAAATAAAAAAATATCGATTTTTATTCCTTTCGAGGAGGTTAAAATTTTGAAGTTGAGAATTTCATCAACAATTTCTAACGGCCATAACAACTGCTGCCTTCAACCGATTACAGTACTAATAGCATCAGTAGAATCAGCATACATTCTGCTTTTTATCCATGTAAATAACATTAAGATTACTCCGGATTTTAGTGGACGAAAACTGATGTGAATGAAAACATCCGAGGTCAGCTATAACTTGAGATATCTTAATAATGGGAAATCCTGCGACCTCAGTATTTTGGCTAAACTATGCAGTTTTACGGCTTTAAGATGACCTTAAAATATGGTTTTAATCGGTGGCGAAATGTGTGAGATAGCGCAAATTATTTACTTTTTTTTTCAAAAATTAACAGCTTTGAAATCATTGCCTTCTAAAATCATACAAAATTTTAAAGGAAAAAAAAATCATTTTTGATTTCGACAAAATTTTGTTTCTACATGTTTTTTGAGATGAGGAATTTGAAAATAATATCAGTTTTTAGTTTAAAAATTTTCCTCATCCATATTTTTATTTCAAATTGCATTGAAACCCTAAGATTGTTGAATAATCTAAAATTAATATCAGGTTTTGGTTAAAAAAAAAACATCCCTTACCTAAAAACCTCCATAAGGAATTGTTTTTTTTTAAATGGTCTTATTTGAAATTTATTGTGTAAAAATTAAAATAATAATAGAAATAGATCATTTTAAAACAACTTATTTATATAATGTAGGTGAGGAAAATTTTTAAATTAAAAACTGATATTATTTTCAGATTCCTCATCTTAAAAAACATGTAGAAACAAAACGGAGTTTCTGTTCGTAGTACTAGACAACGGTTTTCAAAGTGTCGTTATCCAAGTTCGAGTTTTTTCCGCTACTTTGCGAAACGTTGTTTTGTAAGCTTTTATCCATATTTACTTAACAACGTACTTAAACTTTATAAAAACCATCAGCACACCGTTCTCTCGCATGTTGGGTATTCCACCCAGGATATGGTCTTAAGAGTAGCGTCAGGAGCACTGCCAAGTTTTAAGAAAGGATGCCCGATTTCGTGAAAATCTTCATGTTCCATAACTCAGAAATCAAACCCAATCGCTAAGCAGATTTGATCAATAAATATCCAATAATCAATCACCTACTTTAATCATAATTAAATTAGATGATTGATTTCAGGAAATTAGTTGTCAATTAATTAATTACTTTTTGCCTACCTCAGCTGCTAACTACTTGATTTTTTTTATCATTTAAAACGCTTTAGGTCTAACGCTTTAGACCTATAAATATTTGCTCTAAAATAATTATACTATGATACAATTGTCCGTTTCTAGGATAGTTCTAAACAAAAAAATAATAGTTGAATACCTTATCAAGACCTATTGAAGTAGGTCTAAATAATTCATCACAGGTAGCTGTGTGGAGGTCACGCCTCTTTTCGCGCGAATGATAAACTACTCTTAACAAATTGAATTATATTCATCGAATTGAAATTTCTGTTTCGATTAAACTTATTTTATAAATTGGTCTTATTATGAATTAGGGAAGGATTAAGCGACGAAATTCTTAAAAACCAACAGTAATATTCTGTTCAATAAAAAAAAAAAAAAATAAAGAAAAGGATGAGATAATTTTTACAAAATTTTATTTATTATTAAAAGGTGTGCGACTTAACTTACCTAAAAAAATTTTTGTTTGCTTTAATTATACTAAACAACAATTAAAACATGATTGTTAAATAGTAAACAACTGGAAATATAAGTCTTGAATTAAAGTAGTTTTACGAAAATTGGTATTTAAAATGGAGCTGACGGAAAATATTTTTACCATTTCGTTGTCGATTACTAATAACATTATAGAGATATGCATTTATTACTAAAATAAATGCTCATTAGAGGATTTTGAAATAATATCTTAATTTTTTTAAGAATAAAAAGGAATTATAAATTGTCGTAGTCTTCTGAAATATGTTATTTTAAACTACTGAGTATTATTGTCATGAGGCAACATCACTTAAAAGCACCTTCGTTTCATTTTTTCTCTTTGTAGCCATTTTAAAGCATCGGATAAGCGAATTTTAAAATTAACAAAATTTGCAGTCTAAACATTTTACAGAATCCTTTTTCATTAATGCAGGGAATCGGACATAGTGCTGTCATCATATATACGTCTCGGTCTAACCCATTATTTAACTTTCTGACCATTCATAACCTAATTCACTCTTAATGTGTGGTTCCAGTTGCTTGAATGAAGGGAATTAAAGTATTGATTAATAATAAAAGATATGTTAATTATCTCACATCTTTTTTTATATCCACCAGTATCTTTTTTTTATTTAATTAAATACATAAAATAGACAACCTTTCAAAGCTTCCAGTTAGTTACAAATAGCATTTTTGCATGATAATAATTAGACCTTTTTGGGAGTTGAGCGTTGGGGTTCCACCAAACCTTCCAATCCTTCTCGTATCCAATCCTTAGTATGTAAAATCCTCAATACTTCTTAATATTTATGTACTTATTATTATTGTTTATTTCACAAATAGATTTATCTATATAATTGGTATAAATGTCCCACATGTCTCGGAATTTGCCCGAACCAAATACCTATCCTTCCATGATAAACTATTCCTGATAGCCTTCCAAGGCGTTTGAAAAGAAACAGGACTAGGGGCCTTTTAATGTAACTTCTATTGTATTGCTACAAATGGATAGTTTATTTACAAGTTATTGTAATAATTTTTCACACATTCATTTGATGTATATATTGTATACAGTTGTAAATATCGATGAAATAATAAAAAATAAAATTGGTTACAAAAGCAGGTATAATGCAATTATAGCCAAGTATTTAGTGACTAAAAAAATGTCATATTTTTATTTTATTTTCCAATGTATATTTCAATTTATTTGCGCATATGATAACAAAATTAAGAAATAAATAGTTTGTTTACTAAAGCGTTAAAAACCCGAAAATTTTCCCACAACTCATTTATTTTTAATTTGCGTGCCTTGTCTTTATTGTGTTACATAACCATGTTCGTCCCTAACAGTTGTTACTATATTTAATTTTATTATTTCAACTGCATGCATATGTATTTGTAAAAATGAATTTTTTGTATTAATTATGGCTGACGAGGATTGAAACAGTACATTTTCATCTACCATTTACAACGTGCAATAATGTGATCAAGTCCATAAGGCGTTTCAAGGATTGCCTTAAAATATGTTTGAATCTTTATGTCAAATAATTTTCTTTTTAGAGTTGACGCTTTACAATATGAGTTAAAATTTTCTTGTAAAGATTGATAGACAAGGTTGGTAAAATTGCTTCATGTAAAACTTCTGTACCTAAGGATACTGGGAAGAAAAGCCGAATATGGTTTTACAACTTTTTTTTTCCTTTCCTATTTCCTTATAAAAATTTAAGGACAAGCATGGACGTCAGGATTGGGGAATGGAAGAATACGTAAAATTTTCTTTATGTATAAACGTATTTGGAATTATTTTTTTGACTTTTGAAATTCATATGATGAAGAGTATATATTTTTGTATTAATCAAGTATATCTTACAACATTGTAGAAATACGCTAATTTAAAAAAAAAAAAAAAAAAAATCTTTGCCATTGATCCAAAAACTGTGGCCTCGTCTTCTTTTATCAGCAACGAGATATAGATAAGTGGCTAACAAACAAGCTAGGAAAAAAAAATTAGATATAACTTTAATTTGAAAATTTTAAAAAACATTCTATATTTATTCTAATAAAAAATAATGGAAAATAAAGTATTTAGTTTCTTCATATTAGTATAGGAATTATTCGTGAAGTGTAGGAAACAATTTTTTTCATTTCTCGATACCAATAATTCTGCTTGGTTTAAAAATGAGTCATATGAATGCTGAATATAATTTATATTTTAATTACATGTAAATATAGTTCTATATCCTATAAATAATGAATAGGTCAATTATAATTCAGACACAAAAAAAAAAAAAAAGGAATTAATTTCACAAATACATTTTTTAAGAAAATATATATTCAGAAGGGTCTAAGTTCCGTTTACTTATATTTACTTATGAAATGTCAAATATTACTAAAACTTTTCAACCGACTTCAAAAAGGAGGTTCTCAACTCGTCTGTATTTTTTTTTTTTTTTTTTTTTTTTTTTTTTTGTGTGTGTATGTTACGCTATTACTCCGTCAATTCTGGATCAATTTTGATGATTCTTTTTTAGATTGGTAGGGCATACTTCAGAGGTGGTCCCATAAAAAATAATTTGAAATCAACGAAGCACTTTTTAAAATAACAGTAAATAAAATCACTTATTAACTGTTTTTTTTTTTTTTTTTTCTTAAAAAGTGCTGCATTGATTTCAAAATATTTTTTAAGGGACTACATCTGAAGTATGCCCTACCGATCTAAAAAAGAATCATCAAAATTGATTCAGAATTGACGGAGTAATCGCGTTACATAAAAAAAAAAAAAAAAAAAATTACAGATAAGTTGAGAACCTCCATCAATTCTTAATCAATTTTAGTGATTCCTTTTCAGGCCAGTAGGGCAAACTTCAGAGGTAGTCCCATAAAAAATATTTTGAAATAATGCAGCACTTTTTAAGAAAAATCAAAAAAACAGTTAATAAAAATCACTGTTATATAACCTTACATTTTAAACATATTTATGATTATGAAGCAATTTCAATTATCAATTTCAATTATACAGACAACTCTCGATCGATGTGTCAAACTTCGATAAGTCGAACAAAATCTATGTACTAAGTACATTACTCGTAAATTTCACTTCAATAAGTCTATTTCAGGCAAAGTAAGTTGAACTGAAAATAGGGGTCAAAAGACGGAAAAAAATAAACTCACCACTAAAAAGTGAAAAATAAAAATAATTTTTAGAAAAAAAAAAAAAAAAACCGACTTCAAGATTAAACCTACTTATATAGAACTAAAAAGTAAAAAATAGTATTTTTGTTGCTTCGAAACAAAGAGAATTAAATGACAATCAACGAAATTATCGATACTTATTCCGAATTAATGATCAGTTATTTTTGGAATCGGTGCCAGTCAAGGAGGGCACTTCAATCCTGCATTTGCAACAAACTTTTGAATGGCACGAGACAGCGTGTGGCGGTGATGAAATAGTGAGGAATCTTTACAATTACCTATTCTTTTTTCTTTTTTTTTCAATTCTGTTTGTTTTTGTTGGCACCGACTCCAAAAATAACTGATCATTAATTTTGAATAGGTATATAAGTATCGATAATTTCGTTGATTGTCATTTAATTCTCTTTGTTTCGAAGCAACAAAAATATTATTTTTTACTTTTTAGTTCTATATATGTAGGTTTAATCTTGAAGTCGGTTTTGTTTTTTTTCTAAAAATTATTTTTATCATCAAACTCTGTAGATGTAAGGATATCTTCAACGATATGACGAGAGAGTCCTAGTGTCAAAATTAGCGTTCTATCAAAAAAGGGCACACGATCGCTATGTGCCCTTTTATTCAACTACCGCATCAATTACATAATTAGGTAAAAAATATAAAATACAATAGCTATCATCAGTGTTTCTATAAATCGACTTTGGATGATCGATTATCGATACCTATTCATAGCAATATAATATTATCATTTATTCGTGTAATTCGGCCTGTTGATATCCCAACAGATTAAGCCAGGATATAGAAATTAAAAAAAAAAAAAAAAAAAAAAAAAAACAGTGTTTATTTATACGAAATAATAAACAATTAAAAAATCCACCATAATACGTGGTTTAAGTGCTGTGGCACACCTGAAACAATAACACAGACCGCTGTGTTATCCATAGTATCATAATGGCCTCGGGGCTTAGAACAGACTGATTAGAAGAAAAGAAAAAGAAATACAGAAACTATTATTCAATTTAGTTAATATTGTATAGTAGTTCGTATATAAGTTAAGGTATGAGATATCAATAGGAAAACAATGTTTCATTTCTCTAACTTAACCCCATTCCCATATGAAAATATAAAAACATGTTTTATAATGAATTAAGAATAAAAATATAGTTAGTTGTTGTTCAGCATTTGCTTGTGTTACCTCATTGTCTTAATTTAATTAGTTTTTACATTATCTTCACTGGAGCAAACATAACTGGTGCCGAAACCCGGGATCTGTAAGAAATTTCAAGGGTAAGAACCTATTTTTTTTTTCTTGCTAGTAATTTTTTTTTTTACGGCATTTAAACTCAGAAGATGGAATCAGGAATCTTGAGACCACCAATTTTGAACTTGACGGAGGACATCGCAGCGTTACCACCAGAGACCTTGGCTGCAGCACACGCAAATCTAGCAGCCTTACAAGCAAATGCTTTAGAGAGACTGAAAATCAAAACGGCGACGTCACAGGACCTTAGAAGGGCTATTGCTGACTTAGACAGGTACGATGGAGAGGTTGGTGAATTAAATCACTTTATCAAGGGCGGCGATAGGTTGATGGCCAGGATCGAAGCAAAGTTGGCGGAGGATTTACTCGATCCTAATGACGCATGCGCACTAAAAGCGACCTTGGTGTGCCGAGTAAAGAGGGGAATTTTGAATTTTATCCAGGCGGATGAGGATACACCATGGGCAGTTGTGAAGGACCGACTGAAGAAAGCGTATGGAGGTGGCCGGTGGACCCTGGAAGAGGATATTTTCCGGATGTTCCGGGAAACAAAGAAATCCTATCAGTCGAATGGGCAATACGCTGGAATACTACTTGTCTATTATAATAAAATTACGGAGAAAATGAGGGAGACAGAAAATGCAGCGCAAGTGGAGGCCAAGATGGCGTTCTTGTCGACTATCCTCAAGGTGCAACTGGCAAGAGACGCAGGGAAAAAAGAGTGTCTTCCAAGAGATAGGACCTTCGTGGAATGCGCCCAGGAAATGGTCGACGCTAGTGCCAGAGACGACGAAGCCCGAAAAGGAGGAGAGGTTGAGAAGGGATGGAGTAGGGTAACCTACCGAAGAACGGTGAACAGAAGGAACGAACCTAGGGCAAACTTTGGAAGAAGAAAGGAGACAGAATCCGGAGGTCGAGAATGGACAACAGGGCGAGACAAGAGGCCAGTAACCGAAAAGAGAAACGGAAGGAGAGAAGAAAGAAGATGCTACGGATGCGGGAAGGTGGGGCATTTGGTCGCACAATGTCCCCGCACTCAATGTTTTGAATGCGGCATCGAGGGGCACATCGCCAGGCAGTGCCCTTACATAAGTCGACGCAAAGACCAAGGGGAACCTATGGAGGTAAATGCTCAAAGGGTGTGGAGAAGAGATAGACCTCCATCTGAGACAGCAGAATCGTCAGAGACATCGGAAGCGGAAACGGAAAGAAGCGAACCAGGTGACGCAAGGATTACTGCGAGAAAGAAGAACAGAAGAAGCGGAGAACGAGGAATGATGGCAGAAAGGAGAGAACGGAGCGAAGATTGAGGAGAGTGCAGGCAGAGAGGCAACCACGCAACAGTAAACAACATAGCGAGCGGGAGTAGCGAGTTGCCTATTATTAGGGTAGCAAGAGGAGTACATTGTCTTGTTGATACTGGCAGTTCTAATACTATAATGGGTGAAAAGACAATAGAGGCATTATGCAAAGGGTAAAAAATACAACAGGTAAAAGCATGTGATTGTAAACTAATAACCTTGAGTGGTCCCTGTAGTGTAGAAGGTGAAGTAGATATAGAGTTGAGTAGATGCTGAGAGGATGGGAGGCTAGAGGGGAAAAGATACGGGTACATGTAGTGAAAAACATGCCTCGGGAATATGGAGGAATCATAGGGTGTGATCTTATGGGAAAAATAGGAGCGCGGATAAGGAATAAAGATGGGAAATGGTCAATAAGAATAGGAGCGAAGGAGTATAGGTGTCGAAGGGGAAAGGAGGTAGACTATGCAATAGTAGGAGCGGTTAAGCAGGGAGAAAATTGGAGACAGACTCTCACGAGAAAATACGGGGACATTTTTTTTAAAGAAGGCGAAATTTTAAGTGCCACAGGGGAGACGGTTCACGAAATTCCTTTAAAACAAGAGCGGGTACCGTATGTGAAAGAAAGGAGGTACCCACAGGCGCTACGTCGGCATATTCAAGAAGAGCTGGAAAATTTAAAAAAGCAGGGAATTATTATCGATAGCACATCGCCGTACAATAGTCCCTTGTGGGCGGTTAAGAAAAAAGAGCGAGGAGGGAACGGGCCTAGAGAAATACCGAGTTGTAGTTGACTTTCGTAAACTTAACGACAACACGGTGGATGAACGATACCCTATACCGAGATTTGATGACATCTTGGATAGGTTAGGTGGGGCAACCATATTTAGTACTCTCGATTTAAAGGCAGGATACCACCAAATAAGGATGCATCCTAAAGACCGACACAAAACAGCTTTTACCTTCGAGCGGGGACATTATGAATTTATAAGAATGCCGTTCGGGTTGAAAAATGCACCCGTCACTTTCCAACGACTTATGGACGAATTTTTACGAGGATTGGACGAGGCGGTGTGCCAGGTCTATATGGATGACCTTTTGGTATTTAGCAAGACAGAAAAAAACAACACATAGACGACTTAAAAAACGTATTTGACAGACTGAGACAGTTCGGACTTAAGTTATCGACGGAAAAATCGGTGCTGGGCCGAGACCAAATCAGTTTTTTAGGGCATACTATTTGCAAAGAGGGGGTCCAACCCGACAGGAGAAAAGTAGAGGCCATAGGGAAAATGGCGGTTCCACACGATGTGAAGGGAATACGGAGATTATTAGGAACCCTTAATTACTATCGTAGGTTTGTCCCAGACATGGCAAAACATTTGGTGCCCCTTAATGATCTCTTAAAAAAAGGGCGGAAAATCACCATCACTTCCGAAATTGAACAGAATATCCGGCAGTGCATGGCCCGACTGCAAGAGAAACCTATACTAGCATTTCCCGACTTTGAGAAACAATTTACAATTACTACTGATGCCAGCGAATATGCTTTGGGAGCGGTGCTGTCTTAGGAAGGGGAGAAAGGGGATCAACCAGTGGCATATGCCAGCAGGCGCCTTACGGAAACGGAAGCTCGGTACAGCGTGTTAGAAAGGGAGCTACTGGGCATCGTGTGGGCGGTTGAACATTTCCGACCATATGTATTTGGGCGTAGCTTTAAGATACATACGGACCACCGTCCTTTGATGTGGATCGGAAAACTGAAGGAGTCGTCAGCGCGAGTCACCCGTTGGAAAGAAATTTTAAGTCAATACAATATGGAAATTACGTATAAACCGGGAAAGGATAACGTAGTGGCGGACTGGTTATCGCGACTCTTGCAAGCAAACGCTATAGAACGAGACGAAGGAGAGAATTCGGGAGGAATAGAGCAATTGTTACGGGAGTGGACGCCGGAGAGACCAGGAGAACGGAAGTTACTAGACACAGAAAATGAAATAGAATCAACGGGAGACCAAAGTTCAGTAAGCGTGAGGGCAGTAGATATGGAGGAAAGGGATGAGATCATTAACGATAAACCTATCCAAATTATCTGGAAAAC
Source organism: Euschistus heros (assembly GCA_003667255.2). Taxonomy (NCBI): domain Eukaryota; kingdom Metazoa; phylum Arthropoda; class Insecta; order Hemiptera; family Pentatomidae; genus Euschistus; species Euschistus heros. Next base: position 121,701 of record RCWM02000027.1, read on the forward strand.
CAAGACCACCGGGGTAATGAAAGTCGAATATACTAAATACCATCAATACCGGATAACTACCATCTTTTCACAACCGGGAGTAACAGAGAAGCAGGTCGTAAAAGCGTTGAATGAAGCGTCGAGTTCGGGAAAAGTGTCCTATTTGTATGTGGGAAACGCGACGGTATGGGAGAAGATACAGCGGCTGTGGCGGACGGAAAAGATTGGGGTGGACAGAGGTTTTGTACGATGTCGATTGATGGTAGAGACGGTGACGGAGGAGAAGCAACAGCGGGAGGTCACGTTAGCATACCACCAAGGAAAAAACTAACCACCGAGGAGTAAACGAGACCCTACAAGCGCTTAAACGAAAATACTTTTGGGTTCGGATGAGAAATACGGTCGAGGAGGTGCTACGAGCGTGCAAGGTTTGCCACACTACAAAATATGATAGGCACCCACCAACGGGAAAGCAAGAGGAAACGCGAAACACCCATGTGGCCGCTAAGTGATCTGCAGGTGGACACGTTCGCATGGAAAGGGTTTAAATGGGTGACAGTAATAGATACATTCAGCAAACTCGCCATGGCATATCCGATAAATAAACGGTCGGCAGAGGCAGTCATCGCAGCACTGAGAACGTGGTTCCAATTCTATGGGGTGCCAGATTACATATCGTCAGATGGAGGGCGCGAATTCGACAATGCCAACCTTAGAAAAGAGATGAAAGCGCTAGAAGTGGAATGGCACATCAATACGCCAGGACACCCCAAAAGTAGGGGGGACGTAGAGCGGCTTCATAGCACACTAAGTGACCATCTTCGCGTCTTTCACGTTGACAAAGGGTTAGAGGCGGATACAGCGATGCCAAGGGCGGTAGCGGCCTATAATCATTCTGGTATTTGGACTTCGGTGTAGGCGGAGAGATGAAAGAGCCGCGGCAGTAGATGAGGACCTGGCGAAAATATTGGCAGTAAACAAAACTGCGCTTGTCAGCAGGTGGGGGAAGATCAGAAAGAAAATAGTGACCGAAAAAAGTAAGAGGGTAATGCGGGAAAATCTCAAGGTTCGGGACGCGACAGAAAAAATAAAAATAGGGACCATGGTATATCGAAAGGTAGGATCGAATAGGGGTAAGGAGTTAATACGCTATGAGGGTCCTTTCAAGGTAATCGTCATTCGTGAACATAATATTGTGACAATTCAAAGCGTTCAAGACCCCCAAAAAAGGAGGAATGTTCATATTGAACAGTTAAAAATCCCTAAAAAAGAGCCCAAACAATCCTAAAACAAAAATGTTATATCCTCAAAAATATTATTTTCTAGGGCAAGTGTAAATGTATATAATTCTCTTTTTGTTTTTTTTATTTTCTTTGTAATTTGTTCTGTTTTTTCTTTATTTTATGCGTTTACGAGATAGTTCGTAAACTGGTGGAGGGGAGTTAAGGTATGAGATATCAATAGGAAAACAATGTTTCATTTCTCTAACTTAACCCCATTCCCATATGAAAATATAAACACATGTTTTATAATGAATTAAGAATAAAAAATATAGTTAGTTGTTGTTCAGCATTTGCTTGTGTTACCTCATTGTCTTAATGTAATTAGTTTTTACATTATCTTCACTGGAGCAAACATAACTTATAATCTAAGAAAATAAATATATAATACGTGAAGTTGTAATGTTGCTGCAATTGAAACTCAGGGGATGATCACTGCCTTAATAATTTGATTTCATTTAATAATGTTTCTGTTTGTGTTTGTGTATATTATATTTATAATAACTTTTGAAAATTCTATTTAACATTATCATTTTTATATTAAACTGAATCTTTACTGTGTTGTTAAAATTATTCATTTCAACAAAATATCCATAGGTGATAACTAGATACCGGATTTCTGTGTTATTGCACATTTAGTTCGCTTTGGTTTAGCGCTATCTAACCCAAGTAGTAATCTCATTCATGACCTAAGGATACTTATTCTTAAATTTTATTTTGCACGAAATTGCACAAATTTGACTTTTTGAGCTTAATTGCACGAATTCGGGTTTTACTGCACGAAATTGCACAATTTAACCAAATTCATCTAATTTTATTCACTTAACCATTTATTTTTTGAAAATTTTACTTACGATTCTTAGGCAACATTTGTAGCAATTATTTAGGTAATGGTTCGGATCGGCGACACCACCAAACTAGGTTGACCCGCGCTACACCGACCAGTTCGATCCTTACGCTTCACTTCATGTTTACATTTTTCGATAGTTCATTCCTATAACCTCACATGTAAACAATCACTTCTACAGTTTCAACTTGGATTGTGTTGTTTAGTTTGTTATATTGATATTTAGACTTCTTAAATGTAAATAAGTGAAACAGAAGTTCACAAAATGAGTTTCATGAAGGATTAAGTGTTTTATGAATTCATGTTTTCTTATTTCATATAATCTTGTGTGTAATAGTGTTATAAAACTTGAGAAGATTAATTTGTACGTGGATTTGGTGTTTTACATATTTATATTTGTTCTATCAATTTAAGTGATAAAATTTACAACTTGTAAAAGTGTTATGAAACTTAACAAGATTTATTTGTACATGGATTTGGTGTTTTATATATTTGTATTTGTTGTTTCAATTTCAGTGATAAAATTTCAGTATACATATTTTGTGAATGGATTCTTTGTCATCCATATTACTTTTTGTGCTAAAGTGAGACAGATTGTATAATTAATTCAATAAAACATATCAGTTTATAAATAAATGTGAGAAAGTATATCACAGGTTTTTTATGTTTTCTTATTTCCACTTCCCATGAGAAAATATAGCAGAAATTAACATCTTCACTTTCAAATAGGATTCTGTCTTATATTATATAATGGCTTATAACATGGAGAATTGACAATGTGAAAATAATCACAGATTAAGAGGTAAATGACACATTACTATATAATTGTAGAACTATTGGTATAATGTTATGGTAATGGTTCGGATCGGCGACACCAACCCCTAAACCCGCTCAGAATACCTTTTATCGATTCTAACCTTGTACCGATTTATTTCGATGTTCTAGTCGCTGCTTTTAGAGGAGAAAGGTTATTCTCCTACATTTACTGAGAAACTCTAAATCCCTGTTCAAAAGTAATGTTAACTTCTGTTTACCTTCTAATATTAAAATGAGAAATAAGGAAATATTAAAGTGGAAATAAGGAAATATCGAAATATAAGACACTAAATCAATTTTGAATTAATATTAATTTAATCAACAATTAATATACTACTGAACCACCAGTAAAGTTAATTCCTGATGAACTTTATCTCAGAGAAGTGAAAATAACAAATTATAAATATAAAAAAGACAGAATCCTTAAGTATTTATTTGGCATAACTCCTATTTATTTAACATTTGTAGCTACATGTTTCGGAGATAATGTTTCATCATCAGGCTTCTAATTTTTTTAAAAACACATTAATCTATAACATTATACCAATAGTTCTACAATTATATAGTGATGTGTCATTTACCTCTTAATCTGTGATTATTTTCACATTGTCAATTCTCCATGTTATAAGCCACTATATAATATAAGACAGAATCCTAAATTCATATTAATTCAAAATTGATTTAGTGTCTCATATATTTCGATATTTCCTTTCCTTATTTCCACTTTGATATGTTCCTTATTTCTCATTTTAATATTAGAATGTAAACAGACGTTTAATATTTACTTTTTTGAACGGGGATTTATAGTTTCTTTCTCAGTAAATGTAGGAGAATAACCTTTCCCCTCTAAAGCAGCGACTAGAACCATCGAAATAAATCGGTACAAGGTTAGAAATCGATAAAGGTACTTCTGAGCGGGTTTAGGGGTTGTTGTCGCTGATCCCGAACCATTACCCTTTTAATTAACAATTTTTTTCATCTCACTTTTTTTTCCCCAAATTTTAAAGTATTTTAGATTGAATTAACTCTAAAACGAACGTTTGTCGAAATGTCCTTAAGTTTATTCAAGGCTGGTTAAGTTTTGCATATTTGTTTAAATAAATGGATTGCTGCATGTATTAAGTTTTTAAATTAACGTTCTGAGTTTTTTACTGCACGATTTTGCATATTTTAGTTTTTTACTGCACGGTTTTGCACGTTTCGAGGTTTTTTTACTGCACATTTTTTAATTTTTTACTACACAAAAATCCGGTCTCTAGTGATAACCATGTTTTCTAATTATGTCTCTGTGATAGATCGTTGTAAACGGATGATGCAAGTTACGATGGAACATACTTATATAATAATATTTCTCAAAAGTTTTATCTGGAACGTCTTGTTATCAACTTCAGTGTACAGTATGTCGGTTTTATATTTTGCACTGCCTATTTGATTTTAGGTATTTTTCAGCAGATCGGATAGGGCTGGTGACATCAATGAACTATAAATGGACGCACGGCTGTTTAATACTGTTAAACTACGACTTTTAGTAATATGAAGATATTGATTGATCTTTATCTTATACAAACCTTAAATTTTAGCTTTCCAGAAAAGATATCTTTGCATTATGTTAGTCATCTTTACTTATTCTTAGCGTTGGGAATATTCCAAGCCTCTTCTATCTTGCTAAGCACAAAAGGGGTTTCTGACAATTTTGTTTAGGTCCTATTTCGTACTTATGCCTGAAATTTCTTAGTGAAAAGTAATATATCTCGTAATTTATTACATTAATAAATTTATTCACAGGATTATAGTTTAATAAAGACCCACCCACAAGGGAAATAATACCTATATATTTTTAATAGGTTTGTGCAAATAATATTAAACAAAAACTATTAGTTTAATCATAATTTCCGTTAAAAAAAACTTTTTGTTTTAAAAACCTACATTTTATGTTTGAATTCCACATTTTTTATGTTGTTTGATAAGTTTTGTATTTCCATTATTAAAACATTTTGTTAGTGCTGGTAATTTTTTTTCATAAATATCTAGTTCTTACGAAGAGGTATTTATAATTAAAATTAATGCAAAAATTTAAACGTGTCTCCTGAAAAGTAATGAGTTTTGAATTGTGACAGACTTCTTCCAAACCGACGATATATATGTCTAAAAATGCCCAATGCGTTTTAAAGGATAGCATTGACATTATGACTTGCCTACTTGTACCTGATTTAGAGACACCAATATGGGTTTCCCAGAGTATTCATCTCATTTTGGACAAAAATCGACTTATTTCATTTTTTTCCGAAATGGAGAAATATTCTAATATCGAATCCATTGGTTTCAAAATTTCAATTCGTTAAAAAATATCAGTTACCCCATTTTTACTTAGCACGGCAGTATTAAGAATTGTTGAGAAATATTGCCCCGCAAAAAATGTTAATTTTTTTTTTTTTTTTTCTTAACAATAAAAGTAAAATTTTTGAAATTTCCAAAATGTAGTATGCCCAGTCTTATTTATATTATTGGTATTTACATGTATTTTTCTTATCTATCTATCTAATTACTGAATCTTCCTGAAAAATATAAATTATCATTGAGTAGAGTTAAACTCGGTTATTTCATTTAGTAAATATAGCATCCTTTGAAACTAAGTATATTAATTCAGCAATGAATATTTTTTCTATGATTATAGAATGCGTTTTGTTACATTACAGACTATAAAAATGCTTAAACTGTCGTTTTAATATTAAATTATATGTAGTTATTTAATCTGGCTCCTCGCCAGCCTCTTGGATTGTGTTCATGTTGATTCCGGTAAGATGTTGCCTGTAGAGAGAGCATTTGGGGGCTTACCCGGGGCCTCTCCTTCAAGGTCGATGTCGTAATTTTCAAATTTCGTCGACCCCTTAGCTCAGTTCTTTCATTCACCATTTAGATTTCATTCCTTAGCATATAACTTCAGTTGATTGAGTAGTATATTTATTTTATAAAAATATCGTTTTAGATAGTCATTCTCATTCTCAATAAACCTGATATTGGTAATAGTTCAATCAAATGATGTCGTGGGTTTTTGTAAGTCCTAATGGTATCTCTGTAAGTTGATATTAATGAATTCGTGGTTACAATAATCTACCATGCAATCACTCTATTGCATAATTAATCATCGAAGTCTCTCAATGATCGAGTACTTACGTAAATATTGCATTTTAAAGTGCAGTCACAGACCCTCCTTTGAAGTGCTATAGAAAATAATGAAATAGTGCTTAGCAATGGTTTAATTAAATTCTTGAGGGACATGAGAGCTTTTCTTTTATTTAATTTCTTCAGCCTTGACCTAGTATTTTAGATCAAGTCGGATATAGGCTTCTCAGCTTGGGTATTTGTAAACCGATACCTTAAACAATTATTTACAACTTTATTATTCTTTATGTTGTCGGATATTGAAACGTTCATAGTTCATTGTATGTAGATTTTTGATGTAAAAAGACAACCCTAGCAGTTTTAATATAGTTACTCTTCAAAATGCTTTATACTTGTTATAAAATCTGAGGAGTTTATCACGATAGATTCAGCTTAATGCTAGGGAATTAACCTATCAAGAGGGTTAAGTAGAACGTTTTATAATGTTATTATTGTCTATTCATTACTGTTCAGGCGATTATTTCGTTGACTCTTCGTTCCTATCAACCAAGGTTGCTGCATCAAGGAAGCATGCAGATCGTGTTTTAACTGTAAATATTAAATCGATCAATAATGACTCACTAATATTAAACATGCACTTGAATAAACATTGTTGACTAATTATTTTGAAGATTAGAATAAATCTCGCTTTTTAATGAGCTGTCTAGCCGCTGCCATTACTATCAATGATTTGCAGATGTTAAAATAGAGATTTATCTTTTTAACCAAAGTACTAATCTTAAATCCTTTTTATCTATATTTAATATCTTATGGACATACCAGACTCAAAAGATAAGAAACTACTCCAACATTTACTAGACAAGCTTTCACAGCTTTCAATAAATTACAAAAGACTTATTTACATGATTTTAATCAACACCTTTTGAATATACGGGGTTGATCTTTGGGGCTCCACTAAACCTTCCAATTCTTCTCTTATCCAATCCTTGCAATCCAAAACTTCGTAAAATCCTCAATGCTCCATATTATGTCACAAACTTATCCATAGAGATCTTAATGTTCCTATGTAGCTGATTTGGCCCAAACCAAATACTTATCCCTTCATAGTAAACACCATACCCACTCGAATCCACTAATCTCCCAGCTGGCCTCACATTCAATTCTCGATAATCCTCCGAGGCGTCTGAAAAGATGATGGCCAAGAGACCTAATGTGGAACTTCTATTGAAGTAATACTAGTGAGTTGTTCTTTACACGTCATTGTTATCATTTACCTCATATTTATTTGTTGTATATTATGTGTGCAGTTGTGAATATCAATGCATAGTTTTAAAAAAGGTCTTATTGCTTAATATTAAAAAAAACAAAAGTGCTTGATGTTACAATTCCTAATTTGACTTGCCGCAAAATTATGTTTTGGGAGTAAAAATCTATTGATGTACTAAATATAGGCTTCATTTTTTTACTCGTTTTCAAATAAAATAATACACTAGGAAGTGTGCATACGCATATTTTGCTCCTTACAGAACAGACGTAAGTAATGTTGGACTTCTTATCTTGATAATTTAGCTAAATAATATTTTCTAGTTATAAAATAATTGTATACATCAGTAAATTGCATAAGAAAAAAAAAATTGATTTTAAGTAAATAACCCAAAAGTTAAGCTGATTTTTTTTCTTTCTTTTTATATCATTTTTATAGAGATACTGTGAGGAAATAAAATTATACTTTGATTTGTAGTTAATTTATTCTGTTATATTTTATACCGTGACATTTTTCCTAGAAGTTTAAATACCAAACAAATCATATTTTCGTACTTACCTTCTAGATCTCGCTGCCTTATCAATCGGGGAAAATGGCGAAAGTTTATAAACTGGGAAACCCCTCCTGACGTAATTAAATGAGCATTCGCGATTACGACATCTTGAAGTTAGCTATTCTTTCCTCTTTGGTTTGGTTTATATATGTTAATGCGTATGTAGTATTGTTATTCCTATCTCATGCTATCCTCATAGTTAAAAATATCCACAACAATTTTTTTTATGAATTTATATAAATCAGTTCGTTCTCTATAGAAGTAAAACTTAAAAGAGACCATAAAAACAAGATGTCATTTTAAAAATAAATTGTCATTGGAGCCTCTTCTCTAACAATGTAGCTGATAATTATATTTGTCAATTACCCGACAGTTATGGAGCCAAAGCAATCAACTAAATACATACATATTATCAGTAAATTATGATAGCAACTCGATTGTTAGCAAGGTCAAAATTGGCCATCTTAGAAATGGATTAGTTCATTTAAGTGTTGTCCATTTTAAATGCGATGACTCAATATTTATTCTTCAAACATTATTCTCTTCAAGCTGCTCCAATATACAAATATTACTTTTAATTTAAAAAAAAAAAAAAAAAATTAAGCCATGTTTAAGCACTTATTCATTACTTTATGAAAAATGAACACTGCCACTTTATTTTTATGAATATAAATTTATTTTATGAAAAGCTTATCTTTGTACTTCTTGTTTGGTCCGTTTTATAATCAGAACTCCTAATTTTCACAAGTAGCAGTAGTGGCTATTTCCTAATTGTTCTGCATTTTTTAGATGTCCAAAATGTAAGAAGGCATTCAAAATATTATGTAACAACTTTGGACAGAATGAAATATAATTTGAAAGCTTTTATTGTATTCAATTTACTTAATTGCTTTGAATATTTATATTTCTTCATCTATATCTGTATTGAGCATCCTATCAGTTGAATATGTATGGATCACTGGTGGAACTTCTCAGCTTTGCAATAGACTCTCTGACTTACAATAATACTACCCCTTATGATTGCATATGGTTACTTGACGCAGACCTAGATGGCCAAAATTGGGAGAGAGAAATAATAAATAAATAAATAATACCCCTTTGAGTATGCTGGATGGTGTTCTAGGATTAAATTTATTGAACACCCAAGCAAGATATTTTTAGTTTTACCTGTGTCTCTAAAAGGCAAGGATTTCTCTGAAGTAAAACTCTATTTATTCAGAAGTAAACTAGTTTCCATGATGTGAGCTTCAGGGGATGGGGATTTAAAGCACTAGTTCCAAATTAGAGATCTGACTTTAGGAAAATGCAATGCTAGGAATCTTAATAATTGTGAGGACAAAAGGCATGGTGTAGTGTACAGCATATAGTTTTTGCAAAAGGTTCAGCAGCCAAAATAATTGTTGTCTTAAGAAAAGTACACTATTATATATCCTTAAAGTAATTATTTAAGTATAGAATTATATTGCACTTCTATTTAAGGGATTTACAGTTTTTCAATGATTGAATATCAATTGAATGAAATACCTTGGTTTGAGAGAAAAGTAGTATTAGGATATATGAAATCTACCGTGAAAGGAAAGGAGTACTTTATCTGACAGGTTTGCCTGAAAAAGTAATAAAAATGGAAAGCAAGTAATTTACTTTGCCATCTTCTAATTTAGCAATAATCAATAGAACTACTTTAAAATATGAGGATGTTATTGTGAGAAAAAACATGTTTTAATCCAGAAATGTAAATTAAAAAATATTAGAATATTAGATAATTTCTCATTAGGAGATAAGACAAGATTTAAATTAACAGGATCTTAATTGGAGGAAAAATGAGATGTTGACAAATTATAGTTAGATATCATAGATAGGTATATTAAAGTGATCGGGAATGGCCTCAAGTGTTTCAACATAGTAATTATAAAAGAGATAAGAGAAATAATAACTAAAAAAAATTGACAAGTCCAATTATCAACTTAAAATTATATTAATATATTTAATTAACAATAATTTTTTTTTTCTAATGAGGTTTTGTGACCCTATTTTGCAAACAGAGTAGAGATGCTATGTACCTGTTCTGAAACTATGATTTGTTTAACTTTTGAATTGAATGTTTTAACAGAATGAACACTTTTATATTGAGTTTGCGTTAAACTTTCTGATGATAAGTGATAGAGCAGATTCCTAAAATTTGCTTCCATTGCAGGATTATTAATAATAATTTAAAAAAAAATTAAGAAAAAAAAACCTATACCACTTGTAAGTACCATGAAGGGTCTTGGGTTAATTACGTAGGTAAAGCTATGTTGTTTCTGAGCCAATGGTTATTAAAGGAGTTATGGCTTGAATACTAGCTCAGCTGCCAGGTTTTTGCCCAGCTATGGGTACCCAGGAGGGCCCCCCCAACCCCGTAGCCAAACAACGGCTGAAATAACAGAAAATAAATTTTCTGCCTTCAGTCAGACTTGAACTTGGGCCCAGGAGCATGGTAGTAAGTACCTTGCCCATTGATGTACCATGCCTCCTGCAGGATTAATAATAAGTTTCATCAATATAATATGTGGAGAAAACAACAAATTTTTAAAGTTATTTGGCACTACTATAAGAGCTGCAATAGGAAAAAAGTGCTCAATATACTGTTAATGCTCAAGACAGTGTTGATTAATCTTATGTCAGCAATTTAAGTCAATAATAAATAGTATATTTGATTTATAGTTTATTGTATGAAAACTTGTTTTGATTGTTTACAGACAAGGATGCAGTCCCTATCAGTAGGCCATAGCAACTTATCAATAACTGCGGTAATGGGAAAGATGATCCAGCAGGAAGGTCTCCTCCGACCACTCAGGGGCATAGAAGTCGCAGTGGTTGGTGCTGGTCCCGCTCATGCACTTTATTTTTCATGTTACGAGTTCTTAAAAGAAGTGTTAACGACGAGGCTAAATGTTAATAGTCACTTAGCACATGGTAGGTACTATTTTAATATTTATAAAACTAAATAAAGTCCCATTTCATTATCTTTCAAAATAATTATTTTCATCTCTTGTTTCTAGGATTTGCTGGGTGTTTTGCGACTGTCCTTCATGATGGCATAATGACACCTGCCGATGGTAATATATTTAGTTTTTTTATAATTTTATCTCTTGTTCATTTTTTTTTTCCTGGTTATTTAAAAAATAAATAAATAAGGTTCTAGGGTTCATTTTTTATAAGGTTCAATTTTTTTTTTTTTTTTTTTTTTTTTTATTTTATTCTTTTATTAATAGAAATTTACAACTGTATTTAAAAAACACATCAAGTAAATATGCGGTATATATGAGACATAATGACTTGAATTAAACTTGTAGAGGAACTACCCATTGGTAGTACTCTAAAGGTTCAATTTAATTGTGAAAAAAGGGGAATTTGGTTTGCAAATGGTTAATTTGGTAGGGAAATCTTATTTATTAGCTTCCTCTCCATCAGTGCTGGATTAGGCTTCTAAGACTGCTGTGCTAATATGTCAGAGAAGGAAAGAAAAGAAAAGTACTGAAGTTTTTGTTTATTTAATTATCAAAGTAAATATGAATTTAAAATATTTACATTAAGGGTTCTGTTAACTTCATGATAATCATTCATGTAACATAAAAATGAGTGATAAGTGGAAGAAATAATAATAAGTATATTCAATTAGGAATGAACATTTTGAGAACATAAATTTTTAATGGAGAAGAAGATAATCGGCGATGCCGTCAAACAGAAACACTATGCCCAAGTAGAAATACTTTAATTGTGTGCCAACATTTCGAACTGCCTTGCAGGTCTTCTTCAGGGCTATAATGAACAAAATACTAAATGTGTCAAAATAACAGACCGATAAACAAATGACTAATGATAATACAGAATGACATGGATAAAAAATATATACAATAAAGGCTATAGAAAATAACAGATGTATAAATCAGTAATAATACATAAAAATAAATGAAATAAAAATATACTAAATAAACAAATAATAAATAAATAAAAATATGAAAATCTGGGAAAGAGGGAGGGAAATATAAAGTAAAAGGTGATATTAGAAAAGAAACAGATAAAAAAATAAAAAAAGGTGAATGAAAATGAAAGTGGAAAGATAAAAGGAAAACTAATAAATGGCACATAAAACTTACCCACCGAACCACACTGGAGAGGAGACGAATGGCAGCTTGGCTGTCTGAGTAAATTTTTATAACTCTGTTCTGTATATTGTCTTTCACTAACCATTGTGCACTGTAACAGATTGCTAAGACCTCAGCCTGAAAGACAGAGGTATATTTCCCAAGGGATAGAGATGTGCTTTTATTATTGTTCATTCTCCATATTCCCACTCCTGAACCTTGTTCTGTTAAGGAGCCATTGGTATAGCAATTAGTACCATTACATGTACGATGTTGCTTACCATTGTCTTTATTGACACCAAAGTCATTCCAGTGTATTTTTTAATTTGGAGATCTGAGTTCATTTTTAGGAGCTCATGTCTCTCCATTTTAACTAAGATTTTTTTGTGACCATCTGTCTTAGATGGCTCGAAAAGTAATCCTTGTTTGACAAGTTTGTTCATCGTGATCATTGCTCTAGTTTCCATCTCCAGCTGCAGTGATCTTAAGTTTAATATGATCTCCATAGCTGCAGTTGGGTTGGTTCTAATGGCTCCTGTGACTAGAAGGCAGGCCAATCTCTGAACTTTATTTAGGTATATTTTGGATTTCTCCAGACCTGCCTTATGCCACCGTACCACAGTAGCATATAATATCATGGGTCTGACTACCATTGTGTAGATCCAATAAACTACCATTGGTTTCAGACCCCAGGATTTTCCTATTGCCCTTTTATAGGCCCATAGGCTTTTTTGGCTTTAGGAAGAAACATATTCAATATGTCTATTTCAGTGAACTCTGTTATCCAGATAGATGCTCAGATATTTAACATGTGTGCTGATCTTGATCTGGATACCATTTAGTCTGGGTAGCCTAATAGCCATCTTCTTTTTATTTGTAAAGATGCATAGATACTTTTTCTGGATTGATGTTTAATCCTCTCATGTCACACCATTCCATCAGTATCTTTATATATGTTTTGAGCAGGTCCAATATAGTAGCTTGATGTTTGCCACCCACCAAAATAGCAATATGTCTGCATATCCCTGTGTATAGAACCCTGCTTTGTTGATGTTTGACAAGAGGGAGTCAACCACCATACACCATAATAGTGGTGATATAACCCCTCCCTGTGGAAATCCTCCCTCTGGCTTAGCCCACAGTTTGGTTTCACCTATTTCTGAGTAAATTGTCCTTTCCTTTAACATCGAGCATATCCATTTGCGGATGGTACAGTCAACCTGTCTGTCCAATAGGGCTTGCTCAGTTGTTAAATAGGAGGTTCTATCATAGGCTCCTTCTATATCAACAAAGATGCCTGCCATGGTTTCTTTCTGATCCTAGGATCTTTCGATTTTGGATGCCAGATGTTGCAGGGCAACCTCACAGGATTTTCCTGCCTGATAAGTAGGGATCGGATTTTTATGTATTTAAAAATGCTAAATATTTATTTTCGTTAAATATGTGATTTTCTTAAAATAATTTCAGAAATAGTTAAGTAAAATGGACATTTTTTTTAATGAAAATGGAATTTTTTTTTTCAAATTATAATGATATATACAACAAAAGAACGCTTTTAAAATTTATAATGATTATTAGGAACAAAAGCATTTTTTTACAACTTATATTAATTATTAGGAACAAAAGAATTTTTTTACAAGTTATAATGATTTATACAACAAAAGAACATTTTTACAGTATATAATTATAAAAGATGTGTTAAATTTTCAATTTTGAAAAGTTCTCTCTTCGAAATTGTTTGCAACCCAACCACATGGAATTTCAAATGTTGGTACGTAAAGCGACGATGATCTATCCTACTCTTTAGGCTATATCTCCAAAACTATTAGTCACATCTAAAATTACTTTTTTCTACTAAAAGCTAGTTAAATATACTATTAGGCGTCATATATCAAGTTTAAATTAGGTCTTATAAAATACACATACCAGAACGCTGCAATTCCCGTTCTTTTGTGAATTACGTTTTTTAAGGATATTTTTCACTATAACTCCAAAACTATTTGTCCGATATCAAATTTCTTTTTTTCATCTCAGAGTTGATTAAATTTACAATTTGTTCATATATATGTAATTTATATTAAATCCCAAGAAATACAAAAGCCAGCCACTGAACATGTCATAATTGTCTAAACACAAATTTAACTTGCTAGCGTGGGTGTTTCACGGGATTGAATATTAATATATAGGATCTAATAGTAAATTTAACCAGCTTTGAGATAAAAAAAAAAGAAATTTGGGATCGGACAAATAGTATCGGAACCAAGCTGCAAGTTCCCAATTTCTACAAATTTTCCCAAGACCATAACTTCGCGAAAAATGGTCCGATTTTTGAGTTGTTTATTCATTTATTAGTAGGTTTTGGTTCCAGCAATGTTTAATATTTGCTGACTTTTTCGAAAAAAGCTTCGTTTTCGTGTTATAGGTAAAAACGAAATTAACCGGTATTTTGGGCGGTTTTTGCGATTTTGAATAATTAGCCGATCGCTGCTGTGGTAGCTATGTTCAAATTTCTTTCTCAGAGCTTTCCTTTGGTTGATAAGATTTTCATTCCACTATTTGGTGTTTTTGTTATTCTCAGCACTACAACTAACATTTTTGGCTTCATAAAATTTAGTTATGGTTTCTATTAGTGTGGTGTTGAGTATCTCTAATTACCCATGTGTTTTCTACTCTTTTAGGGCAATTATTTATTTCCTCCTTAAGCATATCGCTATAGTTCTCCCGTCCGTTCATCTGTTGTTCCTATATTTTATTTTGTTTATTGAGTCAGATACTATATCAAATCTGATATCATCTGTGATCTGAGCCTGTTTCTTCATTTGTGACATGCCAATCGTTCACCTTATGGCTAATCTCTGTGGTTGCCAAGGTTATATCGATCACCTCTTCCCAATTCTTATTTATAAAGGTTGTTTTGCTACCCCTATTTAGAATTTCAAGATTATTACCTATAAAGTAGTCTAGTAATTAATCACTTTTTTGATTCATGTTGGTGCTTCCCTACACTATATGGTGAACGTTGGCGTCCAGGGCCATGATGATATTGTTGCTGACTTCCACGAATTTGTTCATATTTACCCCTCCCAGTGCTTAGTAATTGCTCACTTTTTTGATTCATCTTGGTGCTTCCCTACACTATATGGTGAATGTTGGCGTCCAGGGCCATGATGATATTGTTGCTGACTTCCTTGAATTTGTTCATATTTACCCCTCCCAGTGCTGTCTCGTATGAACGATTGATGCCCGCCATGCTAACTTCCATCCTTTGAATCATCGTCGTGAAGCTAATTTTCACTGCTGCCAAATCCCTGGAACATAAGTGCCGTAATGGTAGCAGTTTTAAGTTTCTTTTATACAATATGCATGCACTGGGATTATCAAACGAAGAAATGATATTATAGCCCCCCATCTGAATACATCCTGGCACGCCTTTAACTAGGTATTAATACAATATCAATATTCTTACCTCTTACATTCTGCTGTTACACTCCACACGCTGCTATGCAGTGACGAAGATTAATTTGCAGCAGCCTAATCATATTAATGATGTATTTCAAGAGGGGCACCCTTGGGCTTCTCCTCTGGGGGCCACATCCCCAGAAAACCTTCTAGGGTCCCTGAGTGCAACTCCCCCTTCTACTCCCTTTAGACCCGCCCTGGCCATACCTGTGTTTGAGGCTCCCTTGGGTATTGCTATCTCTGGGCTTATTGTTTTACCTGCACCAGCCGCTCTCTTCTACTTTTGGGCAGCTGATTTCTTGATCTCCTTCAGGATCACCCTATACAGGCCATAACTGACCTCCATATTGTGATCCTTCAGGAACACAGCACTTTTCCTGGGCACCAGCAGAACGGCGAAGCATCTCTTCTCATCCCTTGAAGCTCCCACAATCTTCCAGTAGTCCACACCAGGTATCTTTATTCTGGTTGCGAATCCTCTTCACCAATTGGTCATCCTCCAGCCTCTTCCCTAGAAAATAACCACCCAGTCTGATGGTCTAGAGGACCTCCTCTACAGTGCCAAAGGTCGGGACGATCTCCTCAAGCCACTTTCTGGTTCTTTCATTATCACTATTAAATATGCTAGCTCCAAATTTGAAGCTAGCTCCATTGAATTTAGGTTGTACAGGGTTGCCGTCTTCAAGGCATCCTAAAACTAACAGCTCTGTTTTTTGGTGAGTTGATTGCACTGATACTGATTGTTTGGTTTACCCTTGCTATTCCTGACCTTTGCTGACAGTGCTGAAGTGCCAAGTGAATTTCTGTGCCTCTTTTTTTTTTCCACTAGCAGGTCCAGGTGTACCAACCCAGCCTTAGCGCCACCACCTTGGCCGCTGGTTCACCTGAAGAGATATGTAGAGACATGTCCCTACTACTTTGGGGTGTCGCCTGGTGCCCCAAGTGGGTCAATCGAAGACAGTATATCTTTATCCACCCTCTGCCATTCAGTCTCAGCTCGAGCTCCCTCCACCTAGCTTGGGTGTTCTAGAGGCACTTGATGGTTGCCAAGGACCCCGCCTCTGTCGTCATGAATCCCATCGGATTCTCCAGGGGGCACTACTCGGAGGTGACAGTCTTGCTTGCTTGCAGTGATTAGGGCGCTATAGCTTGCTTGATTCACAAAGAGGTTAGGAGATCCCTGCACCTATTTAAAAACTCTCTAACTCTCCTGTTGCCCTACCCATTTGCCCCCCTTGACGGGATTAAGCTCAAGATGGATATAAATGGATTTAGTGAATAATTTTTTTGTCTTTCCTTATTCCTGTCTTGTCCTTGTCCTTACCTTGCTTCCTTGAATTATTACTGATTTATGTATCTGTTCATTTCTATAGCCTTTATTGTATGTAGTTTTTATCCATGTCATTCTGTTTTATTCATTTGTTATTTGTTTATCGGTCTGTTATTTTTGTCACAGTATTTTGTTCATTATAGTCCTGAAGAAGACCTGCAAGGCAGGTTGAAAGGTTGGCACACAATTAATGTATTTCTACTTGGACGTGGTGTTTCTGTTTGACTGCATGCATCCCTGATTATCTTTTTATCCAATCATCTTAACAGTCAACTATACTTTTATCATTCAATTTTTAAGTTTTTATCAAAATAGATTAGATGAATTTGAATATTTTTTCCATTTCATTCAAAATAAATGTTTAAATTTAAAATACCAAGTCAGTTTGGCACTTCAGTTTTTTTTGGGTTTGACCCATATTTACTCTGAATAGGGCAGGAAGGATCTACTAGATAACAACCTTTTCAATCAGTGGGAATGTTGAAATTTATTCTATGAGTCTGCAACAAAGTAAATGTTAACCCTCTCATGTGGGAATTAAACCAGTACCACTTTTAGGTTGAACATGCTGGAGTGCATCTAATCCTGTAAGGCCAGTCATCTGTTTTTATTTTAAGTATACATACATTCACTCTAAGATTCTAATCTATTTAGTAGATTTTACTTATAAGTCTTGGATTTTTTCAGTTGTAAAGCAGAGGATGCAAATGTACGACAGTCCCTACCGAGGTGTCTCTGACTGCATTAGGAAAACGTACAGGGTAGAAGGGATAGGTGCATTCTACAGATCGTATACAACACAGCTAGCGATGAACATACCTTTCCAATCGATACACTTCATGGCATACGAAATAGCACAAACAATGACAAATCCTACGAGGTATCTGTATATTTTTTTTACATGTGTTATTATTATATATATATATATATATATATATATATATATATATATATATATATATATATATGTTATGTTTCTTTCTTTGTTGATAAAGGTTAGTTTACTTTAATTTCTATTATTTTGAAGTTAATTTAAATTGTTAAATAAAATTTTGAGGGAATAGCAAGGGTTCAGCTTTTCAAAGATAATGATTTTGACTCAAGAATATATATTTTCAAATAAAAGAAATAAAAACATTTTTACAATTAGATTACATTTTTTACTTAACATATTTATAATTAAAATACCTTCTTTCTTCTCAATGTGACTATAGGTTCTCACAACCCAAATGTTCCCCAATTTATCCTTCTTGCATGAAACTTCCTTCTTTTTCTTCCTTCGCCAACTTATTCAAACACTCCTCTCATCCAGACTGCTAGTATAATTTGTTGTTTCTTCACACATGTGACTTTTTAAATATCAGATAGATGTGATGTTTCAAATTCCGAGAGATGGGAGCAAGAGGTGTTGTCGCCTCGAAGTTCGATAGAAGAGAGCGGCTAAAAAGACGCCTGCCTCCAGCGTCCTTTCAAAAAACCGTTAACGGCCAAATCTGCTTCATCATGGCCTTCATATTTATTACGTCTTAACTTACAATAACTATATAAAATTCAAATTATACAATAAAAAACATTTTAAAAATCCTAATAATTTTTAACATATCTCAATTTAAATTGATAAGCAAAAACCACGTAACAATTAGATCGGCGGCGAACTCTCGCTGGCGCCAAATTCAAACTTGAATTGTTTTAAATTACAATTTATCTCGACTCCGAAATATCATTACATATATATATATATATATATATATATATATATATATATATATCTGTACATGTATATTTATTATAATATAAATAAAGTAATATTTTTGATTGAAAATATTACTATTTGTCACTTTTATATAATAAGTTATTTTTTCTAATTATACTTAATTTGTTTAATTTATTTATAGGAGTATAATCCAAGAGCTCACATGGTATCTGGTGCTCTTGCGGGAGGTATCGCAGCAGCTATAACTACACCATTAGATGTCTGTAAGACTCTTCTCAATACACAATCTGAGGTGACTTTTATATTGAAGTGTTTTTTTTCCACTTATCCTTTATTTATAGAATATTAGTTAACCTTAGCAATTGTGTTGAAGAAGGCTTGTTGATTATCATTTAACTTGGTGTTATACTCCTAAATAAGGGCTTATTCACCTATTTCACTACATGTTTCCAGAAATATAGTTTCACGTCCTCAGGACTATACAGTCTTATTTACAGTCTTTCCATTGTTATTAAAATTGTTAATTAAAATTTTTATTTTCTATATAAATAGAAGTTGTTACATTACAATTTGTTCAATTAAAGAAGCAATATATATGATAAGTCACAAATTGTAAGAATGTTATTATATTTATAGTGAATATTAAAATTTTAAAATATATTGACAATGGAAAGGACTGTAAATCTTTAATCCTGAGAATGGGAAACAATAGTTCCGAAAACTTGTAGTGAAATAGTTTTATAAACTCCTATTAAGGGGTAAAATGGCAAGTAAATTGATTTTAATTAAACTTTTTTTTTGGGACAAAGCCTGTTAAGTATTAATTGAAGTACAAATGAAACATAAATCACTGCTGGCCGAAAGACAATTTAAATTTAATCAAAATAGTAATAAAATTATTTATGTATCTGCATTATTTAGGAACAATGAAAAAAATGATCAAATAAAGAAAAAAATAATCAGAGATTATGAACGTAACTGTCCAGAATAAAAGCAACAGAAGACATTTTCCAATAAAATGCATGATTAATATTAATATCGAGGAATTTAAGATTAAAAAAAAATTTGTAGGAAATGTTTATTATTTTTCTTAATAAAAGTATTGGACCTCTATTTTATTTTTTCTAATTTTATTGAATGAAGGTTTAAAAAAACCTTTATTGTGTATTGAAGAACAATTATTTAGTGAGATAGATTTTTTACACAAAAATTAAAATCATTTTGATTT
Organism: Euschistus heros; assembly: GCA_003667255.2. Lineage (NCBI taxonomy): Eukaryota > Metazoa > Arthropoda > Insecta > Hemiptera > Pentatomidae > Euschistus > Euschistus heros. Next base: position 141,421 of record RCWM02000027.1, read on the forward strand.
TCAATTAAATAGTCCAGTCAATGAGTGCTGAAATGAGGGGTGTAGAGTGCATGGAATATGCGATAATTTTTGGCTTCATAGCTTTGTTAGGAATAGTTGGAAGTTAAACATACTAAAAGTCCCTGCCGCTGGGGGGTGAGCTAACGGTGGGGGGAAGGGAGAAGTTCCATTTTTTTGGTTTTTTCGATAATATCTCGAAAACTGTTGACTCTAGAAAAATATGTTTCTAATAAACATAAAAGCTAATTAAATTTACTATAAAATTTATTATATATAAATTTGTCGTCATTCCAACCATTTATGAGATATACGTTATTGAAAATAGGTGATTTTCGGGAAAAAACAAATGTCACCTCACTTTTTGTCAAAATTTTGCTTCTATTATGTTCCACAATCGTTTTTCAGAAAAAACGTCGGAATCGAAATTGTAGAGCATTAAATATACTTTGAAAAGGTAAGTGCACCATATAACGACCTTCAGAATCTCTCGTCGTGGTTTCGGAATAAATTTCTCGCAGAGAAGGTCATCTTTTCTAGGAGGGAGAAGAGGCGGTTGATCAATTTCAGAAAATTTTTTGATGAGATTGGAGACCTGTTTGTTATCAGAAACATGGCAAGTGATAAGACCCGTCACACCCTCAGGAGTGGAAGCAAGTGCAGGAGCTGAACCCATAAGAACATACCCTAAAACAAGTCTTGTAAAGAAATGGCATACCCTCCCCAAGAGACGCAACTCTGGTTTCCAAAATAGAAGCAGATACGTCGGCGCCAAGCAACACATCTACCTGGACGGGACATCAAATTCCATATCGGCTAAGGGATACTGGGCTACTAACTCCTTAACTGAAGGTGCAATAGGAGAACTAGGTAAATCATTTGTAATTTTATGGAGAACCATAAATAAATGTTCATCCTTAATAGTATTTCCATCAGTATCACCAACGCCTAGCTTGGCATATCCAAGAGGTTTCACAGGAACAACAGAAACACCATTTAATTGGTCACAAGGTTGAGGGGAGAAAACATTAAGAAGCTTAGCAATCTCTCAGTAATAAAACTAGCCTGACTTGCTGGGTCCAGCAGGCCACGCACAATAATGTAATTATGAGGTGAAGAAAAAAATCCTAACTTTAACTGTTGCGAGTAGAACAGTTGAAGTGAACTGTTCACAAGCAAGCGAAACATTTGGTTTAGAAGACAAACTTTGAGACTTATGAGAAAGAGAAACAGGACTTATAGGCATGGCAAGCGAGGCATTAAGCGAATGTACTTCAACAGAATCGGAAGCATGAAGAGTGGAATGCCCATCAGGCTTAAAACTTGGAGATGCTTTATGGGCATTAGATGAAGAATTAGAATTGGGTTCATCAAAATGTAAAAGAGAATGGTGACGTTTATGGCACTTGGCACAAGTGTTTACAGAATTACACTGATGGTTAAAATGTTTGGACAAGCAATTAAAACAAAGCTTAAGTGATTTTACCTTCTCATGGCGCTGCTTAACATTTAGGCTTGAGAAAAGAGAGGGCAAGCATATTTTTTGTGATCACCTTTGCAAAATATACACACAAGCTTAGTGCCCACCAAAGCAGTATGAAAGGAAGACATATTCCTTTTTGGGACCAAACTAACAGTAGCAGGTTTAGAGAGCTCTGAATTTTATAAACATTTAATTGGTCTTTTATGAAACTGATTAATTTATCCAGTTTGGGAAAGGTTCCACCCAAATTCTGCTCAAATCTCAAGCGAAGAGTTTTATCTAATTTCCGAAGAAGTAATCTAACCAGCAACTCAGCATTCCCCGACTCTATATCTACTTGATAGCACTTTAAAGTTTGAACACTTACAAGATAAGTATCAAGAAAACCCTGGAGGGAAGCTACATTGGCAGCAATGGAAGAAATATCCAATATCTTGTCCAAGCACTGATTAATTGAAGCCCTTTTATTTTGATATTTAGAAATTAAAAGATTTAAGGCAGCATCATACCCTTCGGAAGTAATAGGATATGCTCTAATCAACCTTAGAGGTTCTCCTTCAAGCAGAGATATCAAAAAATGAAACTTAGAAACCACAGATAAGCTTATATTCTGATGAATTAAAGTTTGAAATTTGGAATTGAATAAATCAAAATCACCCTTGCCGTTAAAATTGTCAATTTGAATTTTTGGAAGAGAATGCAATAAAGAATTACCTGCTGCACTATTGAGCTGGGAATCCTGACTGATATTACCACAGTTGTCATTTAAAGGAGTCAAATGAGAGATAATCAAGCTTAATTCCAAGCACTGAGAAGTGAAGTCCATGAGTTCAGACTGGAGTTCCCCAATTACACTTTTGTCCTCAGCACTATCCAAGGCAGATTGAAAAAAGGATTTTGCTTCAGCCTCAAGCAAATTAAGTCGTTCTTTAATGACTGATAAGGCGGTAGCCGATATACCAGGTTTGGCTTTATCCCCTAGCAAGTTAAGGAAATCCTTAAGAGAGCAAATATGACTTTGAACGTGAATATCCATAACTTATGAAATCACAAAATGCCAAAAGATAACAGTTCCAGGAGAGAAAACGACGAGAAAAGCGAAAAATTTCCAGCGAGCAAGTACAGGTTATACCTCCAAGGAGATACGAAAAAAAGAGAAAATGCAATATGAGCAAATAATATTAAACGAGTTAATATAGGCGAAGAAATTAATAAAAGCGAAAAATTTAAGCAAAAGAACACAAGAAATGCGCAATAGGCAAAGTGCAAAGTGTGCTGGAGCAGGAAAGAACCGGCAAGTGTGTGCAAGTTCCGACCCGCTAACCCGAGAAACGCAATTTATTGTTAAGCAAACCAAAAATAATTGGCAAACAACGAAAATAAGAGCAAATAAAAGCTTTAAGCACCAACAAATGACCCCTTCCTCCACCCACGAAATGAGAAATGCAAGAAAAAACCAAGTATGAAGCAGCGAGCGATAAGAGAAAACGATACTTTTAGCAATCTTTTCGACCAAAAACGATAATTTAATTTAGATCCGGCCCGGAGGACCATGTAATGAGTTTAGAATAGTGGACTGTATTTTGAAATTGGGGACTGGTTCATGAGGGAGAACCGTGATGGGACGAAAATGATTAAAGTTTGGCTTACCTTGGCGGCGAGAACTGTGCGCATGTAGAGGAGAACTTACCGGCTGACTGCAAGGTAAAGTGAGAGATAATTGTGAACAGGATAGGAAAAGGAAATGAAAGAAATTGCAGAGCCGAAGTTCCTGCATCTGCTCAGATCGGCGGTAGAGAAAAGAGTGAGGATTCGTGAATCCTGCCACCAGGAGCGCCCCCATCGAAGGAACAGCAAAAACCGGGAAATTTAAAAGGTCAAAAGACCGCGAATATTCAACAAAAGCTAATTAAATTTACTATAAAATTTATTATATATAAATTTGTCGTCATTCCAACCATTTATGAGATATACGTTATTGAAAATAGGTGATTTTCAGGAAAAAACAAATGTCACCTCACTTTTTGTCAAAATTTTGCTTCTATTATGTTCCACAATCGTTTTTCAGAAAAAACGTCGGAATCGAAATTGTAGAGCATTAAATATACTTTAATTTCATTTATATGTTTCTGGTATTTGCTTCAAATGTTTAATAAAAATGAGGTAAACATTTTTTTATTTCTAAAATTGTCAAATTTTAATAACGTATATCTCGAAAACCATTGGAATTTCTACGAATACGTATAAAATTAATTTCATAGCTAATTTAATGAGCTTTAATTTTGGTCTGCTACATATTTTTCTAGAGTCCACCGTTTTCGAGTTATAATCGAAAAACAAAATTGGGACCTTCTCCCCTCCCCCCATCTTTAGCTCACGGGTGGGGACTTTTAATATGTTTACTTTCTAACTACTAACAAAGCTGTGAAGTCAAAAATTATCGCTTATTTCATGCACTCTACAACCCTCATTTCGGCACTCTTTACCTGGGGTCGCACTTCTCTGAAAAAACATGTTTGAGTGTATAAGGTGACAAAATCAAAATTTCTTATATAGGTTCTTTTAGTAAATTTAAGGAGCTTTCAGATAAAAAAAATATAAATTTTGGTTCGAACAATTCGTTTTGGAATGATTATCAATAAACGTGTTTATTCTAAAAAATGTTCTGACGTTTTTTCTAAAAAACGATTGTGGAACATAATAGAAGCAAAAGTTTGACAAAAAGTGAGGTGACATTTGTTTTTTCCCGAAAATCACCTATTTTCAATAACGTACGAGGTGTGATCAAAAAGTTCCAGGACTGAATTTTTATACATTTATTCATACAACATACAGGTTATTCAAATTTTTCTCCTTCGAAGTACTCCCCTTGGGAAGCTACACACTTTTCCCACCGGTGTTTCCACTGATCAAAGGCCCCAGAAAACTCTTCTTTTGTAAAGGTGTTTAGCAGCTCCATTGTTTTTTCTTTAATTTCGTTAACTGTTTGAAATCTTCGTCCTTTCAGGTGTCTCTTGAGCTTCGGGAAAAGAAAAAAGTCGGCTGGAGCCAGGTCAGGTGAGTAGGGGCTGAGGAATGACATTGCGTTTTTTACACAAAAGTTACGGATAACTCATGCAGAGTGAACAGGAGCATTGTCATGGTGAAGGACCCAATCACCACTTTGCCACAGCTCAGGTCTCTTTCTTCTCACAGCATTACGCAATTTTCTGAGGGTTTCAAGATAAACAAAACGATTAATTGTTTGACCTTGTGGAAGGAATTCATAGTAGACAACACCTTTACAGTCAAAGAAAACCATAAGCATGACCTTCACATTTGATTTGACTTGGCGTGCTTTCTTGGGTCTTGGAGAACCTTTTGATGTCCATTGTGATGATTGGGCTTTTGTTTCCACATCATAACCAAAACCCCTTTCGTCGTCATTTACCTTTTGAAGAAGTTTCTTAGAAACATGAGTTCGGTGTTGTTTTTGGTCTTCAGTCAACAGTTTTGGCACAAACTTTGCTGCAACACGACGCATTTGAAGTTTTTCAGTTAAAATTTCCTGACATGACCCAAATGAAATGTTACACTCTTCTGCCATTTCACGGATTGCTAGTCGACGGTCTGATCGTACGAGAGTGTTCACTTTAGCAACATTGTCATCATTGATTGACGTTGAAGGGCGTCCGGAACGAGCATCGTCGTCTGTGGATGTTCGGCCATCTTTAAACCTCTTGAACCACTGATGGCAGCATGATCGGCTTAGACATTCTTCACCAAAAGCCTCTTGTAACATCAAAAAGGTTTCAGAAAACGTTTTGTTCAGTTTCACACAAAACTTCACACAAACACGTTGCTCTTCTTTCACATTCATTTTCATAAAATAGCCAAACTCTATAAAACTAACCTCAAACAAACTGTGCTAATGTTACTTTCAGTGATGTTATGATTGATCTGCAAATACAGCTGTGTTCCTGTTGAGTCAGGCAATACAATGCTGCCAACCGCATCGCTGTGAGACATTGCATTCCCATAGTATATAAAAAGTCCTGGAACTTTTTGATCACACCTCGTATATCTCATTAACGGTTAAAATTACAACAAATTTATATATAATAAATTTTATAGTAAATTTAATTAGCTTTTATGTTTATTACAAACATATTTTTCTAGAGTCAACAGTTTTTGAGATAATACCAAAAAACCAAAAAAATGGAACTTCTCCCCTCCCCCCCACTGTTAGCTCACCCCCCAGCGGCGGGGCCTTTTAGTATGTTTAACCTCCAACTATTCCTAACGAAGCTATGAAATCAAAAATTATCGCATATTCCATGTACTCTACAATATGTTTATTGACTGGACTAAAAGTGATCAAATCATTTTGAATAAAAATAGATATAAACATAAATTTGATTAGTAATTCACGAATTTGAATATGTTTATTTGACTGATGGTAATATGTAACTGAATTAAAAATAAAAGCTTATTTATTTTTTTTTTTTTTTTTTTTTTTTTTTAAATTATATGTTTTTTTTAAGGTGAAACAGCAATACTGTTCCCAGAGATTTTGTTTTTGTTTAAAACTGAATATAATATAAACAATGTTTTTTGAAAATATATATGTTTTCTATAACATTATTTTTTACTCTACTCATTTATTGTCATAGTTACAATAATGAAAAAAGATAAAGTGTGGAAGTTTGTTAATAAATTAATTAAATTCAGTTGTTAATTTAGTATGAGTTAATATAATACATTTTTTCTTCAGGGAAAACTTATTGTACGAGGGTTTCTGAATGCAGTAAAGACAGTATATAGATTAGGTGGTCCATTAGGCTTCTTCAAAGGGCTCAGTGCGAGAGTTATGTTCCAAATGCCTTCAACAGCCATCAGTTGGTCAACATACGAATTTTTTAAGTATTTCCTCATTTCGAGGGGAAAAGATGATCACCATCATGAGGAGAAAAAGAGGTAAGTGATTTAGTTAGATATGTAATGTATTGTGAATGTGTAGTTTGTGTTATTGGTAATGTGGTCATATTCACGTAGTATTTGCATGACATTTTTTTTTTTTAGCTAGCATCGACTTATTTCACTGTGCTTACACTGATCCTCGTAGTCATCAGTAGGAAGCTGGAAACACCTGCTATAACCCAAAGTATTTGTAAAATTTGTAAATACGGATGAATTGAAAAATCGTGTTAATTTGATTTTATTAAACAAATTGTTTTTTTATCTTTTATTTTTCTTGATTGACTATTTAGGTTTTAACATAGATAAGGATGATGTATTAAAATTGTTCTTAATTTCATGTCGTTAATGTTCTAAAGCTTTAAGGTTTAACTATGTGCCAATGAAAGAAAAAGATTTCTGGGATTGTGAAAGTTTAAAAGTGTGTTGTTTAAGATAAATAATGAAAAAGGTCTCATTCAGGAAATTATTCAGATCTCATTGTAATTTTACATTCTATTATGTCATGGTATGCAATAGATGGACATTCCAATAATTATTATTTGACAAGAGATATGGGTTGATTGCGTACTAAGAAGCAGCTCTAGAGAGACAACACTGACTTATAGACATGAATTATAGACCCTTATTCTTTCAAAGCACAACAAACTTGTACATTAACCAATTTCTGCTTTGTTCAAAAATGTTTTAAGTCATAATCAAGTTAATAATTTTAATTTTAAATTTGATAAGGTCATTAGAGTACTACCAATGGGTAGTTCCTCTACAAGTTCTAATCATGCCATTATTTTGCATTGTTTACAGCATATTTACTAAATGTGTTTTTATTAATACAGTTGTAAATTTCAATTAATAAAAGAATAAAAAAAAAAAAAATTTGAAAAGGTATTGTATTGTGTGTAGATGGTATTGCCATTATTTCTTATTTAACTAAACCAGAGAAATTACTGAGTGCTCTTGTTTTTAACAAAAATAGATAATGGTCTGTTAAAAAAAAAATAAATTAGTGAACTACAGTAGGCCACTCCTTAATCGGCTTCAGATTAACCACCTCTATCTGTTAAACTAGTTTAAAAGTTTTTTTTCTATTTCTCCTATTAGTTTATTCATAAAATTGATTAAACCAAATATGATGGAGTGTCATGATATTAGGTATGAGGTGTGTTTTTATTGTAGCCAGCTAAACGGGTTAGGGGAAAGAGTTATGAGTCAGGTTGCTCTTTTGCTTCCCATCGGACACATTTTCTTTGAATCATTCATTGAGTTTTTTCTATCCAAATTCAATTTTTTTTTTTTTACCGTTTTCTTGAAAATTTGGAAAGGATTCGAAGATATTACCTTTTGCTATCAGTTTTCTTCATATCCGGTTAAGATCTAAATTGAGACACTGTCAAAAATGCTAACAAGTCAGCTGATGAAATCATGGAGAAAAATTTGGCCTTATATAAACAGCCAGTCAAGAACAGCGATTCACAGAATGATTAAATTGAAAAGAGAGAGTCTAAAGTTATTTTAACAGACTTTTTTTTTTTCTATATTTTGTTTTAATGTTTAATATTTTTTTCATTTTTGAGTTGTCTGCATGCCTTGCATTTATTTGTATAGTCTGTTACTCTTAATTTTTTTCATTTATTTTTTTTGTTTATTTATTTTATTTTTTATTTTTATTGAAATATTTGTTTTTTTATTTTTGTGTAAAAATGATTTGCTATATTCATTTAGATTCATGAAGAGGTATCTCTAAAGTGCGTATCCTAATCCAATGAAAAAGATTTGACTATATATCCCCCCCCCCCTCCAACATACCTATAAAAAAATTTTATCAGAAATTTGGTTTTGTTATTAATTTTGCATACATGTTAAGAATTAAATTGAGTTATTACATCAAATTCATATTAATCGCGTTATTACAATATTTAATTAATCATTCTTGTTTGTTTTAGGAATAATACTTAATTTAAGTATTTATTTAAAAAATAAATTATATATAGAATTATTAAATTTGTTTCAATTTTTATAATTTATTATTAAAAAAAAAAAAAAAAATTAGCTCGGTTTAGAAAACATTTTTCTTTTAAAACATTAATTAATCGTGGAATTCATACTTTCTTAGTTTCTTTTTCAATTTTGTGTATTTAGTTGTATCACATGAAACATCAATTTTGATTTCATAATTAAAATAGGGCATGACTGCCTGGTTGAGCCTATTTGCATAAATTTTCATTCTAGGTATGGAACATTGGATGCCCCATAAAAAATGGGGCATACATTATTTGTTGGTGTGCACTTTGTGGCAGCGAATCACAGAAATGTCTAAAGTGAAGAAATTCTATAAATTAATAAAAAAAAATTATCAGAGCAGAACTGAAATTTTGTATTGAAAGGGAAAGATGAGTTGGTTCTTTTCAAACTGACTTTCCTCAACCTTCAAATTTAAATTTATAGTTTCTTTATTTTCCTCCCTTCAATCTGTGAAATGCCATATTTTTTTTTAAAAAAAGTTTTCCCTCTAAAGCTGAAAATTCAAAACTAATGATGTGCTATAAATAGCCTTGGAGGAAACGTAATTGTTTTTAGACTTTATCAAAATGAATAAAAAAATTGTTCCTTGGATAAATTCAGTAGGTTTCAAGGGAGCATATTTTAATTGATTATTGAAATTAAATCGATCCATTCAGTTTTATTAATATCATTCCTAAATATTAAAATTTAGTGTGATACAACTAGAGAGCACAATTATCTTTACATTCTTTAGATAAAGAAACTATATAAAATTTCTTTTAACTCTTTAGTTTATTTGTATTCTGTAAAGAATTATACAGATATTTCATTGTGTCAAAAATTGAGGAAAAAAGGAAGAAATAGGACTTAATGAAGGCAAAGATCATAAAAATACGAAACCGGTAAGCAAATTGTGTCATTATTTGGAAGAGCTCTATCTCAGTTGTTCGTTTATTTAAATAATATAATGAATCTTACATCTTTGACATGATTTATTATTACGGGATAACCTCAGAACATTTTTTTATAATATAAACCACTTTAGTAAACTTACAGAGTTAATCATTAATTTAATTTTTTTATATTTATTTATTTATTTCTAAATCACAAATTCTGTCATTTAACTAAGTTCCTTCCAGTTGAGTTTAAACTTTATTCAGTAGCTAATTTCAAATTGATTATGAATTACCTCCGCAACCTCTTCCATTGAAAATAGATAAAAAATTGCGTTCTTACTATGACAGGCTTTGAAAATTTTGGTATTTGGCTTCTTATTTTTTTTTTTACTTTTCTCATGACAAATATAATGGTTTTAAAATAAATAAATAAATAGACTATTAAACTTCGAATAAGATTTATAATATTTTTTAGTTTATATTGATGAGATATAGTTGACTATTAAGAATTTATTGAAGTAGATAGTTGGGGTATCCAGTCCTAAAGATACGCAGCAATTAAAATATAAGTTTTTTAATTTGTAATGCCAACGTTTCAACTTGCATTGCATGCCTTCATCTTCATCAGGACTGTGTTAAAATGTTTAAAAACTTGCTGACCACTACTCTTTATTCTTGTTTCTAATTAGTAAATAATTAATGACTCCTCAATTTTTTCTACAAATAACGTACTTTTTTTTTTTAACTCTATTGAAATATGAAATTTAAGAATGGTTTAAATATGTTTTAAACAAATCCAATAAATAAAGAAGTTGTTTTTATGTGTATGAAAATTGGGATTATTTTTATTTCTTGCCTTTGTTATGACTGATATTTGTTGTGGTGTTGGCAAGTTTTTTTTTATTTATTTTTTTTTTTTTTACATACCCCTGAGGTATATTTCCATATTGTATCAGAATAACCCCTAGATCTCAAATTGATTCTGGTCAAGTTATCGCTTCATTCCAAAGCTTTTCAGTAGTGTTTATATTTGCACTGCATGATGGCCATTTTAAACGGATTAAAAATTGTTCATGGTCCTAAGAGAAAGAGTAACCAAAACCTTTAAATTTTAATTAGTTTTTTTTTTTTTTCTATGCAAAAATAATAAACAAGTTCCATTAACATTGTAAATTATTTAACAAATGTTATGAAATCAATGGATCACAGGAAGGAACCGATTCCATTGTAGCAGATGAAATCAATATAGCTAAAAGGTTTCAGTTTAGTATTAAATTGTAAAACCATTTTGGGGATAGTATCAATCCAACGCCACATCTTCCATTCTTTATTCAGCTGCTCCATTTTAATAGAAGTTTTGAGCCTTTACTTTCCAATCCGCTGGATAAATTCTGGTGAGAGGTCATTGGATGCTATTGTGTTATTTTTTTTGTAGGTCAATGTAATTAAGGAGCCAAATATCAAAACAGTACTTTGAAACATATAATTTGCTTTGTCATATTTCTTGATTACTTATTATAGCTAGATATTCTAAAAAATCAATACATGAACTCAATTATAGTTAACAACATAAAACTTTCATGAGTTACTACATGTTAGGCTGACTTTGTTATTTCTTCGATAAGTTGGAAACTTACTCTTAGTTATTTAGTATTTTTCATTTGTTATAAATTGTTATGACTAGCTTAAATAAATTTTAAAAAGAAGCAATTAAAAAATAATAATAATAATAATAACAAAAGATCGATTATTAAATGAAAAGGTTAGCAGTTTTAGGATGCAATGTTGATTTTAAGTAATTATCTGCTATTTTTTGATTTAAATAACTATTCAATCCAGTAAAAAAAGTACATATTTTTAAGGCCTTGAAGAAAAAGTTGTCAATGAACATAACGAGAATTTGGAACTGGAATACTGTTCCTGTCAGGTCATCAAAGGTCAGCTTTATCTGATATACTTTACTTTTTAATATAATTTCTATTAAATCATTCTTGCAGTTTAAATTCTTTTTAATTGAACATGTTTTAAAATTAGGTTTCATTGACTATATATTTCTCCCTTGACATAATAATTTATCATTCCACAAGGCATTGATTAGTTCCAATGTTTCTTGATCATGGTTGTTCTGAATATATTGTATTGATTGACTTATTCTTATTTGAGTTTTTTAAGTAACAATTATTTTTAATTTTGTTTAATGGAAGGTAGCCCATTAGGTCAGTACAACCAACAAAGTGCAGTTTTAATAAGATGTACTTTATTATTGCAATTAACAAAAAATATATTAAAATCTCTGATTACCTTTGTATTATTTTTCCAATACTATAGGACCTACAACAATTCAGAATGGAAAGGATTAGAAAAATTATATTTTTAGCATTGACGATTGTTATTATTATTTTAATTTTCACACCGAAGTGGTAGCAAACATTCTGGGGACTAAACATGGTCAAACATTAATGTTTATTTGGAATATAAAAACTTCCGAAGTATTGTTGCAGTTCCAACTCCTCTTTAGAAGAAATTGTGTATTTTGTAACCATCCCATTATAGAATATTATTATTATAGGCAAGAGGCCTTACACTTTTTTTTTTTTTTTTTTGTTGGCTTACAATTATCCAGTCCATATAATTGCTTGAATTCTTCCGCCAGCTCCTGGTATTTCCTCTTTCGGTTAAAACTCATAAAATATTGTCATTTAATGGCACTACAATTTCAATGATAGAAGCCGATTTCCCTACTTTGTTTATGGTTACCATATCCAGCCTGTTGTTTATGATCATATCGGGTGATCCCAGGAAATCTTTATCCCTTTGTCTGATAATATTGCTTGTGGGTGATGATTATGGTAGGGATAGCTTTTATCTAAGAGCTTCAATTTGAGGGCAGTAGCATGGTGTAAAACCTTGGCTACATTGTTATGCCTTTGGAGGTGGTATTCTTTGCCAGCCACTTGGCATACAGTACTTGGCATCCAGAAGTTAAATGCAGTTATTACTATTACTATTATTATTATATTGACCACTACAGCCCTAGTCGGGCCTTGGCCTCATAAAGAATCGACAGCCATTCCTGTCCATCTTCCACCTTCCTTTTCCAACCTCACACTCCCAGTTTTCTTAGATAATACTTGCCTTTGTTCAGCCACCCTGTCTTCCTCTCTCCTGGCGTACATTATCTCTTTTGGAAGTCTCTGCCGGCATGCTTTGCACGTTTCCAAGCCACTGCAACCTTCCCACTTTGATCATAGAAATGATGTTTGGTTCACCAATCAGCTATTCCAGTTCTATGTTTGATCTGATCCTCCAATTCTGATGGTTATTCACCTGACCGAAGATCTTTCTAAGGACCTTTCTTTTCCTAATCCTCAATATGCTGTCATTCTCTCGAGTCAAAATCTAACATTCACTTCCATTTGTTACCACTTGTCTTATTACTGTTCTATAAATATTGATCTTCGCATATTAAGACACTTTTTGAGACCTTAGAAGTTTACTAAGGGCAAAAAGACATTTGCTGCCAGTGGCTATTCTGGCTTTGATCTCCAATTTCGTATATTTTTTTTTCTATTATTAGAGACCCCAAGTATCTAAAACCAGTATTATATAGTACTAACTATATAATGTGTAAATTAAGGTTTTTATTTATTTTTTTAAGTTTTTTTTTTTTTTTTTAATTCAAGTTTTAACAGAGGGTATACATTAGTAGGTTGTAGGTACTCATGTAGTTTTGAAAAAATATAGTTTCATGAAGTTGATATGTACTTCTCTTGAGCTTTTTCTATATAACTTCTTTGTTGTATTGGCCTAGTGGTGGACTACAACGTTGATTAAGACAACTCTTACTTCAGGTATTTTTTTTTAAAATTATAATAAGCCATAATCATCTGAGTAAATTACAGTATATTATAGTTAATTATTTATAAATTAATTTAATGAATATTTGAGTTTAGTAGTGGCTATGTTTTCATTATTTTAAAATGCTTAATCTATAAGTTAAGTTTAAAAAAAACAAACAAGTTATTTTATTTATTTATTTTTTTAAATAACTTTAGATCATGCTTTATGTTTTGTTTCTTACTTAGTCTGTATTCAAGCATGCACTTATATTTGTGTCTGTCAATGTCAATGTTGAATCATGCCTCCTTAGTTTTTGTTTGATATTATCTAAATGTTATCTAATTAATTTATTTTCATTTAAAAAAGGTTATTTTAGGTATAGATCTTATACGTTCCTTTGAGCACTATTAAAATAAAATGAATTTATAATATTTGTTTACAGTGGGTCCCTCACTGTAATGCAGGAAGAAATTTAAACCACTCCCACTATAGATGTTTCCATGCTTTGTAAAAATATAGACTTTTTGGTGTAAATTTGCTTCTCATGCTTCAGATTTATTTATTAGTTGTTCCTGTGGTCTAAAATGAAGAAGAATGAGAATCACAAAAATAATATAGCCGAAAAATATCATTTGCTTGAAATTTAAATTAAAATCACTTTCAGTAGTCATCCTTGTTTGGGGATTAATTTTGTGAAAAAATTAGGAAATCCTTAGCCCTCTTGTATTAGCTGTTGAAATAGAAGGTTCATTAAAAAAAAGTGAGGTGACCTCAAATATCATGGGTTATATACATTGAACTTTTTTAGGGCTGGTAGGATGAGTTATCCTACAGGTTACGTAACTATTCTAGTCAAAGTGGAAAGCTCTGGATTCATTCTGTGGATCCTTTACGAAATAGATTTCAACTTGTCCAGGTGGGATTCAAACCCATGACCTTCTGTTCCGGGCATTGTGAGACCCTCGTCCCAGTTGAGACTCCTATTTAAAGTATTCTTAAATAAGAATATAGGGTGTTAAAACATTTTTACAGTAAGATTTAAAAATAAAGTTACCTAATAATTTTAATAAATAACAATTAATGATCTTTTATGATGGTGTTTCTTGTCTATTCCCCAGTGTTGGAATAGGTAAAGTGACTTTTTGAATCATACCTTCCTTATTCAATGTGGAAGGAAAAAAAGGTTGATTTAATTAAACCTGATATTTTAAAGAAATTTTCAAGCTATCAAGATTTTAACATATTACTTAATCATTTATGAAATGCATAATAGAAATTTCAAATTTGACTAGTATCGGTAAATTTAATAATTATTATATTTATTTTATTTTTATAGGGAGATAGGAAGTGGTAGTGGCCTCGGTAGCAGTCTGTATGGCGTACCCTGTGTGGCATTTGCTGCTGCACCTGACACCAATTTACTGGAGGTCAGTCATAGATAACCTCAACCAGCAAATTAACTATCTCTTCGTTGTCACCATTACCTTTCAAAAATGCCACATACACATTCACAAATGCACATTCGTACTGTGAAAGGCATATTTAGTAGCTGCGATAAAGGATCTACCATCTCTGAACTCGAGGATTAATATTCTACCTAACTGATCACATAATGTATACCGGATATTGACTTAGTCATTTGGAGCGCCTGCACTGGCTGTGTTTTGAGGACAAAAAAATACGAAAGATATCTTTTGAAGATATTTGTTTTAATTATAAGCTGTTGCTGCTTATTAATTGAAAAAAAAAAAATAAAAATAAAAAAGCATTCTAGTGTTTAGATAAAAATCTGTGCAGTTCTTACCATACTTTGTTATGTTCAAAGGGGGGAGGGGATCACAACTGTTTGAAGGCGCTTCAAAATAAGTTTCTACTGTAAATATAGATATGTATATTTTGTCTTGTTTTTGCATATTTGACCAAAATCTACAAATTTCACAACCAAATATTTGAATTATAACTCTTGTTATTTAGGTAGGTTTAGGTTCAATTGAGATACTAATACCGAATAAGGTAATTAATTTTTATTTATTTGACAGGATTTTTCTATTTTTATGCAGTTATCTTATTCAGTATCAATTATATCACCTATAATAGGAAATATTAAAAATGTTAATTATTATAAATAGGTTTAAAATTTTGTTATTTACTATTCTGTCTGAGGCTTTGTAAAACTAAATTATGGAAATATTTATTTCTTTAGTTTTTACACTCTAGTTTTGCTATAAGAAGTGTTTGAATTTTAGTACTTCTGCTTTTAAATTATCAAAAATATGTATTAAAAGTTTTGAACTACAGTTTAACCTGATTAAAATTGGTTAAATTCATTTGTATATTGGAATTAATTTGAATGTTTGTGTAGATCCTGTTATTGGTGAAAATTGTTCGCAATCACATATTTTTTAGGTTTGCATTCTTGTCAAGCAGCATCTTTTAAATGGAGATAGTTTTATATGGTGATTCTGTGTTAAAATACCAATAACTATCCTTTCCCATTTTTAAAAGATAAACCAAATGATAATTATTTATGAAAGGAGAAGAAGTTTTAATAATTTATTATTATTTTATGAATATGTGTATTTTTTCTCCCCATTGCATTTCAGTTTACAGTTCCCATTTTAATTAATTAAGAATTTTCCCCTTGTACTGCCAATCAAGTGAAACTGTTTCTAAAGCTTTTAGCATTCTTTTGATTAGTTAGTCAAATCATCTAATATGTTCCTTAATCATTAAATTACTTATTTCTCACATATTTGAATTTATATTTTGTTTTTTAATGAAAAATCTGTTGTTGTTTTTTTTTTGCCTGTTCTTACTAAAGGAATCTGTTTTAAGAGTTCTAAAAGCAGTGTCATGCTAAAAAAATTTTTTTTTTAATAAATGTTATCGGAACCTTCTAAAAATATTTAATCATCCCAAGCAAGAAGAATACTTTTTAATTTGTGGTTGATCAAATTTAGTTACTGTGTTATAAATCATAATTTTCTATTTATTTTGTTTCTTCTTTTTTTAAACAGCTTTAGATTTAAAGATTTTCAAATGACTGAAAAAATTATGGTCAATGGTATTATGAAATTTTCATGAAATTAATTGTTAAACCGGGAAGTAATTTATAGCAGGATCTACTGATATTAAAAATAATTTTTGTTAGAGAATTGTTGATTTAAAAGTAAAGTATAGTTACCATTATACCAGGTTTTATTATATAGAATTTATGTTTATATTTTGTAATCAAAATTTGTTTAATTATAGCACAGCATCTCTTAAGTTCTGAAGAGGTGGAATATTACTATTTGAAATTATTATCGATGAGCCTATAGGCTGATGGGGAATGCGCCACAGAGAAAAGAAACGCCATATTGTAGTATAACTTAAGTTTTCATCAATCTCAGATTGTTTAGAAATCTCAATGAAAAAAGAAAAGGAGAAAGTAAAAAGGGGGAAATAATTTTATGAATGAATCTTATAGATTTTCCTGCTTTTTTTTTTTTTTTTTTTATAGTACAAATTGAATGTATATATGAATGGTTCTGTGAATCATTTATAAGCAAGTATTTGTTGAATTTTGATGAGTATTGTACATTATTTGATAAAACAGTTATCATTAACTCATCTATAGCTTCTAACGATTAGATTACAAACTATTTTGTATCTTTTTAAAATGACATTTATTTTTTAATTTTGAAAATAGATTTTTCTATAATTTGTTCCTTTAATTATAAACTCATCGATTTTCTTCTTTTGAAACTCAGTTTATGAAAATATATGTTTATCTGTGATAAATGTTAATTGTTAATTTATTTTTTTACTTAAAAAAAATGTTTATATAATGATGTTCACTTTAAGATGGAGTAACGTCATTTTTAAACGAGAGAATATGAACAGGTCTATATAGTAGCCCCCAATGTTTGTTTCCGTTTAAAAATGACTTAAGTTATAGTACATCTGAGAAGGACTATTAATAATGTAATTATAATGATGATATTGTAAAATAAGAATGTTAGTGTAAATATTAGTGACTAATTACTCGCCGTTTACCTAGAATTGAATTGTTCATATCAAGATACAACAAACCACTGGTCAACTGTGCTCTATCATAAATTACCCAATGCAGATCGATTGCACTACTGTAAAGTAACAATGTATACATTGTTGTTAGTATTAACAAGAAATGTTAACATGATTTGAAATAAAATTTTCTTGTGAACATTAAAATTGATTTCAAGTTTTTTTCATCCTCTGCCATTTTAATATGTATTTTCCTTTCTTAGAAGTCCTATGGAAGAGGAGTTCATTTGAAAATATTAGGGATGAGCCAACTAGTTAGCTACTTTTTTAATTTAGCATTTAGTTGGCAAACAGCGATGACTAGTTGGCTATTTTATTGGATATTTTTATGCTTAAAAATAGGTTTATTGAAATATAAACACGGCCTTATTGATTATAATTTTATATTTAAGATTCATCTTTGCAGTTTGTTATTTATTCTAAGAATTGGAACTCTTTTTTTGTAATCAATTATCGAACTTAAAGAAAGATCATGATATTAAAAAACAATAAATTTGATAACTTCTACAATTTTAAATTAAAATCTAACATAAAGGTAAGAACACAAAAAGAAATATGCTATTTTAGAAATTTTCATATGTTTTTATTTGCTATGACATGTGAGATATTTTTTGTTGTATATAGAAGCCCATAAACATATCTTTTTTGGCATGATTGAATTCCAAACTTCATAATTAACAATCTAAGCTAATAAAGTAAATTTCTGATTTTTGCTTTATATCTAAAAAAACACTCTGTTGCATACTGGCTCATTTGCAAAAAAATATAAAAGAAAAGAAAACCTGCAGCTACATACATGTACTGATGACTATAAAGCTATAAATGAAGTCCCTTGAACATTGCTGATGTTACCCGATTCCAATGGAAGTAATGATAAGCTTGACCTACTAGTCGGCCTTTTTGTCAGCCAATTTGTTGGCCCATCTATAACATTGCTCTTCAACAATGCTCACAAAAGCCAGTTAAGAAATTGGTATCATAATTATTACCAATTTAACAAAATTTACGGTTATAGCAGAAAAAATATTAATTTCTGTGATATAGATATTTGAGAGATTAAATTTGAACACATAAGACAATATAAGTATCTAGGGTCTTTAATATGAAGGAAAAATAAATTCAAAAGGATATGAAGGCAAAATTAAAAGCCAAAAATGTTATTTCTTGGTCTCAAAACTACTCAGTTTGTGCTTACTTCCCAGAAATTGAAAAATTAGGATATACAAGACTACCTTAAGTTCTTTATGAATGCAAAATGTGGCCGCTTAAATTATTGGAACAACATTAAAGTTTTCGAAAATAAAGTACTGTATAGTAGAATATTTGGTCCAAGAAGGATGAACATAAAGGAGTATTGCAGTAGATTGGTCCATTAAATATAGTTCAGTTAATAACAGCATAATGTTTAAAATGTACATGTAAAGTCGTTGGATTTAATAATGACTGAATTCCTAAAAAGATTATCAGTTTTGAGCCATCAGGTAGACGTCTGGGAGGTAGACAGAGACATAGATGGAAGGATTGCGTTAGGGCTGATCTTAGGGATATAGGTTTTGATAGGGTAGATTGGAGGGAGGGAGATTTGTGGTGAGAGGTTGATGGTGTTGACATTTACTCTATTCTTTTATTATTTATTTCTGCATAGTTAATTGTATTTTTTTTTCTTAATTTATTCACAACAGTACATATTTGACTACCAATGAATGTGAAGTTACATTTAAATAACAGGCATGAGGGAGTCAGCACCCAGTGGTACAATCTCCAGGCGTGATACTAAATTATTAGGGATTAGACTAGGAGATCCCTCATCCACCTCCTTTTCAGCCTCTGTTGAGTTATGTCAGAAATTTTTATTGTTGCCATATTTTGTACCTGTTTGTTAGAGTGTCCATGTAGTTTTTTCATGAAAATGCCTGTAAATTTTATGGATGTTGGCTATAACTGTCGTAATACCTAAGTCTGTATGTAGTGTATTGTTTGACACATAAGGAGGGGAGTCTTTTATCAGTCTTAGGCATTTGGATTGAAATGTTTGTATTTTTTGAATATGTGTTCTTTTGACTGATCCATAAATTTATGTAAGATAAGGTAGTAACGGTTTTAATTTTACTAGTAACCCCTGACGGAAACATCCAAAAACTTCCCAGAAACGTAAAATGTTAGTCCTAAGGCAGCGGGGATATATAATCTGTGACTCTATGTAACTACCTAATAGGCACAAGACTCCAGCAAATTGGGAAATGTATGTTCGAAGGAGAAACGAGTCTAAGTTAGTAGTAAGGACGGCAAAAAGAAAGAGCTGGGAAGAATTTGGTCAAAACTTATCATGAGACATAATATGAAAACATCAAGGTTTTTTGGGAAAAGATCTAGGCAATTAAAGGAAGGACAAGTAAACCAATAGGAAATGTAAAAGATGAGGGAGTCGGATTGATTTCTGGGGACCTAGGTATTTTGGAAAGATGGGTACGCTACTACAAAGGAGTGTTTTCTGGAGATGCTGAGGAGAGAATGCCTAGAGAGGGTATAGGGGGAGAACATGATGAGGTGATATGGGTAGAGGAGGTGGAAACAGCGGTGGAGAGATTAAGACTCGGAGAAGCACCAGGAAGAGAGGGCATCGCACCTGAATTCATCAAATTTAGTGGGACAGAACTACTGAAAGCATGGCAGTGTCTTTTTCAGAAGTTACTTCCTGAAAAAAAGATCCCTAAGGAATGGGAATATAACATAATTGTCCTGATTCACATAAAGGGCAATGCTAGCGAATATGAGAACTACAGACCTATCTGTCTATCCTAGGTTGTGTACAAGCTCTATATCTCAATATTAGAAAAGAAGCTGAGAGAGCTAGTGGAGAACGACTTGGAAGAGGAACAGGCTGCTTTCAGGCCTCGTCTGACCCAAGACCATATCTTCAGAATTTGCAATTAAGAAAGGTGTAAAACAAGGAGATAGTTTGAGCCCCCTCCTGTTCATTATATACATG
Organism: Euschistus heros; assembly: GCA_003667255.2. Lineage (NCBI taxonomy): Eukaryota > Metazoa > Arthropoda > Insecta > Hemiptera > Pentatomidae > Euschistus > Euschistus heros. The sequence goes on from RCWM02000027.1 coordinate 161,651, forward strand.
GATAAAATTTTGAAGATGTGCAAACATAGGACAGCCCTTACTAATATTGGTAACTGGCATATGAGGACAATCTTTGTTCAAGTAATGGTATTCGCATGCGGATGACATTTTCCTTATAGCTGATACCAAACAGAGCCTACAGCAAGCGGTAATTGAATGGGAAGCCGAGCTAGAAAGGAAAGGAATGACCATTAATTTCAGGAAAAGTAAAATAATGCACATTGGCTGGGAACAGGAATACATTGAGGTACTTTGCAAAGATGAAACAATGGAAATGGTGGGCGACTACACTTACCTAGGAACAGTGATAAGCAGGAATGGAAAGGTAGACCAGGAGATATCAAATAGGATAAAGAAGGCTAACTCAATCTACTACCACCTCTGCAACACGGTTATAGAGAAAAGATAGGTGGAGAAAAATGCTAAGCTACATATCTTCAAAGCTGTTTACCTACCTACTCTCCTATATGGAAGTGAAAGCTGGTTACCACTAGATAGCAGCAGAAATGAGGTACCTCCAAAAAGTAGCAGGCCAAACCAGAAGGAATCGTATCAGGAATGATAGGAATAGAGAGGATCTAGGGGACTAGGGGGTTGTCTCTCTAAAGGATACCCTTGGAAAGAGGCAACTTAGGTGGTTCGGACATCTCTGCCGGATGAATGAGGACCGGGACCCAAGAAAGTACTTTGAGGCCAGACCAACAGGAAAATAACCCAGAGGGAGACCCAGAACGCAATGGACTGACTACATCTCCAAGATGGGAGAGAAAAAAGGCAAAAACTGGAATGCCATGAAGGCACTGGCTCGGGATCAGGAGGCTTGGTTTGCCTGGACAGAGGCACCTCCATGCTGAAAGGCAATTAGGAGGAAGAGGAAGAAGACTATATGTAACTGTTGTGTTGTTGAATGATGTGAGCGGAATCCAAATTGGTGGTCAGGTATTGTATTTAATTCAGTCAGTAATTTAGTAATATGGTCCTGTAGTAATTTTTAAAATATTTTTGAACAGAGCGGTAAAATGTTAATGTCTTTGTTCGGCTTATGAATCATTAATATCAAAGAATGTTTCCATTGTAAGGGAAATCTTGTTGTTCTGAGAAAAGTGTTATAAAGAAGGTAGTAAGAAAAACTAATGATTTTTTGAGTAGTTTTTGGAACTTGTAGCTGTGATGAGATCATAACCAGGAGCTTTATTTGGTTTTGCACTTCAGTAGGAGTGAATGGTTTGGGAGGAAGTGACATTGGTAGGGGCAAGCCTAAGATTGTCTCTAAATGTTCCTCATGCAGTGTTATTATATCCTCATTATCTCTGTGGTTAAAGGCAATAATGTAAAACATGTTAAGAGTTCAATATACATTTTCTTCAGTCATGACCTTTTATGCCTATAAACCCCAACAAACAAAACAATAATATACATTTTCCGTTATGACAATGAACCACTGCTCCACCATGTTTGTCAAACCCGCATAACAGGCACAGATCGATTCTCATGCTTCATGTCTTTCCTATAACCTGAACTATAAACTTCCAATTCTATAGTTCAACTTGGATTGTATTTTTCAGTGTGCTATATTGATATTTTCTTATTTTCTCTTCTCAAATGTAAGAAGGCATAACAGAACTTAATAAGATAAGTTTCAATATGTACTTAGTGATTTCTATATTGATATATTCTTATTTCTTCTTTCCAAATGTTAAAAAGTATAATAGAAGTCAACATTACTTTCAACATGGATTTAATGTTTTATTTATAGATATTTTCTTATTTTTACTTGCCTAATGTGAGAAAGTGTAAAAGAAGTTAAGATCAGTTTCATCATGGATTTAATATTTGTGTGGGAACAAAGGATAATAACCTTTCCCCTCAAAAAGTAGCCAGGAAAACATCAACATAGTACAGGAGGATAAATAGGAGCAGGGTTGGATCCATGGTTTGATGTTCTTACCGAAATATCTTTTATGACATGGGAGATGGAGGAAACGAAAATTGTGCCTAAGGTCATGATAGCAGCTTCCCTTCCACTGCAACAATATCTTCCATTATTAATTATAATCTAAGTTCAAATCAATTCCTTTGATAAGCCTCAATTGTATCACATTTCAAATAGCAAATGTTGGGGACATAGTATGAATGTCTAGTCCCTCGTGACAAGGTCTGTGTAAGTCATTTTGTGTTTTTAGTGAGAACAGATCACAAATACCTGGCAGTCTATTTAAAAAATGAAACATCATTTACCTTACCTAAGTGTTCTAAGCAACAAATAAAGATGGGTACAGCAAATCAGAATATCTGAACAGCTTACAAACTTCAACAACTATACACAGAAATTCAATATTTATAGTTCCCTGGAACATTGAATGACAGAAATATCAAAAGTGGGAGTTGGATGTACAAATAAATTAAAGCATATCTAAAATTATTTTTTAAATATATTTTAAGTCTGATTATTTCATAAGTAATGCAATAGGTTTTGTACGAAAAATAAAAATGTACAGCCATAAGTTAAATATATACATATATATGGAGTAATTTATATATATACACCAATTATATAGTCTAATTTATATACAGCAATTGGGAAATTACATAGCTATGGAACTGGGTTACTCTTTTACAGCAATTATTACATTATTTCTAGTAGAACAAGTGACAGGTTCCATTTTAGATAATTCTACTCGGTAGCCTTTTTCTGCAGCGGCTAAACATCTATAACAAGAAAAAAAAAAGAACTAATAAAATTGACTTCTAAAAAATCTAACTGAGTTCTTACAATACTTACACTAATCTGGACACTGATTGTATGTACATGAGATTACTCTGGACAGAATGAAAATGTAACTTAATTAAATTATTTTTAAAAACCTTCCCAGAGTTTAATTTAACTAAATTTCATTACTATTAATATATATATATAAATTACGTGTCGCTGTCTTGGGGCAGGCTGACACCTAAACTATTGAACCGATTTTAATCAAATTTGCACACCGTGTGCAGTTTGATCCAACAAAAAAGATAGGATAGCTTATATCTTAATTTATAGTCGCAATATTATTTGTATATTATCTGCAAGTAACAATTATCTGTTACTATAAGCCTCAATTGTATCACATTTCAAATAGCAAACGTTGGGGACATAGTATGAATGTCTAGTCCCTCGTGACAAGGTCTGTGTAAGTCATTTTGTGTTTTTAGTGAGAACAGATCACAAATACCTGGCAGTCTATTTAAAAAAAGAAACATCATTTACCTTACCTAAGTGTTCTAAGCAACAAATAAAGATGGGTACAGCAAATCAGAATATCTGAACAGCTTTACAAACTTCAACAACTATACACAGAAATTCAATATTTATAGTTCCCTGGAACATTTAATGACAGAAATATCAAAAGTGGGAGTTGGATGTACAAATAAATTAAAGCATATATAAAATTATTTTTTAAATATATTTCAAGTCTGATTATTTCATAAGTAATGCAATACGATTCTACCATATGGCGGTATAAGGTTATACTATTATATAACTATTATATAAAAAGGACAAGCCGTTTTTCGTTTGTGATCACTAACTGCCAAAAACTACTGAACCAATCTCTACCAAATTTTGACTATATCATCTTTATAGGATGGTTTAGCAATAGTAAACTAATTCTTTATTAAACAATGAATAACAAGTGGATAACAGTGAAGTTCAAAAATGGCGGCAATTGCCATCTACATGAAAGGTTAAAAGGTAGTGTTACATAGAGCCGGACATTGATAATAAAATTTTTTTTTTTCAATTAAATTGTTATTAAAACAGCTATATGGAGTGAAATATATCAAATTTTAACTAGATCATTTACATAGTTCTAGATTTAGCAACAATAAAATAAAATTTACTTTTTTTCAATTAAATTGTTATTAAAACAGCTATATGGAGTGAAATATATCAAATTTTAACTAGATCATTTACATAGCTCTAGATTTAGCAACAATAAAAATTTAAATGTAAAATGTTGAGTGTTACTTTTATGGTTAGAAATTAAAATCCTACTAGATCAAATCAATAACATTATTTCTGTTGAATGAAAATTATTACAAATCAAAATGCCGATCCTCAGCTGTTTAATATTGTGTGTAAAAATATGAATTTTGGACCTTTAGTTGTAAGCACTGATAATGCAGTCCATTATATGCAACAGTTTCTAAATAGTCTCTGTCCATCTGGATTATCAACTCATATATTAAAATTGAAAATTGGATGTCTAGTTATGCTTTATGTTATCTTCAAACACCTAATCAATCTAAATTTAACCAAGTTAATAATGACTGCTATGCGTGAAAATATCATCAAAAATATAATTTTCAATTGTTCACTTTAATACAAGATTTTTACCGATAAACATAAAAAAAATCAATTATTAGTTAAAATTATCTAAGATCTTCACATATGAGAGGGGGCGAAGCCTCGACGGGGGATGATAAAGTTATATATAAAAGGACAAGCCATTTCTGTTCGTGATCACTAACCACGAAAACTATAGAACTATTATGTACCAAATATAACTACATACATCATCTTCATAGTTCAAGGAAGGTTTAGCAATAATAAAATTTACATATTTTCTATTAAATTATTGTTTAAAAAGCGATAAATATACGGTGTGCAGTAAAGCGAGCGCCATTCAAGAGAGGTTACAATGATCCAGTGTTAAATATAGCTAGAAATTGATAATAAAATTACTTAATTCAATTAAATTGTTATCCAAAAAGCTATAAATATGTGGCAAGCGACAATAGCGTTTTAGTAAAACTAATGAACCTATCTGAACCAAATTTTAACTACATCATCTTCATAGTTCTTGAAAGATTTACAATTAGAAAATTTACTATAATAATAATTTATACTATTATATAAAAGGACAAGCCATTTTTCGTTTGTGATCACTAACCGCGAATACTACTGAACCAATCTGTACTAAATATTAAATACATCATCTTCATAGTTCCAAGTTGAAAGAAATCTTAAGTCCTATCTTCCCTGCCTGCTCTTGTAAATTTCAGTTTATGGACTAAAAACTTACGATCTTGCATTTTAAAGTACTGAAAATAAATTTAAGCAGAAAAAATGATAGAGAATTTATGAGAAAATATAATAATATGGAATTTACCTGTCAGTGTCGACAGCAAGCATACTGCGCTCGCCTTGTTGGGTAGCCTGGTCAGCACAGTGGCCGAGGACAATAAAACCATTTTCACTGAGTCCTGTATCTTTGTACTTTTCACTTTGGGGATATTTCACTGTCTCATTAGGCTGTTTTAAACAAAATAAATGTATTAACATAAACTAATATTTAAATTTATATTAATCTAAAGAGCATTCTAGATCAATTTATATTAAAATGTGAAGGATAAAAAATTACTCATAATGACTGATCATATAAAATTATTTTCTTAAATAACCATAATTTACATGCACAATTAAATATTAAGGGGTATAAATTAGACTGATTTTTAATTATTCTAAAAAGTAAATGATTAAATATTTTAACTTACCCTAATGCCACCATAGCAACATGGACAAAGAATGATATTGGCCCCCTTTTCTAGACACTTGTGGAGCATAAGATCTGATGCAACACCACATGCATGTAAAGCCAAGCCTACCTGTTCATTTAATAGTATATATTATTTCCAGAAGAAAAATGAAGAACAGAAACCTCACAAAAATAATTGAATCATAAGTTATAAAGGTCCCAAGTTGTCTAAAATTTTAGGACTTCACAACTTCAGACACAACATGTATGTGTACAGACAACTTCAGAACTCCATGTATAGGAAGTATAGTCTTGGGAGTTGATGAGTATGAAGTTAGTGAAAAAAAAGGAGTTAAAAAAGCAGATAACAATGGTGCGAACTCTTTGTTTTACACAACTGAACTTATTATCACACTTAAAAGGTTTTTAAAAACATAAGATAAAAATAACTTTTCAAAACCAGTATAATGGAATGAGGAAATTTCAAAACAAGTAAATTAAGAGTGAAATTTAATACTATTACTGCTTTAAGTTGCCATAAAACTAAAAATTATACTTCAAATTTAGAATATTCTCCTGGGACCTTATGCCTGTTATTTTTATTCTTCTTTAAATCCCAACTGCTTCTGTTAAACGAGGATCAGTCATAGATAGTTCAGAGACATTCTAAATAATTGTTAGAAGTTTAATTTATGTCTGAGCCAGTTTATTAATTAAAGGTAAGGTTTGGACTTAAGCAAAGATCATTCTAAAAGACTTTTTTGCATCAACCACTGTTCTGAAACAGTCCTCTCTGTTTATACTCAAGTGTTTTATTTCTGCTCTTATCAAGTCTCTTTTTTTTCCCCTCAATAATAAGCCAACTCTCTGAACTATAATCCAGGAGAAGCAAGAATTGATTTCCTTAGCTTTGCATGTTTTCTTCTATTAATAGTTTTTACAGTTTCCTAACAGTACTGAGGATAACCTTACATAAAATTCATTGTTTTAACAATTTTCAGAATAGTCTCTACACATTTTTATTACACATTGATCTACCACATTTTCGCCACCAATTTGAAAGTTTTAGCATTCCCTTGTCATAGAAAGTTCGAGGACAAGTTAAAAAACAATCACACACGCGCATGTAGACTTTTTCATTGCTTCCAAATCGTTTTGCTGCCAGTAATTCCTTCATAGGAAAAAACAAAAAATAGTCACAGAAGTCAGAGGGTTTATCAGTCCACTTTTTTCTTCAGGGTATCTCTTGTCAAAGCCGCAGTGTGAGGCCTGGCATTATCATGGAAGAGAATGACATCTCTGATGGACATGTCTCATCTTTTGTTTCGATAGGCGGCTTTTGCCAGCTTTGGCAACTAGCTGTAGTAAGCTGCATTTACTGTACGTTGATCCTGCAGAAAATCTATCAGTAACATTCACCTAGAGTAAAAAAAAAAAAAAAGAATCATTTGAAGGACTTTTCCAGCAGAGAGACAAGTTTTGTCCTTCACTGGGAAACCTTCATCCCTTCTCCACCACTCCTTACATGCCATTTTTGGCATGTGTAGTGATGGGGGGTGTAGTGATGTACCCACGTCTCATTACATGTCACAATGCACTTCAAAGAGGCCTTTCCTTCTCAACGAAATTGATCCACAAGCCTTCCAGCAATCTACAACCTGACCTGTTTTTAGTTTCGAAACCCATCGAGCACTAATTTTTCTGAAACTGTATTGATGAGTATTTATGGATTGAACACTTCCATAGCTAATACCCATTTCTGATGAAATTTCTCCCACGGTTAACCGGTGAACATGTTCAATAAGCTCTCGAATGGCACAAATATTGTCATTTGTAAGATTTGTCCTTGGACGTTGAACATGACTTTTGTTTTCAACCTGTTCTTGCCCACCTTTAAATTCTCTCATCCACGTAAACATATGACTCTGATACAGTCTACTGTCCCCTAACTGTGCCTTCAAATGAGTTTAAAAATCTGATGGTTTAATGCCTTCATTGGTTACAAACTTTATAATAATCTGTAGCATAGTAGACAAAGGTACTTTTTGCTCGGTAATGACAAAAAAGCCGAGCTTGCAAGCAAATCAGGCCAGTCCCCCCATTTTTCATAAATCAAACATCTAGCAAGGAACTGCATTATAAGAATAGCAAAGCTACTGTTTACATTGTCTTATCCCCTTATCTCTTGATATATCTTTCATTCCTGCTCATTACAATTTGTAGTTATTAAAATTACTTACAATATTGAGATACTACCTATTGCAGTGGATGGCAAGATGTTGGTTACATTGTGCATAACTGCTTTTGCCAGTGTTAATAATCCTTTTATTTCCACTTCAGATTCTTTTGAACAATCACATATGAATGCGAACCATTAATGACAAGATCTGATCTAATGACAGCTAATATATAAAATTAAATAAAAAGTAAATGGTGATAACTATTATATTATATTAAATACCTGAAACTGTGCAGTAAAGTAACCAAGGTTAGCCTGGACAAGCCAAACATTATTTAAGCCAAGTTCAGCTACTCTCTCTCGTGCTCTGGTCAACGACCCTTCTTTGGCATCGAGTAGAACCACTTGGACAGTAGGAGGAAGACATGATGCCAATGCCAGGCCTACATGGCCACTTCCCGCACAAAAATCTACTACTATGTCTCCTTCGCGGCAAACCTTTAACCATAAAGACAATAACTTTAAAGAATTATAAACATTTAAAATTTATTTTTTAATTATTAGGTTAAAAATTTAAAATTGTTATTCTTATTATAATATAGAAAAAATATAAAATCTTTTCTACTTATATAAAAAAGAGCTTTAACAACACAATTTCAGGACTTAAAAAAGCCAACTAACTAATTATGCAATTTCATTCGAATCTAAAGAATATTGTCACTGAAATCCTACCCCTAATGCTGCAGAAATAAAACTCTGAATTTGCTGAGTCTTCCTTTCCTTTCGAGAAGAAGGGACATCAGGAAGAGGAACTGAGTCTGGCAAAGGAATAATCTGGATTTTATTTACTTGCATCATCTTCACTGATGACAATAAATTCAAGCTGGAATCTGTAAAATGAGATAGACAATATTATTTTAATCTTTTTTAAAAGAAAAAATCAGTGGAAACACTTTCCATCCAGAGAAATGTTTTATTAACAGGCTCCATTATATAATTTTTTTAAACATTGGAACCTCAATATATCACACTTGAAGATATCTTGAAAAAAATTAACTGTATAAAAATAATAATATCTTCATATGTCTTCCTAAAAACAGTTAAATCGGTCATTTTGAAAAGGGAACATCTCCATTTTTTAAAATCTGCAAGAGAAATAAAAAACTTATTTCTATAACTATCAGCAAAATAAGTTGTAAAGTTAAATAAGTTTAAAGTGTGTGGATAAAAAGTACAAAAGTAAAACTAAAAAATAAAGTAAAACTTTAAAATAAGTTTTTTTTGTTTTTTTTCAAATCAAATTCCGCATCCAGTATACAAAATGGTATCAGTTGAAATATTTGCCAGAAAATGTTCATGAACTAAAATCTAAGCCCATTTCATTTTCAAGAAATTAAAAACTAGGCTATACAATTTTGTTGAGAAAAAAGAAATGAAAACTCCCAGTGATAAAAAACTATTTAAGCTGGTAAAGCCAAATAACAGGCTCCTTATCAATTATTCCAATGGCTAAATATGAAATAAAATACCGAATTACCTTATGAAATATTTAGACACATTTTCAGTTTAACAATCAAAGGTAGAAAATCGAATAAATAAAAAAAATTCTTTTTAAGTCTTACATTACATGTCACATTTTAAGTCCTCTGAACCCAAATAATCTTAAGAATATAGGAGATACATACAATATAAAAACTGATGTAATAAGGATTTCGCAATTATGTTTGCTTTGGAATAGTTAATAGTCTAAGATTATAAACCATCAAGGAACTGTACGGCAATAAAGTTATGTGATTATCCAAATCAATCTATGCAAAAATGTAACAAATACATGCTATAATGATATTCCTACTTACCAATATCTGCTTGCTGGGTAAACATATTGTTGTGCCTTGACTTACACCTAAGAGGATCTCTCTTATACAAACTAGAGATAGGCAAAGCCACAGGTTCTTCACTTAAGGAGTATTTCAATGGTAAAGCTTTGAATAGTCCGAGGATTTCGCTTAATCCCTGATCAATACTAACTCTTGATAACCTTTAAAATAAAAAATGATCATACTTACATATAACTTCAATCCGTTCATTTTTCTAAACTATAGAATCTCAACAGAATAATATAAATTCATATGAACTATTTAAAGTTCTTTAATATTTCATGAAATGTTTATTTTCTTATATACGATTGCAATAATACACAAAAATTATATACTGTATCAGATAAATTTAAACTATATTTTCTTAAAAGTTTCTTATATTTTATTATACCTAATAATAATTATAGAGATTACATTAAATTAAATATTATAATATAAATTTTATAAATTTAAAATTGTAGTTTTTATTACAAAAAATATTACTTTTAGAAGTGATATAAATAAAATAAAAATGAAGAAAAGGTGTTGATTCTGAATATATAAATAAACCAGGGAAAAAACATAGAAATTTATTTATCTGGGATCTACAATGTCTATGTAAAAGAAAAGACAAAAAATAATAGCAAGGTTTAATTACAATAATGTTTATATTTCTGTCACAAACTTCCTACAGTACTTTAAAGCCCGGCCACTTAGAAGTCTAAATAAAGTACTTCTCCGTTTATATTAATGACCTACCCCAAGCTATACGCCACTCCCAGTATCATTTGTATGCCGACGACCTCCAAATCTACCTATCCTTCCATCCTTCAGATATGTTAGAAGCATCTCGTAAGATTCAGGATGATATTGGGAACATCTGCAAATGGGCAGTGAAAAATAAGCTACGCCTGAATCCAGAGAAAAGCAAGGCTATCCTTATCGGTTCAAAACCTACCCTTAATTCCCTCCCTTACTATCTATTACTTTACCTCAACAACCGTACAATTCAATTTCAAACTTCCATAAAAAACCTCGGAATCTCCTTTGATCAACACTTATCTTGGAATAACCACATTTCCCAAATAACCAGAAAATCCATCATGGTCCTCAAACAGCTCCAAAGACATCGTGACTCCTTTCCCCGAAGTACCCGCCAACTTCTGGTATCCTCTCTCATTTTTCCCCACTTTGATTACGGGTGCTTGGTGTACGGGGGACTGTCTGTTGAGCTAGAGATGCGACTGAGGAGACTAATGAATTGTTTCATAAGATTTATCTTTGGGGTCGGCAGACGGTCTCACGTATCTAACCGGTACAAAGAGCTAGGGTGGCTTTTCCCCGATTTTCGACGGCAATACTTCCTCGGGACTTTCTTATTCCAGTCATTAAAAACCAATAAACCTTCCTATGTCCTAGACCTACTTACTCTGCGTTCCTCCATTCACCACCTGAATACAAGATCCCAACCTTCCAACCTATATACCCCCTCACATAGAACTGCCTCCTTTGAAAAATCCTTTGTTATCCGTGCTACCTCTTTTTGGAATTCCTTACCTATCCATATTCGCAAAGCCTCATCCTTAACTTCCTTTAAACATCTTTTATTTATCCATCTCCTCGATTTTCAGTCTTCCACAAAATTGTAAATAAGTGTTCTAAAATGTTTACAGTTGATAGTTTTTATTAATTTTATTTTTTATTTTCTATCTATTTATGTATTTTTAATTTTTTCTTTTTTATCAACTTTAATTTTAATTTTTATTTATTTTTTATTTCTCATTTCTACTTTTTCTCCTAATTTAGTTATACTACTGATGTGCTGATTTAACTAATCTCAGCCAGACAATTGTACCTTTTATTGTGCACTTTAATTATTCTAAGGGGACAGTCTGTCCCAGAATAAAGTTTATTTTTCATTTCATTTCATTTCATAGAATGGTTGGTCCAACGTAAGATAAGCGCTCTAGAGAATTTAGGCTCAACGAGATACAATTGAGAGAAATTTATTAAATAAATAATTCAGGTAATAGCAACACAACAGTTGCGTATAATGTTCTTTGACTTAATCATGAATGAATCCCAAAAAAGGTGTTCAGCATTGAATGCATAGGTGAGAAAGGCTGAAGGGTAGAATGAGGCATTGATAAGGTGCGTTTACACAGCCCGAACATCCTTGAGCTTCGAGCATCCGCCGGTTTTCAATGAGCACGAACGCAAACGAGCCCTCTATTAAACTGCATGAGCATTTCTGAAGATCAGTTGCTCGTGAGCATTCGCAGCGAATAGATGGCACCCGGGCTATCTAAAATGGCAGTTTCCACGGCGGCTATTCTCATTCTAGAACATCGAGCAGAGGAAAAGCGAAGAAGGAAAAGGCATCGCATGTGGGAGTCGTCATTTTTAAAGAAATGAAATTACTCCCTATTGCTGAAGGATTTGAAGGATAACAGTGGGCTCTTAACCAATTTTATTTATTTATTTTACAAATTTAGAATAAATATAAATAATAGAACAAATAAACTTAAACAGAAAATTAATAGATACGATTATTAACATAAAATAATAGAACACATTAGCTTGAATAGACATACATTCAAAATAAACAATAGCTACAACACTCAAAATGGGAGGAGACGTGTACCCTCAACAGCTAGGCTAGAACTAGATTCGGGGAACTCAATGTGGGTGTTTACACAGAGCGAGCGTCCCTTTGATGATTCGCCGGAAAACCGACATCAGGTGAATCAGGGCCGAGCATGAACAAGCATTCGTTTGGACCTTTTTCGGCTCGCGGCGACTGTTTACACTGCCTGAGCCTTGAACAAATGTTCGTTTGTCACCCTTGTTTGCAACGAATGCTCAGGCAGTGTAAACGGGACTTAATAATATAGCTATGTTAGGGTTGATTATGGGTTTAAGAAGCATGGCCAGTAAGAGAATCTGGTATCAAACGTTTGGGTGCAATTTTAGTTTCTTGTATTACTGAAGGTTGGGTCCTATGAGTACTTGATGAGGAATAACTGTTAACTTAAAAAAAAAAAAAAAATAAAGTAAACTTCACAAAATTATTAATATTTCTTAAATAATACAACATAGATATAGAAATACAGTAATAGAAAAAATTTACAAACCAAGATTCAATATTAGGGTAAGAGTTGATAGTGCCAATGGGAAACCGCTGAAGTATAATACTGATTCCAACGGCACACACTATATCAGTCAACAAGAAATGAGGTCCTTCAGTGTAGCGACTCCCCTCTTCCAACAACGATTTGTATTTACCTTTAATAACGAGCGAATTGAGTATAGGTACAGAATACAGAATTTTTCATGAAAAATGGATCATATGCAAACATAAAATGAATACTTCATTTACATAGCAGCACATAGAATTTTATTTAATGGATAATCCTGCAAATGAAAAATAACAATATATATGTGGTGTAGAATTCCAAATCCATTTTTCACAGCTGGTCGATAAAGGTAAAGAAAGGTCTGGCTGGATTAGGAAGAGGCCTTATTTATTTTCAGCGTGATTTAACAACTTTTGGGAGAAAACCTCCCTCCTAAGGATAATTTAGTAAAAAAAAAAAAATAAATAAAATCTGGAAATTCATTTGTCAATTTTTTTTTTTAAGTTTAGGAATTCTATGCATTATATACATAGAATATCATTTATAATGACCTTGAAGAGAGTACCTCTATGCGGTCCTAAAAATCAGTGGTCCTCATAACAAGTGAAACAGGTGGTATGGAGAAGGAAGTTAATGCTATTTACATTTATCTATGTTCTGTTTTTATTGTAAATATTATGATTAATTTCATAAAAAATAATAATTAAGTAAAACCAGTAGATATTTTATAATAGTTTACATTTTTTAAGTTACTTTTTTTTAAGTGGGGATGAAAAGGTGTGCCTTTGTAATGAAGAAATACACAATGCCAAGCTCAGCTAGTTATGTTATCATAATTATTAAATGAATAACCACTTATTACATAATATAACGTATTGTATTATATTTTAAGAATACTGGATCGAGCAATAAGTGAATTTTATAAGCAATATATAATAACAGCCAATTGTGAGTAATATTAATATAGTAACCCTTAGGCCTAAATCAGAACCCCTCTACATTAAGTAGAAGTTGATCAGCACTTCAGAATAAAAACCAATTTTAAAGAAACATTTTTTAGTGTTAAATTGACTGCCCACCATAAGTGGGGAGCTTATAAGCAGCATTGCCAAGTAAGGGGATTTTTGCCAAACTTCAGGAAATTTCTGGTCTTAGTGGGGAGATTGGAAATCCAAAGAAGAATTGAGGAATTTTAAAAATCAGACGACACTTTACAGCATTCACTGAAAGGCTATCTGCAGAATCAATGAACAGCATTCTATGGGCAAAACAACTCATAAAGGAAAACTGAGATTGTTTTAACTATATCATTGCCCCATATATATTATGCAAGTTCAGTTGATATTTTGTTCTTATATTTTTATTTTGTATCAATTTTATTTTAATACAAACATTTTGGTTCATCAGTGAAACTAAGAGTGATAAGTGTTCTGATTCCTTTATTTTGTTACTATCGTCAAGGTGACCACCTCAATTATCTCAACAAATTTAAAAGCAGGTATCTACTAATTGTGTTCCTATATTTTACATTTTATTTTGTTTAATGATATTTTATTCTGAGTTGTAATAATGGATGCCTTATATTTATATTATAATTACTAATATTTTTTTGTAAAACTCTATGCTTGAATTTACACAAGAATACATTATATGAGAGAGATGTTTCAGTAATAAAGATGTTTAAAAAACTTAATATTTTTACATAATATGCGTTTGGTCCAAATATGAATTTTGACAGGGGAAAAAGGTGAGAGCTGAGGAAATTTACCCCACTCATCTGGGGAAAATATTTAATTTTTCTTTCTTTCTTATTTCCGAGAAATCCAGTTAACTTTTATTTGTCAATAAATGGAGTCTTTTTTATTTTATTCAATTATCAATATAAGTTTGTATTTCAACAAGGAAATCAATATTTTTTAGAGTTACAGTAGTAAGCCATGTACTATTGTTTCTTCATATATATATAAAATAATTACCTGCGTTATGAATACGAATAGGGAGAGATAAGTGTAGTTCTAACTGGGCCAGTGCACTTTCATCTCCACGTAGCATACCAACTTCACAAAACCAGACAAAAGGTGAGGTCTCAAACGGGGCAGCCAGACAAGATTCACGAAAACCAAGGAGACCTCGCTTATTTTTTGGGCATACTTGAATAATCTTTAAAAAAAAAAAAAAAAAAAAAGATCATAAAGTAACTTGAATCAATCTATTAAATCATAAGAAGTATGAAGAAGGTTCCCACAAAAAATGAGAGCCAAAGGTAAAGAAACATAATTTAATTATTATTTTTTCCTTCAATCAAAAAAATAGAATGAATAATTATCTTTAAGTAAATAACAACAGTATTAGCAAATTTAAAATTGAGCACTTGATAAATTTGAAGTGATGGAGCATTATCAATAAATTTAAAATATTAAGTACTCAAGAATTTAAAATAGAGAAAAATCATACATATGGTAATAATTTGTTCACATATTAGACTTTTTTTTTTTTTAAAGAAAGAACCTGACAAAAATCTAGAGCATTTTAAAAATGAATGAATAAAAAGAATTAAAGTTGAAATATGCAATAAAATACACATATAAAAAGAGTTTGAAGTGATTTTATTTAATATTAAACATTTGTTAACATTAACATTTAATATTAAACAGCTTCACTTGTTTAATATTGTAGTTATTTACTATAGTACAAGAACTGTAACACTCTTCTGACAAACATAATTTTATTGGTAATAAGATCATCAAGCAACAAACACTGAATCCCTTTGATGATTCGCCAGTTCACCGACAAATAAAACACTCTTGAAAAGGGTTCGCAAACCCTGTTCGGCTCGGGTGTGTATTTTAACGTTTGCGAACAGTGTTTGCAAATAATGCTCGCTTGGTGTAAACACACCTTGATATTACTAAAATTATGATTTTCTCTACAATTTCTCAGCAATAGGGTTTTTATTTGTAAATTTATTCTATTTTTCTGGAATCATATTTTTCTCTACAATTTGTTTCAAACAGTTAGTCACCAAATTTGACCAGATTTTTCATTTTTTTTTTTTTTTTTTTCAAAACATGAACCAAATTTGAAGATTTTTCTGATAACTATTAATAAAATCACAATAGCACAGTCACAGAAAATTAGTACAAAAATATTATTAAAAAAGTAAATTTTAACATCAGAAATAAAAATGTGGAAGTAATACTTATTTTGAAAAAACCTTTTCAATAAAATTAAAATTATCCTTTGAATTAACTAATATATTTAGGATATAAAGCAGTATTAGTATATAATAGCATGGACAAATGGTTTGTTAAAATAAAAAGGATAAGCATTACTACCTTGCGGAGAACAGCAGATAGTCCGGCCACACAAGAGATACCATCATCCAAAGTGACAACAGGGGGTTTGCAGAGAGCAGCAGGTAGAGGAAGGTTATCAAGAAATGACAAAGTCAAGTCAGGAGGAGGGGTGAATAAAATGTCAAGAGAGTTGTTGTCAGAGTTGTTATAAGTTATAGAGGGAATTACATAAACATTCAAAGGAGGTTTGATGAAGGAAACAAGAGCGAGACAGGTTGCAGATCCTAAGCTAACTAGGAGCTTCTTGTCCTGCAATTCTCCTTCAATGTACAATGATGCCATGTTTAACTGTGAACAAATATTTAAAAATATTTTTAAAAGCTGCAGTTATATGTACACGGATTAAATAGCGCTACTCAGCATTTAATAGTAATGAAGTAACTTAAAATTATATTATCAGTCAAAAACACAATAATTCTAAGTAAAGCTAATTTAAAATAAATTATATTAATAATAATATCATGTAAAGTTTTAATAATAAAATAGTAGGGCAAATACCTTACTTAATAGCTCCCATAGTTTTTTTTTTTTAATTTTTGTTGCATATACAAAATAAGTACAACTAAATATAATCAATTTATACAGTAGAATCACGATAGGAAGACTCTCAAGGGTATCAGGGAAATAGTCTTATTATTGAGGAAACCATCTAATTAAGGTTTCTGATACCAATGATGTATGAACTAAAAATCGTGTTAAAAAGCCCTGAAGCCCCTTCAAAGCAAGTAAATTTTGGATACTCTTACTAACACGTTCTAAGTTAAAAATACATATCTAATCATAACAACTAAGTAAATGGTTACTGATGTATATATGGTTTATTGATTAGGTTATTAAGTTTTAAAAAATCATGTGTTAGCGAGGAATTCATACTACTGAGGATCATGTTATGGACTCTTTACTGTAGTTAAAAAGATAGAAAATTTAGTTAAGAAGAATGATAACCAATATCAGCAATAGAAATTAGGGATATCAAACAATTTTATTCTAAATAAGTTGGCCTTAATAGTTGTTAATCTAACTAAAGTTAATTACATATATACAGAGCAGCTTAATCATTCGGAATAGGTAGGAAATTAAATAAATAAATTCAATATAGCTAGCATTTAAAGAACAGCTAATTACAGTATAAGGTGTTGAAAAGTTAAACAGAACTAGCCAGCCTTCGCTGAAGACTTTTCAAATGTCTGTGGTCTAGAACACGTTGTCTAAGGAAGACACAAGCAGTAGAAGTAATAGCCAGAACTAAAACAAATCCTTCGAACTGCCAAAACCTTTTCTCTTCTAACCACTCCACACGGTCACACCTATAGAACATGAATAATTAAAAGAATAAACCTAATAGTAATCTCAATTATTTTCTAAGAACATAATAATTTACCCTCTATATTCCTTTTTCCCAGATTTGTGACACCGTACTGTTTCCTTAAAATGGGTACGAACACAGGCTTTATTACTACCGCTTGCAATCTCAAAATCTAAAATGGATGGAATGTATTTAATAAAAAATCACCTACATTTACATTTGTAAACTGGTACTGAAATATAATAATCGTTTCAGACATTACCAGAACATGGGTGACAAGGCTCGATTACAGAATGTTCCTCTCTCAACCAACAATAATCAGAGGATGAATTGAGTTTTAATGAGCTATGATTCCCTAGGTGATTGTAAGCACTAGTCTCAAATGCCCATTGACTTTCAAATATAAGTACGATAAGGGTCAACCTTAAGTGGAATAGATTTTAAAAAAATAAAAGGAAGGATCATTAAATATAATATAAATATAAAATGTCACAACTACAAAAGTTAAAACGCAAATACTTGCCCGCCTAGACAAATAATTCCAGCTAACATACGTTTCTTTGAACAAAATTCAATCATATTTTAAGATAATAATACGAAAACCATAAAATTCAAGTCTGAACCCCCGTGATAAAGATGACTGAGATTGTAAGCAATACCAGACGTGTGTTCATTCCTGTTGGGCCATAGAGGTTCTTGAGGTATGCAAACATGTAGCTATAATCGTTATGGTAATTAGATTTGATAAGCGAAGACAAATAAAATTTACGAAAAAGTATCACACGTATCAGGCTTGGTAGACTTTGTATGAGTAAAATTATTTGGGCACGGAGAAAACCTTGCTTTGATAAGTTCACTCTTTCTATAATATATAACTCAATTATAATAGAAAATATATCATTACATTCAATTCGTATGTATTTTTACATTATATTACTCATGCCTGGTTTGTCTGTGGCATGTCTGTAATTTATCAAACCTGGACTCAACTCTGCTTATAACTAAAATGAAATCCAACTATATAAACTGGACGCACACCTTATTTAAATTCTTACTTGTCCTGTTGGAATCATTTAAACGTGAGAAATAAAAAATACTATGCGGAAAAGAAATTTTCTATCTCCACCATCCTCTTATTTAATTAAATTCATGATCACATATTTCGGTATAATGTAAAAAATCATAATAGTGTAGGTTGCTTGACCGTGCATAAAGAGCGGAGATGGAAGTTCAGGGTGCGGTAATGATAATTTTAGGTGTATTGTGCCAACGCTTTGGATTACGTCGTCAGGATTGGGATGACTGAAACAAGTTAGTAGGGGAGGTCCAGGCTCTTGCTGGGCTATAGCTGGTTTTTGAAGGCTTAACTGGCAAAATGAGGTAACAACATTGGTTACAGAATCCTTTACACCATCACATAAATGTAATATATTTAACTCTGGGTTTCCCTGGAAAACTATCGATCAACCCGAAATTAAGGATTAAATAATTTTTTTTTTTTTTTTTTGCAATGGACCGTCATTGCTATTTAATTTTTATTAAAATGGGCAGAAACTGAAAATAGTACAGTTTACTAAGCATTTATAATTTGAAATAATACAAATAAGTAAAATCAAATTTGAGTTTTCCAATGACGCATTTTAATTATATCTCTTCTCTATTACAACCTTAGTACTTAAAATCTTTGTCATTAAAGACGGAATAATCCTTTTTACTAAAGGTTATATCAGAGATCTAATATAGTTTAATTATACCTGCGTATTTTTCTTTATTATACATTCTGTATCTTCTTTAGGTTTTAAGTTTGTTTCTATCTTTTTTTTTCAGATTTATCTTGGATTATAAACAATCTCTTGGAAAGCCTTATTTTCAAATAAACCTACGTCTATGTGTTTCTTATGGCATTATACGTTATCTCACTTCTTTAATCATTTCAATAAAAAGTAAATTATAGTTATTTGTTGTTCTACTTAGTCATTATGTAATACCCAGTTGACAAGTAACCATTTCAAAATTATTTATTGGTTTAGCTGCCTGGACATTAATGGACAACACTGGCTGTCAAACACGTCCTGACAGTTCATACCTGGTGTAACATGATTATATTGTTTTCTTATCTTTCGAATTTATTTATCTATAAACAAACGAATCTCATTCATTATAATGACGTAAAATTACACCTCTTACTATACTTTTAGCTATCGTTTTTACTAAGTTAATGTAATTAAGCATAAACTCTCCAATGTCTGACCCAAAAACCACTATTCCAGAAATGGAAGCTTTTAGAACTGAAGATTTTTATGTTTTGATGAATAGTGAATCCAGTTTATGGTGTAATCGAAAAACTGGTGATATTTCTGTTAGGCCTGGTAAGAATTACAATATTTATCAAAGCTATTGATTAGGTTTTACATCTGAAACCTAGAGCTACTATTGTTTTCCTGATTTGTTCTTTTAAAATAATCTCTTTTAAATGGCCCCGAGCTCATTTAAATGAGTTTGTCTGATTAAAAAAAGAAAGAAAAAAATAATGTTCAGTCAATTTACCTCTTAATCACAGATATTCTTTATAATATTTAAATTTCCGGAAGATTATGTTATCACATAATCGTAGCTCTGATTTCTGATGAAAACATTTTCCTTATTATATCTGCAGTGAATCTACTTTTATTTATAGTTTAACTTAGTACTTCAGAAGAAGTTTAAAATTTTATAGTTTGATTTTATTTTTATTTTGACTCCCTCTGAACATTTTCATTTGTATTTAACCATTTAAAATTTTTAAAATAATGTTAATTTATTTTTAGAAAATGTATTATTTGTTATATTATAATCGTGAATATATCTATTTTGTTTCAGATTATAACTTTTCTATCCCAATAAGAGTGATAACATTATGTGCTTATGTAAAAGAAAACATTAAATTATTGATATCTTTGTATTATGTGGCTACAGGCCTACTTCTTTTATTTATTTATAGATTTTTCATTTTATCGATTTTCAACAAGTTTTATTTTATCCAAAAAAAAAAAATAGAAGAAAAGTAATTGCAGTGAAAATAAAAATTATGTAACTTGAGTGCATATTTGAAAATCTTTTATTATATTATGATGTAATATATTTATAACTTTGAAAGAATATGAATTGTTTTTTTTTTATTACATGAATTGTAGTTTATATAAAGAAAAATGAAATGTTAATAATTTTTTAGGTTGGGAGTTAGCTAATTCAGGAGACGTTGAGTGCTTAGGGGTGTTTTATGGTTTGGTTGGTAAGATTAGTTTTCAAGCTGAATCCGAAGCAAGATTATTATTAATCAAAGAAACCGAAGTGGTAGGAGACTTGCCTGATGGCAGAACAGTTATAAAAATACGTTCCATTGCCTTTCTTTACCCCTGTGGTCCAGATGTCAGTGCTGCTGAAATCGGACTAAAGTCTTGTAAAAAGCATAGAGCTGGAGGATATAACATGTTTGAGGTTTCGCAAAAAGCTCCTTTTGCTAAAACATGGGGTACTATGAAATCAGCAGCTAGTTCTTTAAAATCTACCACACAACAAGCTGCAGCTCTGGCAACTTACCAGGTAAATCATCTGTATTTTAGTTGCCTATTTATTTATAGAGGTCTACCCTATTTAATTTCTGCTGCTAAATATTAATATATTCTTCCATATTTTTGTATCATAAATATTCTTTTATTCAAAATTTGTGTAATTTATCTGTTATAAATGATATATGATTACATTTTTTTTCTTTTGTGTAAGGTGAAAGGAAGCTCAAAAAAAGAAGGTAAGGACCGAGAGAAATTTGAAAAGAGAATTATTGAAGAACTCTCTCGGCTTTTTACTGAAACTGACTCCTTCTATTTCTGTCTCGGAGCTCCTGGAAGTAGAACATGTGATCTTACTAATTCATTACAAGCATTTCACAAACCAGGATCATCAACGGATGATAGATTTTTTTGGAATAAACATATGTTGAGGGACATTTATGAAATGAATGTAACTATCATTTTAAATTGTTAAATACTGATAAGTATTCATATGCTTTTAATTAGTATTGTATATTAAATCATCTTTATTTATAATTTATTTTATAAGATCGACCAAAGAAATAATTTCTCCGATTCTCACTGGTTAATCCATTATTGTGCTACCATTATTATCAAAAAATATTCACTGAAGTATAGAGAGTCTATATTTATTAATATATCAAAAAGGTATTGACTTGGACAAGGTGGTTTATATAAATAATGTAGGAATTCACTACAGCATCTATGAATGCCCTAATATGATATTCTAGAATTTGGTATCTCAATTTATCTTGAATTGATAATAATACCATTAATATTCTATTTACAATACCAGTAATACTGTATCTGAATCTAGTATATTATATCCAAATGCCACTAATGACTCACGGACCATCTTAAGCTTCACAGAAATGACTGTTAAAAAAAGATTGTTAAGAGAAATTATTGTTTTAACGGTATGAAATGAGAAAAGTATGAATTAAATAGTTATTGTGTATTTTCTAGTTTATACTGTCACTTATAAATTACTTGATGAAAGTAAAATACTAATTTATCAAAGGATTATTAATTTATATTTACTTTACAGAATGAGCTGGCAAAAGCATGGATTCTACCCATCATACAGGGTTATGTTCAGATCGAGCATTGTGCTATCCATCGTGACATGACTGCTTTTGGAGCCAGTCATTGTGAGGTAATTGTTTACTTTTTATAAATTCTAAAAGTTCTAACTATCATTGGGGTGAAGAGGATTTGATATCTATAGTATTAATTTTGGTTTTCTCATTCCATTTCTGAATTGCTGTTGAATTAGGTTTAGTCTTAGGTTTTATTATGTGTTATTTAGAAAAATAATTTAAAAATTAATTTCATTGTCAAACCATCCACTAAATACAGTCTTGAATGGATGTGACACATCACAATATCATTCTTAACAGTTCTGTCAGAAAGCTATCAAATTTTAAACTTTAGTAAAAAAAGAATATCACCACTAGTATTTTCTAAATTGATATCTTTAAGATTTAACTGAACTTCTCTCTATGACCATCTAAGGCAGTTGAATGAACATTATACTGGTAAGGGACAGCAGCAGGCTGCGTGAATGCGTCAAATTTTTTGGGCTAGATTGTTTATTAATTTTTATTTATTGTTAATTTAATAATAAATATGTATTTATTAAGTATTTCATTATTATGTTTCTTAAAAAATTTGCCCTACTTGTGACACCAGTTATATCCTTTAAATTTATTTTGAAAAAGTAAAAATTGATCATTTTCCCGGTTTTAATTCTTTTGGCTTCACTGGAATTTTTGGATTATTTTTCAGAATTTGACTCTGGCTATAGTTTCGAGACGATCACGTCATAGAGCTGGCACACGCTATAAGCGTCGAGGGCTCGATGAGCACGGCAACTGTGCCAACTATGTCGAGACTGAACAAATATTAAGTAATAGCTTGCATACAGTGTCATTTGTACAAGTAAGGGGTTCTGTACCTCTCTTCTGGAGCCAGCCTGGCTTTAAGTATAGACCTCCTCCTCGTATCGATAAAGGCTAGTGACTAATTTCATTTCTTGGTAGTTATGTTTGTTGATTTGTCATAGTATATTGCTATACAAATATTTTAAACTATAATTTAGACCTTACAATGTTTTACTTTTTTATTTCTTTGCTAGGGGTGTCTTTTTTCTGAAATAGAAGTTTTTTTTATTTGATATAATAGTTGCCTATTTATTTTCTGCAAAAAATTCTACTTAATAGTACATTAACTTACAATATTATAATAGTAAAATGCAGGAATTAATCTATTTGGGAAGGAAACAATCATCCTTCCTACTAATTATTTTTAAGCATATTACAAACTAACAACTCCTACGAAGTATTAGATACTTTATTATTTTTTTCTAGATGTTTCAGATTCATTCGATAATCTATACTTACAATCTGACTATATATTTTACTCTACCCCCTCCCCCCCATTCATTCTCATTTCTTTTTAACTTTTCTTACCTCACTGCTCCTTCCTACCTCTTTGTTTAATAATAAATCTTCTTTGTTTTATATAGAAAAAAGGTTTTAAAAGTCTTTAGCCCCCCACTCCTCTCTTTAACCCATTATTGTATAGTTTACCTCAGTTCTCTTCATGACAGAGTATTATTATATTAATTCATTTTTAGTTGTTTTTTTTTCCCAATTTTCCATCTGCCATGTTTTTTGTTATTTCTTTATTCTGTTTTTTGTTTACACTTTTGATCATCTTATATCTTATTTGTTTTACTGTATTTTATTTTTCACCTCTCTGTACATAGAATAATGTAAATTCTTTACATACAATAATTAACATTGTTTACTCACCCTATTATATTTTATTTTATTTTATTTCTGATTGTATAATTTATCTAAATTTTTTTTTAGATAATTTCAAATTGTTTATTAAACCTATTATTTTTCATTTTATATATATATATATATATATATATATATATATATATATATATATATATATATATATATATATATATATATATATATATATATTCCAAATTTAAATGGCGAAACTTCAGGAACTTATAGGGGACCGAAAAACTAAGACAAAAAGTCCTTTAGAGATTTTCTCGTTTTTGCTTAGTTTTAGAGAAAATCGCAAAAAAAAGAAACAAAACAAAAATGTTACAGGCAGCGATTATCACCTTTCAAAGTTCATCAGGCTAGGCAGTGAGATATGTAAACACTTAATGTTATCCTTTACATTCTTTTATTTGTTTACATTTTGGCTTCCTTCTAGGATTATAATTCCTAAATCAGTCTTCAGTCAGTTACTGAGATATTTTTGTGTGAATAGCATCAGCCACAATGCCGCATACATATTCTAATGTTGAATAGCTGATATGATTTTTGTGTATGGTTTCTGTAACGGTAATGTTTTGGAAGCGGTGCGGGAGTATGCGCGCCAATTTCCAAATAGAAGAGTGCCTAATTGACGAGTCTTTTTGTTAACTTTTAATAGACTACGAGAGACTGGGTCATTCTTAATACGTAATGAAGGCGACCAATTCCAGGCAGCAATAAGAGCAGATTATCGGAGAAGAAATTTTGTCCAACGCCACTTCGATAACAATCCTGAGACTAGCATCCGAAGAGCATCTGCTGCATTAGCAATATTGCTGCAAGCAATATGGTGAAACTTTGAAAGGTGGTAATCACTACACATACCATCTTCAAAAAGTTCAGAATTTATTACTTCAAGATTATGTCAAGAGATTGAATTTTAGTAACTGGTTTCATGACATAATTCGCGATGATAATTTATTTCCATTAAAAATTATATGGACCGATGAAGCTACCTTTACAAAAGGAGGAATTGTTAATCAAAGAAATTATCATGTATGGGCTCTTGAAAATCCCAGAGCTATTAGAGAGAATAGGTTTAAGCATGAATTTGCTATTAACATTTGGCTTGGAATTTGTAACGGATTACTGGTGGGACCATATTTTTTACCTGGAAGATTGAATGGTATCACATTTACACATTTTTTGGAGAACGACTTTTCTAATTATTTAGATGACATTCCCTTACAGCAGCGGATTGAAATGTGGTTCCAACTCGATGGATGTCCAGCTCATTATAGCAGAGTTGCTCGAGCTTGGCTGGATATAAATTATCCGCAACGATGGGTTAGACGTGGAAGAGTAGTACCTCAGTCACCCAGATCACCTGATATGACACCCTCCTTCTTCATATGGGGAACCTTGAAGCAGAAAGTTTATTCGGTGTCAATCAACTCAAGAGAGCAATTAAGAGACCGAATCATAGATGCAGTGCACCAAATATCATCAGAACAATGTTTAGCTGCAATTTATCAAGTGAGTGCTAGATGTAATGCTTGCATTGGTGCAAGAGGACAACATTTTGAGCAATATTTACATTAAAAATAACATAACATAAATATAAATGTAAATAAATAAGTATAGAAATGAAAACTTGTTTTTTTTCTTTTTTTGCAATTTTCTCTAAAACTAAGCAAAAACGAGCAAATCTCTAAAGGACTTTTTGGTCTTAGTTTTTCAGTCTCCTATAAGTTCCTGAAGTTTTGCCATTTATATTCTGAACACACCCTTTATATATATATATATATATATATATATATATATATATATATATATATATATATATATATATATATATATATATATATATATATATATATATTATTTATATTTATTTATTTATTTATTTATTTATTTATATGTATATGTATATATACACATTTTTTTTTTCTTTCATCTTTTTATTTTTGTATTCAACAATTCTTTGTTTTAATCCTGATGATGGCCATCAATGATATGGCCAAAATGTCAGAAAAAATAAAAGTTAGTTAATTATCAAAGATTACCTAATTTTTTTATGACTGATCCCACTCAACATCCTACTCAATATTTTCATCCTGTCAATCAACATAGCTGTTCTTTTTCACTCTTGTTCAGAAATGAAATCTCGTAAATTAAAATTCTTGAAATAATTGTAAATACACCATAGTATATTTCAAATAGTCTACAATGACATTCACTTATCATCTATTAAATTTTATCTAAACTAATCTCAAATATATAGTTAATCACCTCTTCATTACATGCACTCTTCCTGCTATCAAACCTTACTGTATAACTGATTAGGCGATAAAGTGTTTATCAAATTCATGCGAAACGACAATTTGTCTTTCTAATACTTAAACTAATATATTGAACAGTTTAAAATATACACTTCTTTAAAATATTTCTTAGTTAATATATAACAGTGATCGCTCAATTAAATTTCAGGTGAGAGTGAAACCAAATTAGCTTTTGAGAAGCATATGAATGCTGAGATAGAGCGTTACGGTAATCCTGTTTGTATCGTAAATTTAGCAGAGCAGATAGGAAAGGAAAGAGTAATCTGGGAAGGCTTTACTCAACATGTCTTACAATTCAATTCCGACCAGGTTATCTATGCCGTCTTTGATTTCCATGAGCATTGGTGAATAATCAATACATATATTTTTTTCTATTTACTTTAATGCTATTAAATTAATGAATCACATGATATTAAATTATAAATCAACCATTACCCTGAAAAGAGTACATTGTAATTATTAATCTTTAAAATTAACTATATAATTAATATAGGGTCATCAAAAGAGCATATTACATTGTAGAAATATATAATTAATTTCATGAATTTTTCAGTCGAGGGATGAAATTTGAAAATGTCTCACTGCTTTTATCAAAACTGCAGGACGTTATACAAGAAATGAGCTTCTGTTGGAAGGACAAAGACGGGATAATTTGCCATCAGAATGGCGTGTTTAGGGTAAACTGTATAGATTGCCTGGACAGGACAAATGTTGTACAGGTTTAGTATTTTTTGTTTTGATTTTATCTCTTAATTGTTTATTAGAACTTATCTTATTATTATTCATACCTATTACATTAAAACTTAAAGTATAAATATGTTGATTTAAAGTTTAAATATGTTAGATTATCTATTTGATTTTATGGTTAGCATTTCTGAATACTCAATACCTACCTACTCACCTCATAGGTTTTAATAATAAAAATAAAGTTCTTTATTTATTCTGGGACCTTAAGTCCCTTAAGAATAAAAAATAATGTACAATCAAGGGCCTTCAGAGGCTTAAAATAAAATAATATTTACATAACAAAGTAACAGATAATAATAATAATAATACTAAAAAAAAATTTAAAAAAAAAAAAAAAAAAGAGCAGAAAGAAGATATTAATAAAAAGTAACAGAAAATTTATATTAATTTTTTACGAAAAGAAAAAGATTTCTTAAATATAAACTGTTTATAATTATAGTTTATAGTTTATAACAACTATAAAGTGGCTATTGTCAGTTTTTGGAGGACAGGATCTGGGTGGATAGTAGGTGATTAAAGAAGTGGTATTTAAAAGTAGAAAGGTTAATTGAATGACGAATGTTGAGAGGGATGGAGTTCCAGAGAGAAGAGGATCGGATTAAGAAAGATCTGTCGAAAGTGGCTGAGCAATGAGCAGGAGTATGCAAATCTGATTGACGGGATCGGGTTTGGCGGGTAAGAATTGAGGATTTGAGTTGAAGGAGTTCGGAAATGTAAGGTGGATGATGGGATTGAACGGTTTGAAAAAGTAAGGATGCCAGGAAATACTGGCGACGGTAGGAAGGAATAAGCCACTTTAACTCCGCATAAAACTGCGAAACGTGGGCGCTCCTCGGGATCCCGAAAATAAAGCGGATAAAGCAGTTAAATAGTCTTTTGATTCTGGCCTCGAGATCCCCAGAAACCCCCCCATACACAGCACAGCAGTAGTCAAAGTAGGGGAAGATGAGAGAGGTAACTAGTAATCTACGGGTTTCGAAAGGAAGAAGGTGGCGAACGTAATTGAGACGTTTTAGGATAGGGATGGTGCGGCGGGAAATTTCGGATACGTGATTTTTCCAGGCTAGGGTTTCATCGAAAACGACTCCAAGGTTTTTGACCGAGGAGTAGAATTTGATAGGATCACTGTTCAGGAAAAGGGTGGGAATTGAGGATATGGTTTTTAAGAGGTGATTCGATCCTAATACAATCGCTTTAGTCTTTTCAGCATTTAGATTTAGCTTGTTCTTCGATGCCCAGTTACATATTCGATTCAGGTCTAATGGATCCTTTTAGTTTTATAGACTTTTTCTGAAGGATTTTGGTTTGAAATGAGGTTTACCCTATTTAGCTTACAATTTTAATCATTTGAATTATAACTGGTATCAGCTAATAGTATTCAATATCAGTAATATTCCAACTTCTGAGTTGTGAGAAACCTTGTTAAAAATATTTACTACTTTCGATACTAGATTAATTTCATAAATTGTGATAATGATAATAATAATAATAATAAGCTATATGGGGTTTACTTGTGAAGAGTCGAGGCGAGGTAAATAAATTCCTCTACACAATCAAAGCTGAAATCCTCTATTTTCACTACTCCTCCTAGATACTCTCCTCTGTTATGTTTACAGAGCATACTAAGAGAGAATTAATTGTTTAGAATTAGTTTCACTCTACATCAGCTGGATTCGAACCTGAGATCTTTGGTTTATAAGTTTTCTAAGGTAACTCACTTGTTTTGCCAAGTGTTGCCTTAAGACTACACCTGCCCCTTCCTCATCTCTTATTCAGTCATTAGTTACTGAGTTCTCTAATGGAACCTGTCTTCTAATATTTTATGCTTTATTTTTAAAAACTTTTTATTTCACACTCCATCGCTAGTGAATAATATAATTGTTTTTGTGAATAGAACTATTACTAAAAAAAAAAACAAAGAATATATTTTTATTTAACCCTTTAGTGGTCGCGTATAGCTGAGTTACAAGAAAGGTCGCGCGAATGACAACAGTCATCTACTAAGTTTTCTGGTGTTTTAGCAATAGGCATATTTTTTAATCTCTCTATTTTCAAAAATACTTTTCAAAGGATAAGAGAAATAAATTATTTACTCAAAATAATGAAATATAAAGAAAATATGTAGATCATTATCAACACATACCAAGTTGAAAATAATAATTACGGGGAAGGTTGGGTGGATGACAAATGAAATAATTCACTCAAATAGTACAGTACTTCAAAAATATTGGTAGAGGACATTCAATGTAATTATAAAAAACTATCATTGTATTAATTTTGTTAATGTAGACAAAATTAAAAATAAGTAATTAAAAGGTCATGTGGAGGACAATTGTTACCAAAGCAAAACAAATGGGAATTACAGGTCGGGAATATCAAATAGCAACTAACAGAGATACTGAGACTATTCCCCTAGCCCCTCTTTGCAG
Source organism: Euschistus heros (assembly GCA_003667255.2). Taxonomy (NCBI): domain Eukaryota; kingdom Metazoa; phylum Arthropoda; class Insecta; order Hemiptera; family Pentatomidae; genus Euschistus; species Euschistus heros. The sequence continues at coordinate 190,880 of RCWM02000027.1, forward strand.
ACTCTAGGCTCGTCATATTCATCCATGCCAAAACAAATAAACAGTAGCAATGTTAAGAGCAGTGGAGGACTATTGTCACCCGCATGACCACTCAATGGTTAATACCTGTATCATTATGCTGCACCAGGGTCAATCATTCATGAGCTACCACTGGTTATCCTGGTTTAGTGTTGCTATCCTCCAGTCTTGCTTTCTAGAGTTTTGTATATCGCCCACTGCGTCTTTACTTATTTCTTTGCTATTCTCACTCCCAAAAGAAAAAAATAAATATTATTTGTAGATATTTTTCTTACAAATTAAAATGGCATGATATATTACCTTGAATGAATGATGGACAAAAGCCATGCTTTTAACCTGTATGTCAGAACTATAAAAACCATTGTTTTATTTAGCTTTAATTTTATCGCTCCTGATTGTCATGATAAAAGGAAAGACCAAATGTGTTTTATTATCGTAAGTGAAGACATGGTCAGGGGTGCATTCAAGTAAATAAACACGTCCAAGTTTTTAAATAAAAAAACTTTATATTTGGCGTGCCGATGTTTTGACCTGCCTCGCAGGTCTTCTTCAGGGCAAAAATAACAAAAAATTGGATGTGACCAAGATGATACAGACATTTAATACAAATTAAATTAATAAAAATAATTGAAATTAATTATTAAAAAATGAAAAAGAAAAAATAATAATAATACAAAGTAAATTGGTCAATGAAAGAATTAATAGCTGTTTACATAATTAGAAGAATATCTGAAGTTAATTAAATAATTTAATACAAAGTAGTAGCAAGGTCTAGTCGAAAGATACACTTCTAATAAAATAATTATATAATTTAAATTGATTAATACAAATTTTCAAATTGTGTAAACTAATGCAATGTTACAATTTTATTAACAGATGTTTTTAATAGGAAATTTATAATAAGTATAAGGAATATATATGAAAAGGAGAATGGTGAGATAGAAAGGTAAGAAAAAGAATAAATTTGGCATAACAATAAACGAAGGAAGAGGTTGGGGAAATATGAATAGTTAAAATAAATGGACTTACTGATTGTGGTCTGGTTGAAGACTTGACTAACAATGACTTCTAAAGAATAAAATCAGGGAAAGGGGGGATAATGACTTGAAGAAAGTAATTAATGACAGGAAGGGGTGGCAGTGGCCAATATGACATGTGGGAGTGGGTACATAGTGGATGAAAACCGAATTAACTATCCTTTCACAATATTTTTTATCACCAAATCTCCGGACTTGACATGGGCAATCCACTTGCACCAGACCTATCAATATTGTCCTTAATAACCTACTGAACTCCATTCTACCATCATTTCCTAAAGGCATTCTTTTTATTAAAAAGTATGTCAATGACTTTTTTCTTGTCCTTAATCCCAAAAATATTCATCCTATCCTTTAAGCCTTCAACTCTTACCACCCTCGACTCTGTTTTACTATCGAACGTGAAGTTCATATTTTCCTTCCTTTCCTTGATCCCCCTAGTTACCTACCTGCTCTGGCAGACTGTTAAATTTTCTTTCTCAACACCCATATCATCAAAAAATTAATTTTGCAAAGAATCTCATCTATTGCTGCCTCACCCTATCTGAACCCCAATACTACATGATTAACATACTACTTATTAACCAAATTCTCCTATTTAACAGTTTCCCACTTAACACCATTAATAAACTTCTTTCAGATCACCTCAATCATCTGACCCCCAACCTTCCTTCTTCTAATTCCCCCGCACCTCCACCCTCTGTATTCTTATACAGATCCCTTCCTACCTTATATCCCTTTCCTCTCTGATAACATTCAAAAATCTCTTCGCTCAACCTTCCCTAACCTACGTCTAGGCCTTAAATCACAGAATAAACTTCAAAACATCTACACCAACCTAAAAGATCCTATTCCTCTTCAACTTAAATCAAGTGTTGTTTACCATATACCATGTTCCTCTCCTAATTGCCATTCCTCATATATTGTTGAAACCAAAAATCACCTTAAAACCGCATCTCCCAACACAAACTTTCCATCTCTTCCGAAAATCCCTCCACCTCCAAACTTTCAGTTTCCTTATCATTAAATCATACCTTTGATTTCAAAAAAGCATCTATCCTTGCCACTTACCCCAACCATAGTAAACATTTATTATCAGAATCCATTTATATCCATTTAGAACCTAATCCTGTAAACCATAAAATTGATAAACAGTACATTTCCCTCACTTATTCCCAGGTATTAAATCTTATTAAAAAACTATAACCTTTCCCTCACTTTTTTTTTTTTTTTTTTTTTTTTTTTTTTTTTTTTTTTTTTTTTTTTTTTTTTTTTTTTTATGCTGACAGTGATCTTTCTTTTTTGTTAAGTGTTTCAATTCTTATTTAACATCTTCCACGCCTTTTTAAAAAAAATAGTTCGGTTTCCATCCACTATGCTCCCCAAAATATGTCATATTGGCCACTGCCACCCCTTCCTGTCATTAATTACTTTCCCTAATTTTATTCTTTAACAGTCATTGTTAGTCAAGTCTTCAACCAAACCACAATCAGTAAGTTCATTTTTATTTTAATTTCTCATATTTCCCTAACCTCTTCCTTTGTCCAACTTTATTCTTTTTTATTTAAAAACTTGAATGTCTTTATTGACTTAACTGCATCCCTGACTATTTCTTCACTTACATTACATCCTACAGTCAACAATAGAACCATCATCGTGTTTATTATCCATCATATTCAATACACTAGCAGTACTGTATGTAAAAACAGCTCTCACTTTTTCAGTTTTACCATTACTTAAACTTCTAAAATCTTTACATTTTTGCTGTCAAAATAAGAGCCGGTCCATTAAATTAAAAAAAAAAAAAATTAACATTGTGTAAAAATTTATTTTCCTTTTAGAAAAATGATGTTTAAAACTATTTGAATTATAAATATCTTATATATGTTCACTTCTTATTTAAGTAGGCCTAGTAGATACTACATATTTTTATATTAGTAGGTACTATTATGCTATTCTATCTTTTTTCTTTACCTATGCTAACCATTTATATAATTTTTTTCTTTTATGTATAATTCTTTTCTTCTGTTGATAATTTTAATATAGTTAACAATCATTCAATATTTTTGGTGTCTCAGTGATTGTTCAAAATTCTACTTTTTTGCTTATAGACAGCCATTGGGCGAACAGTACTGGAGATACAACTAACCAAACTCGGACTGCTTCCCCCCGAAGGTCAGCTGCCCATGTCATTGAAATCCAAGTTTCAGTTATTATGGGCCAACAATGGCGACGTCATTAGCAAACAATATGCTGGAACAAATGCACTTAAGGTTATTTTTTTTTCAAATACTAATTTTACTTCATCTAATTACTAGCTGAAAGTACCCTGCTCCGCTAAGGTTTAATATCATTAGGATTAAGGACAACTTAAATAAGTAAAAGTTAAGCTTAATGTTGATAATTATTATTACTTAAATAAACCTAAAGAATTCCATCCTTAGAATAATTTCAATACGTAAATTTGACAATTTGCAAAAGGTAATTTTATATTATTTTTTTTTTTTTTTTTTTTTTTTTTTTTTTTTAATTATTTCTTTATTTCTTATATAATTTTAAAATTCACAATTTTAAATGCTGTAACAAAAATAAACCAGTCTCAAAATTAAATAAAATACTATTAAACAACTTAGTTATATACTGATATAATCATAATTTATAAAGAAAGAAAAATATACAAAAAAAAAACTTTCAAAGAATAAAAAGAAAAATAACATCCTAGTAATAAAATAAACAAAATTGTAACTATACATTCTTAAATATCTATACATTTTTATATACATACACGCATACATACTCATACATACTTACATACATACACATCTAAATACACACGCTCACACCTAATATATACATATGCAAACATATATACATAACATGCATAAACAAGTATATTTAAAATAACAATAAATATGATAGATTGGTATACTACATTAATAAATGTTTAGTTCTTTTATGTATATATCGTTTTGTACTATTTTTATTATAGTTACCAATATTTTTTATAAGTGGGTTTTTATTGTTTTTACACTTAATGAAAAATTGTTTACATATTTTCTCAATGATTTCGTTAATATAAGGTATACATAATTCTTTATGCATAGTTTTAATTTTAGTAAAGTATTCATACTTGCCAATAATTCTTAAACATTTGTTTTGGAATATTTGTAATTTTCTGTAGTTAGTTTTTGACATAAAGCTGAATATAGGGCTTGCATACGTAATTATAGGTCTTAAGCAAGCTTTATATAGTAATAGTTTATTTTCTCTGCTTATTCTAGAATTCCTATTAAAGTATGGGTATATAGTACACAGAGCCCTGTTTGCTTTATTACACACATAATCAGTGTGTGCTGTAAACGTCAGTCCTTTATCCATGTTAAGTCCTAAATACTTGATCTGAGTGGACCAAGGTACAGGCGTTCTGTTTACAGTCAGTTGGGGAATATTGTTTGGCCGTCTCTTTGTAAATATTATGGCTTGTGTTTTTTCCTGGTTTATTTTGATTTTCCATTTATTGTAAAATCGTTCTATTTTTTTTAGTGCCGTAGTCAGTCTATTGGTAATTGTGTCTGGTCTATAACTTGAAGTATAAAAAGCCGTATCATCGGCAAACAGAGATCTTTGAACTTTGAATGAGTTGGGAATGTCGTTTATGTAAATACTGTAGAGCGTTGGAGATAAAACCCCGCCCTGAGGGAGTCCGGCGGAAAGTGTACGTACTGTGGAGTAGTGGCCATCTATAGATACTTTTATCGTGCGGTTTGCTAAATATGATTTTATTAGAGCTATTAAATATGGTGGAAAATTGTAAAGCATCAGTTTGAATATTAGCCCGTTATGCCAAATACTGTCAAAAGCTCTTTGCACGTCGAGTAATACCATACCTGTGTGTTGTTTATTATTGAATCCCTCGGTGATGTGGTCGGTTAACCTGCCTGCCTAATTGGGCTATAGCAGAATGCTGATGTCTGAAACCGAATTGTTCGTTTATAAATATTTTGTTTATTTTTAATAAACGAATTTAATCTTCGAAATATTTTTTTTTCGGCTATTTTGCCTATAACACACAATAAGCTTATAGGTCTGTAGTTTTCTACAAGTTTTTTATCTTTATTCGGTTTTGGAATTGCTTTAATTATAGCCATTTTCCATACTTGTGGGTAGTATTTCAGTTTTAGCATTGTATTTATCAGTTGTACTAATCGTGTAATTCCTGAGGGTGGTAATTTTTTTAAATATATTGGGAATATTGCGTCATAACCAGGGGTTTTTTTTGTATTAGTTTTTTTCAGAATCTTAAAAATTTCTGAGTAATTACATTGTGCATTTTGGGGAGTATCTATATTTCCGTTTAATTTCCTTTTCACTTCTCTGTTTATTCTTATGGTGTGACTATTGGTTCCTAAGTTATTATTTTGATTACTAATTTTACTAAATGATCCGCTATCAGATTGGCTTTACCAGAAGGAGAAAATTCGGTTCTATTTAAATAGGTAAGAGGTGGGTATTGGTATGTTCTGCCTTTTTTAAAAATTTTATGTATTGACCATAGTTTATCAGTTGTTTTAACTTTACTGAGCATTTCGTTCCATTGTTTATTTGTCTGTTTAAATATTAGTTTGTTTATTAGTTTAGACAAGAATATTTCTATTGTTTTGAATGTTTTGATTAGGTATTGTTGGTGTTTACGCCTGAACATATTTTTTAATTTGATCAATAAATCAATATATGGATTTTTATTATTGCTATTTCTTTTAAAATTTAATCGGTTAAATGTTTGCTGTGTTGATTCGGCTATAGATGATAGAATATTATTTTGAAAATGTTCCACTGCTTTTTCAAAATCAGTTTTTGTTACTAATTGAAAATCGTTTTCGAGTTTTTTATTTATTATTTCTTTGTATTGTTTCCAGTTTATTTGTGTGTTGAATTGTTTATTATTACTGTGATGCTTAAATTGGAATTTGATCTGATACGCTAGTGGGTTGTGATCCGAGGTTAGTTCCGCCACTGAGTGAATTTTGTTTATTGTTATATGTTCGCGCCGATCGGCGCTTTTGTGTTAAGGGGAAATGAGAAAATTGTAAGTTAGTTCAAGTGACGCCCTCTACCGACTTCCCTCATTAACCGGCCCTTTACTTAGTTTTCCTATTGCCAACCAGAGGGCAGTTGACTTTATTAACTCTCGCAAAGTTTAATATGCGGGAGTTCTAATCGCAATCTTAATCCCCTCAGGACCATTCTCGGTCACTCTGTTCCTGCACTCTGCCCTGGATGCACCTACTTTTGTCCAAGACTTCATAGTCTTCCTAGTTTACATGCTCAAGGCTCACATAGCCTTCCGAGAACCTTTTATATGTTAAAAGTGTTTTCCTTTCGTGCTACAACCAGTAAAATTTTCCTTTTGACTTTAATGAGTGGTGATAGCAGAGGAGGAGAGTTCAATCAAGTTTTACAGGCCACAAGGAGCGTTCGCCTGTCTGTGAGGACTTCAGGGGCCCCGCGAGAGCTAGAAGGCGACCGCAACCAGGTGAGTGCGCTTATCTGTATTTTTTGGTTGAATTATTTTCCCGCTAACATCTCCCCAAAGTTGCAGAACCTCGCTTTGATTAAATTCTATACAGTCCATTTTTACTGCGCCGAGGCGAGTTATTCGCACCGGCAATTTTCATTAACATTATATTTTTTGTTAAGACTAAGTCTATAGTACTTGGTTTCCTGGAGTTATCAGTGGGATAATAAGTTGGTTTATCTGGTGCATTTATTTTTATATTATGTTGTAGACAATAGTCCAGTAATTTTGTGCCATCACGATTATTATTAAAACAATTCCATGCAAAATGTTTTGAATTAAAGTCCCCCATGACAACTAATCTGCTATTTAATTTAAAAATATTGTCCAGGTTTCTTAATTTTAATTTCTTGTGTGGTGGTTTGTAACATGAAACTATTGTCATTGGATATCTATCATGTTCGATTTCTACTGCTATAGCCTCTAGGTTCTGTATATTAGAAACTTTAATACGGTGGTGTTTAATGGATTTGTGAATAATTAGGGCCACTCCTCCACCATGCCTATTTCTATCTGCTCTGTGTACTATATAACCCTCAATAATTAAGGAATTAGCATCACTCAAATGTGTTTCCACTATACCCGCAATTTGTACATTATTAGTTTTTAAAAACTCTTTGAAAAGTTGTTTTTTATTTACAATGGACCTACAATTCCAAAACATAACATTAATTTTACAATTATTTGTCATATTTAAGCAAATATTTCCATAATACCTTCAATTAAAACACTAATTTTATCAAAGGGGTCATTACTTATTTTTAATTTTCCTATTGTTGTTTTGACTGTCTTTATAATACGGGGTAGGTTAATTGATGTAAATAAGTCTTTAAGTTCTTTTAGAAAATTAAATTGGCCGGTACCTGTAGTATCATTATTTTCAGTAGTTGTAGAGAAGCCCTTAATTTCCTTGGTGGCTGCTAGTGGTGGGTGTTCTTGAGACCTAAATTGGAATTTTGAATGACTTTTTTGAGTTTCATTTATTTTCCAGACGCTTCTTTTCTTTTTTGCTTCTATTTGCTGGATTCTAAAGGGGCACTCTGGGTGGTTTGCCGCATGATTTTGTCTGCAGTTTATGCATGTCAAGTCGCCATCTTGTTTCATGCATTCCTTTGTTTCGTGTTCCTGGGCACATTTCAAGCATTTAGGTTTTCTATGACAGTTTTTGGCTATGTGAAAAAAAGATTGACACCTAAAGCACTGTGTTGCTTCTTTTGAATTTCTATATCGCTCCCATCTGATATGACATTTGCATACATATTTGATTTTGTTAATTTTGATAATTTCTTCCATATTTTGTAGCGTAATTACATAAATTGGAAGTTTAATTTGATTTCCTTCTTCAGTATTTTTTATAAACTGAGTTGCTTTAATAGCTGCAACATCTTGTGTTTTTAAGTCTTCAATAATATCACCTACCTCTACAGAAGGAGGCAGCCCCTTTAATACAAATGAAGGAGTTTTATCTTCATGTAAAGTATAAGTGTGGTATTCACCTTTGTTCTCTGCTATTAAATTTTTTAGAGTATTAAAATCTTCTTTAGTTGTAGTATAGATTAGCATTCTGTTGCCTTTGTATTTTAAATGATACTGATTTTTTATATTCTTATTTAAATGCTCAAGTGAGCTTTTATAATTTTTAAATCTATTATATAGGACAATCGGTGGAATTTTCGGTTTTTTATTAGTTGGATCTAAGAATTCTTTTGGAATGTCCTCTTCATCATCGCTCAGAATATCATAGATGTTTTTTGAAAGTATTGACGTACCTTCTATTTTTTGTTAGCAGTTAATCTTTTTCTTTTTGTTCCTTTTCCTATTTGCACCTCTTCCCATTGTTCCTCACTATTTGAAGCACAAAATTCCATTGTACTGATACTTTTAAAGAACAGTAGAAACGGAAAGAAAATGAAGAGAGAAAATAAAATAAAATAAAATAAAAGTCAATTTCAGACGCTGCCCGTATAGATAGGGCAGGGTCTAATCATGTTGTATTGGGCACGGTATTATCACTGTTCACTGTACACTGTATGAGCACAGACTGGATATTATTTTGATAGTCCTCCAGTGAAGCTTTGAGGCAGCACTACCATCTTACCCAGCTCTGATACCAGACCATCAGCTTTTCTTATGGCATACTTTAAATGAATATAGTCTCAACTTCTCAACTTTTTTGATTTTTTCGAATAAAGTTTAGTCTTTCTGTCTCTATTTTTGTGTACATATCAAGCATAAATTGGTTGAGGAGATTACAAAATTAAATTAAATAAGGTTCTTCACCTCCTCGTTCCATCAACATTTAGGCATAAAAATCAGCTGCAGACACAGTTTTCTTAAGTAGTGTATTGGTGTTTGGGTCACGCTGAGGGATGTTAATTCTGTACCCATCTTCTCCATGGTAGAAAGAGACGATACTGAAGAGAATCATATACTTGATAGAACTCACTGGTTCTTATCAGTTTTTTGTCCCTGCTGTGGAGAACTATGTCTCGCTTTTCAAACACCTGGCCAACAATCAAGACAGCAACTTCGTTAGCGGTAGGAGTATTGTAACGTCCTCAGTGAACATTTGAAGGCTTCTTGTCAGCACTGATAACCACCTGGAAATCTTGTAGATCTTTCTGTTTCTGTTTACAACTATAAGGAACTTAATTTGTGGTCAAAGTGTACGGTTTAAACATCTAACCTATTTTTTTAACTTAGCTTATCTCCAAATACCATATGACAACTAATCTATTATTATTATTCACCCAATAAAAATTGCAATCGCATTTTTCGCTAATTAGCCGCGATCCAGGCCGATTTTTAAAAATTCCTTTCTTAGTGAGCACCTACAGGCCCTATAGGAAGCTACATATCGAATTTCATTCCAATCCGTTCGGTGGTTTGTGAGATTTCATGTTAAATGAGTGAGTGGTATTTGACAAATATATAGTAGATAATCGATAGATTTTATAATTACTTACTTACTTAATCTGAACCTCTTTTACCGCTGAGCAGTGTGAGGTTCCTTCTTATAGAGCCTGACCCAAGAAGCCCTGTCTTGCACCAGCTGCCTTCTCCTCCTCCAGTCCATTCCTCTTCTGTTAAAGGCCTCTTTGATTCCTTCCTCCCAGGTCTTCCTTGTGGTCGTCTTCCCTCTACTCTGGCCTCATGAGTAACTCTGGCAATTTTGTCTTCAGCCATTCGCGAGACGTGCCCAAACCACCTGAGTTGGTTTTCTTGGATAATTTCTTCTGCCGGCCTCAGGTCTAAGTTTGTTCTTATTGTAGAGTTCCTCACACGATCTCTTCTTGTTTTTCCCTCTATTTTTCTTAAATAGCACATTCCCATGGCTTGGATTTGGCTTTTGTGTTTGGAAGTAAGGGTCCAAGCCTCGCTTGCATAAGTTAGAATAGGGAGGAAAGTATTCTTGAAGACCACCTTCTTTGTTGCCTTTGAGACTTCTTACTTGTCTAGGAAGCCCGTCTTGAGGGAATAAAAGCATCTTCCAGCTGTCTTTATTCTTTCCTTAATGTCCCCATCTACCCTTCCATACTCATTGAGATGGGCTCCCAGGTATTTAAAATCTGTCACCTGCTCCAAACTGTTTCCATCTAGCCTAACGATTCGGTCCCCATGGTCTCTTCTTCTCCCTATCATCATATATTTTGTTTTGGAGATATTTATTTCCATATTTATTATCTCCAGCTCAGCTTGGAGGATCCTTAGGTTAAACTGCAAATTTCGGCAGTTATTTCCCAGTACAACCATATCGTCGGTAAACGCTAATACCGTATACTGGACACTCTGAAGATTCCTATATCCAAGATAGTATGGCCTCATCCTATTTTTTGCTTCCTTTAGGGCAGAGTCCAACAATAGGATAAACAAGAGAGGGCTTAGGCTGCAGCCCTGTCTGATCCCCTGACCTGTCGTGAATTCTCCCGAAGTATGGTTGCTCATCCTGACTACATTCCTTTGCATTTCATACAGGCTTAGTATGGCTTTCTTCAGTCCTGTTTTGACGCCATATTCTTCCAGAGCTCTTGAAATATCCCCTTTCTGTACCCTGCCGAATGCTTTGTTTAGGTCCACGAAGCAAGCAAATACCTCTTTGTCCCTTACTATAACTGTTCGCAACCTTTCCCACTCTTCCATTCAAGTCTCCCATTATTGTTGGTACACCTTTGCATATATCGATCTCATTTTGGACCGTGTCGAAAAATGCTTCCTTTTCCAGGCTGGTCGCGTTTTCATTTGGTCCATAAGCTATGAATAGAAAGTATAAGGCATCTCCGCTACACACTTCTTCTTGCATGAGTCTGTCATTAACAGCCCTCCAGTCCTTTACACAGTAAGCCAAGTTTTGATGAAATAGGCATGCTACTCCACTTATTCCATGTTCCCCTGGATTGACTCCTATATATAATAATATATTTATAATTACATTTCTTCAATATTGGCCCAGTGTAAGGCACTGTACTCCTAACTCTCGAGCCTGAGTTTGAGTTCAGCTGTAGGCAGAAAATTTATTTTCGGTTATTTCAGCCATGGCTCAACTTTGGGGTCCAGAGACCCTCCTGGTGTACAACCACCCTTTATTAAGTAGTTACCCTTAAATCGGGAAAATCCTGGGGGTTGAGTGGGATTCTGACCATTTCCATTTCCTGTATAATATAATCTATTATTTCTCCTTAATACAAATAAAAGTTATTTACCAAATAAGATTACAAATAAAATTTATAAATAATAACAAATATAAGTAATAATAACAAATAAAAGTTATAAATAAAACTTATAAAAGTTGTTTACCACTACCTGAACATAAGTCTTTATAAAATATTTTTATTCTTTGCCACTCAGTATTCATCCTCTAATTATTAATATATCCTTTTTTCCTTTCTATAAATCTAAAAGTTATTGCACTGTTCTTGCTAAATTTCATTTTCCTCACATTTGCCCCTTATTTTATTTCATTTCTCTTTCCACTATGCACATTTGTAATTATCCTACTATATATGTCCCAATATTTATCACTACTTTACAGCTGTACTTCTCATAGTTTTATTTATTATTAACTATATAGTCAACTCCCTACTGTTACTATTAATTTTATTCTATATTTTGTATCAACTCATTAACTTAACCACTATATCTCATAAACTCTATATCTACTCTTTTTTATATTTACCAATTATATTGTTGTATTTACCCATTCCCTATCATCCCTTTAAATTTGTTTTATTGTAATTCAATAGTTTACATTTTTTGTCTTCAGTGCCGTCAGATATTAATTCAGTTATTTGTCCTCAATATCTCATTAACTCTGTATCTACTCATTTTTTATGTTTTCCAATTATTTTTAATTCACTAATCAACTATCTTTTTATTTATTTTTTATTTTTAATATCTTCTCAGTCCAAGTTAATTCAATAGTCTGTATGCATTGTCTTCATAACCTTTAAGTATTAACTCATTAACTTGTCCTCATTATCTCAACAACTTAGTATCTGCATTTTTTATGTTTACCAATTATTTTGTTGAAATTACTCATTAGCTTTTAAGTAACTATCACTCATTTTAATTTATTTATATTTTAATTCTAATTTTAGCCTTAATTCAGTAGTCTTTATGCATTGTCTTTAGGGCCTTTAGATATTGCCTTTATGTTACTATCCTTACTCTTATACATTTATTTATTTATTATTTTATTTTTATTTTTTCTTACTCTTACGTATGTTTTGTGGTGTCTGTTTTTTCATATATTTTTTACAATTTCGTCATACCTTGTTGCTTATTTTCTTTTCTTCTAGCCCTCATGAAGACTTGCAATGCAAGTCAAAACGTTGGCTTTAACAATTAAAATAAAATAACAATTTTATTTTGATCTGCTAAGTATCTATGACTGCCTACCCTAACTATCTACATCTCAAATAAAAGTTATATTATGATAATTGAACTGTTTTGTTTCATTGGTGAAAATTAACATTATACTTCCAATAGCATCCTGATGTTTGCTATTATTAACAAATGTTATTCATCAATGTTCAGAAATTTAAATCTATCTTTTCAACTACAAAATACATCCAGATGTCTCTTGACTACTACGTTAATGTTATTTTTTAGATTTCTACTCTTCTTCTTCTTTTTTGATTAGTTAATAAACTTGTTTTGAATGGAAAATACATTTGTAAATAATAATTATAGTAAGAAAAACGTTTTTTGAAAAGTTAACTTTTTTTTTATATTTAGGGAGATTATACTCGAACTGGGGAAAGAAAGTTTACTGGACTGATGAAAGATGGGATGAATTCTGCTAATCGGTGAGTGTTTTGTATCACTTAACTTGTTTTATCGCAATAATTTTTATTAAAGAATTTTTTTTTTATGTTTCAACATAGATTCTTATGTTGAATTTGAACCGGATTTCAGTTATTATTATCATTTTTTAATGAATTCTACTATTAGATTAACATTTCTTTCTATGGTCCTAGGAAATTTTTTTTTTTATAATTATTTATTTTTTTATTTTTCATGAGGTTTAAATGAGAATGTCACATGTTATCTGCCATATTGACTCGCTTTTCTTCAAATCACAGTATTAATATTCTTTTATTAAAAACAATTGTAGAGAAGTTAAAAATTTCAGAAATTATTAAACTAGGAAAATTATTACCAATTTAATTTAGGTTTTTTATTATTATACAATCTATTCTGAAAATAAATCCTTACTTCAGACCTTATAGAGCCTATGTGGCAGGTTCTGATAAATGTGCCTGTTTACTGACATTACTGTATTTTTGGGTGTGGTCAGCACTGTGCTGCTCCCCCCTGACTGATTTCAACTATTAAGAGGGCTGATTAATCTCTGGAAAGGTCAATCAAACTACTGCTCTCATTCTGGCAAAGCCCTTTTGTCTTCTGCTAGAATTGGGATTAGTATTGAGGATAGGCCTTGCGTGGATCTCCTTATGTGTGTCCCACGGGTGGTGTATAAGGGAATGGTTGATGGAACTTATTTGCAGGTGTGATCCCATAGGATTGTTGTAGAGTGTGACATAGCTTTGAATACCCAATTCACTTATTGTTTTGTCCAACAAACTGTTATGGATCTCTCTGAGGTAAAATGCTTATATTATCATCATATGATGGTGCTACAGTCTTTGTTGAACCCTGGCCTCCACAATCCTCTTCCACTCAGATCTGTTTTCATCTGCCATTCCCCATCTTTTTACCCCCAGAATCCGAAAGGTTGTCCTCTACAAGTTCAAGCCAATGAAGTCGAGGCCTACCTCTCATCTTTCCATCCAGGTGTCCCTCCAACATCATTTTAGAGAGCCTACCAGATTCCATCCTTTGTAAATGCTTTAGCCATCTTATTTGTCCCTTCTTTATATGCGTTGCAATTTCTGGTGATGCATATAGGCTCTGCCCTTCATTAGTTGGGCCAATATATTTTTTGGAGGATTTGTTAAGCAATCTTTCTTCATATAGTGTCAATGTCCAAGTCTCACCTCTGTATATAATGACCGGTTGTAGGATCGTATGATAAACTCTTTATTTTGAGAGTGATATATCTCTATTTCAAAAAATTTTCATCAAAGAACAATAGCACCTATTTCCAGCTATTATTCTTGCTTTAATTTCTTCTTTGATACTATTATCCTCAGTGATGAAAGTACTCAGGTGCTTAAACTTTGGAACTGTCTCAAAGCGGTATCCAAACACTCATATACCTTTAGTTATTTAAGGATGCAAAACATGGCCACTTACTTTAAGGGAAGAACATAGCCTTCCAAGTTTTCGAAAATAAAATAATGCATAGAATATTTGTTCCAAAAAAGGATGATCATAATGGAGAATTCAGAAGGCTTCACAATGCGGAATTATGAGATATTCAGTGAGCATAATTCATGTTATAACATGAACAGCAACATATAAAATCGTTGGATTTTATGATGACTGAATTAAAAAAAAAAGTAATCAGTTTTGAGCCATTAGGTAAACGTCCAATGGGTAGCACCTAGACATAGATTGTAGGATTGTAGTGAGCAGTTCAGTTGGTGGTATCATCATCGAGCCTTTGGGTTCGCTGAGCCTTTTTATTTGTTCATTTATTGAGGATAAAAAGCTATACTAAACTGTTCCCTGTTTTTTTTTTTTTTAAACTGAATGAAAATGATTTTTGAATAAAATGTGAATCAAAAGTTGGAATAGAAAAAATAAATAAACGAAACTTTTTAGTGTTAATATAATTTTTATTACCAACTAAGCTGCATTTTGTCCAGAGAAATAACCATCATAGTTTTTTTATACACCTCAATATCTCAGTTTAAAGTATCAACTTAATGTTATTGAACAGGCTTGAGAATGGAATAGCATTAGATAAAAAAAATAAAGAAAGAAAAGAAAACCTAAGTTTCAGTGCTACTGAATGAATGTATCTTGCGGCAATATATTTAGGCTTACTTACTTTTGCAGCTCAAGTTTGTTCAAGCTATGTTATCTTTAATTCAGAACCATCTGACGTAGTTCTGTAATTATTAGCTACTTCAGATCTGTTGTATCTGATGACTTGGAGCAGTTAAGTATCGATCTGTGTCAAGGTCAGTTACCCCTTGAAGGGTTTCCTCCTCCGAACATTAATGTGGATCTTTGGAGGCGGGATGTGAAGGACATCCTGTCATCGAAAGTTTACTCTTATGATCCTCTCGCCAATCAGCTCTACATTGGTATAGCAGCCGTTTCTTTAGCAAGGTTTGTTTTTTTTTAACATGCATTTTTTTTTTTTTGCCTTTTTTTTAACTGGTTGACTTATGACCAGAAACCGGATTTTTATGCTATTTCCTCCTTTTTTAAGCAGCTGTCCGAATACCCATCAAAATCAGTGAATTTAGTCAAATCAAACTCATTATATTTTAAATTTGTGGCATTTATTTAATTCTGATTAAATCTATCTTACTTTGAATAAAACAATTATTTTACAATAGAACCTCGCTAGTCTGACTTTCTGGGTAATCCGACCCTCCCACAGAGTCCTGTGGGTGCACAATATTTTTCCAGAATCCCTTATGGTCCAGTAAAGTTTTACATATTGATATACAAAAGGTTGGGTGGTTTTGTTTTACTTAAAAAATTTTTAGTGTTTGTGTGCTATATGTATGCCATATTTTGAAGTTTGAAGCATTGTCGTTCATTAATTGGTAGCATCAAAACTTTGTGACCTTTTCTACATTTCACCAAAATATCTGCTGCACAGTTGGTTCTAAAGAAAACCTTTTTATGTTCAAAATCAAACTAAACTAAACTAAATTTTCTGCAATTTGAGCTGATAATAAGCTCTGTAGCTTAAGTGGGGACTAAGACTAGCTTTCAAATTTTCGGAATTCTCTCAAAAAGTGGCAAAAATTGTGAATTTGTTTCCAGGTTTGGTCTATTCGTCCTCAAAAACGACATTTAGAGCATACTTCGTTATGAGCAAGATGAGTTGGTTTGTTACAAATTTAACAAAATATAGTGTTATTATAGCATATGCTTCTATCTATAATAGCTGACTAAAACATATTTATGCAAACAAATTATTAAATTAGTGTATATAATGTACGTTTCCATTTCATTTACTTTTTTAAAATTTTAATTTATAACTTTTAATATAATTATAATACACTTTTAAGTATGAAAAGTCTGTTTTATTGAAATCTCCAGTTAATCCATTACGCCCTACCCCTTGTTCCCTTGGGTCACATTAGTGAGTTTCTACTGTAATTACAATTTTGTTTTAATTAAACTAAATTTTATTTTTATAAATCCCTGGTATTGAGAACAGACCTAGAGAGAGATAGAGGTAGAGAACCTATCAGTATAACCTGTTATGAAGAAAAAATAATATAATGAATTGAATATTGTTGAAAAGGCTTTTTTAGATTACAGGCTTTTTTACTTTATGCAAAAAAAAAAAAATTTGCTCCTTTAAGAAATGGTTTCTGATTTTAATTTTTTTATGTGTGCTGAATTTGAATCTTAAGGCAAAAAATTCTAGCATAATTTTTGAGAAATTAGAAGTTATTTTTGAAAAATCTGAAATTGTGTATCATTTTTTTTTTTTTTTTATTTAATTTTTTTTTCACTCCCATTAATATTTTTTATGACTCTAATATTTACAAGTATGCTGAATTTGAATCAATAGCTAAAAATGTTCTATTAAGCACCATTTGTTAGAGATTGGAGGTTTATTTTTTTTAAAACAACTGGAATAGGACTTTTTTCGGTGAAAAAAGGAAATATATAAAATAATAATATTTAATACTGAACATAATGAATGTGTAAATTTTTTTCCTTTTGTACTCTACATCATGTGTCTTCCATTGTAGTGTCCAATAGTTGTCACCAGCATCTTCTTATTGCATCTACCGCTATACCTTTTTTCCATCTGGACTATCCATCTTGATGGAATTGTTTCATCGATTCAATTGTTCATTTAAAACTGCTCCCAAGTTATGTGATAAAAGCCTTATATGATTAAAGCAATTCTTAAACAATGTCATTTATGCTACTAGTCCAGTGTTTAAAAGTTTTAAAATAGGGCTTAAAGTGGAAAGTTTATGGGTAATTGATTTCTATGGCTTACTTTATATTTTTTGAGGTGCTTAACACGAATCTGAAGTTGTCCAACAAAGTTTCCATCTGCAAATATGAGACAAATAAAAAAAAAAATAAACAATTTTTAATTTTTTTTTTTTCCTTTTGCTTTTGATTTTGCTTTTAACTTGCAAGTAATCATTTTAAACAAAATACCCTGCTTTATTAAAACAAAGAAGAAAAAATAACCCACAATTTATGTCCTTATGTTTTTTTTGTCAGACGTAAGGTATCCAAGTATTATAGAGGATTATAGGAGGTAGAGATGCCAAATGGTCTGATGTCCTGTATGCGACCTAAGGTAGTATTTATACCTCACTTTATTTAATGACATGGTATTCTTGTCGTTCACACAGATGTTTGAACACTCTTTAGTCCAGCTTTTCTGCAGTCACAGTTTTTCTTGCAGGTCTTTTTGCATTTGCAGGATATTAGATTCAAAACTGATTGAGGTGCTGGTGGATGTAGCATGGTTACTATTATCTGTTTTCTTCCAACCCCATTGTTCAGGGTCTTTTACATTTCCTAGCCATTCTTGAACTTGCAAATACACCCTCAAGGAATGTAGCCGAGCTGCATCCTCAGTATGAGGTAGAGACACCAAATGGCCTGATGGCTGTCCTATATGCAGACCTAAGGTAGCATTTATACCTTACTTTGTTTAATGACATGGTATTTTTGTCGTTCAAGCTATACAATGAGGTAAAAAATCAGTCACAGCATCTGAATTTGCCGTAGGATCTTTAAAAATCCCCAATGGTTTTAGATAATGCATGGTTTTTCTTTAGAGTCTGAAGAAACCTTATCTTTCCTACTTTGGACGAGGCTGATGTTGTATTGCAGCCTTCCATAGCATGCGAAAGCAATATATTGCTAGCAATTAACTCATCAAATATGCAGTCAGGTGAAAAGATTAAGGACGAAACTGACCCTTTCCCTGGCTTTAGAAAGTATATGTTTGAGTGCAGACCCCTACAGCGACCAACCATTATTACCAGCAAGTCTATGTCTTCACCTACAACAACTAAAGAGTTATGAAGTTGTGCAAGGTCCATAGCTGTGGTGACAATAAGTGTATCTGCATCCTCTTGTGCCTGCTTCGTTTCAATGTTAGCTGCTGCAAAAGTGGCCCTCAACATTAAAATCAGATGCTCTTTGTTTTTAATATTGCTTAGAAATTTATCTTGTGACACAGTAGGAACCATTATTTCGTTGAACATTAAATTAACAGAGGTTTAACTTTTAGGCTCCCTAACCAAGAAAGGGTCAGGAGCAGGAATTTGGAGATTGAGCGATAAAAAGTGCACATCTCTCCCTCTGGGGAAATATGCCACAGTATTTCAGTCTGAGGTAATGGTAATCTGTTTCTGTGCACAACAACTAATAGAGGATAGAACACGGAACAGAACCATAAAGATTTACTCAGACAGCCAGGCTGCCTTGGGGGCTCTGAGAAATGTTACAACCAGATCTAGGCTGGTGGAGGATTGCAAAATATACCTCAATAAGCTGGCTGAAAACAACAGTATCTGGGTAGAATGGGTCAAAGGCCACTCCAATATTGCAGGAAATGAGAAGGCGGATGAACTGGCCAGACAAGGTTCGGACAGCAAACCCATTGCTCCTGAACCTATCTGTGGAATAGCATGGAGCCTAGCTAAAAGTGAATAGCAGGGCTCTATAACAGCATCGCCTCTCGGAACTGGCACATGGAAAAACTGAGACAGTCAAAACTGTTTCTGGGGGGGCACTGTAAGAAAAGAGGCAGTCAACTCCTCAATCTTGACAGAGCCAAGCTCAAATACCTGACAGAAATGTATACAGGGCATTGCAGATTGAACAAACATCTCTGTACAATGAAAATTAAGACCTCACCGATTTGCAGATTCTGTAACAGGGAGGATGAGACGCCTTACCATATCATATGTGAATGCGAGATATTGGCAAGGAGGAGATTTCTTCACTTTGGGGAAGAAATCATCATAGATCCGAGTGTGGACATTGACCCTATTAGCATAATAGGGTACATGAAAACACTAGGACTGTACTAAATAGTACAGGACAAACGGCATAGGCACAATGAGCCTCTTGGCTGAGGTGCCACCACAGCCGGTTTCAAAAAAAAAAAAAAAAAAAAAAAAAAAAAAAAAACAGGTTTGTTTACGTGATCTTCTTGCTCTCTCAGTATATTTAGCACCTGTACAGCATTCTTTTTGGGAGTATCCATCGTACACAACACTCTCCTTGTACTTGGACTTAACAAATGACAGGTAACTTTCACAAATTGATGAAAATTGTTGAATCTGCTCTAGACAACTTTATGCAACAAATATCCATGACATACACACTTCCTTGAAAATTTGGGTGTTAAGTTGGCGTAGAAGCTTTGTATAAAGCAAACTTGGTTCCTTTCCGCATACCATAGTCATCGAAAAGAGACAATGGATACGGCTCACTTCGTATTTGAGGAACTCTTCAAGTTCTTCATCAGACTGTTTAGCAATTGTCATTCTTTGAAATATTATTGTTGGGTTGATGGGAATTGTTTCATCTTGTATTTTGATAGCACTGTTCATCGTAGCTAGTGGCAAAACTCTATCTTTCATTACGTCTGACAAAAAAAACATAAGGACATAAATTGTAGGTAATTTTCTCCTCTTTATTATAATATAGAAAGGCATTTAAATTATTACTTTGCAAGTTACAAGCAAAAAAAGAAAAAGAAATAAAATGTTTTACTTTTTTTAATTTTTCTCATATTTGCCGATGGAAATTTTGTTGGACAACTTCAGATTCGTGTTCAGCACCCCAAAAAATATAAATTAAGCCATAAAAAACATTTACCCATAAACTTTCTAGTTCAAAATACCTTTTTACTGAACTAAACAAAGCCTAATACTTATGCTCTCCAATTTTTTTCATTTTGTTATACATTATAAAAGTTTCAAAATTAAATAGGTTTTTCTATTTTTTGTTAAAGCTTTCAATGATAAAAAAATGCTGGAAATGTCAACAACTCATTTTTCGACCTAAAACACAAATTTGACAAAAAATGGTACCTGATTAAGATTTTCTGACTTCAGATTCGTATTCAGCACACTTAAAAACATGATGGGAACAACATTTTTGTTGATGGTAATATTTTGATGCAGAACAGTATTATTTCTTTGTTCCCTCTTTTACCCATTTTAAGATTAATTGATTTCTTCTATTTGTATGTTTCCTTAATTTTTCATATTGTTTTATATAAAAAAATAATTTAAGATATACATTGTACAATTCATTTAAAGCGCCCTGAAATGTATTGTAAAATTTATATTTATATTATTTTCTTCGGTATAAACATTTATAAAAATTATTGTGTATTTGTGCTATTCATAACTTATTTTGTTTTATATATATTTTTTTTCACTGCATAAAAATCCGATATCTGCTTATTACCAAGATATTGTGACTAATAAGTGAACTAGTTTGTAGTTAGTGAGTGATACTAGCGGTTCCTTGCCCTATTGTTATTTGCGGTTTGCTTTATTCAGTGCATGGGAAAGAATCATGCTATAATGCTCCTTTCTGGATTTCGATATAGATTGTGGGTAACTCTGTGCCTTATGGCAATACTTAACACCTTCTATCTTTACTCGATCATTATAATTTGGCCTTACATTTTATTTTCTAAATAAAAAGGAACATCGTGTTTAATCAATGTGATGTGGCAAAAATTGCCTTTGTGAAGTTTATTATCCAGCTTATAGCTTATAGCCAATAAGTGGAAAATAAAAAATCTAGTGCCTTACAACCTCTGAATTTGAAATGCTTTATTAATTATTGTTATAATGCTGTCTTAATGTTAGCTTGGTGTGAAAATTTCATATAAAAATTAGTTTGATTTAATTATTTGAGCTGTTCAATGTGTGAAACAAGAAGTAAGATTTTAAATAGCTCTTAAAAACTATTAAAGTGGTTATATTCTACGTATAAAGAAATTGGGAGCGATCTTTTTTTAGGGTTGAACCGTCATACTGAAGAATGTATGCCATTCACATCATTAAATTTTTTTTATTCAGGATGCCATGTAAGTGGGTCATTGCCTGGTGGTTACACTTTCGAATATCAATCTGGTTAACAAAAGATAAGGGTGATGCTGTTCAGTTCCAATCACTTCAATAAGACAGATAGGAGGCTCCTTACTTTTTCAGAATTTTTAATTGTTCTAAGAAAAAAAAAATACTTGTAAGGCACTTTTAAACTTTCTAGTTCATCAGAGCATCTGGTTAGTTCTGAGATAAGGTTCTTAACAATTTGTTTTTTTATTTCTGGATAGTTCTGGAGGAAAGTTTGAAAAAGTTGAAGTAAGGTCTTCTGAGATGTAACTAGAGTGAACAAGTAATTTTGAAGAAGTGAACAAGATCTTGATGAAAGGAAGTATGTAAGGGTAAACAAATTTACATATCTTTGGATTTCAGGTCACGTCAGTCAATAATGTATCTATGGAAATAGGGAAGAGCCTAGTGGCAGCTAATATGGCACATTTCGCTCTACTAAAGATATTTCGCTGCAGACTTGTTACTAGGTGGATTAAACTCGTCATCTATAAGACCCTAGTTTACCCTGTTCTTACCTATGCTTCCGAAACAGGGACAATCTCTAAAAGTAATGAAAATGATCTAACATTCGAAAAGAAGATTTTCCTTAATAATAGGTTCAGTGAGAGATAGAGGTTTGGGAGGAACAGAGAGCTCTATAACTTGTATAAAGGTATAAATGTGGTCAGGTTTATAAAGTTGGGGTAACTTAGTTGGACTGGCCTCTTAGTTAGAATGAGGGAGGATGAGATCCTGCATGACATTGTCTAGCGCAAGAGGTGACGTGCTGGTTGGCCGCAATTGAGATGGATCAATGGCTTATTCCACCGGATGCAAGAAGCCTATAAGAGATCAAAGCTGGAGATCGGCTGCACAGGATCGAGCCGAATGGCAATGGCACATACAGGAAGTCAGGACCTACCAAGGGTTGTAGCGCCATGTAGAAGAAGAACAGATGAAAGGCAGAGTGATTCTACACCCAAATATAGAAGACTGTAAAAGAAAGAGACTTGTCAAAAGTGTAAAAAATAAAAGTCTGATAAGATGCATTTATTTTATTTCTACTCAAAATATTATTGTACAATAATATTGTAAATTCAGCTATAGTCTTTTACCAAAATAATTTCTGTTATTGCAATCCTCATTGAAAAATTTAGTTTAAATCAGTTTTTCCTTCATTCATGACCTCCACTTTTACGTAAGGAATTATTTACATAAAAAAGGAACATCTGAATTATGATTTTGTAGGAAGAAAGATTAACACTTTGTTTCATAAATGATAAATCCTTGGAAGTGGATGCCGAGGTTTGAGTACTTTTCTTCTACTTCAGAAATAACTACTTCTCACCAGACCAATTGACTAATTTTTTTCTTCAGATTCTTGATAAATACAATATTAGCCATTTTATCATCAAAATCACAAAATAAAGTTTAAGCCAAGCTTAAAAGACAAAAGTGAAGAATCCTCTGTTCCTGAACTGTAAGGAAGGGGTAAAGGAAAAAAAATTATATTGTTAATGAGAATTAAGAATTCTGTTATTAAATTGTGAGTCTAGACAGTATCGAGCTGTTGGCTCAAATGGCGTGTCAAAAATTTGGCAAAATTTAATTATTTCTTACTATGTATTTTAGTATCATTGTTTCATGTTGGCAAAGGTTGATATTTCTGCGGTGTAGTTAGCACCTTAAAAATAGAAAAAGACATATAAAATGTTAGCTTTACGATTTTTTAACATTCTAGGCAAAAATCACATTTTGTTGTTTCAAATGTACCAATTTTTGCCATACCTCTTCAGCAGATTGAATACCACTGTATTTCTTGATTGACTTATTTTAGCACAGGTCTACCTACAGCTTATTATCTGTCAAGTTGCTAACTTTATATTGCACCTTGAAACAGTTTTTTTTTTTTCTTTATTTTAGTTTGTAGGTATGTTTTTTAATTTTAATTTTTAATTCTTATCAAGTATCTTTAAAATTTATTGTTTTAAAAGTTGACTTGTGTATTTAAATTTTTTTCTGTTCAGATTAACTAATTAATTGCTACATTGTATTTTTTAACATGGTACATGTTTTCAAGAGTGTAACCGTCCGTGATCTCTCATAACAATTATTATTGTTACCCATCAATAACAAAAATTAATATTATCAATTAATATTAATTTTTTTAATATTACATTGCTGCTTCATGGTCACACTAGAGCCTAGTGTGACTTGTTTATAACAAAAATTCCAGTATAACACGTAGTGGTTCTTGTACAGACATTACATTACCTACTTTAATATATATATATATATATGTATATTAGCTATAACTAAAAAATGATTTCACATACTGATCCTACCCTAAAGTAAATATATACCTATCCAAAAAACATGTACCATGTTTCCTTGCTTTGATCCTTGATCTAAACTGGAATAATTTTTTTTTTTCCAATTTCTTATTCTTAGACCTTTTTTTTTTTAATTTTTAATTTATTGTAATTTGTTTTATACTATGACTTGTATAGTGATTGTAATTTATTAATATTATTTAATATTCCTAAAATATGAGAATAAAAAGAAATCCATGATTAATTTTGAATTATTTTAAATGAAATTTTCATATTTTGTTATAATTTAGTTTTTCCAACTATGTTATTAGATCTTGGTTTTGCTTAAAAATTAAATAATCTTAATTTTGCCTTGTCGATGAATGTTGTTTATTAAGTCAATAGCTTATATTTTCAATTTTTTCCTCTGGTTTCTAGTTTAATAATGCATAAAATTTTTCACAATCATTTCATGATATATCAAATTTATGGTAGTGATCAGAGCAGAGGCAGGCCCAGAGGGAGAGTTAATTTGAATAGCTGTAAGGCATGGTGTTCACTGGAGAAACTGGTTTCTAGAAACATGAAACTGAAGTTGCTTGCAACTGGCAGATAAGATTAACATAGGATGCGTTTCATGAAATGCTGTGTGCATCAACCTACGTTTATCATATCTATCAGTTGCAAGCAACTTCATTTTCATGTTTCAAGAAACCAGTTTCTCCAGAGTGCACCATGCCTTACAGCTATTCAAATTAACTCTCCCTCTGGGCCTGCCTCTGCTCTGATCACTACCATAAATTTGATATATCATGATATGCTTGTGAAAAATTTTATGTCGTGATTTGAATATAAAAGTATTAAAAATATTATAATATATTGTTGCAAAAATGCTCAACTAAAATTTTTAGGAACTTAATGATGAAGTATTACATTTGATTATCAAAAGTTAAGAGACAAAGGATTTCCAAATATCGCTGTGAAACCTATTCAATTTATGACATCCTATTCCTTTTTGCATCCTGTTTTAAGATTAATTCAGCAGTGTTAATTAAAATTCAAGAAATGTTGATTTAGCTGTAAAAAAATAAATAATAATTTTTATTTCATGTTTATTTTAGAAAGTTTCTTCTATCAAATAATCTTTTTCTATCCTTCCCGACAGTTCAGGAACGTTCATTTCATTTGTTTTGTAATGAACCTCCATGGTATATATTTTGTGAAAAATTTTCCTGATTCCATTCTGTTATTATTAATTATTTTCTTTTTGAAATTTTCCTATCAGTTTTTTTTTTAATAATACCTCACACTGTCAGGGTGTCTACCAGTCGGGAATTTCGGGAACTTCGGGAACATGTCGGGAATTTCGTGTGGTCAGGGAAAAATTCGGGAATAAGTCGGGAATTCACAAAAATTTTGCGAAAGTCAGGAAAAAGTCGTCGGTAATGCTAAAATTGTCAATTTTTTTTTAGTTTTTGCTCAATATGTCAAATAAGGAAGTGTCTGATCGGTATAGCCACTCTCCATACTTTTAAAGTAAATGAAATTTTCTACAATTTGAGACCAGGTTGATCTCTACATAGCTATTGGTCCCCAAGATACAGTTCTTCAAAAATAGGCCATTTTTTTCTTAAAATGTATGTACTTTCGATAAGGCCACATATTTTGTGAAATATCTCCTAAAATACGCATCCCATTTCAAATATTATGAAGTTGTAGGAAATTGAATTAGCTTTTATTTAAGACCAGACTGGTACCTGTTGGGTTCTCTCAAATACGGTAGATAAAAAACTGTCTAAAGAAGGCTCTTGGGGGAAATACTGTTCTCGCGTCTTTTTATGGTTTAAATATCAAACAATCAAAATTTATTTATTTTTGTAAAACATGTTTGTCGGTATTCTTTTGGCCATAACTCCAAAACTATTTGTCCGATCCAGAATTTCTTCGTTTCATCTAAAAACTGGTAAAATTTGCTATGAGACCTCATATATAATATGCTTTTTAAATCCCATGAAATACCCACACCACCACACTGAAAATCCCACACTGTTGTAAAAACCACATTTTTTCAGAACAGTTCTCGTTAATAGTTTCGGAGTTATAGCGAGAAATATCTTGAAAAAAGGTGGATTTCACAAGAGTTTACAATTCTCAGCGTGATGGCGTGAATATATCATTCAAAATTTCATTTATGAGGTCTCATAGTAAATTAAACCAGCTTTCAAATGGAAAAAAGAAATTTCGGATCGAACATATATTTTTGAAGTTATTTTATCCAACAACCTCGTAACTATTTTCTAACGGAATGGCAATACTCGACATTGATGTGTTTCTTAAAAGTTATCGAGAGTAATGTGAATATCAATTTTTTTTTTTAAATTTATTTTATTGTTTAACTTTGATATGTTAAGTAGCAGAGTATGCATTGATTGATTTGTTTGGATTATTATTGCAACAGCATTAAAATATCTTTTGTCAAGAATTTCCAAAAATATTTTTGAAAAAGTCGGGAATTTCCAGAAATATTCTTGAAAAGTTGGGAATTTCGATAACTGAAATTGATTGACACCATGACTGTGTAAGTGGTAGAAGAGGTGTTTTCAGTTAGGATATGAGTTTTTTTTTGTCTTTTCAAAATAAATTGAAATATATTTATTTGTATTAAATTTTGGAAGAAGTTGATTTTTTTATCCAAAGATTAGTCATTCTATAAAAACATTTAAAGATATTACATCCAGTTTAAACTGTTTCCCTTGTAATATTGTTAGCAGCATTCATAATTTTTAACGATTTGTCCTGTGGGAGCCCCATGTGAACTTAGCCTTACTTCAAGTGAACATAATCCAGTTTGAAAACTATTACAATCACTTGGCTATATGTTTAGCTCTTTAATCAAAATATTCCAGCACATACTATAATTATTGTGAAGATAACTTTCTGTATCGAATTTTAAACAAGTAAATTATTTAATGACTTCTCTGATTATCTATTTTTTTTTTCTTAAACCATCACTATTAAGAAATGGTCATGGATTGTTTGTGTATTTATCTCTGTTATTTACAGATATTACCTGAGCCGGTTTAAGGATGTTTACAGACAAGCAACTATTGACATAATGCAAGGTAATTATTTTTTATAGTGGTTGATGTTTATTCCTTATTTATGAGTATTTTATTTACAATTTATGCATAAATTATTAAGTTTGTATGACCCTGTATGTGGGCTAAGTTTCATGGAAAATGTCATTTCATATCTAAAAGGCCTGAAAATCTCCCTATCCCCTCCCAAAAAAAATTTGCTGTTTCAACAATTTTCTATCTAGTTTGATGTTACTTGTAATAAGTTTATTATTGAGGAATATTGTCAAAAAATGGTTTTCTTCTTAAATCATCACTTTATTAATTTAATTTTCTTAACTATTTTTAGTATTTCTGGTAATTTTACTTACTCACTATTCTGTTTCTTTGTGTTCTTAGGGGAAGCAGTAACAGAAGAAGCTCTTGAAGTTGAGTCTGACATTTCCACAGCGAATGCAGAGCATGTCAAATTACTCATTGAGGATTGTAAAAAGCTTCTTGTTTCGGATTCTTCGCTTATCCTTGGAGCGTGGGGGCTCATCAATGCCGATCCAATGTATGTCATGGTTTGTTTTTTATTTGGTTTATTTTAATTAAATAATATTTAAAAATATAATTGTTAATAAAAATAGTGGATTGGCAATTGTTTATATATTGTTGTTATTATTATGTTAAGCTACTTTAATTTAAGTAGGTATATTTCAAGAAGTAAACATGGTATACAAAATAGATAAAGTAGTCACCTTTTATTATTTCATCTGGTTTTTAATTTACTTAATATCTCCAAAATATGTTGGTATAAATAGGAAAATTATAATTAAACGAATAAAGAATATAATTAAAATTTAAAAAAAAATGTATTAATGTTAATTTGTTATATTATTTTAGTTTAATTTTCATATACATCTGAATCTAAATTGGTATCAATTTTTCCTTTTTTGTTTGTTATGGCTTAAATTTAATTAAATTAGTCCTTGACCTAATAAGGTTTTGAATAAATATCTAATAGGTATTTTCATTTTCATCCATCACATCAACTTTTCTGTCCCATCTTCAGAAGATGTCTTGGCCAAATCTGTACTACTTAATAAGCCATTCTTTGTATGTCTCAGAGTGTTTTTCTTGTCCTTGCCTTTTTTCATGAATGGATGTCATTATATAGATTTATTTTACTACTACTATTTATTTGATTTTTTGTTAAATTCGGGACTTAGAGCTTGAAAATTAAAAACATTATAAATTTTTTGCTTTTTTAAACTTAATGAACATTTAAATAAGGTCAAGTTATTAGTATTCAAAATTTTTCTTAGAATTATCATTTTTTACATTTAAAAAATTTAACACTTTTATTTAATCTTCTACATTATTTAAACATAACTAAATTTTTTCAGGACTGGAGATCCTACTGAAACAGATATGGACACTATCCTCATCTTGACTAAAGATTCTTATTATGTTGCTGAGTAAGTAAGGAATTCTCTTTTATTATTATAGAGGTATCAGTAGTTTTTGAGATTACTCAAAAGTAGCCAATTTTTTTTATATTTTACATTTGGGTGATTAATCTGAAGATTCTTGTTGTTTCCTCAATTTTGGAACTCAAAAAGTTTGAAAGTAGCTTTATTAATTAATAATTTTCATTGCTTATTTCAAAAGACTCTTTTGTCTTAAACTATTGAACCAATTTCAGTGGAATTTTAGAGCTTAAAAATTTTGTTGAGAGTTTTAATGATCACAAAAAGTATCAAGGCGAAAAGAAGTTGCTTAAGAGATGTAGCCAGTCAACCTATTATATTTTATTATGATAATTTCAATGAATCAAAGTCATTATTAAATGTTTTTATAGATTTGTTTATTTTGTAAGGTAGAAATGCTGTATCAAGGATCTGTTTAAAGTATAATTTTAATAGGTGTTTTGGAAGCACAGATAGAATGGAGCTGACCTCAGTTTAATCACTTAAATGTTGATCCAATTCATATGTTTCTTAACTTTAAAATTCTTATAAGTTTTAGCTTATTTTAAAACTTAATAAGGTAATTTTATTACCTTTTATATTTTAAAACCTAATGAAGCAATAAAAAAAAAATATACATTTTAAAATATCTAATTTGAAATATTATGTTTGTTTGTGTAAATATATGCACAGTGTTATTTAGTAATTAAACATTCTTTAGTTACGATGACGAAGTGGATAAGGTTGTTAAGTGCCAGAAGGTTAATTTGAGAGATATCACCTGTTTGGAGCTTGGACAAATTGAGATCAATGCTAGCCATTCCGGATTGCAAATCTTTAATAAGGTAAAAATTCTTTGGTTTGGCTTCCCAATTTCGTTATGATCGATAAAGTTAAGCATACAATGTTACTAAGTAAATTGGTTTATTTTTTGAAAATTTTAATTAATAGATTGTTAAAAAATATCACTTAAACAGTATGAAGTTGAAAAATATCACTTAAACAGTATGAAGTGAACCAGTCCAAACACAATGGTTTCTATAGTTCTTCATTCTAATTGCATGTAGATTTTGTGTTTATTATTTGGACATATATAATTTTTATAATGATACTTTTCAATTCACATTTTTTAATAAAGGTGTAATTTAAAAAAAAAAATTAAACGCATTTTTAAGAAAGCTTTAAATTTAATTTGTAAAAGTTTTAAAAATACTTATTTAGGAGGCTGTGGTGACCAAGTACCTTAGTGTTCTTGAGTTAGAAGCATCTTATCATTCCTATGTTAAAAGTTGTTATGGTTCTAATCTGGCCTGGCCATGTAAACTATTATTCTATGGAGGACCCACAAAATAAATTTTTTGAAATTCTGACTCTGGCTATGTTAAGGCATTAAGCCTTAATAAACAATAAATTACTATATACTTATTGGGTAGCAGTTACAAAAATATAATACCTAATAATCTAGTTATAAATAAAACTTTTCTTCACAAAACTTTATTACTTTTTGACCAATATGCTTAAAAGATTAAATATTTAAATTGTCAACATTGTTATAACTATTATCAACTAATCAGTTGGGAATCTGTTAGATTAAAAAAAAAAAAAAATAAAATAAAATTTATTCTATGAAAAATTATATTGCTTATCTGTAGAGCTGGGAGTACAGACTACACCATCTGGAACTCTCTTGTTTTATCAAAGCAATAGCTGACACAATAAAAGAATCAAAAACAAACTTTTTTGTAATTTTTTTTCTTTTATTTCACCTGACATTATATTAATTAATAGATATTCTTTGAAATTATTCTAAAATATTATTACATTTTTCTTTTTAAAATTGTTTCAGACCAAAGGTAAAGCAACTCTTCAGTGCTGCCTACGGATTCATTACAGTCATGATGGTAAAGTGTTCACGCATGTCTTTAGGTCATCTCACCTCAGGTTCTTTAATAATGTAGCTATCCTTATCAAGGGAGAAGATGAGATGATAGGTAAACAGTTTTTAGATTATGATATTCTAATGAATAAAAACATTTATTTAAAGAAAGTATTACAATCTGCCTCGATGTGGGCAATAAGTAATATGGATGGCTTATGATCCATTTACACAATATTTACAAGAAATAAATACAAATAAAAGATACAAAATAAAATATAATAAAATAAAATAAGTAAATAATCTCCTTACAATATATAATATAATAGAAAAATAATAATAATAATAAAAACAAAATTAAATTAAATTAAATCTTAAAAATACATTTATACTTTATTTACAATATATACAAATCTGAGGGATCCCCCAACGAGACTTGTCCTGGCTTATTATATCCCTCCATAATTGGAGGGACAAGCCAGGTCCTGAGAGACCCCAGCGCTTCTCTCTCAGCTGCGTCACTGGTGTAGATAATACCAATGTAGCCTGAGTGAAGAAGCATGAGTGGAGAAGCTGGCCATTGCCAGGACTCCATGTCGAATTTTATAATAGATCTCGAGGCCACTGCCTTTTTAACCTGCGAGGAGGATTATAGGGGTGAGTGGAGCTAGATAGGGATCGTGCTAGTGGATTAGGATGATGGGAAAGTTTTTGATGGAATTTTGAAAATTTGACAGGTATGGATTGTAGGACAAAAGGTATATTAAGATCGTTATGTAAGGTTTTGTTGGAGACATAGTATGGGGCATTGGTTATGGTTCTCAGGAATTTGGATTGGAAGGATTGGATACGTTTGATGTTCAAGTGTTTTGCTGATCCCCAAATTTCTAGTCTGTAGGTCCAGATAGGCTTTAGGATAGTCTTGTAAATTAAAAGCTTGTTGTCTATTGAATGTTTTGAAGTCTTGCATAGTATGGGTTATAGTAGGCCGAATCTTCTGTTAAGTTCTTGTCTTTTAAGTCTAGTATGTGGGTTCCAAGTGAGTCTTTTGTCTAAGGTGAAACCAAGATATCGCACTGTATCAGATTTGGGTAATGGGATCTTATTGAATAGGACAGTTGGGCAGGAACTACGGCTTAGAGTAAAAGTCATGTGGGTGCATTTAGATTCATTAACTTTTATTCTCCATTTGTTGCACCATAGTTCAATTTTTGAGAGGTGATGTTGTAGGTTAGAAGAGGCTATTTTGGGATCATTATGGGATGATAGTATCACTGTATCGTCAGCGAAGGTTGCAAGGAAGGTGTCGGGAGCGGTAGGAATATCAGCAGTGAAGAGGATGTAAAGGACAGGACCCAAAACGCTGCCTTGAGGAACTCCGGCTCGGACAGGATAGCAGTTAGAAAATTCAGAGCCACATCGAACTCAGAAGGAGCAAATTTGTAAGGTAGGAGTGAAGGATGAGGTAGACGGTTTGTGGTAGTATGCTCTTAAGTTTAAAAAGCAACCCGGTGTGCCAGACCCGGTCAAAAGCTTGAGCAATGTCCAGAAAGGCACCCGAGCAGTATTGCTTTCTTTCCAGAGCAGAGGAAACATGGTCAACAAGGTGGAGGCCTTGTTTCGGTTATCAAGGCTACATCGATCTGTCTGTC
This sequence comes from Euschistus heros, assembly GCA_003667255.2. Lineage (NCBI taxonomy): Eukaryota > Metazoa > Arthropoda > Insecta > Hemiptera > Pentatomidae > Euschistus > Euschistus heros. The sequence continues at coordinate 222,583 of RCWM02000027.1, forward strand.
ATGTAATAAATTAGTTAGTTTGTGAGTGTGGTTTCGAACACCATAGGAGGACCGTAAGGGTCTTAAATGATGACATTTAGGGATTTCTAGCTGGTGGAATTACAAAGTGTGATAGAGCAGTAGAAAGTAGGGTTATGAGAGGGGTAATTATGGATTTGAACTCAGTGAGAAAAGACGAGAGTATGTTGGTGAGGTCAGAGGAATTTGGAGGAGGAGGGATGTATGGGATGTAATTTGGGTTGGTGGTAAAGGTATTTTGATTTGGAGAGATAACGGAAGTATATGGAGTTTGGGGTTGATAAGAGGCAGGTTCAGCTTGCTGCAGTGCCTGAGGATGTTGTTGGTTCTGGGAGGATGATGTTGGTTCTGGGCCTCTTAACATTTCTGAAAAGCTCACTGCTGTGTTAACTTTTTTGGATGGCTGTCTTGGTTTGGATGGCTCTTCCCTTCTAGAGGTTGTCTGTAGTCTTGATTTTATTGTTTTTTTATGTTTGAAACCCCTTATAATTGGCTGGGTGCCCTTGGTGGCATAATGCACAAACTGCAGGTGTTTGCCTAGATTTATTGCACTCTTCAGATTTGTGCTGTTCACCACACTTTACACAGCGTGGTACGTGATGGCAATACCGTTTTGTGTGGCCATACACCTGACAATTGTGGCACTGGACTATTTCCCGCTTAGGATATGGTTTTTCTATGACTACCCTTGTGTAGTAAAGTCTATTGATGTTATAAATTTCTTCAACCCCAGGTGTTCTGTCGAGGTCGACGAAAAATAGAGGCAAAGCTATTTTGTTGGATGTACCCGACTGGTCTTTATTGTCTCTTACAACATTTATAACTTGCCTGACCCTAAAACCCATAGTAGTCAGTTCTTGTTCGATGACATCGGCTGGTGTTGATGGGTGCAAATGCCGGATTACCACTCTAAGTGCTCTCTCCTGTTGAAGTTGGTAGGTGTGGAAATCTGCCTTGGTATCTGACAGATACTTCGCTATTTTCCTGTACGTTTCTGGCGAGTCTGGCATAATCTTTGTGTCATTAGTCCGGCTATGAAATGTATATTTTCCAGTTCCTACTATTTGATTTAATTGCACGGAAAGGAGCTCAAATTTTTTGATATTTCTAACAAAGATGGATGGGGGCTTAATTTCTTTTGGGGTGATATTGGTCTCTATTGTCTCTGATGTGTTTGATATAACTTGGTAAGGGTTTGGTGTAAAAAATGGCGACTCATCGGTAAAAACTTGGGTTGAAGGGCCTGGTAGTGATTCCATATCTATTGAGATCTCTGGTGTGATAGGAGGAGTGATTCTATTAGAGCCTTTTTGTTTCTGTTTTGCTGGGGAGCTCCTGGGAGTATTTCCTAAACTTCTTGATCTTTTAGGGTTCGTCTTTTTACTGGACATTACCATATGGAAATATTGCATACTAAAATCGTGCTCATATAAATATTATTAAGAGGAAAAAACAAAAAGAATGAAATATATATATATATATATTGATATCTATATATATATATATATATATATATATATATATATATAGCTAAATAAAAGGTTCACGGGGCTGAGTTTTTAAAAAGAGATTTTATTGAAGTACATACATTATATCAAGCAAAAGCACAAACTTAAAGCCTATTACAAAACTTCGTGGAACAAACTGACATCATAACGGGTAGAGGCAGAGTGTCACCGACGAAGGGGGGGTGTCCCTTTTATACAATTATCTAGGAGAGGGGATAGTGTACATTTATTTATTATTCCTTAATACCATTGGGTTTCTATAACTTCTCCCCCCCCAAGTTCCGAGGTCTCCGATGGAACAAATATCTTAGTGTAAATAGGTAAGATTCTATACAATAAAAATAAAAGCTTTGGACCTTATACATTTCTCAATACCTTTTACACTAAGTCATAACATTGCAATAGATAATATTCTATAAACAAAAGGGATTGGACCTTATAATTTAAGTTTATACAAAAATAAAAGGATTATATCTTGTGTACTAAGTTTAGGATTTGTACTATAGTTTTAAATAAAAAGATTAAACTCTGTACTGAAATACAACTATCAGCTTCCTATAAACAAAAGGATTAGACTTTGAACTTCCTGTTTATGAAGTCAGGATCTGTACACTTGCAAAATAAAAGGATTAAACCTTGCCCATCTTTTAATATTAACAATAAGCTTAAACTATAAAATGTTTATACATTACAAAATTCCTTACATGCTAAAGTACAATTTTCCTTATAACTAAAAGATAACAGGATATTTCTTAATACTAAACAATTCATATCTATACATTATTTAAACAAAAGGACAAATAAAATAAGAGTCTTTGAATTAGTTTCCTCTATTGCAAATAATACTTTTAGCTTCAAAATTACTCAATTAAAATAATAATATTTTAAATCAAAATAATAATTCAAACACTCCTTTACAATAATTACAATTAATAATAATTTCAAAATAAAATACACACTTTTCAATGATCAATCAAAATAATATTTCAAGACAAAATAATAGTATCCTTTATGATAGTGATTTCAAGATATTAATTACAAAATAAATCGGACAGAATATTACTGTGAAATAAAATAATAATTTGAATGATCTTTTACATTATTAACATTGAATATAATTTTTTACAACAAAATACAAAAGTCCGACTTTATTAAAATAACTACAGCATTGTCAATTTAATACAGATAATTCCTTCAATATAACATAAATATTACTCCTAATACCATTGCATTTATTATATTTAAAATAATAGATTTTTAAAACATTTTTATATTGTTTAAATAAAATTAAATAGTTTTAATCAGAACCACTGTCTGAATCGTAATTATCTGAGACATCCGAAATATTCACGCGAATGGATTCATTATCGTCGTCCGAAATAGATTGTTTCTTTTTCCGTTTTTTTCCTATTGGGCCTTTTAATATTGTCGATATGAGTTTTAATTGGTCTTTTGTCTTTTACTACTACATTTACTTTTTTAAATTTGTCTCTACTTTTTATTTTCGCTTGGGTATTTTTCAAATATTCTGTATCCCCTAATTGTTTCTGAATATCTAAAGGGTCTTCTCTATTTTTATTTAATTTTTCCGTCCTTGTCTCTTTTTCGTCATTTATTTTAGATCTAATTAGTTTATGTAATAATTGTTGGTCCTTATGATATTTTAATACATATTGTTCTGTCAGGTCGATGTTTTCGTTTGATTCTAATCTGGAGGTTCCAAAAGTAATTTCGTTAGGAGTTAATTTTAATTTATTGTTTAAGGTATTATTATACGCTATTACCGCTAATCTTAATTTTTGTTGCATCGAACATTTATCTTTTTCTTTTCCTATTATTCTCAATAATTCGTTTAGGGTAGAGTGGACTATGTTCAATAATCCCAAAGAGTTTGAGTGGCTGGCTGAGGTGTAATGTAAGATAATATTATTTTCTTCACAAAACTGTTTTACTAAATTATTTTTCATTTCCGTCCCTTGGTCTAATGATATTTGTAGAGGTGTGGGAAAGTATGTCATATAGTTAGTCAGTGCGTTACAAATATTAATTGCGTTCTTTGATTGTAGGGTTTGAGCAAATAAATGTTTCGAAAATGTGTCTACTGCTGTGAAAATTATTGCGTTGTTAAAATTAAAAATGTCAATCATTAATTCCTGAAACGGTCTTTCTGGTGTAGGTGTAATTTGAAATTTGGTCTTTATAGGTTTTCGGTCATATTTCGTAACTTTACAAGTTTCGCATTTATTAATATACTCGGCTATTTTATTTTGCATCCCTGGAAAATAATATTCTTTTTTAAGTTTTTTCGAATGTTTCGTTTATACCCCTATGCTTTGTTTTGCCTAAATGATAATTATCTATAATTTCTATTTGTTCATTCGGGTTTTCGACGTCATTTACAATCTGTTTATATTTTTTCAATTTGACCGATGGATATTCCGTTTTCTATTATTTGCTGTATTGTTCTAAAATAATCGTCATATAAATTTTCGGTTATTTCGTTAGGTGATTTACAAATTATCCCGTATGTTTTATTAGGTTCGAGTATTTGTTCTAATAATGAAGCGATATCTGATTTAGCATAAATGTTTAATTCGTATCGGCGTTTTTCCAAATGGTTTAGTGAAATTAATTTTTGTATTTCCCCTTTTTATAATTATTTGATTTTTTTCTATGTTTATACATTTTTCGGGTTCACAAATTCGTACTTGTTCGTTACTAGATTCCTGGGAATGGATTGTCTCTAAATCATCTTCCGGCGGTACTTCTAAGTCCTCTATTATCGCGTCATACTCGGAATTGTTTTCGTCCGCTATTTCCTGATTTAATAATTCTTCGACGTCCATTTCCTCCACGTCGCTATTATGATTCAATTCGTCGCTTCCCCTGGAAAGTGCATCGGCCACGTAATTTGTTTTTTCCCTGAATGTGTTTGACTTCGAATTCAAATTCTTGTAATTTCCAAACCCACTTCATTATGCGCGTGTTACCATTTTTCATTGAAAAAATCCACGTTAAAGGTTTATGGTCCGTGCATAAAAGAAATTTTGTACCGTATAAATAAGGCTTAAAGTGTTGGGTTGCCCATACTACCGCTAGTAATTCTTTTTCTATTGAACTATAATTTAATTCCGCATTTTGTAATACTCGGGACGCGAATGCTACTGGGTGTTCTATTTCATTTTCGTCTTTTTGTGAGAGCACGGCACCGATGGCTTTATTACTGGCGTCTGTAGTTAATATAAATGGTCGTTCCCAATCCGGATAATTTAAAATTGGTGTGTTACTCATCATTTCCGTCAAAGTTTGACATGCTTCTTTAATTTCCTTTGTGCCATAAATTTTTGTTTTTAATGAATTAGAAATCGGTCTGGTAATTTTTGCGTAATTTTTAATAAACTTTCTATAGTATCCCGTCATGCCCAAAAATTGTCTCGTCGTCTTTTCATTACGCGGAATGGGGAAATTTAAAATTGCTTCTATCTTTTTCTCGTCTGTTTTTAATCCGTCTGGGGTTACGATATAGCCTAAAAAGTTCAATTCGGTTTTAAAAAATTCGGTTTTATCTAGTTGTATTGATAGGTTGTGTTCTTTTAGGGCTTCAAATACTCTTTTTAAATCTTTTAAATGTTCTTTTTCGTTTTTTGAGTAGACTATTATGTCGTCGATGTAAATCATAGAATTGGGGATATTTTGTATCATCATCGTCATCGCTCTCTGAAAGGTTGGGGGTGCATTACACAAGCCAAAAGGCATACGTAGAAACTCAAAATGCCCATTTTCGGTGGAGAACGCGGTTTTAGCTATTGAATCTTTATCCATTTCGATTTGGTGAAATCCCGACGCGAGGTCTATGGTGGAAAATATTTTCGATCCCTTTAGTCTATTTAATAAATCTTCGATATTCGGTAGGGGAAATTTGTCTTTTACTGTAGCCTGATTTAGTTTCCTATAATCGATCACCATTCTAATTTTTTTCTGTCCCGACGCGTCTGATTTTTTTCGGTACGATCCAAAGCGGAGAATTATACGGCGATTTGCTAGGTCTTATGATATTACTTTTTAATAGTTTTTGAACTTCATCATTAATTTGTTTTTTAAATTGTTCCGGGTAACGGTAATTACGCGTATAAATTGGATTTTCATTTGTTGTTATTATTTTATGTTTTATTAATCCTGTAGATTTTAAATTCTCGTCGTCCCTTTTTAATACTTCGCCATGTTGGCTAATAATTTCGATTAATTCTTCCTTTATTTCCGAACTAATATGTTCGTGGCGAATTAAGTTTTTAATTTCGTTTTTTATCATTTATAAAAAATAAGTCATTTTCTAATTTGAATTTTTTCTTTTTAAATTTTAATTCATTTTTTTCTAAATTAATTTTTAATTTTAGTTTTTTTTCATTGTCTCGTAGCCCAATAAAATATTAAACCTTTCGCTAAATGGAAATATTAAAAATTTGACTTTTTGATTAATTCCTATCAGGGGCATTAGGTCAATTATCACGCTTTGTGATCCTTCCGCCGTTCCCGTAGGTGTTCGAATTGCAAAATCCTCTTTAGAAATTTCCGAGAAATGTGGAATGTGATCGGGGTGTATATAATTTTTTGTGGCACCCGTATCAATTAGCCATTTATTTCCCATACTATCAGTTAAGTTCGGTAAATCGTTATTTAAGTTCAAGTCATGAATTTCTATTTGTTTATCCTGGTTATCTATTTCTTTATCCGGTTTAGAATTTAAATTGTTTATATCCGGTCCGGAGGTCTGCTTGTGCTCGGGCCTAATTCTAAAAAATGATCCTGTCTTTTTTCCAAAGATTCAATACGCTCTAACAATAATTTAATTTTTTCATCTTTGTCTTCTTCAATTGTATGAACCCTATTAGAAACAGTTCTCATCGAAACGGTGTTAGAATCTATTTGCGGTTGTTGGTAATTTTGCCTAATATTTCTAGAGGGCGGTTTATTAAAAAATTTATACTGTGACTGGGGGTCCCATTGTTGGTTATAAATTGGTGTTTGATATTCTATTGCCCGCTGTTGTGGCCGGAAGTTATGTTGATTGTTATTGTTATAAGAATTAAAGGTTGGACTTTGTTCATGCTGATACGGTCGGTATTGTTGAGGATTATTGTAGGACGCATATTGCTCGCGGTGATACTGATGGGGTCGGTTGTAATTTTGATAATCATGGTGGTTGTTAAAGTTTGGTCGGTACTCTTTGTTTTTAAAATTATTTTCGAAATTTTTCTTTTTGTAATTATTTTGAGTTGGGTTATTCTTATACTGTTTTTTATCTCCGTAAAGTCTATGTACAATATGAGCCGCGCTGTTTCTTAATATTTCTTCTAGGTCTTCTAACGAGTCAAATTTAATGTGATAAATAAAATCTGTTAATGCCGGATGTAAGCTATGTACTGCGTGATGGGATATCTGTTTGTCATACCTATACATTTCGTCCTGTTTGTTTAGTATCTCATTGTCTGAATAAATACGTGCGTATAAATCGCATCTTTTTTGGCCCAGTCGTTCTAAGAAATCGAGTGGGTTCTCGTTATGATAAGTCCGCGTATTTAAAATTTCTGAAATTAATTGTTCCCTAGTTCTCGTGTCCTGATATTTTCTTTTTAAGAATTTTATTATTTCTTTGACGGTATTAAATTCTTTGTCATATATACGGCGACTTTAGCTTTACCTGTTAATTTATTTAAAATTGTTAAAACTAATTTTGCTTGATTTGTATTTTTATGAGTATTGTCCTCTTTACAATATAAATTATATAAAAATTCGCTATTTCTGATAAAATCAACTAGTTGTAACGGATTTCCGTCGTATTCCGGGATTAATGCTAAATCGTGATTTTTAATTTCAAGAGCCATATTAATATCTTCTTTTTTAACTAACGTTGAACCTGTTATTTTTAAGTTACTTAATTTTTCTTCCAAACCATTCATAAAGATAAATCAATATTTTAAATTATTATACTTATTACTAACTTATATTTAAATTACAAAATTACTTAAAAATAAAAATTAAAATAAAATAATTATACTTTTTCTTGATACAACGATGTCTTCGTTGTCTTCGATGTCTTCTCGATGACTTCCTCCTTTAGCTCCTTCCCGTCGATTCCTTAGCAAAGAGGTTGAAGGTCCTTCTGGTTAAGGTATTGGAATACCAAAGCGCTCCCAAAGACTTGAAGATCTGCTGATGTATTAGTACTCAGCTCCCAATCTTCTCATGCCAGTGGAAAGAGGTCTCGCTGTTCTGTACCTGAAATAAGATAGAACTGCCGCGAAGTTACGTTAACGCTTCCAAATGTCCCTCCGTTCGGGCGCCAGCTAAATAAAAGGTTCACGGGGCTGAGTTTTTAAAAAGAGATTTTATTGAAGTACATACATTATATCAAGCAAAAGCACAAACTTAAAGCCTATTACAAAACTTCGTGGAACAAACTGACATCATAACGGGTAGAGGCAGAGTGTCACCGACGAAGGTGGGGGTGTCCCTTTTATACAATTATCTAGGAGAGGGGATAGTGTACATTTATTTATTATTCCTTAATACCATTGGGTTTCTATAACTATATATATATATTGATATCTAGGTTTATGTATGACAATACGTAACAATTTGAGGAAAGCGCCAGTAGCACCTTCTCTAGCAGCGACTCACGAGGCACTGGCTCAGCGGGGTTACTGCTAGTGATAAGATGGCCACAGTACATGCCAGTCTCAAGCAACTCGTAAACACAATAGTCTCTTATAGAGTTTATAAACAAGCTGTTTACTCACGTTTAGTACGCTGTAATAAAACAAAGTTTCCAACAGATTGTTCACACTGTTTTTCACATGATGTCTTATTTTAAAACACTGTTTAAGATAACACTTTATATGGATAGATCTAACTTGCTACCTTACAATACTGAGATTATGATATATGTGAAATATTTATCAATTTTGGACTATTTAATAATGTTTTCTGCTGCTCAAAATCAATGCATTATTATCTTCTTTAATTTGCTTCTGTACATCTTTCTACCTAGTAAATTTTATATTGAAAATTAAAGCACTTGTGGTTTATGATAGATTATGGTTCAGTAAAAAAAAAAAATAATAATAAAGAAAAAAAAAATTAATAACAATCCACATACAAAGCTAAAACAAGACCATCCTCATTTACTACCTTCAGCATTTACTAGAAAAATTCTTTAAGTGCCAATAATTACAAAAATATATGCTTATAATCAGACCTATTTAGACATTCAAAATTGAATTTTCGGGATCTACTAGAATCATTAATCTCATGCTCTATGCTTACAATCTAAATCCTTCTAAAAATCCAAAATACCCCTTATTATGTCACAAATAAAGTTATTCGTGATGATCTTATGTGTTCTTAAAATCTTATATGTTGCTAATTTGGCTGAAACCAGGCATAAAACGTTTCCAACTCTATAACCATTTCAATCTATTAGCCTCTCAACTCCCTTCCCATTTGATTCCTGATAACTCTCTGAGGTGTCAGAAAATAAGAAGGACTTGGGATCTTCTAATGAAGAACTTTTATTGAAGCGCTGCCATCATGTAGCTGCTTCACAAGTCTTTGACTTATTATAATCATTACCACTGACTTTTAATTTTATATTCAGTTGTAAATTTCAGTATGAAATATATATACATGTTCACTACAACCTAAAACTACAGAAAAAAAAATATTCATTTAGTAAAAAGTCTTTACTTATTATTAGGCTTTTTTTTTAAACATTAAATGAAGTTCTAAATTTATAGTTTATTTAGGTAGTTAGGTTCATAAGTTTCTGGTCTGTTCTAATCCCTACCTTCAAGTAGGCCAAAACTTCCTCAGTCTGTGTCTGCTCTCTCCATATCCATCGCCTGCACTTTCTCAGTTCTATCTATCTGCATATAACCTTGATGGAAGCTTTGCACTGTCACAATTTTTTATGATCAACTACCAAACAAATTTTAAATTATTTTGTAATTGGTGCTTATTCCTGCACAAATTGAAGAGTACTTGGATGGTGTGTATGGGCAGTCATCACCCTCATATTATTCCATTGTAAAAGAGGAAGTCAAAAGGAAAATTTAGTGAAGGAGAGAAAATTTTTATGATAACCTTAGTCCAAAGAAGGTTATAACCCCATTTTTTTTGGAATTGTAGATGAATATTGGTGATTGATTTTAAGGAAAGGAATACCACAGTATATGGCTAGTATTATGCAGCCCTACTTCACCGCTTGAGATATATTATCGAAGAGAAAAGGTGAGGAAATTTGAGCAGAGATGTTCAACTTCTTCAGGACAGTACCCCTCTCCACACAGCAGATATCTTTAATTCACCCCATAGCCCAAACTTGACCCTTAGCAAGTTCCAAGCAGCTGTGGAAGAATATTTTTCAAGCAAAGAAGAAAATTATTTTTTTTTATGGAATAGAAATGTTACCTAAGAACTTTTTTTAAGTCTGTAGAGTTTATTTATGAATATTTAAGAATGATAAGAAATAATAAAATTATTTAAAAACCAATCCAGATTTTTGTTTAAATGACAAGATAAATATTTCCAATAGTCCCATTTTAAATTTGTAAAACCCAATTTAAAACTGATGGGTCTCCTGTAGCCATCTCTACTTGACCCTATTGCCTCTCTACATTTAGTCCATTCTAGATCCTTATATCTTTTAGAAGTCGTTTCAATTTGCCTTCTTAGGTGACAATCAACATGTTTACTTTCTTATCTTACATTTTTAAAATTTAATATCTATGACCTACGTATCAAACTGTTAATGTTTCGAAGTTTTTGTATGTTTTTAGAACTGATGATGAATGTTTAACATTTGAAAGTAGTCTTCGAATAAAAAAATTTCAATAATGGTCTAGTAAAATAAGGGTTTGCCGAAGAAAAAACTGCTAAACTTTTATTCTCAACGGATCTTTATGTTTTTTGGGGTGCTGAATCTGAATCTGAAGTTTGCTACCCTGACAGCCATCTGCTTCATACTCAAAATTGCAAACAAACCGCCCAATGTGCTGCTGTGGTAGCAAACTTCAGATTCAGATTCAGCACCCCAAAAAACATAGAGATCTGTTGAAAATAAAAGTTCAGCAGTTGTTATTAAAAATAGACTTTTGGAGCCTTATTTTACTGGACTAATAGAAGGCAAATCCTAATCACTGTTTTCTTGTTGAAAAGGATCGACTAATATATTGAGTTTTTAAGCTTGTTATAATTGAGAAATGATAATACCAGTTTTTTTTTTTAATTTACCTATGGCTGCAAAATTTATGGACCATACTACAATACTTGTGTATCGTATTTGAATTATTAAAATTAAAGAACATTTGTAATTATCATACTTAAGTTAATGAATAGGGGAGCATATTTCCTGGGATAGTTTGACCACCCAGAGTTATGATTTATCATTTTTTTGGAATTATTACGATAATTTTACTAATCAGTTAAAATTTTCTTCTCTATTGTAGAATCTCTTAGAGCTATATGTGATGCATTTAAAATAGCTAATGAAATGGAGCTGATTAAAGATGGATCTGAAGCATCATGTATTGAGTGGAAGATCGATCCAGAGGTTCTCCTGGAAGGGTCTGCCCTCCAGCCGCCTCCAGCTGTAAGGAATATGACGGATCTACAATTGGACAGTATTAAATCTGTTGGTTAGTCATTCTTTCTTTTCTAACTAAATGAATGATTTATATTTAAAAGTTCAAATTAAAAAAAAAAAAATGGTAAATAATATTTAGAATATTTAAAAAAAAAAAATATTTTGTTATTTTGGTATAAAAAATATCTGATGGATGTTTATCAAACTAATTACATTTATAGACGATAAATAAAAAAACTGACAAAAAACTTGTAATTACTGTCTATAAAAAAATATTTCATAATTATTTTATTAGATGAATGAAATTAAAACATCAATTAGATAATGTATCTATGAGTACAAATTCAATCTATATTTTATAAAAACTAAATAATTTTACTTTCTCAACAAATATTTAACGCTAATATAGAATTATATTTAAAGATTTCACACTCATTTAGTAATTAAAAGATTTTTTAACCCAATTTACTATTTTCTTTAAATTTATTAGTTCATCAACTAAAAAAAACAAAAACAAAAAGTGACTTTTACAACTTTCCATTTTTCTTCATTTGAATAATCAACAATCCACCGCTTTGCTATAAATTCACAGCTGTAATTCACTTAATTTTCAAATTATTCTTAATGTTGCCTTTGGCCTAAGTGACGTTCTTTGACTGGATCCTAAACTCAAAGTGCTTCTTCATTTCTTCATCCAGAAAACTCCTTTCTCATCTTCTTCACTGCCTTCCAACCAGCACTACCTCTTTTGTCATATCACTGCTTATTTTTAAACAACTACATAATCTTTTAAAATATACTTTGATTCTTTGCATTGCATATTAAAGAGTAATATATTTTTATTTTACTACAAATTTAAATAATTATTTATGGAAAAATGTTCATAATTATGTGAAAGATATAAACAATATTTGTTATTAGACCAGTTTATCAAAAGCTTTGAAATTATTAAAATTGTACCATTGCCTTTTCAGGTGATGTTTGCATTATAAAATTATTAATTTCAAAATTAAATACAAATTTTTGTTTCTTCAACAAAATAAAATATAATTAAACTTTCCACTCCTTTAAACAAATTGAATTAATAAAATATGAAGTGTGAGAATTGGAGATATTGAATGTTTTCATAATTATAATTTTTTCCTCAAATTGACCTATCTATAAAATAAACATTAACTGTTTTGATCAGTTATATATCCCCTCTAATTAATTTTTTTTTTAAATTTATGTAACCATTGGTTAGCCCATATCATAATTCCTTTATTTATTTATTATTTATTATGGAATAATGGTAATCAGTTAAAACAATTTCAATATGAAAATCTTCATTAAATCAGTAAGTAATATTGTACCATATTAATTGTTTTGATGACTTTATAAAAAATGTAGAAAGTAATGTTGTTAACTTGACTTCTAAAGTAATCTTCTTTTTAGTGAAATGAATTTTTTGAATATTTATGGGATTAGTTTTAATAATTATGTTATAAAATTGTAAAATTTTTATTGAAAAAATAATGAATAGGAAAAGTTTTCTTATAAATGTTGATTTTTTAATTGAAGTTTATATCGTCTCCAGTGGTGTATACCTAAAATCTTGAGGTCTGCTTCAACACCATCCAGCTGTGGACAAGGCCTCCTGTGCCTTTGATTCTATTGGGATTCATTCTCTTCACATTCCCCAATCATATGAATCATCCTATTTGGATATAGGAGATAATATTTCCTCTCTGAATAGCTTTCCCCTTATTATTTCTTGTTGGCAAAGTATCTCCAACACTTACTGCACCGAATATTCGACAAAGAACCTTTTTTCAGTCTTCATATACATTGTGTTCTGGACATTGATCTCAAGCCTGAGTTAGCAGCTCTCAGGAGCTCTTGCAGTGCACCTGGTTGAGGCTTGAATTAAATGTTGCTGGGATCACATCATTCGCAAAGGCCAGATATTGGGTTAAACTGTTGGAAATGTTACCACAGGTTAATGATTATTTATAAAAATCTAAAAATGTTTTAAATGTAGTTATTAACTTACAAGCAAGGAAGTAAGGAAGTAATTTTGCTACCTACAAAAAATAGCTCCTTTAATTGAATTCTTGATCCACACCTTTTTAATAAAATTATTAAGACCTAGTTTGGATCACTTAGTTTACTGAGAACAAGTAAGTTTCTGCTTAAATAAAAAGTAGTATTGGTCAACATGAAAGCAAGCTATAGCAGTCTCTCACTACTGTTCCTGTAGTGCCAGCAATAATTAAGACTGTAGCCCAGTCGAAATATACATGGAAGCTCGCAAAAGGGCATGTATCTACCATTTTTTAATATGTTGTTAGGACTCATAAGGGTAGTTAAAATTTTAAGTTTGCAGCCCTCAAAACCTGGAGTGATTTTTGCAGTACTCGAAAAACTGCAACATTTTAGCACTATTTTCATTTTTTCTTTTATATCTCGTAAAGTATGTAAATTTGCATCACATATCAATAAATATGTGACAACTTAAGCCTAACCACAACACTTTAGATAAATTGGTTGCAGAGATACAAAATCTAAAAAATGGTGATTATTCACAAAATTTGATATTTTTCTGTTAGAGTCCAGCCGCAGTACTGACAAAAGTACTGGTTTCACAAAAACACTGCAGCTGCGCAACTGCCTTTTATATATATATATATATATATAGCTAAATAAAAGGTTCACGGGGCTGAGTTTTTTAAAAAGAGATTTTATTGAAGTACATACATTATATCAAGCAAAAGCACAATCTTAAAGCCTATTACAAAACTTCGTGGAACAAACTGACATCATAACGGGTAGAGGCAGAGTGTCACCGACGAAGGTGGGGGTGCCCCTTTTATACCATTATCTAGGAGAGGGGATAGTGTACATTTATTTATTATTCCTTAATACCATTGGGTTTCTATAACTTCTCCCCCCCCAAGTTCCGAGGTCTCCGATGGAACAAATATCTAATAGGTAAGATTCTATACAATAAAAATAAAAGGTTTGGACCTTATTCTAAGTTTATACAAAAATAAAAGGATTATAACTTGTGTACTAAGTTTAGGATTTCTACTATCTATAGTTTTAAATAAAAAGATTAAACTCTGTACTGAAATACAACTATCAGCTTCCTATAAACAAAAGGATTAGACTTTGAACTTCCTGTTTACTAAGTCAGGATCTGTACACTTGCAAAAATAAAAAGGATTAAACCTTGCCCATCTCTTAATATTAACAATAAGCTTAAACTATAAAATGTTTATACATTACAAAATTCCTTACATGCTAAAGTACAATTTTCCTTATAACTAAAAGATAACAGGATATTTCTTAATACTAAACAATTCATATCTATACATTATTTAAACAAAAGGACAAATAAAATAATAGTCTTTGAATTAGTTTCCTCTATTGCAAATAATACTTTTAGCTTCAAAATTACTCAATTAAAATAATAATATTTTAAATCAAAATAATAATTCAAACACTCCTTTACAATAATTACAATTAATAATAATTTCAAAATAAAATACACACTTTTCAATGATCAATCAAAATAATATTTCAAGACAAAATAATAGTATCCTTTATGATAGTGATTTCAAGATATTAATTACAAATAAATCGGACAGAATATTACTGTGAAATAAAATAATAATTTGAATGATCTTTTACATTATTAACATTGAATATAATATTTTACAACAAAATACAAAAGTCCGACTTTATTAAAATAAACTACAGCATTGTCAGTTTAATACAGATAATTCTTTTCAATATAACATAAACATTACTCCTAATACCATTATATTTATTATATTTAAAATAAAAGATTTTTAAGACATTTTAATATTATTTAAATAAAATTAAATATTTTTAATCAGAATCATTATCTGAGTCATAGTTATCCGAGACATCCGAAATATTTACGCGAATGGATTCATTATCGTCGTCTGAAATATATTGTTTCTTTTTCCTCTTTTTTCTAGTGGGCCTTTTAATATTGTCAATATGGGTTTTAATCGGTCTCTTATCTTTCACTAGTACATTTACTTTTTTAAATTTGTCTCTACTTTTTATTTTCGCTTGGGTATTTTTCAAATATTCTGTATCCCCTAATTGTTTCTGAATATCTAAAGGGTCTTCTCTATTTTTATTTAATTTTTCTGTCCTTGTCTCTTTTTCGTCATTTATTTTAGATCTAATTAGTTTATGTAATAATTGTTGGTCCTTATGATATTTTAATACATATTGTTCCGTCAGGTCGGTGTTTTCGTCTGACTCTAATCTGGAGGTTCCGAAAGTAATTTCATTGGGCGTTAATTTTAATTTATTATTTAAGGTATTATTGTACGCTATTACCGCTAATCTTAATTTCTGCTGCATAGAACATTTATCTTTTTCTTTTCCTATTATTCTCAATAATTCGTTTAGGGTAGAGTGGACTCTGTTCAATAATCCCAAAGAGTTTGAGTGGCTGGCTGAAGTATAATGTAAGATAATATTGTTTTCTTCACAAAACTGTTTTACTAAATTATTTTTTCATTTCCGTCCCTTGGTCTAATGATATTTGTAGAGGTGTGGGAAAGTATGTCATATAGTTAGTCAGTGCGTTACAAATATTAATTGCGTTCTTTGATTGTAGGGTTTGAGCAAATAAATGTTTCGAAAATGTGTCTACTGCTGTGAAAATTATTGCGTTGTTAAAATTAAAAATGTCAATCATTAATTCCTGAAACGGTCTTTCTGGTGTAGGTGTAATTTGAAATTTGGTCTTTATAGGTTTTCGGTCATATTTCGTAACTTTACAAGTTTCGCATTTATTAATATATTCGGCTATTTTATTTTGCATCCCTGGAAAATAATATTCTTTTTTAAGTTTTTCGAAGGTTTCGTTTATACCCCTATGCTTTGTTTTGCCTAAATGATAATTATCTATAATTTCTATTTGTTCATTCGGGTTTTCGACGTCATTTACAATTTGTTTATATTTTTTCAATTTAACCGATGGATATTCCGTTTCTATTATTTGCTGTATTGTTCTAAAATAATCGTCATATAAATTTTCGGTTATTTCGTTAGGTGATTTACAAATTATCCCGTATGTTTTATTAGGTTCGAGTATTTGTTCTAATAATGAAGCGATATCTGATTTAGCATAAATGTTTAATTCGTATCGGCGTTTCCCAAATGGTTTAGTGAAATTAATTTTTGTATTTCCCCTTTTTATAATTATTTGATTTTTTTCTATGTTTATACATTTTTCGGGTTCACAAATTCGTACTTGTTCGTTACTAGATTCCTGGGAATGGATTGTCTCTAAATCGTCTTCCGGTGGTACTTCTAAGTCCTCTATTATCGCGTCATACTCGGAATTGTTTTCGTCCGCTATTTCCTGATTTAATAATTCTTCGACGTCCATTTCCTCCACGTCGCTATTATGATTCAATTCGTCGCTTCCCCTGGAAAGTGCATCGGCCACGTAATTTGTTTTTTCCCTGAATGTGTTTGACTTCGAATTCAAATTCTTGTAATTTCCAAACCCACTTCATTATGCGCGTGTTACCATTTTTCATTGAAAAAATCCACGTTAAAGGTTTATGGTCCGTGCATAAAAGAAATTTTGTACCGTATAAATAAGGCTTAAAGTGTTGGGTTGCCCAAACTACCGCTAGTAATTCTTTCTCTATTGAACTATAATTTAATTCCGCATTTTGTAATACTCGGGACGCGAATGCTACTGGGTGTTCTATTTCATTTTCGTCTTTTTGTGAGAGCACGGCACCGATGGCTTTATTACTGGCGTCTGTAGTTAATATAAATGGCCGTTCCCAATCCGGATAATTTAAAATTGGTGTGTTAGTCATCATTTCCGTTAGGGTTTGACATGCTTCCTTTATTTCCTTCGTGCCATAAATTTTTGTTTTTAATGAATTAGAAATCGGTCTGGTAATTTTTGCGTAATTTTTAATAAACTTTCTATAGTATCCCGTCATGCCCAAAAATTGTCTCGTCGTCTTTTCATTACGCGGAATGGGGAAATTTAAAATTGCTTCTATCTTTTTCTCGTCTGTTTTTAATCCGTCTGGGGTTACGATATAGCCTAAAAAGTTCAATTCGGTTTTAAAAAATTCGGTTTTATCTAGTTGTATTGATAGGTTATGTTCTTTTAGGGCTTCAAATACTCTTTTTAAATCTTTTAAATGTTCTTTTTCGTTTTTTGAGTAGACTATTATGTCGTCGATGTAAATCATAGAATTGGGGATATTTTGTATCATCATCGTCATCGCTCTCTGAAAGGTTGGGGGTGCATTACACAAGCCAAAAGGCATACGTAGAAACTCAAAATGCCCATTTTCGGTGGAAAACGCGGTTTTAGCTATTGAATCTTTATCCATTTCGATTTGGTGAAATCCCGACGCGAGGTCTATGGTGGAAAATATTTTCGATCCCTTTAGTCTATTTAATAAATCTTCGATATTCGGTAGGGGAAATTTGTCTTTTACTGTAGCCTGATTTAGTTTCCTGTAATCGATCACCATTCTAATTTTTTTTCTGTCCCGACGCGTCTGATTTTTTCGGTACGATCCAAAGCGGAGAATTATACGGCGATTTGCTAGGTCTTATGATATTACTTTTTAATAGTTTTTGAACTTCATCATTAATTTGTTTTTTAAATTGTTCCGGGTAACGGTAATTACGCGTATAAATTGGATTTTCATTCGTTGTTATTATTTTATGTTTTATTAACCCTGTTGATTTTAAATTCTCGTCGTCCCTTTTTAATACTTCGCCATGTTGGCTAATAATTTCGATTAATTCTTCCTTTATTTCCGGACTAATATGTTCGTGGCGAATTAAGTTTTTAATTTCGTTTTTATCATTAATAAAAAATAAATCATTCTCTAATTTGAATTTTTTCTTTTTAAATTTTAATTCATTTTTTTCTAAATTGATTTTTAATTTTAATTTTTTCATTGTCTCGTAGCCCAATAAAATATTAAACCTTTCGCTAAATGGAAATATTAAAATTTGACTTTTTGATTAATTCCTATCAGGGGCATTAGGTCAATTATCACGCTTTGTGATCCTTCCGCCGTTCCCGTAGGTGTTCGAATTGCAAAATCCTCTTTAGAAATTTCCGAGAAATGTGGAATGTGATCGGGGTGTATATAATTTTTTGTGGCACCCGTATCAATTAGCCATTTATTTCCCATACTATCAGTTAAGTTCGGTAAATTGTTATTTAAGTTCAAGTCATGAATTTCTATTTGTTTATCCTGGTTATCTATTTCTTTATCCGGTTTAGAATTTAAATTGTTTATATCCGGTCCGGAGGTCTGCTTGTGCTCGGGCCTAATTCTAAAAAATGATCCTGTCTTTTTTCTAATGATTCTATACGCTCTTGTAATAATTTTATCTGTTTATCCTTTTCCTCTTCTATCGCGTGTACTCTATTAGAAACGGTTCTCATTGAAACAGTGTTGGAGTCTATTTGGGGTTGCTGATAATTTTGTTGCCTAAAATTTCTGGAGGGTGGTTTATTAAAAAATTTATACTGTGACTGGGGGTCCCATTGTTGGTTATAAATTGGTGTTTGATATTCTATTGCCCGCTGTTGTGGCCGGAAGTTATGTTGGTTGTTATTGTTATAAGAATTAGAGGTTGGACCTTGCTCATACTGATACTGTTGCTGTCGGTACTGTTGGGATTATTATACGACGTATATTGCTCGCGGTGGTACTGATGGGGTCGGTAATTTTGATAATCATGGTGGTTGTTAAAATTTGGTCGGTACTCTTTGTTTTTAAAATTATTTTCGAAATTTTTCTTTTTATAATTATTTTGAGTTGGGTTATTTTTATACTGTTTTTTATCGCCATAAATTCTATGTACGATATGAGCCGCGCTGTTTCTTAGTATTTCTTCTAAATCTTCTAACGAATCAAATTTAATGTGATAAATAAAATCTGTTAATGCCGGATGTAAGCTATGTACTGCGTGATGGGATATCTGTTTGTCATACCTATACATTTCGTCCTGTTTGTTTAGTATCTCATTGTCTGAATAAATACGTGCGTATAAATCGCATCTTTTTTGGCCCAGTCGTTCTAAGAAATCGAGTGGGTTCTCGTTATGATAAGTCCGCGTATTTAAAATTTCTGAAATTAATTGTTCCCTAGTTCTCGTGTCCTGATATTTTCTTTTTAAGAATTTTATTATTTCTTTGACGGTATTAAATTCTTTGTCATATACGGCGACTTTAGCTTTACCTGTTAATTTATTTAAAATTGTTAAAACTAATTTTGCTTGATTTGTGTTTTTATGAGTATTGTCCTCTTTACAATATAAATTATATAAAAATTCGCTATTTCTGATAAAATCAACTAGTTGTAACGGATTTCCGTCGTATTCCGGGATTAATGCTAAATCGTGATTTTTAATTTCAAGAGCCATATTAATATCTTCTTTTTTAACTAACGTTGAACCTGTTATTTTTAAGTTACTTAATTTTTCTTCCAAACCATTCATAAAGATAAATCAATATTTTAAATTATTATACTTATTACTAACTTATATTTAAATTACAAAAATTACTTAAAAATAAAAATAAAAATAAAATAATTATACTTTTTCTTGATACAACGATGTCTTCGTTGTCTTCGATGTCTTCTCGATGACTTCCTCCTTTAGCTCCTTCCCGTCGATTCTTTAGCAAAGAGGTTGAAGGTCCTTCTGGTTAAGGTATTGGAATACCAAAGCGCTCCCAAAGACTTGAAGATCTGCTGATGTACTAATACTCAGCTCCCAATCTTCTCATGCCAGTGGAAAGAGGTCTCGCTGTTCTGTACCTGAAATAAGATAGAACTGCCGCGAAGTTACGTTAACGCTTCCAAATGTCCCTCCGTTCGGGCGCCAGCTAAATAAAAGGTTCACGGGGCTGAGTTTTTAAAAAGAGATTTTATTGAAGTACATACATTATATCAAGCAAAAGCACAATCTTAAAGCCTATTACAAAACTTCGTGGAACAAACTGACATCATAACGGGTAGAGGCAGAGTGTCACCGACGAAGGTGGGGGTGCCCCTTTTATACCATTATCTAGGAGAGGGGATAGTGTACATTTATTTATTATTCCTTAATACCATTGGGTTTCTATAACTATATATATATATATATATATATATATATATATATATATATATATATATATATATATAAATTGACTGGGCTATTGTATATAATATGATATTATTAAGAAATTTTTTACCTGTTTGGGCGCCACATGTTAAGAAATTATTATTCAAATAAATTATTTTTCAGTTAATTTTGGTTATTTTTATTTTTATTTAAAGATTTCTTTATTGTTTTAAAGGTTCAAACTTTTCATTGAAATAGAATTTAACCAAAAGATGAAATTTATTACCAAAGAAAAACAGAAAAATTAAGACAACAAATTTAAATGCTATTTCTAAAATTACTAACATGGAAAATTTACAATTATATGTTCTTTAGCAATATATTGTCCAGTTTTATCAATTGTTTATGGATCAAAAACAAACATTCCTGTTTTCTGAAATTTCCATTAGAAATTTCCTCTTCTAAATGCTTTCCCTATATTCTGACATTCTTTGGCCACTTACTTAATTCACTATTTAAACATTTAAAGTTTGGCATAATCCAAATAATATGGTTTCTCATGAGAAAGTGTGCACACAGAAACATAGAGGTGAGAGCACATGGCAAGAGAGAGAGGATTTGCATGGGCTTGCCTTATATACCCTCATTGAATGTTCTAGAACTACCTTATCAGCATGACAATTTATAATTGATTACTTTTTATTTCCTTAACTCTCCATTCTTCTTTTTCATATTCTATCTTGTTTCTTGTTTAAATAGTTCATGTCATTATTAATGCAATAATATTTACATTCATCAAAACAATTATTAATAACCTAATTAATCTTACAGAAATGTATTAGTTGATAGTTTTAATTTGAAATAAAGTTGATAACATGTTTTATTATTTTTACAGGTAGTAAAGCTCTCTCTAATGTTACTTCTAAATTTAGCAAACTTGGGAGCACTCTCAATCCTAATCGTGTTAGGGGCTCAAAGTCTTCCAAGGTCTCTACTACTTCTAATGTTCCTCCTGTAAGTATAGTTTCTATTTAATTTGATATGCATTTATATTAATGCTGTTTAAAATACTTTCAAATTGTAGTCATTTTCACCCAAAACTAATATTTTAAATGGAAAAAGAAATAGTGTAAGAAAGCTGCAGACAAAAATTCCAGAGGTAAAAGAGTGTTTGTTAAATTTCTCTTGTTTTACACACAAGATGTGACACTGTCACAACACAGAATGAACCAAAATAGCTCAGTTATTTATAAAGTTTCTTTTCTATAGTACCAATGTCTGTTTTTATTGATAACACTTAAATTGTTAGGCTATTCGGTCTTGAAGGCCTGAAAGGCTATTTACACTAAACAACTCTCAATATGGCTGAAACTTTAGTTTACTTACGTGTAAATAAATGAAGTCTCAGCTTTTCCTCTAATCATGATAAATTGTTCCTGTATTTATTTTATTTTTTGTCATGTCAAGTGAAGATTCGTCTGGCGATGATATCATTTTTACCAATCATTATCTTGAGTCAAGTCAAATAAATTGCAATATATATTTTCATCATTGGATACATCACCATCATGTTCAGTTATTGAAGCCTTCTTTGCTTTTCCAGTACTTCCTTCATCTTTCAAATCACTTTTGCCAAAATATTTAGTTTTTATATTATCCTTATTACATATAGTAACAAACATTGATTTCCAGTTGCTAGAACTGAAGAAAAAAGATTGACGGGGACAAGAATTTAAAGAAGAAACCACTAGTTTACTTTTGTATTTACAGACAATTGTCTTTCAAATTATTCTGTTTTTCCTTGGATGAAATTATTTTGTATCTTTCTTATTTTTCATTATTTTTTAATTTTTTTGCATTTTTTAAAAATCTGTTACTTTATATCTAACTACTCCATGTACAATACCTCAATAATTAAGTATGTACAATAATAAGCTTAAACTCACAAGCAATACCCGTATTATGCAAAATGCATGGAACGTGATGTGTTGTTTTCAAATACAAGCCTCTTTCATAGGAGGACTATAGAAGAAAAATCAAGTAAAAAAAAAAAAAAAAAAAATACATAAAATAATGTTGCAGCTAAGTTAATTGCCATTAGATTCTTTAAAATAATATTGATGTTTACCATGATAGGGATGAAATTAGTATCATAACTTGCATACAGTTATCTGAAGAATCACCTTATAATAACTGAATCAATTTTGAAAACAGTGAGGCATATTCTTTGTATTAATATAAGAAAAAACTTAATTTTTTTCTAATAGAAAATGTTATTTTTATTTATTCTCAGCAAAATATTAGAATTATGAGTATTTTCCATTTCATTAATTTTTTTCTTTCAGGAATTTTCAGTTGATGCTGAAGAAAACAGCCAAGATTCCAAAGGAGAGCTTAACAACAGTTTAAGCCAATCAGAATCATTCTTGCCCGCTGTTGGAATTGTTATGTCTAATGTACAAATCGATGCAGTTGACCCATCTGATGTCGTTATCACCGAAGATAAAGATTCAGTATCGAACCCACCAACCCAGCTGAGGGTAAGTCATTAAAGAATTTTTTTTTTTCTATCTACTATAGCATTTCCATAATGCCTAATATATAATGTGATTAACTACTGTTAATCCTTACTCTTTTAAATAAAAAAAAAAACTTATGTCGCATTCTTGTAGTAATGAGAATCATAAATGCAGTGCTTGCTGACATCGATATGTCTTAGCTGTGGGGGGGGGGGGGCTATAGTTTTCTTTTTCACTCTCAAAATGTGTAACATTTTTTTGATACTCAAAAATGTAACATTTTGAAATGCTCCAGCTCTGTTGGTGTTGTTCAGATCATAAATTTAATGACAGTTTCCTAATCAGAAATTTAATAGAGAATATTTTTTGTTCTATAACATTTGTCGCTAGGACCTACCATTTAAGAACTGTATTGTTTCGAATGAAAAAAAGTCACGTCTTACCTACATTTTTTGTGTTGGGGCTTTTTTGACACGCTTTAACTCTTTTTTGTTGCTCGCATGAAAAATTTGACTGCGGTTTCGATATCAGAAGTAGTAGATATAAGCAGCAGTTTATAAGTAGACATGCCCATGATCCCTTGTACTATTATGTTGTAGCCTTTAAATGGCATTCTGATTTTAATCCTCTCTGATATCAGATACTTACATCCTTTTTATAGGCCTTAACATTTGGTTTAAAGGATACATTTTCCCTCCAAACTCTGAAATTCAAATCTTGATGAGTACTTTACATCACTCAGATAAATTCCATATTATTACTCCAAGAGTTCCATATGGTTGAGAAACATCTATTTTCTTTAGTAGCTGCCATTCTAAACTGCCACTCCATGTCAGTGGCCTCATTGAATGTTTCACATGTTTGAGAATCAGTACAATAGACCTTTTAAACTGTTGAGATCAAAATCAATTCTTAAATAAAATAATCTTTTATTAAAAATTGGTTTACTTAGCATAATTATAAAATATTTATTTACACCTGCAGATTATTGCCTTTTCATCATTACATTCATATAACGATTAGAGTTAAGGCTATGTTTTATTTTATTGATAAGTGTATTTTATGTTATTTATTTAAGAAATGTGTATTATGTTCAACTTAAAGACTTCTAATTTAAACTATTTTTAAATTATTAATTAATTATTATTATTAAAAGATATCAGGACCTTAAGTGGACTAAATGTCCTGAGGCAAAAGGCTCAGGTGGGTTGAACCTTTCAGTTTTCCCTGTGACTGGTTGGATTTTTCCTTCCTAGTGGAACCAAATTTAAAATGGGACAAATTTAGTATGTTTCCAGTAGGAAGAGAAAATCCAACCAGTCGCAGGGAAAACTGAATTGTTCAACCCACCTTCCTACCTGAGCCTTTTGCCTCAGGACATTTAGTCCACTTAAGGTCCTGATATCTTTAGAAGTCCATTTAGCCTTCTTTGGTGAAATATATTTGATTTCTTGTCTTACATTTTCATAAATTTAATATATATAATCTATGTAACAAAATGCTTATGTTTTGTAATTTTTGTACGTTTTTAGAACTGATGAATGTTTAACATTCAAAACTAGTATTGAAATAAAAATAATTCCAATAAAAGTGGCAATTAATTCATTAATCCTAGATGAATATAGATTTGATTAAAACTATTAAAAGGAAGTACATGAATAAATTAAAATTTAAGTTAATTAATATAAAGTAATTCTAACATTAAGAAAAACAAGAAGAAAATCCTTCTATACTACAATGCATACCTCAAGCTATATTCATCTTATTTTTTATATATTCATTTTTTAACTTTTTTTTCCTCTTTATTGAATATCAATTTTGATTGTTGGATGATTAATTATTAATTTAATATTCCATCTGCTATTTATCTTAAATTCTAGTTAAGCTTAATTATTTATTTCCATTGGCCTCCAGGGCCAATGTTTTTTGAGCTGAGGACTGGGTCCTGCAATTAAGGTTCCTTCTTAATAAAATCTTTTTTTTTCTTTCTTTTTTAGTTACGAACATTCTCTCATTCTTCAAGTGAAGTAGACGAAAAAGATCGACTAGAAGTGGGTGCTTGTGATAGGAATGAGCGGGGTGCACTAGAGCTAACGATTACCGGACTGAGCTCAAGCCAGAGTGAAAACGCCCTCAGATCTTTTAAGACTGGCTTCAGCCAAGCGGCAGGCACTGTCCTCACGTCACCATCAGCAGTTTTGTCTCCTTTGACCAGGCTCGCAAAGGGGGTATTGTCGAGCAATTCTCAAGAGAACAGGAAGCAGAGCACCCTCGCTGACCTGAAGGACAGTTGGGCTGCTGCTGGCTGTAAGACCCGTCTCATAGCCGTCTAACTAAACATATTCAGCAATATTCAAATAAAATGCCTCAAGCATCTTCTACAGCTACACTGATCCCTTAAATGCACATGTACACTTGGTTAAAAGCAGAGGTTGTTGATATTACAGGTATATTTATAAGGTATTATTAAGGCCTTCATAAAATTGAGGAAAAACATAATTTCAGAAGAGAATATTCTGTAGATAACTTAGATTGATTTTAAATAGCTTTCCAATTTTATATTTTTATTGGTTTGAAATTTGATTGCATTTAATTAGTGTCAACCTTAGAGGCTATACCATGGTTGTATTTATGAATCATATTCATATTTATAGTTCAAACTAGGACATACATGATCTATTAATAGTGTTTTTTCCTATTACTTTATACTCATTTTATCTTCATTTTTTTAAAATTAAGCTTTAAATTCCTTTAGTTTCGGTATCATGAAACTGTAACTAAAATTATATTAAAACTACTACATCACACTTTTGATATCTTATTTTGATTTGTTTTTATACACATCAGTGTTTAGCAATAACCACCAAATTTCTGTACTTAAATACTTTTCATTTCTGCTGACACCTCTAATAATGGAAATCATCTCACTATCCTCCACTTACAGCTACTCTTAGAAATTTAATGAAAAGTTAAACTATAATGATGAATCAGTACATTTCTGATAATACTATATATTCCGTTTTTTTCTATGGTATCTGTTTTGTTTTTTATACTAAAATTCATAATTTCTTATTGAATGTTTTTTAAAGTATTTGTTTTAAAAGGGTACCATTTAATAATATAACATCTGCTTAAACTGATTGATAAAACTTTAAATTTGAAACCTCCTCCTAGCTCAGTAAAGCCCAGTTATAACTAGCCATACTTTTCCATTTTTCGGATTGTTGAATGCTACAAGGTCAACAATGACGGTCTACATCGGATTATAAATTGTTGATAATTAAATGCTGGTAGCTGTATTTGGGGTGTCTGACAAAATTTTCAACCACTTTAAACTTGTATGTGCCAGTAAAGCTGAGAAGTACCCCTATTTCTTTATCTGAGTAAAACCTGTTTCAGATGATCCTATAATGTTTCTATTTTTTGGAAATTTTGAAAATTACTTCATGTATCAAATTTCAAAGATCTATTTCATTACTATTATTACTTAATTTATTTTTTTATACTCTTATCTAAAGAACTCTGGTAAAAATTGAGGACTGCATAAGATATGTATCATTAGTATGCTTTATTGCAAAAACATTACAATGCTTTATTTTTTTTAGTTTTATTATTGGTGCCTATACTGTTATTGGTAGTGCTGGAAATACTATCAATAGACTATGATATTGACCAATCAAGAGCAGTAGTTTCATTTGAATTATTCGTAAAAAAAAAAAAAATTATTTTTTGTGTAAGCATTCATAATTTGGAAAGATTCATTGTTAGTTTGGTGATATTTTTTGAAGAACTATATAAGGTTGAATCTTGATGAAATATGATGTATATCTTCCATTCAAAAGCAAAGCATATGGTTTTACTTGCAATATAGTTAAAATCTGAAATATTAAGAATAAGTTATATTACAGTGGACCCAGCTAAAGTATGAATCAGAGAACTTTAAACCACTCTTGTTGTAGGGATACCTGCACTGTAAAGTTCCCGCATGTGTAGAATTTCTGAATATTTATGTTATAGAATATCCCACTTTAAAAAAAATGAAGAATCTTTATGAAGAAGACTTGTTCTTTTGAATCCACCTCCTAATTGTCTTTTTTTCAATTTATTATTTGAAGAACATTTTTTCTGTCTATTTATAGTGGCTATTGCTCCTTATTAGTTCCTTCTATATTCTTAAAAGGACAGGCAATAAAAAAACATAAAGTAGAGAAGAAATGTACATTTCCCTTTAAATTGAAACAAAAGATACATGGATTATATCACTTGGTTTTTATAAATAGGAGTCTCAGTAAACTTCATGGAGAAATTGGGACGTCCTTTATCCTGTCCCTTTTGATCTATCTCTCTTTCTCACTCTCTCTCTCTCTATATATATATATATATATATATATATATATATATATATATATATATATATATATATATATATATATATATATAGATGTACACACATATATATGTACATAGTTTACTTACTTATTTTTG
Source organism: Euschistus heros (assembly GCA_003667255.2). Lineage (NCBI taxonomy): Eukaryota > Metazoa > Arthropoda > Insecta > Hemiptera > Pentatomidae > Euschistus > Euschistus heros. Next base: position 249,891 of record RCWM02000027.1, read on the forward strand.
TCTCACCAGCGATCAATTACATACCAAAATTATATCAATATGTGAGTTATAATCAGCTGCCATATTTTGATGGGTCCACTGTATTTTTAAATATTTTGAGAACCAATTTATTTTTACTATTATTGTATTTCTTAACTTTTTTTAGAATGTAATAGTGTTTTAATTGTTTAACAGTTAAGACTGCTTAAATTATAAACATCAGTTTGTTGGGAAATTTAAATATTTCTCAACATGCTTGAACATTTCTATAAAACTTTATCACTTACCAGATTTTTTTAGCAAAGAATTTTCTATTTCATTGATTGGTATTTTTATAATTTGATGTAGGTAATATTATTATTATTATTATTTTTTAATATTTTGTTGTTAGGTAGAAAATTGTTCTTGAAAAAAGAAACTTTTGTTCAAATGATTGTAACAGGGAATCCATTAGTTATGTGAGCTCATAATGAAGGGAAGGTTCCAACAAAATCTCAAATGTGATCTTTAGGGAGTAGGAGGGGGGGGGGGGCTCATTGAAAATCTCAAGCAAAGGTATTAATTCAGAAAATATTATAGAATATAATTATATAATTGAAGTAATTATAATATAAGTGTTTAATATCACTATTAACGCTCATATATTAAGTGGTATGTAGCCAAATATATGAACCTACATGAAATTAAATTTAGTTATTTGATAATTATAAAGTAAACCTCTTGTGAGTGGAGCAGGAGGTCCACCTTACCTGATCTCACACAAAAGGCAGAAGGTATAATAATTAAATTAAGATGAACAACTCATGTAATTAATGGACAACCCCTAATTACCGATTGCCAAAATGAATTTAAAGTGTTCTAGAAATATTTAAATACTAATAGGAATGTTATTTAACAAGTTTAATAGAAGCATAACATGCCTAAAAGTTTGAATTCTTTGATCATTTTAATATTTCTAAAGGGGGTCGTTCTGAATTAAATGAACTACATTTTTGTTTTCGGTACATGTTTGATTTGATATTGACATGAGATTATTGTTACTCTCCTTAATAAGACATTAACTTTCCATAAAATTTTTTCTATTAGTTACTCTAGTAGAATCCCAGTCAACAATATAAATTAAACTAAAAAGAGATATATTGAAGACAATTTTAATTCAAATTATAATTATTAGGCCAGAATGCTGTTTTATCTATTTTATTATTTATTATAATTTGATTGAGATTATTGTCTATGTATATTGTTACAGTTTGTATTCTCTATTTAATAATTAATCTTAAATATTTTGGATTACTCCTTCAGTGATCGATCAGCTTACAAGATGCTGGATTACTGGAATTCTGATAATAATAATGCATTTAAAAACAAAAACTGCAAATATATAAATTATTTTCCATTGCCTTCCTGACTTACAGTCTGCACATACTTGTTTTGCTGTTTTACATCTCATATGACCAGGCATCTTACTTATTAAGAGATTTAATTACTTATAAATGTTCCCAGTTTTATAGGAATTCAGGCTTTAAATAATAATATTAGTTATTTTATTAGTTAATATTTTTTTTTTCCAAATTAAATTATAAATTTGGAAACTTTTAAGTGATATCAATATAAATTTGTTTAAAGGAATATTATAAATATTAACTTGTTTAAAGAAAGGATTTTGTAATGAATATTTGTGGTTAATTTATGGTAATTGTACTTAAAATTAAAAAAAAAAATTATTAATTCTATAAATTTACTACAATAACATTTACATTTTTTTTTTTTTTTTTTTTTTTTCTATTCTTAAAATTGAGTTCTTGATATTTTGTGAAAGGATGTAAACTCAGTATGATTTTATTTTGTATGGTCATTGTTAAGGTTAAAATAAACTAAGAAAAGGTACAAAACTGTTAAGATTAATTACGTTCAGGAATAATGATTTCCCTGAGGTTGTATCTGTTTGTGTTGTGATTATATATTCCATTTATTCTCGTAAATCAAAAACGCTATAATTATTGCAAGGACTATTTTTCATACAAATTTGGTCTCAGGGTACCTCAAAAATGTATGGACTCAGTGTAATTCTAATTCGGTTGGCAGGGTCAATCACATTATATGTAGGTAAGCTAATTGAAATTCTCTTTCCATGACGTCAATTTAAATAAGTCTTGAATAAGTAAGTGTATACGGTTAAATAAATGGTTACCGTTGCATAAATTTGTGCTAAACCTAGAATATTTGAGCCTAGTGCACTGAGTTAAAAAAAAGTAGCCACTCTTTATTATATATTTCTACTTTCATGATATTTAATAAGAATAAACAGAACTAATTTTGGAATTTATATTTTATAAATGTATTTTGTTTATTTATTTATTTATTTTTTGTGGTTACAATTAAAATTTCAATAGGGTCTTCTTTAAACAGGATTTTAATTTATTCATATTTTTCTTTCAAAGCAGTAATTCTTGTAATAATTCTGGTAAATTTGGTTATGCCTTTATTCCTTTCGACACTTCATTCAATTGATCTTCAGTAGAGTTTATATTTGTTCTGCATTATAGTCACTAAATATTTCATTAAAGAATTTTCCATTTACTGGGAAAGAGTGGCCTTCTTGCCTTTTGCCTCAGTGTGTTCTTATACGTAAATTTGAAAGTTTTTTATAGCATTATTTATTTTGTAATAGTTTATAAAAGTGGTTGTAATGGAAGTTTGCATTTACATTCCATACTGTTACCATTATTTACTGAAATCGTACCTTCGAACGTACACTATGATGGTTCCCAAGTTATCGGATTACATTGTAAACATCTTATATTTCTGAATCTCTCTTATATTGAAGCAGTATCATCTTGTTGTATTTTCACTCTATCTGTTATAATAGTAGAGCTCTTGCTGATAAATAGGTAGATTGTTTGTGTAGTTGAATATATAGCAACAAAGATACATAGGTATTGTTACCATATGCCAATAAAACTTATAAAAAAAAAATTGAAACTAGTCACACGCAGCATTCCTTTGTTAAAACCTAGGTTAATGAAAATATATTTATATCTTAAGTGTACCAACCATATTTTTTTTTATTTATTTTTGTAATTTGTTGCATAAAAATATATCTAATAGCCTTTTCTTCTTTTTTTTTATAGTCATATGATTAAAGTATTAAGTTGTCTCCTACATTTTGTTTTAATGATCTCCATTTAAATTGGAATAGAATAGTTTAAAAATATTATTTGTTAGTTGTATTAGATATCATGTAAGATGATGTATAAAGTAAGTTCTTAGCCTGTAGTTTACGGACCATTTGGGTGGGGTCCATGGAATTAGAGGTCTATGTTTGTTTATTATAAAAAAGTTGATTTTTATGAAAAGTGATGAAAGGTACTAACACAGTTTATTGAATTTTTGTTTTCACATTGGTAAGAGGCTTAAAAAAAAAAGAAGAATATTCTGACTTCATGATTCATGGAGTTTATACTCTAAAGAGGTCCGTGGAACAGAAAAAGGTTAAGAAATCCTGATTAAAATATATCACATAAATCTGTAATATTTCTGATGCTCATCATATTAATTAGATATGAAGGATGAATGTTTTATTGTCATGAATGCTATGTTATTAGTTATTTAATTTAATAAAAACTTGTTGATGTTAGATTTGTATGTAATAAATAAAAAATACTTGATAAATATGCCTCATTGTAGATCAAGTGTTGAAGCCTAATTCATTGTTTAGTTTGATAAGTTCTATATTTGAGACAATGATTTTCCAAAGAATTTCATGTAACACTTCCATTAGAATGTGATAGTGTGAAGATAGGCAATGAGTCTATTAAAGTAAAATATATTCACATAAATATGTGTTCCTATTTATAGGAAAGTATTATGTTATGTATTAGAAACCAAAGTTTTTTAAAATTATGTTAAGTGTTAGTTTATAACATTTCGAAAGAAACCAAAGCTTTATTTGTAATAGAGTAGACATTAACTTTCTCTTATCCTACATTATTGGTAGTAATAACATGACATAAGGAAAGGAAAATGTTATATAAAAAAATTATTATTGCTCAGAAAATACACATTAATGTAATCATTTCATTGTTTTTTGTTTTTCTTATATAATGTATAATATATATATATAGTGTAATAAATATAATGTATACACATTCACACACACATATATATCTATAGTGTATAATTTATTGCTTTCTTAAATGCAAAAATTGTTCTTAATATAATCACAATAACAAAACCTGAAGCCGTAGGTACATAAATATATACATTTGGACTACTATAACTCAAATTGTGTGGGACTTATATTTTTATTCGAGTTAAAAATACTTCAAGTTATCAAAATTTGATATATTAAGATCCATAATCGTGTTGCTTTAACTTTTTGAGCTTTTAAATGTGTCTTGCTGAATTTACTGCTGCTCGTTGAAGTACGCGGTATTAGTTTTCCAAGATGGTTGAAACATTGTTTGCTGAAATTTTGAACTCAGCAGCAATTTCAGCTTTTATTTGCTCTCCTCTGTTTTATATTGCTTTAATTAATTTAATATTCTCTTTAAGAGATGAGGTATTGTACCTTTTAGGTAGCATTTGTTTTAGACAAACAGGATCTGCTTTGTGCTTATTTTATTTTATGTTGTAATTTTAAATGTATTATAAATTAAAATAATAATGATATATTTATACTTTATGTATAAGATTGATTAATTAAATTTAAAATAAGAAGAATGAATATTAAAGTAAAAAAATAAAATAAAAATAAAAATATAATCAAAAAAGTATGAAAATTCAAAGCACTACTATAAATATTCCCACCCTTTAAAATTCTGTTTTGATTTTTGGGAAAGGGAAAATAACAAAAACTAGTTTTATAGAAAAATTAGCCTGACATATTTAACCTTATTCATAGGTTTTTTCAACTTGAATAAAATTTCGGACATATTTTCTTGAAAATTTGTTGTAATGCTTTCTTATATAGAAGAAACGATTCATTAAATAAAATAAAAACATTTATTTTGTGTTGCGTCCTCACAAATGTGAAATGTTTTGAATGTATTATTACTATTAATTAAATTCTGAGATGTATTTGAATGTTTGATATCCCTTGTGGCTATATTACAAAAATATGTAGGATAAATGAAAGTTTACTTTTATTATTTTACAAATCTTGAATAAGTTGGTGACTTAAATCTATATTTTCAGTATTAAGTTTGTTTATTTTAGAATATTTATTGTTCGTTAAATAAGTGTTTATTAGCAGTATAATCTTATTGTATTTGTTGTCTTTCTTCACTTTCATTAATTATAAAATCGAGCAATGACCAATTGTAACCTATAATGTAATATATAGAGCTAAGTGTCATTCTTTCCCTCCTGAAATTGCTTACAAAGGAATCACTTAATTAACTTTACCAATGTTGATATTTCTGTTTGTGTATGTGTATCCTGTACACACACAAACACACATATATGTATATGTGATATATATATACACACATGAATGTAAAATTATGAATATAGAAAATGATTACTTATTTCTCAAGTTTATTTAACATTCACTTATCTATCCTGTTAATGCTGTGGTTCACCGTTTTATTGAAAAAGTATTGGAGCTTGTAGTTTGAAGAAATCATGTTCTTAAAAAAGATTTGATGGATTAGAAACATCTGAGAAAAAAAAAAATGACCTGCGATCAGATTGACATCTTATGTGAATACTACCAATAAGATTGTTCTTGATATTAAGTTTATTATTAAAACAAAATATTAAACAACATTTTTTCCCCTTTTCTCTTAATTAGTTTTCATTCTTTTTGAATCCTTAAAATGATTTTCATTATGAGTAATTAGGTATTAATGTTAAATGTTTACAATTGTACAAAGTAAATAATTAATTTACTCAATCATAATCAAAGCTTCATTTCTGTGGAGTGGTCCTAGTTTTAAGAAATATTTTAAGACAGTACCATCTAAAAACGTTGTTAAATGTCTGTGATTATGCATAGACTGTCGAACAACTTGGAACATACATACATAACTTGCAACAGCTTGGGCTCGGTCTAGCCCAACACCAAAAACTAAAATTATGTTTTTTTGCTCTTAAGGTCGTGGCAAAAAATGCACTGTGTTCATCATTTACTTGACAATTGCACTCACTTCCCCGTCACTAAGCCATTGAAGTATTCGCAATACCAGCCGGCTCCAAAAAATTTTCAAGTTCATCCATTTCATGCACCACATTAATGTTATTTGCTAGCCTGCAATTCACTCCTACAATAATCAACTTATAATTTGACAGTATTTAAGAGTATGATTGTATTAAAGTTTTTTTTCTCTTTCTCTTTCCATATTTGAGTTTATTAATTTCAATAATTATTATTTTAATTTATTTTATATTATTATTTATTAAATTTTATTTTAGCGCTTGTATTGTTAGAGGCTGTTAATTTTTTTTTTCTTCATTTCATTTTTTTTACTTTCATTGTACACACTGCTTGAATGGATTCATTGAAATCCAAATTATTCATTGCCCCTGAAAGAGGCAGCTTTTAATATTTAATAGAGAAAAAAAAAATAAAAATTTTAAATTTTCTAAACGTGAAACATATTTGGACATATGGAATAGAACTTTAGGGTTCTGCAAAAACCACACACTTTCATAACGTAAAAACCTAACTTTTTTTGAGATTTGAGGTTCATATTTCTCAAAGTACTACCAGAAACTAAAACATTTGCTGAGACAAATAATATTTTATTTTTTGCTAAAATTAGTGGTTAATAGGGCAACTTTTAAGTTACTGCAGCTGAAATTTTTAAGTTTTATTGTACATTTTCTCTCAGCTTGAAGTAGAATACTCTTTCATTAGAAATCTCATGATTAGAGGAGGTTGATGTCCAAAGAGCCTAGTAGTCCAGGGAAGAATTGTTTGATCTGCTCCATGTTTTCACCTGTACAATGTTTTTCTTCAACACATAATTATTTTTAAAAACTAGTGCATTAACACATTGTATCATAAAAATACAATATATCTAAATATAGTTTTCATGAAGTATCATCATTCCAAATGTTTTGATGTGGTTAATGACTGAAGTATTATATTAGAGATAAATTTTACAGAAAGGCATAAGTGGAGATGTTACATAATCAGTTGATCTGTATGGCAAGAGGACCTTTCATATTAGTGTTCTGTTTTGAAGTCAGTTTAATTTATTGATGGTATCTTGGACTAAGTGGTGGAAGATTGGCACTGCAAATAAAGTTGGAGAGCAAAAGAAATATGATAGAGAAGTAAAAATTGTATTTAATTTGCTCATAACTTTATAAATATGTGTTGGGTGAGCCGCATTTTATATTAAAACATTTCATAGACTAAAATCTTGTCGAATTATGTTTAATTGCATAATGATTTTAATTCGAATATTAAGGATATATTTTCGATCGCACCTGAATAAAAAAAAAAAAAATACATTACAATATTTTAATATATTTTTTATTTGTTTCAAAAAATCTAATATGTTACATAGGTCAAGGCACAGGAAGATAACAGTTTCCAGTTTTCAATTCGGAGAAGTCGTATTTTGTCTTAGGGACTTCCAACCGGAAGTAAGATATTAGCCCCTGCCTCCTAAATTGATAAGAATACTAGCAATTCCCCTTATTCGTGATAGCACCTTCCTTTCTACAATATCTTTTAAGTATCTGCCCCAATTTTTCGCCGTGGTATAAAAATAATTCTGCACTCCTAATAGCGACGTATAAGTATTTTACATATTATTTTTAACATATGAATATTAATTACTCTTAAAACATCAAACATCTACGTTTTTAATCCTAGATGCATTATTATAAAAACAAATAATTGTATTGGGCTACGCGTTGCTATGGCTCAGTCTGATTGAATGAGAAAGAAACAGAAGAGAACATACGTTTATTTATGCTCAATTTTACAATGATGATGGGTATTAAACATTTTTTACTATGACGTTGAAGAGGACTTGAGTACCCGTGATGTGAAGAATTTGTGGAGAGCAGCAGAGCCGAAATAGTTGAAGGAAGAATCCTGGAAGAGGCCAAGGTTTCTGTATGGAGTGTTGCGCCATATTTGTTGATATTATGTACGATTTAAATTTCTCTAAAAGTCTGATGGAGATAAAAGAGAGCAAGCGGTTACTGTGATTACAAACAGCATAACTTTGACATGGATGTGATGTGTTCACGCGTCATTAATCCCCATGCCATTTTCGTACACTAGGTCCTCTATTCATTGCAATTATTGCTTTTACTTTTTCTATAAATATATTTTTTAAATTACAATAAACTAGAAAGACAATTTTATTCTAGGGGAAAATCCCTTAAGAATAACATTTACACATATTACAATAATAAATCATATCTGGCCTAGAAATTTTAAAATAAAATAAGATAATTAAAAGTAAATTCAAGTTTTCATTAAAATAACATAAAGAAAAAAAAAGTTATACGTGAACTAAAAGATATAATAGAAACATCTTATTGCTGAGTAAGATTCTATAGTAAGTAATATAATATATGTTTGCTAGCATTGCCTAAACGTTTTTGGCTGATCCCTCCCAACATCTCTTTCATTATATTCACTCAATCACTCAACATTGCTCTTCAATTAAAATTGGTTTCGATTGACTAAGCCGAGGAAGTTTTTTAGCCTGAAGCAAATGTTTGTGACAGTAGCTTATTTCTTGGTAGCTGAGATTTATTGAGGGACAACATGTTTAGAGTAATCTTTTTACATCCAAAAAATACATCACGGTTTCTTCTACCCACTTATGAGTGCTTATGAGATGAAGTTATCGTCTCTTGGTTTGCAGAAAATATTTTAAAAGACTGTAAAGAAAATGTAGATATTGTCACTTTTTGAAAATACTTTCTTTAGTAAAGTATATAAATGCTAGTAGCAAAATATTTTGTGGGGCGCTAATAACAATTACTGTTGAGGGGAGCCACTCCACCTTTGTCTTTTGAAAAGTTTCCACTGTCCCTAAAAAAAGGGGGGGGGGGGATGGCAAACTGTTTTTGTAATCAAGAATCCATTTCTATTCCATTCTGAAACTTTGTCCGCATGTAGTCAGTTATAGTATGAATCACGTTTATGTTTTCAAAAAAATCGAAGGGGGCGTGTTTTAGGAATTTTAAAAACAGTTTTTGGATGTTTCAAAAAACTTAAAAGTGTACAGAAAATAATCGAATGACATATCAAATTAAAGGGCATTTCAAATGCAAAGGAATATCGTCAATTTGAGCTCTCTAGGCGCAATAGTTTTTTATAGCGTAAGTTTGAAAATATTGAGTATATTGAGGAGCTAAAACAAGTTTTTTGAAATTTTTAAAAGCTTACAACTCGAAAACCAAAAGTCAGAAAGATGTAATACCGAACATACACGCACAACATACCCATAACAAATGCAGACGACATTACTGTTATTAAAAGACACCAAGACCACATGCAAGTCTCTCCGACTTTACAACATAATCTATACGCATTAACCAACTGGTGGAAACTATTGAAAATAAAACTGAATTATAAAAAATATCAACAGATCACATTTTCACTTAGAAGAGAGACATTCCCCCTCCCCCAGGCTTCGTCAAAAATGAACAGATTCCACGATCTGACTGAGTACTTTTAGTCAACTCATTATAGGTTTTAACTGCGGAAAAATTCCTAGTGAGCTGATTTTTTGTATAGACCTTTATTACGGCATTTTAATGAATATGTGAAAAATCAACATTGATATCGTGCAGGCTAAAAACGTTATAAAGGTCAAAAGGTCAAGAAAATCAGTTTCCGCGAATATCTCGCGACCTATTGCTCGGAGATCAATTGAGGTAATAACAAAAATTGTTCATGGTGCAATTGTCTGTAAAAAAAATACTGTAAGAACAACCGTTTTTTTTTTTTTTTTTTTTTTTTAGCAGAGCGCTGAGAAAGCGACTAACTTGCGGTAAGTCGCACTTTTCCGCAAAAAATGTTTTTGGTAATCTTTTGTCAATAACTCCAAAACTATTTGTCTGATATGAAATATGTTTTTTCATCTAAGAGCTGGTTAAATTTACTGTCAGAAGCTATATATAAAGTTTTGATCAAGTCCTGTAAAACATCCATGCCACGCTGAAAACCTCGTACGAGTGAGAAATCCTTATTTTTTCGGCATATATCTCGTAATAACTCCACAAATAGGTATTTGTCCGACCGGTGCTAGCTTGGGTATTACACGGAATTAATTAAAATTTGATATATGGGATCTTATAGTTAATATAACCAGCTTTGAGCTGGAAAAAAGGAATTTGGGGTCGGACAAATATTTGTGGAGTTATAAGGAGAAACGTGCTGAAATCACAATAGTAGGGGTTCTCAGCGTGCTGGCATGAATGTTTTGCGGAACTTGATCAAAATTTCTGACAGTAAATTTAACCAGCTCTCTGATGAAAAAAACATATTTTAGATCAAACAAATAGTTTCGGAGTTATAGACAAAAGAGTATCTAAAAACGTGTTTTCGCGGAAAAGTGCGACTTGTTATAAAAGAAGCCTCAAAGGAACGAGTACAAAAACGGCCTATCACTGAATTACGGATACAATTTGATTTTGTAAAGTAGGGATATAGTTCCAGTAACACCGGAAATACATCAGGAATATTTTCCGAAATCCTTCTTTAACTGCCCAAATAACTCAACTTAGCTATGAATTAGTTATGAACAAATACCATAAGTACTATGGTCTACATACACATTACTAGGAAATGCTCCCGTACATCCACGAACAAGGATGTATTTTATAATCTGCTGAACTTCTGATCTCTATATAACATACACGGGCCTGAACCTAAAAATAAACACCTTACCATCAGTAACGAAGTATTCTAATTAATAATGTGAGCCGTTCCATCATTCTTTCTATTATATAGGTAAGTAATGAATTTTTCTGAACCAGCTTATTCTATAGCAATCGAAATACAAATGTGAAAATATAAAAATGGTACCAACATTTCATTAAAATAAAGTTAAATCTGAAAAAAATTAAGTTAAATTTAATATTACAAAATAATTTAAACCATCTGCACTTGCGTTGTCAGTATTATTAAAGAATAGAATGATATAATTTTTCAAATCAGTTACTGTTCTAATGAATTTTTCATTCTGAATCGAATGAGATTATTTTCATCTCGACAGGACAAACCATTCTGGAGAAATATAGTTTTTTCCGCTTTTTAGCCGTTTTGTCCCACTGTGCGTCGTACTGTAGTAAAATTTTTATATTTAGAGGCCGAAAGGCCGTTTTTCACTGAATAGGCAGGGACATGGAATTGCCTATAGTTTGAGAATCACCCATAAAATTTTTAATTTTTAAGCTAAACCTTGGCTCCGTGCTGATGATCAGATTACTCTGGTTATGGTTTGATTCGATTCAACAGCTTATACAGCATATACATACACCCCAAACTAGCTTTTTTAAAATGATTGATATTTTGTTTTTAAATATTGACCTTCTGATGATCTGACGAAACCGAATATGGTTTCATTTGATTCAAGAATTCGTGCAATATATGATTCCAAAATTTCATACTCATAACACAACTCCTTTAGATAATATGAGGTTTTAACACATTTTTGGCTGTGCGGCGCTACATCCAATTTCATATATTTAATTTCAATGCACTGGTAATTTCAGAATAAAAATCTGTACATGATAAGGAAATTTAATACATTTGATTACTGTTAATATTTTTTTTGTTGTTGTTTTAATGCTCGTTTTGTTATGTGGAATAAAAAAACTTGAAAATAAACATTTTTTTATTTATTTATTTTTTATTTTTTGTATTTTATTCAGAGAACCAATGTTAAAATTTGGATATAGTACCCTATCCCCCCCCCCCAAAAAAAATCTTTAAATCTCCCCAAACTACCTGGTTACTCGATTATTTCGTTTAACTGGTGTATAGACCTTCATGAACTGAATCTAAAATTGATATCTCATCTACGCGGGTTTTCTTCAATAAGTTCTTTTTTAACATTATAATTAGATCACTAAAGGAAATCTAAAATTATTACTTTCAAAACTGTTGCTAGAATCCGGGTTTATTAGCCTATTTTCAAATTATCACCTCCCAGTAACTAGATATCACTTGATGAGATGATTAATTTAATTTATTTGTAATTTATAAGCCATTATTCTGGAGTAAAGCTAACTTTATTTTTTGAGACACCTCTTGATTTTGATAAGGAAAGAACAATTAAAAGCATAGCCTATCATTGGAGGTTATAACTAAGAAATAGTCTAATAAACCCGGATTTTAGAAACAGTTTTTAAAGTGATATATCAAAACAGTTTTTATCATTATTAATAATAATAATATAATTTTCTTTGAGTGGTGTACATTATAATTATGGTGTTAAAAAAGAACATTTTGCAGAAAACCCACATTGAAGAGAAATATATTTTAGATTCAGTTTATCTATACACTCTATACATCATTTATAAAAAATAATCCAGTGGCTAGGTAGTTTGGTGGGGAAAAATTACAGAATTTATTTCCTCAATTTATTATTTTTTTTAAATATGTGTGTTTTGGCAAAATAAGACAATTATGACATGTTCAGTGGGCTGGTGGAGGTATTTCACGGAATTAATAAATAAACACACACACACACACACACACACACACACACACACACACACACACACACACACACACACACACACACACACACGAATAGTTGATTTTATATATGTGTATATGTGTATGGAAAGGTCGTTTATTTTGATATTTTATACAGGTTCCAAGCATATTTGCAATAAGAAAAGAAAAAAAAATGAACAAAAAAGAACTAGTAATAGGCATAATTAATAAAATAAGTATAACGAGTAGACAAGTTGATTCTCTGATGTATGTCTTCAAGTGTTTTTCTTAGTTTTTGATGAAGGGTGGTTATCTTTCTTCATGTATGAGGTCTATTTTCCAATTTATGTTGCAAATTTAACCAAAGGTTTCTTGTATTTTTTATATAACTTTACTTCCGGGGAAGGCCATGTGTCCCTATTCTATATATGTATATATATATATATATATATATATATATATATATATATATATATATATACACACACATATTCTATATATATATATATATATATATATATATATATATATATATATATATATATATATATATATATATATATATGATCTAGTAGTAAATTTAACCATCTATTAGATGAAAAAATAACATTTTCAACCGACTTCAAAAAAGAGGAGGTTCTCAACTCGTCTGTATTTTTTTTTTTTTTTGTGTGTGTATGTTACGCGATTACTCCGTCAATTCTGAATCAATTTTGATGATTCTTTTTTAGATCAGTAGGGCATACTTCAGAGGTGGTCCCATAAAAAATATTTTGAAATCAACGCAGCACTTTGTAAGAAAAAAAAAAAAAAACAGTTAATAAAATCACTTTTTAACGTTTTTTAGATTTTTCTTAAAAAGTGCTGCGTTGATTTTAAAATATTTTTTATGGGACCATTTCTGACGTATGCCCTACCGACCAAAAAAAGAATAATCAAAATTGATTCTGAATTGACGGAGTAATCGCGTAACATACAAAAAAAATAAAAAAATAAAAAAAATAAAGATGAGTTGAGAACCTCCGTCAATTCTTAATAAATTTTGATGATTCTTTTTTAGACCGATAGGGCATACTTCAGAGGTGGTCCCATAAAAAATATTTTGAAATCAACGGAGCACTTTTAAAGAAAAATCAAAAAACCAGATAATAAAAATCACTGTTATATAACCTTACATTTAAAACATATTTATGATTATGATTATCTAAAATATCCATAGTAACTAAATCTAAATTATTAACAAAAATAATTTACATATACAGTCAACTCTCGATGTGTTGTACTTCGATAAGCTAAATTCTTCAATAAGTCGAACAAAATCTGCGGTCGGAAGTACATTACACCTAAATTTCACCTCAATGAGACGATTTCAAACAAAGAACGTGAAGAATTGTGTCGAAAATAAGTAAAACTGAAAATATGGTTCAAAAGAGAGAACTTCTAGGACCACCTCTATGAAACGAACTATTAGAAGTCATCGCCTCTATAACTCGAACTCAAATTAAAAAAAATTCATGAGTAATTTGTTTTCCTGTTTTCTGTCATTGTTTGTCTTTTCAGTTCATAGTTACACCAGTCACTTATTATTAGTTATTCACGCGAGTGGTTTTACAGTGGCTATTGAAAATTCTTTCGATTAACGAAAAGTTAAAATTGATTTTCTAAGTGCAGAAAGGAGAAAGAAGTTGGGCGTTTGTTGCTAGTGAATTCCGAATTCCGCAGCAAGAATTCCGTAGTTCTCTGTCAACCGTTTTAAAGAATAAAGAAAATATCGCCACTGGTGGAAGGCGGCAAGTCTACTTTTAGACATCCTCAAAAAAAAGCGCAATTCAGTTAAAAGTTATATGATAAATATGTACCAGTTATTTAATTTTCTGTATCAATGATTTTATATGTATGTACAAACAACATTCCCATTAATAAAAATGTACGTAATAATTTCAACTACACTTTTGTGTTCAATTTTCCGATTTACATGCAGATAAGTAGAATGATAACCTCGATAATTGTTCAGTAAGTCGAGCTATTTTTCAGGGTAACTTTCACGATCGAGAATTGACTATATAAACAAAAATACACTCACCACTAATAAAAATAATTTTTAGAAAAAAAACAAAACCTACTTCCAAGATTAAAACTACATAAACAAACTTGAACTAAAAAATAAAAAATAATATTTTAATTACTTCCAAAAAAAACCCATTGAATGACAATCAACAAAATTATCGACACTTATATACCTATTCACAATTTATGATGAGTTATTTTTAGAGTCGGTGCCAGCCAAGAAGGGCAGTTTAATCTTGTCTTAGGAATAAACTTTCACAGACAGTGTTGTGGCGGTGATGAAACAGTGGGAGCATCTTTACAATTACCATTTTCAAATTCTGTTTTTTTGGTTGGCACCGACTCCAAAAATAACTGATCATAAATTGTGAATAGGTATATAAGTGTCGATAATTTTGTTGATTGTCATTTAATGGTTTTTGTTTCAAAGCAATTAAAATATTATTTTTTATTTTTTAGTTCAAGTTTGTTTATGTAGGTTTAATCTTGGAAGTCGGTTTTGTTTTTTTTCTAAAAATTATTTTTATTAATCCGACAAATAGTTTCCGAGTTATAGTGAAAAATGTGCCATAAAAACTTGTATTTCACTAAAGTCCAGGATTTTTAGCGAGCTGGCAGGTGTATTTTAAGGGGCATAATAAAAACTTCGTATTTAGAGTTTAATAGTAAATTTAACCAGCTTTTAAATATAAACAATAAATTTGGGATTGGACAAATAGTTTCGGAGTTATAGTGAAAAATGTGCCAAAAACTTGGGATATCACAACAGTACGGGATTTGTAGCGAGCTGACATGTGTATTTTAAGGGACTTGATTCGATAGATTCTAATTGCAAATTTTACCAGCTTTAGGATGAAAAAAAGTAATCTTAGATCGGCTTAATAGTTTCGGAGTTATAGCCAAAATAGTACGACAGACGTGTTTTCGCGGAAAAGGGACTGACCGCAAGTTGACCAATTTCTACGTTGTTTCCCAAGACTATACCTTTGCGAAAAATGATCCGATTTCGTCGTTGTTTTTTCCTTTTCATTGGGACTGGTTCCAGCTACAGTTAATATTTCCCGGCAAGGAGCGCTATCCCCAAAAACTGTTTTTCCCGTGTTTTTTTCTTCATTGTCTTGGCTTTATTGTCGTTTTATAGGTTAAAAAAACCGTACATTTTTAAACGTACACAGTTTAGTTTTTCAATAAATTGAGAAACAAATCTTCCTTCCCTTTCGCCACAGTAAAAAAATATGTTTATTGTGGAGCTTTTTTAACTTTATTGTTAAACTCTCCCCTATATTAACAATAATAGGTATTGTAACCACATAATACAGAATATTCTGTATATTCAATCAGGATTGATAAATTAATTGCTAATTCTATTGAAATTATATTTATTTGAAAACTAGTTTCGAATGTTAAACATTAAACTTAAGAAGAAGTTTTACATCAATAATATAGTTTTAGATTTGAATAAATCTTTAAAAGGTAAACAGTTCCAATTTTACCTTTTATTTTTTCATCAGATTCCGTTCAACTGAAGAGGAACGACATAAGTGGGTTCAAGCCCTGAGGCAAGAAAAATGGAAGCCAACAAATACAAGTGTTTTTGTTCAAAACATTTTAAAGATGACGATTTTGACAGATCTTCTCCATTTCGAGTAAATCTAAAGAAAGGTGCAATTCAGTCGGTTTTTTTGATTTCCCAGATCATTTGAGACAGACGATTATAAAGGTATATATAACTTTCTACGCCTTTACCAACATACGTAGGTATTTAAACTTAAAAGTTTAAAATTATTTTTTTTTTAGGAAAGGGGACCAATAAAAAGGCTTGCGACCCCGTTGAAAAATATTAGCGTTTCCAAATAAAATGAGATTTAAAAAATGTTAGAGATCACTAAAAAAAACATGAACGATCCGCTGAGAAAGAATAAGAGTTCGGCTTCACTTTTTTTTCTTTGTCAAAAACACGAAACGTTTTTATTTTACTGGACTAACCGTGCGAAGAAAAAGAAAATTATATACGCAATTTTTTAGAAAAAGAAACTCTTTTCTAGATTTGCGTATTTTTTTGTTCAACTCATAATAAGATCGATCGGAATGATATTTTTTGAACCCCGTCATTATACCTAATATTCTGTTTTTATTTCCGTTTTTTACCTATGCATTTTTTTTGAACAATTAGATGGAATCCAATAAAATTTCTAAGAGTTGAAGCCTAAATATTACATGATAAAGTTGTAAATAAGTCTGAGGTGGAGCAGCCCGGGGTGGAGGTGGTGGGGGGAGAGCCGGCTGAACTGGAGCCACGGGGACCGTACGGCTTTGCTGTCTCTGCCGCTTCTACTATATTCTGTATTCTGTGGTAAAAACCGAAAATAACCTGTATTTAAGGTTTAAAGCCGACGCTTGCCGTGGTAGCAAACTTTAGATTTTTCCGCTAAGAATTTTTTTTTTTTTTTTTTCTTTGTCAAACACTTATTTTACTGGACTAATAATATACGCAATTTTAGAAAAATATCTGCGTATTTTTTGTTAAATAAATTTTGAACCCCGTCATTATACCTCTTTTTTTTTTTTTTTTTTTTTTATGAGGAACGAACTGTTAAAAGCCTACTGATCAGATAGCCCCAGGTCAGCTCATTCCAGTTGGAATATCTTCAATAACATCCCAAGAAAGGGAGAGTATTTTGCCATTTCTGGGTAAATAATGCCCCTATCGGTCCTGATTTCCTGCGATACGGCGCCGGATGGCCCGCCCACCGAGCTGTGCTATAACTGAAGCGCCACTGACCGGTTGAGTTCTGTCCAGGATGGAACCATCGGCGCTGCTCCTCTCACTAGTGTTCTTGTCCGGTGTCTTCGCCGATCCTGATCCAGACCCAGAGCCTGAGTGAGTAAAATATATTATGCCACAGCTGTTCTTAAAAACTTTGATTTTCTAAAAGGAATTTTTAAGTTGAAAAAAGTGTTTGAATTGAATCAACGATGATATCAAACATGTGCAAAACTTTTCATAAAACATACTCTCTCTTATTTATTTATTTGACAGTTAAACAGCACTTTAGGAAGACGCGACTATGATGCAGGTTTCTTATTCAGTTCTTTCTTCTTGGCTCATCTTAGCCTTAGGATTTCACTGAAATGTTTCCTCTTTCTTCCGTCCAGGTCTTCCTGGGCGGGAGTTTTTTCAGTGTCCGGTAGTACCGCATTTTTCAGGAATTTCTGTTATTTTATCATATCTTCACATAAATCCTGACCAACCCCGAGTCTCTGTGTTTCCTGTTGATTTGTACTGTGTATCCGTAATTGAATTTGTACTCCGTAATTTTATTTAAAAGTTTCTTGTTTAATCTCGCTCCGCCATTCCTCTGCAAGTGTCCATAAAACCTGTCTTCTTACCCTTATTTCTTTTTCCAAGTCAGGGATCTCGTAAATTTCTCAGTTGGATTTCAGCCTGTATCCTTCTGGTGTTATTTTCTAAAACTGTAATGATACTAGTTCAAAGATTTGATGGAACACGGAATGAAGCAGAGGATAGAATTTCGAAATAGCAATATTAGCAGAATTTAGAATCATTACTTATAATCAGTACAAATAAGATATATGGCAATCAACTTCTATTTTTTTTTAAAGATTAGGGATTTAAGGTTATTGATGATGGATCTAATATCTGTAAGGATCCCACTCGGCTTTTTTATGATCGTGCTTATTAGGAATGCCTTTTGGTACACATCATTTGACCACGATACCGTTATGAATTAATTACGACATATGTTAATTAATTTAGAAGGCCGGGAACATTATTTGGCTATCAAAAATCGATGGATCGGGCCATTGAAAAATTTAAAAATTTTCTGTTACCATCCAGTTTCGGCAGCATACTGACGAAAGTTCTAGTTTACCAAAAACATCTACGAAAAAAAAAAATTAAGAAAAACCAAAAAGCTTTATTTGATCTAAACTGTGCCAGCATTTATTTTATTTAATAAACGTGTTAAAGAGCTATCTGTAACCCACTTCTGCTATCTTTCCTGTGACGAGAAAAAAACAATGTCTTTCAAGAGGAGAAAATAACTCAAGAAATGAACTGGGTTTGAGTGAAAACAATGTCTACCACCAGTTTACATATTTTAACTAGGTATATGAGTTGTACTCTCATTTTCTTCGTTCTTTAAAATCTTATGTGCTTTAGATTATTTCTAGTCCATAACACGTTAATTAAATGTTGACGTATTATGTTTAATCACTTTTCTTCCAAATCAGAATTTCTATTTTCTGAGAAAACCATTTGACCTAAAGGCAACGTTTGGTTTTCAAATTAAACCTTATTATATTTCCTTTAAACTCTTTTCTTTGGAAAATCAGTACTTTCGTCAGTATGTGACCGAGAACTTGACGGCAAAAGAAAAAATTCTAATTATGTGAAAAATCGCCATTTTTTGTAGAGCTGTATCTCCAGCGCTAACATTTCGCAGTTTTTTTAACCTTGTCAACAGTGTTGAGGTCATTGCCCACACACTAGAATTTCAACCCCCAACCAGCCCACAGACGCTCAACACCGTCTTCAACATTGCAAGTTGCTGACAAGGCTAACAACCAGGTTGATAGTGTGTAGCCCCCAAATCTACTATAGGGGTCCAACAAAGCTTTAAAAGTTAGCACGGTGGAGGAAACATTTAAGTTAATCCATGTTACTTTAGTAGTTTTGCAGCAACCTGCTCACTTCTTATAATTTATTATACTAAATCAGATTTTTTACTTTTATTTTTGAAATCCACACCTGTCAAATACAAAATTTGACATTCATCAGATGTGTTGAAATAAAAATATTAAACAACTGGCATAAGATGAGATAGTATCCAGTAGCTTCCCATTCTTGTCTTTGATTTGTTTGTTTTTATGTAAGTAGATCTCTCAACCTGTTTCTTTTCCGTCTCATCCTGATATCCTCCGGTTTGAGAGATGTAGCCATTTATTTGTGGTTCCATTTAATTTGTCATGAAACAATTTATAGTGTGTCAATGTGTGTTCTTTGACTGCTGGTATACTTGGGTCTGTATCTATAGTTTTGTTCATAGCATAAAATAACATATAAACTGGGCGACACTTGTGTCGCCCAGTTCCATGACTTTGTCGCCCAGTGAACGTAGCCGGTGACGGCAAATTTTTACGGGAGCAAAAATTTCAATTTAAATACAGTTTTTCAAAATAATAAAAAAAATAGTTCAACTCCACAGATACAATGAAAAAAAAACCTTGAAACCGACCAATGGGAGCTCAAATGTCAAGGTTTTTTTGGAATTGTAGCTGTAGAGTTGTACTTCTATCTTTATGAAATAGGCCCCTGGTGTCAATTTAAAAATGGGTTCATACGTCATAGAGTGGACCAAATTAATTGTCAAAGGGTCTGGGATCATCTATTGAAGTAGGGAGTTCCCGGTATTCAAAACCTCACGGAACATGTTAATTAAGAGTTAAAACGGCCTAAAAATGCGTCATTTGACACTTAATTTTAAAAAATTTTCCGGGACCCCCCGCCCTACCCCCTTTCGCTGTCCCGTATGTCGCCCAGTCAAAATTCCTTAAAATATACACTGGTTTTGTTAATGTACTAGTGCTTGTGTTATTAGTCTTACTGTTTAGAATTGAAAAATTCGCAATCTGTTTATGTGTGTGTTTAGCAGTGCCGTAAATTTGTGATGGAAATCATAAAGTTCTTAAAGGTTTTAGGAGGTGCGTGTAGGTGAATTATTTCTATCTTATTTATTAATTTTGATTGTTTTCTGAAAGGTGAGTAAATTAACTTCAGTCACATATTTCAGGTTTCTTCTTAATATGTGAGACCCATGTCATTCTCCTTTCGAAATTAATTCATTATTTATTTTTAAACTAAGTTTTTTTTTAATATTCGAAAACCTGTGTATATAATTGATATGATGACAGATTTTAAAAAAATCTAAAAAATTTAATAAAAACTCAACTAGATTGATAAAGTTTAACTGTTTAATAATCGTTTTAAATATCCTTGTGTTAATTAAGAATGACATCTTCAAGCAAAAGTAGCGGGAAAAAAAAAAACTAAAAAAAAAAATGAATGTACATAATGATTCTATAATTCTTCCGTTCGATATTAATTCATGCACCCACTCATAAGATTCGCCTGGATTCGCTTTGCCGTTTATGCAGATTTATTCTTATAGAACCAAATAAAAATACTTCAACGAATTAGCTTCTACTAAGTAACTTTTAAATTTATGTATTTTTATTTCAGAAAAACGAGTCTTTTCCAAAAGGAAACTTTTTGAAGTTTGGCGGAAAACATCATGCTCCAATAAAAAAAATTCATTTAGACAAGAAGAAGAACTGTCGATAGAGTCGATAAAGGCTATTCAAAATTTAACCTAATAAAACGGTTTGGTGTAATAATAAATACAATGTCCAGTGGATTCAATATTGACACCGATAAGGACCAAGTATATACAAATGAAACTGCAAAATTGTTCGTTAGTTTATATTTTTGGTACAACCTGCCATTCAGTATCCACTGAATTCTGATACATGGGGCAGATTGTCGAGTCCATATCCTATTGGGTTGCTCACAGTAGAAGCAATCGATTCCCTGCGACGGTAGACCTTATAACAAGGACCAGCGAAGTTAGTAGCAGGCAACATAACTGGAGAAAATGTTCATTAGTGTCATGTGAAAGGGATTAAATGGAGAGAAAGAGTATTCTTTTTAAAGAACAAAAAGATTTAATCAATTTTTAAAAGGTCGAAAATTAATTTGTTGGGAAGGAGCGACCAAAGATATTTTTCTGTCGTCAAAATTTTTTAGGTCCTGGCAGATCTGAAACAAGTATCTTAAGCCACTGAAGGATACTGGGATACTAGTTTAACTAGCCAAGTCCAATTTCCAGAATTTTTTAAAAATATTTTTTCTGCTAGATTATCTTTAGGTGGAAGGTTTTCTCCCCTAAGTAGTTAAATCATATTGAATACGGCCATACCAAAAATAAGCCCTCTTCTTGATCCAGCTAGGCATTTACGTTTATTGACCAACTGTGAAAAAAATTCAAAAATGGACGGGGCTGGACACTTAATACTTGTTTTCAGTGAAAAAGTTATTCATACCCAGGCATTTGCCCTTTAATTAACATTTATTTTAATATAATAAATATCACTTTTTCTAATTAAAGAAACTACCCATTGGTAGCACTTCAATAAAAAAAAGGTCCCGGGGCCATCTTCTTTTCAGACGCCTCGGAGGGTTGTCAGGAATAGAATGGGAAGCAAGTTGAGAGAATGAATGGTTAAACTATGAAAGATAGGTATTTACGTGCATATGGATAAGTTTAATAAATGAGTTTTTTAGAATATCGGAAGTTTGGAATGTAGTAAATGTTGAAAATCGAAAAAAGGTCACTGCAAGTTGAATGACACGATATGTATGTAGTGGGATGTTATAAAGGATATAGATACGACTAAGATTTATTTGGATTTATTTTAATTCTATTCTGACACCATGAAGGTTTATAATATGAGATTGGAGTGTTTGGGATGATAATGATAAGATAATAAAGATTAATAAAAAATTTCGTAGTAAACCAATGAAGTATGTACTTAGATACTATGGTAAAATAGGCCATGTTTATGAAACCTGTATCTATTGCAAGATTAAGGCAAGCGTTCAACGATAATCATGATAATGAATAATTCCAGTTAAATGAATCAGCATCATTTGAATGTCTTTCGAACTAAAATATCAATGAACGACCTACTTATAATTTAATACGGACATGCAATAAAAAAGACGTAGGATTCAATTACCTTCTCTGAAGCTAAGATAATTGCATCATTGATTGATTTCAGGTATGGCTACGGCGGCGGTGGGTATATGCAGGAACATGGGCACGGTGGAGGAATGTACAGGAAGACAGGATATTATCATAAAAAAACTGGATACAGTAAACAAACTGGAAGTAGGTTTATAGTTTATTTAATTGTATTAATTTAATAAATTAGTCTCTTCTTTTAAAATGTATATTGCTGTATTAGAAAATAGTTTAATATTTTTTTTCTTTAAATAAACAAAATTATTTACCTCAGTAATTTGATCAACAATTTGTTTTTAATAGTGAATGCAACGAATTTAATATAATTCATTAGAATACAGTCAGAAGTATCTATTACTAATATAACTGGCATTTTTTATATTTTAATGGTTTGATTTTTACATTAATGCATTTCTTACTTTAATATTAGTTCTTTAATACGAAATTAAGCGCAAATGTACCTAATCATTAATTTCTTATTCCAAATGTACCTAATCATTAATCTCTTATCATTATTGAAATTCATTTTCAATCTAATTGGAGCAAAACTGGGTGGATTAGCTCTTATTTAAAAAATATCTATCTTTTAATAATTGCTGAAATGAAAATCATGATATTCTGTTTAATTTTCATAAATAAATTCCTAAATTAAAACCCTAAGGTTCGGTGCCGCCATCACCAACTTCTTAAAACACACTTCTCTCCAACCTACTCCTTGTAAACCCGAATCCCCAAACTCAGCTCGACATAATCCTCCCATTTACGCCTCATTCTATTCCTCTGACATTTACCATACAGATCAAAACCGATATATTTTTTTTGGAATTCGGTCATTATAGAATCCAACAACTTTACATGCCATTTTAACTGTCTCGCTGCTGTTACCTGAACTATATTTACCGGATACAGCTTCTGCAGTTCCGCATTTTCGAAGTCTCTTTATGTTCATCTTTTTTTAGGTCAAACATTCTATACATTACTTTATTTCGTAAACTTTGAGATGTTTTTCTTCCCTTAAAGTGAGACGCCACGTTTCGCATCCATAGAAGTTAGTAGTACAATAGTCTTATATGTACTATGTTTTTTTAATTTCTGGAGAGCAACCGCGAAATGAGTAGTTTTGCAATCGAAAAATAACAAGCATGCCTGCTTTTATCTTGCCTCTATTTCCTCTTGAATTTCATATTTCCTTGATATGGTAGATCTTAGATATTTAAACTGCCCTCTTTATCCAAATATAATCTGGAAATATATATATATATATATATATATATATATATATATATATATATATATATATATATATATATATATATATATATATATATATATATATATCAACGAAAGCATCACCTTTTCTTACCATATATTTCCCATACATATTCCTTTCTGACCATATATTTCGTTTTATTGGTATGAATATGGCTCACCAATTTCGTTACCTGATTTTATGAGCGTTGTTACGTTTAATTTAATAGTTTAATCACCCAAAGGAACCAAGAATTGGAATTTAATCATCCATTTGGAGTCTGTTTCCGGTACGCATTACCTTCCTATCTGTTCTATTTTCAGTCTTATAGATTAATGCAGAATCCAGGTACTAATATTTCCTTTTCATGTTTTAGGAAATGTTTATCTGATAGTTTATACTTGGTTAAGTTCCTTATATTGTTCTCTTAATAAGTTTCTTGTTTATAACAACTATACAATGCATTTTGTTTTTTTGCCACATTTTAACTTGTATTATTTTCAATTATTTTTAGGGAGTTGTGGCAAACTATCTCCACCAATGAATTCAGTAATGAAATGTTCTGCTGGGTATGATTCATAACTCCTAATTTTTTTCATTAATCAACTATTGCTTTATTATTTTATATCAAACAAATTTTATTTAATTAATTTGTTTTAATAGATTCTGTGTCGCTACCTGTTTTGAACACCATGTATTTCCAAGTGGGGAGACTAGTTTAAATTTTGCTTGTCGAGGAGGTATATGGCTAGCTGACACCAATGTTGCTGGTGGCACTATTCCCAACTGCAGTCGTAAGTATTTTTATAAATTTTGGAGATGCCTTTCCACTGGAGTTGTTGGTCTTGCCTACGAATAATGTTTTTTTGAAACTTTGTTTTTATCTTTTTCTTAGGAAAAAAGTGCAAATACTTTAAGGTTAGATAATTATTTTATTTTATTTATTTTTTTTAGCATCCTGCATTCCTTTATGTCAAAATGGTGGTTCTTGTGTATCGCCAAACACTTGTAACTGCCCAGATACCTTTTATGGCCCCTACTGTCAGTATGAGAAGAAGCCTTGTTTTGACTTCCCTCCAACTCCCATGAATGCCCACAAAGTGTGTGCTGCAGAGTAAGTATATCTTGTTTTTTATTTAAATAAATTATAGCTAGATAAGTTTATTATGATAAGTTATTTTTTTATTTCTATTATTTTCATAAGTTATTTTTTGGGGCTAAACATATGCTCCAACTAGGGCAAGAAGGATGGGTTATCCTATAGGTTACTAACCTATTCTAGCCAGACTGGAAAGGCTGCAGTGGCAGTACCAGGATTACTATCAGGGGTTGGCTGGGTATATATATGTATATATATATATATATATATATATATATATATATATATAGAGAGAGAGAGAGAGAGAGAGAGAGAGAGAGAGAGAGAGAGAGAGAAAGAGAGGGGGGAAGATATTTTTTTATGTTCTAGTTAAACTAAAACAAAGGAATGGGTGGCATTTGAGATTATATAGTTATCGACTAAAAAAAATTAGTCATTTGGTCGTCTGGGGAGGGGGGAGCTTCAGCCCCTAAGCTCCCCCTTTGGTTGTGCCAATGAAAGGCTGAGATTCATTTCTTGGTAACTCTGTTATATAATTATCAACAAATCCAGATGGAAATCGAACTCGCAGCCTTCTTTATTGTGCGCTCTGAGATCCTTCCCCAATGGGTGTGGCCATTGTTTCTGCCTCAATAAATTTAGAGCTATAACATGAAGAAGTGATTTCAGTTTTTTATTCCTCATTTACAAACTCTCCTATATAAATATCAAACTATATCTTTAATTGTATTCAAAATTATAAGAGTGAGTTAGACCATTCTCCTGAGATCTTCCAGACCTCTGTATAACTTAATCTCTAGCTGTTGGTCAGATTTATGTTCATTGAACTTATAGTAGTCTGCAATTCTGAAGGATGTGATATTATGTACTCCTGACAAGGGCTGGCAGATATAACAGACGAAACTTAAGGTGATTGTGTCCCTTCATTGATAGAATATACTTATTTTCTCTTCTTGTGAGCTGGTAATAATTATCTTGCTAATGTTCTATTATTTATGGCTGATTGCATTCTTAGGGAGGGTGTCTGTCTACTTTCGGTTTTAAATTGAAACAAATCAGGTAGCTGCACTCAAATATTTACTAATTACTTGATATTTATATTGGAGCGTGCACCATCTCATTTTGAGATGTCGCTCCAAAACATCATCATTGATGGTATTTACTTCTGATTTTAATATGTTAAAAGTTTTTTTTACTTTATTTCCAAACAGTTTAGAAATATTGTTATATCAATTCTCTTGTATTGTTGTTATTATCTGGATTTTTAATGTAACCTTGAGGTTGCACCATATATATCTCCTCCTGCAGGTCGCCATGCAAAATGCATTTTTAACGTCCATCTGCACGGTAAAATAATTTAACTTATTTATTATTGTAATCAGGATTCTTACCGTAGTTAGGCGGGCAACAGGTGCATACACCTCATTGAAGTCGATCCCTTTGGTTTGTGAGCATCCTTTTGCAACGAGCCTTGCTTTAAATATGTGACCTTGTTTGTTTTCTTTGATCCTGAACACCCATATACAATTAATGGCTCTTTTTTCCTGGTGGTAGCTTCTGTAATGTGTAGGTTTCATTCTTAATAATTGATTCCATTTCTGCATCGCAGGCTGCATACCATTTATCTGCGTCACCTCTTCCTTTTATGTCCTCATAGGAGGTAGGTATGTCATCGACAAACTCAATAGCAGATAATACATAGTCATATAAATATTTTGGGAGCATTTTTTCTTCTATTACCTTTTCTGACATTAACATTAGGATTCGGTTCATCTACTTCTTCCACTTCCTCCTCAGAAGAAAAGCCATAAAAGTCTCTTGAAAGGTTGCTGGCGACATCTTCTTGAGGTATTTCTTCTGAATGGTTGCCGGTGACATCTTGAGGTCTTTCTGCTGGTTCTTCTGAAACAATTCTTCCGTTGGTGTAGCCTTCTTTTACTCCTCCAGTTACAATGTCCTCTTCTTTACTCTCAGATGTACCCGCTTCCATCTTCGTTCCCATGTCGCAAAGATTTTCCGTCTTCGATTCATGATTGAGTTTGCTAGATTTCTCTGGAAGAAACACAACATTTCTAGCACTAATCACTTCTTTCTGCCCTTTGATGTAGATTCTGTAAGATTTGGAATCCGTTTCATAGCCGACAAAAATTCCTTCCTGGCCTTTTGGGTCTAATTTCTTCCGTTTTTGACTAGGTATGTGTACAAACACCCTACATCATTCTATTCAATTCTCAATTGTTATTGGTTATTGTGTTATATCAATTCTCTTGTATTGTTATTGATTTACTTTTTTACAATTACTTGGAATAATCATGTTTCCCTTATTTAAAAATTAATCATAGCTATTATTTTTAGCTCATGCACTATGGCCTGTGTTGATGGTCACACTTTTCAAGATGGCTCTTCAGTAGCTACAGTTGTTTGTAAGGAAGGAGAGTGGGTTCCTGCCAGGAAGGAATGGCTGGCTGTTCCAGACTGTTCACGTAAATATAGTTCATTTTATTTTATTTTTAATTTAAATAATTAATTTTTTTATATACTTGTCTGTTTTATTACTTTATACAGCTATATGTACACCAGTATGTCAGAATGGAGGAAATTGTATTGGACACAATCTCTGTCAATGTCCTCAGGATTTCCGTGGTCCCCGTTGTGAATTTTGTAAGTTATTGTTTTATTTTTTTAATATATTGTTTACTTATTTTTAAAATTTAATTTTCCATAGAAAACAATAAAATGAAGGCAAATGAATCTCACCCTCCTATGTTATACGGATATCATCAGTCTTAAATAATGGAAGAAATCTCCAATTCAATCTCCAATTTTATAGGAAGAATTGCAGCCATTAAGTATTAAGATAAATATCCACAAAACTAAAATAATGAGAATAGGAAGGATGGGGGGGGGGGAGAACGGGGAGATCGAATACTTGGAAGAAGAAAAAATAATCTTTATTCTGGAACGCCTTGTCCCCTTGGAACGCCAACACAACAGTACAATAAAAAGGAATGATTGCTTGGCTGCAAACATATTAGACAGCAACTTCTGTAGATTATAAATTAGATAATTATAAAATAAATTATAAATTAGATATTTATTACTATATAAGGTAGATTTATAATGAAAAGCTGATCTTCGTGTTTATATAAGAAATATTCTTACACTAATGTATCATTACATAATTTCGGAAGATTCATAACTAAGGAGGTGGATGAATATATTATGTTTAAAGGAAGTGAGAGAAGGAGCATTGTGAATTAAAATAGGTGGGGAATTCCAAAATAAGACTGTGCAAATAATAAAGGATTTTTCAATGGAAGCAGTTTGATGAGAAGGGATATACAAATCAATAGGCTGAGATCTGGTATCAAAATATGATTGAAAGAACAAAGGGCAAGGTTGTTATGATTGTATGAAGGTATACTTTGATAGAAAGAAGAACAGCTGGTGCATGTTAGTGATTTTAAATACCTGGGCACAGCTGGATAAAAATGGGGAAATTGGAGGAAATGTTGAATCAGCTGAGAAATGCTTCCATTCAATCAAGGTTTGCTTCTTGGGAAAAAAAGAAGTTTCCAGTAAGGTTAAAAAAGTAGTGTATAAGAGTAGCTCCATCCCCATAAAGAAAATGAGTTATCTGAGGAAGGTAAAGGAAAGAGTTATCTGAAACTACAATAAGAAGTAACCTGTTGATAGAATCGGCTGAACAGATCATAAAAGAAAATAGACTATGCTAGTTTGACTATGTCAAAAGAATGCAGAGGCTTGGTGGTTCAGGATCAGGATTAGTGGATCGGGCAGCCCCTCACTCTTCTCAGCAGTAGAAGAGGGCATGAATTAGGAAATTAAGAAGAAAAATAATAAATTTTTCAATGTTAAATTGAGTCCTATGACTTTAAAATTATAATTAATTAGATAAATTAAATTTATTTCAACTTAATTTAGTCTGAATTTGGCATCTTGAAAGATAGTTGTTCTCAAAATTCACATTAAGACTACTCAGGGAAAAAATGTTTTTGCTTCAGAAAAAAGTTACAGAGGAAGTAACACTAATACGATTTAAGTAAATGATGAATGAATTAATTTTAAGTTTTCGTATTAATACCAGTGATTGACACTTTTCATTTTGTATATAAGTTTAATAAAAACTATTACTTTCTACTTTTAAAGCTCCCAAATATGTCTTTGTCATTTTGTTTTCTAGTATTTTGCCAGCTAATCAGTTCTCAAGAAATTATTGCATTACATTTTAATTAATTATCAAACTTTTTCTTTTTAATTCAAACAACAGTTAATTTTACTACTAATTTTTAATATTTTTTTTGGATATAAACTAAAGTAGCAACAAACTGATTCTTCTAAGAATTCTGTTCTAATTTAGCAATAATAAATATGTTGAACATATTTTTTCAACAAACATGATTTATCTTTTGTAATTAATGTACTATCAATAATCATATTAAGAACATTTTATTATTTTTTTCTTGTCTTATGGTCTCTTGATTATGTTTTTTAATATTTGAGAACTTTTGAGCTAATTTTTGTCTTAAGCATATAAATATTATGTATTAAGCAACTAGTAATATATAGTATATTACTTGAAATATTATTTCTATTTACAGCTAAAGAAGTCTGTGACATCAGGAAGCTGGGATTTAATGGCAATTATAAATGCTCGGGTGATGACTTAAAACTCAAATGCCACCTGGAGTGCCCAGTTGGAATGAAGTTCAGCAGCCCACCAGCAACAACTTACAGCTGTTTGTATGAGTCTGGTATTTTCAAACCAAGCACTGTCCCAAACTGTGTTTTTGGTAAGCAATTGTGAAATGAAATTGGTTTCTATTTTAAGTTGAAATTGTTTACATTCTTGCAGTTTTATTGATAGGAAAATGAAATGAAATGAAATAAGATTTTAGTTCATTATTTATTTTCACTTTTGGTACCTGTATCGACGACGCGCACCACCATATGGCCCGGCCTGCAATGCACTATGAGATCAATTCTGACGCTTCACTTTGAGTTTCATATTTATTGATAGATCTTTTCTATAACCTCACATGTAAACATCCACTTCTACAGCTTCAACTTGGATTGTGTTGTTTAGTATATTATATTGATATTTATTCTTCTTAAATGTAAAAAGGTGAAACAGAACTTAACAACTTGAGTTTCAACTTGGATTTAGTGTTTTATAAATTGCTGTTTTCTTATTTTCTGTTACCTTATCTGTGAAAGTGTAACACAAGTTAACAACATTAGTTTCTACATGGATTTGATGTAAAGGGTGGTACTGTGGGTAAAGCACTAGACTACCATACTCCAGGGCCCAAGTTCAAACCCAGCTGAAGGCAGAAAATTTAATTTCAGCTGTAGATCAACTTCCGCATCTGGAGACCCTCCTGAGGAACACTTAGCCTCTATAAAGTGGGTACCCTTAATTGGAGGAAAAACCTGGAAGGCTATTGACTACATCAACTCCTTGTTTAACCGTAGGTCACGAAACAATACTTTCCTATCAAGTACTGAACCCAAGAACCTTTAGAGGCTGTAGCGGTACAGGTTTTTTTAAAATTATTATTATTTGTTACTTCCACTTCCCTAACGTGAGAAACTTAATCAGAAGTTAACATTACTTGTGATTTAGTATTATATTCATTCTGATTTACTTTAATATTCATTCAACATTGATTTAGTATTTTGATATTTTCCTATTTCCACTTAATTATTTTCTTATTTTTCATTTTAATAGGAGAAGGTATAACAGAAGCTAATATTAATTTGAACATGGATTTAGAGTTTGTCTGTAAATTAAGGAGTATAACCTTCCCCCTCGAAAAGTATCTTAGAAACTGTCTTAAATTGTTTGAAAGTGTTTATTTTAGAATATTAAGTATTAGGGAATTGTTGCAGTCGCTAAGTTGTTCTGATATATATATATATATATATATATATATATATATATATATATATATATATATATATATATATATATATATATTAAATAATTGTATTATACAATCCCATAACTAATTTCAGATTTGCCTTAATAAGTATACATCTTTTCATTTTAGAGACTGAAACTGAAGATATGTTGACCTATATTTTTAATGGACAAGATGAAGTACCTGTAAAGTATCGGAAAACTCATGAATCAAACAAAACATCAACATACGTCTCAAAGCCTTCTACAGATTTTGGCAGAGAAGCAGTTATAGTAGAAAAGAAGAAACCAAAACCCGGAACCTGTTTAACATGGAAAAGAGAACATTTCAAAACCTTTGACGGAAAGATAATTAGGTTAGATGCATCTAAATATTTAAGTAATTAGTAAATATTTAATCTAATATTATTATGGATTTTATATGGATTAAACCATTGTTTTCATTTTATTGTAAATGTGTCTATAAATTATAAGAAAGTAGTGTTAGTTAATATATTAAATCATTACTTTGAAAAAATAGTTGTTAATAATTCTTAAAAGTTTAAAATTGATTTAAAAATTTGTTTGTGAACAGTTTTAAAAGTGATTGCCTCTATACATTGGTAACTGATGTGGATAACAGCTTTCATGTACAAACACCAATTCGTCGAACCAACTGTACTGCCTCTGATGATTTGTGCTCGTCTTTGACTGTTTATGTCAATGATAAACAGTATCAACTTATGATAAACAGTAAGTTATTATTATATACGTTATACATATATATATATATATATATATATATATATATATATATATATATATATATATATATATATATATATATATATATATGTTTTATAACATAATAGTATCATTTCCCTGCAATATTATAATTATAATAAAGTCAGTTCCAATAATTAATTTTGTGCTTTTTAATTTTGGCTCTGGATGATTCGATGAATTACCCAGAATTTGAAGTAAAATAATTTGAAAAAAAGTGTTTCAAACAACCAATGTTCTAATTTCTTGAGGCTATTTTTAAATGTTCCACATAGATGAAATTGATGTATTTTTGAAGTACCCAATAAAACTTTTTGCTATCAAAGATGAATATATTAGAATGAAGCAATTAAGTTATTAGTGTAAAATAACTTGAAGTATATTAGATTTATATTTTTAATAAATCATAGATCACTCTAGTATGTTTAAGAAAGAATATGTTTTTTTATTTAACTAAATTTATATTTGTTATATTAATTAATTTGATTAATTGATATTAATTTAAAATAGAATAGAATAGAAAAGAAAGAAAACTTTATTCTGGGACTATGTCCCTTAAGAATGACATCACATAAATCACAAAAATGATATCTGGCCTAGAAATTTTTAGAATAAACCAAGATAAAAAGTAAATACAGTGAAACTCCTATTATCCGGATATCTAGATTGAATTGAAGAAAAATATATATATACTTTTTTTATTACATACAATTTTTTTTTTAAATAGTTTATTTAGAGACATTGTGGGCCATGGTTAGGAATTCATGTAAAATATGATAGGTCCCACCTTTTTAGTTTTCATGATGCAATAAAATACGTAAAACTAAATAGACCAAGCAGCAGCTACCAGAACTGCACTTCAGAATTAGGGGCGGAGCCCACATACCTCATAACAGTCAAGTTTTGAGTGAACATAGTGAATTTCTAGGAGCATAGCACATCCATCCTACATGGGGTTTGTTCAGTCTGGATCCTATTGCTGCTGTAGTCTCTTTATAAACCAAAAGAGTTATGGTTCATAGAGGGAAAGTTATTGTTTGTTGTTTGTTTTTTGGGGCTTAACATCCTTATGTACTCTAACAAGGGCAGGAAGGATGGGTTATCCTTCAAGTTACCAACCTATTCTGGCCAGGGTGGGAAGGTCAAGATTTATTCGTGGGTTCGCAACGAAATAAATTTTAACCCGCCCAGCTGGGATTCGAACCCACGACCTATTGGTTACGAGTGCACTGAGACTCACACCCCAACTCACTCGGCCATCGAGTCCCCCAGAAAACTTATTGTACTAGCTGTGCCCAAAACACTGCCCATTGTAGAAGGTCTTAAGAAAGGCGATTCTGGGAAAAAAATAGGCAGATGAGTTCTGTGTGTTCTGGAGACAGATAAGCTGGTGAAAGATGAGTGCTTTGAATGTTATGAGGGAAGAAGCATTGCGAATACAAGATGGTTGCGAATTACAGAGGAGTTGTGGATATTTAATAAATTAATATGAATTCATTGTTGTTTTCCTTAATCATTTAACTGAATATGTTTTTATAAAATATGCATGTATGTCGATGATGAATAATAGTATATTTTGGCAGGTGTGGATGAATAAATAAAGTTAAAATAATTTTTTTTTAAAAATGATGAGTAATCACAAATTTTTTTATGTTCTGTAAATGGGGGGGGGGGCTACTTTAATACAGGTTTTGCACATTTTTTATTGCAGCGCATCGTTTTTCTTGATATTTTACATTTTTCTAGGAACAAATGATAGCACATGCTCAAAGTAACCTCCGTTTACCATACGTCAGTCTTGTAAAAAAATTTTTTTATTTAAATGAACCTTTTGAATAATTTTTTTTTTTTTTTATGTTTCAGGAGAAAAGAAGGCTGTTGTTAAACAAGGAACAGAGTCAATGGCAATACCGGCACAATTAGCTGGAATGAAAGTGGAACTTGGATCAGATATGGTCAAGGCTAGCTTGCAGGCTGTTGGGGTTATAGTACTTTGGAATTTTAAGGTAAATCAGTTAAATATAATAAATTTATTATATAATACCATTTCCATATTTACACAAAATTATTAAAGTGTATCATTGAATTTGTTTTGTTTAGGATGTTGTAGAGATCAAAGTTGCCGAATCAAATTGGAATAAAACTAAAGGTCTTTGTGGATCGTTGGATGGGTAAAATTAATTATATTTGTATTATGTTTTACCTATTCTCTGTATGTAACATTTATGCTATAGAAGTTTCCTGTTCCGTAGGTATACTAGCAATGACCTGACTACCAACATTGAAACTTATGCCAGTGATGCTAGGATCTTGACAACTGGAGGTTATTGAATATTATTTAAATTTTTAATTATATAAAAACAATTTCAAGAATTTTTAAAAATGAATTTCTTTTATCTAAATGCCCGGTTTTTTTTTAAAGTTAATCTTTTAATTTAACAGGGTATAATTCTTAGTATAATATATTGTTCACGGTGGCTTCTAATATATTTTTGCAATTTGATTGTCTATAGCAGTTTATATTATTAATTATATCCTATCTTCCTAAATTATTGTTCAAAGATAATTCAGAGTATATTTTTGAGAATATTTGAAGAAATATTCAAATATTTTTATTTTGTTTGTTGTAAACTTTAGTTCTTTAATATTAAATTACATTTAATTAGTTGTTTTTTTTTTTTTTTTTATGCTTTTAAACAGTTTGAAATTATAAGACTTTAAATAATAATTAAGTATAAGGTTGTAATCTAGATCATATAAGATATTCTGTTTTGAAAATTTTGTTTTATGTATTCTCTTCCCAGATGTTTGCCAAGAAGAAATTATGTATTCTCATCCTTGTTCAACACCAAGTATGAAAGAAGATGCTCAGCAATTCTGTTCTGCTCTCCTTAACAATAAAAAACTTAGTGATTGTAGTAAGGTTAGTTAATTTAAGATACTAATGTCTAATATTTATACGGCGAAGTCTTTTCTCTACGGAGTTTAAGCGGGGGTTAGTCCAGATCTGAGTATAGACTGAAAATAGGGCTTGTTCGGAAGGTCACCTGTGGCAATGCTGGATTACAGGGTATGAATTGTATTCAGTTTTGCTCAGCGCTTCGGAGCGAGCAGATACATATACGAAACTCCTTAGTCTAGCTTGGAGCAGATGAGGTCTTTATATATTGTCAGCATAGTGTGACAAACAATATCTGCTCCCCAAGTAGTTGTACTAAGGACTTGTCAAGATTTTTATTTTATTTAGGCACTTGTCCTTTTAATGTGTTGATATGAGTACACCACGGTAAAGTTGTGTCGAATATTAGACATAAAAATCGGAATGTATCTGCGTGAGGCAGAGCTGTCTCTCTCGAGGGTGATTTCTTGGGGATGGATGTGCTCTTCTTTTTCTGGAAAAATGTACACATTTTGGGGTTTTTTCCGTAGGAGAAATTCTTCGCTGCCCTGATGAGCGAGACAATATTTCAATTCGATTCAATGTTTCTTGAAGTTTTCTTTGAATGATTTTTTTGTCTTCCGATCGATGATAATATGGCAAGATGCGTCTACATATAGAAAACATTCCCCCCACTTTATACCTCTGGGCAAGTTTCTTCCCACGTCGCTTACGGCCAGAGCAAACAGTGTTGTGCTAAGTACGACAACCTATGTGGCACAAACCACTCATGTGTTGAAAGTAGTTGTGACATTACGTTTCCTATTCGAACCCTGAATAAACGCTGCGTGAGGAATTGTTTGATGAACTTAAGAATGTTACCTCTAAAGCCTAATGAAATAAGTTTATTTATTATATGATGTGCTACTCGTTGTATCAAATGCTTTTAACCATATCCCAGAAAATCGCCCACGGCATGTGTTTTTCAATGGAACGCATATTGAATTTTCAGCCTCGAATTGAACTGAGGAGGTTCTGCTGGTCGATCTTCCTTTGCGGAAAACCAAACTGGAAGTTCTGTACGAGATTATGTTTTTCAAATATCCAGATCAGTTAGCTTGTTAACATTTTAAAGATTATTTAGAAGAGTATCAAACTATATCTAAATAGTAAGTAGTTTAGAACAATCTACATTGCATTTACAGTATCATCCATTTAAGTATTGCAAAGTTTAAAAAGTAAAGAATTAATTGTAGTTAAATATAATTGTATGATAATCATTCATGAATAAATCCACAGATATGAAACAAAAAGGACCTATAGAAAAGTTTAAAAACATCTGAAGGGAGTGTTTAGTTTTGGGGAACAAATTTTATTTATTTTGTAAATATATAGAAGGTTTAACTATTACTCACAATGAGATGTTGGTAATGAGATATTTTAATCTGTTTTTTAGTTATTATATCAGTTTTTAATATTCAGTTTAGTCCAAGTATTATGCAGAATGAACATAGTTTATATTAAGGGATTGAAGTAGGTTATTGCATTAAACTGAAGTAGTTTTTAGTAGGTTTTTTATTAATCATCAACACAACAAAATAATTTTCAAGTCATTTTATTTTGGGCAAAAAGTTATGGTGAAAAAAGAAATTTTTTACTTGATATAAATTAGTTGTATTGGGAACTGGGAATGTATCAGATATAGGCAATAAATTTTGAGATCTTTTTATATCAATCTAATAAAATTTAAATAAGTTTTTAATCAAGCCATTGTTGCCAGTTAAAAGTGTACAGTGTATAACAGGTTCTTTTATTTGGTGCTTTTATTTAACTGAATAATTTTATTTTATGTGCAGACCGTTTCAGTTAAGGAGTACTATGAAGCTTGCTTGTGGGATTTTTGTTCTTGTAATGATAGTAATAAAGAATCTTGTGGTTGCCAATCTGTAGAAATATTCGTACGAGACTGTGTCAGCACTGGTGTATCCTTTCCCTCATGGAGAGATGACACATTTTGTCGTAAGTATTAATTTGAATTCGTAAGTATTATTCATGGATACGGATTTAAATTTGTATTTTTGTAAACTTTTATTTTCATTATTTTACATAATAGTTTATTTTACCTGAAAATATTTTTAATATGAAATAAGTAATGACTAGAAAACTCTAAAAAAATTATCTTTCCCTTGCTCTTCCGTGTCTTTCTGTGTAGAATGTTTTGACACACTTCTGTCCACTTTCTCCATTTTTCCTGGTTAGTAGCCACACTTTTTTCTGTTTCATTGTTATCCATCTGAACTGCCCATTTTTTATCTGTATGCTCTAAAAAAAAAAAAAAAAATGTTATAAGTATTTTCACTCTGGAAAATTAGTTCAAGAATATAATGGACCAATTTTTTAAACATTGTCCTAAAAATGTCTACAAAATGGATATATCTAAATTTATTACATCGCTCTGAAATAAAAAAAATCAACCTATCTACGTATACTTGGGAAGCTGTTGTACAAAAATTTCTGTTTCTTTACAGTGGGATATCTAGAATAATAATCCCCAAGCCCATCTTCTAACTCCACCCAGTAATCACCAGTAGTTCGGAGGGTTGTATTTTTCTGCAGATTGCCCTTACTCTAATTAGATAAGTAGAAGTATTGCTAGGCATTTGTTTCAATATATCAAGCAGTGCAAAATCAAAGAAAGCTACTTTTAGCATGTTCAATCAGGTGTATGACTTAGGCCATTCGACCAAATTTTCTCGTATGAAGGGTAATGAGGACATGAATATTGTATATTATGAAGGCACTCCTCAGTTAATCTGGTAAGGCCGGATTAATGATTATGGATCTCCTCAGTGAAAAGCAGTGATGTGTCAGTACCAACATTTTTCAATTCTTGATTATGGTACCTCGGTTAAAAATAAATTGCTATTACATAAATTTCCAATATGAGAGCTAAAAAAAGGATGCCAAATCTGATTCAAAAAAATAAATAACCCAGGAAATAAATTAGTTTGCAGCAAACAGCATTTATTTACAAAATACAATATATAAGTTAATCGCAGTTCAAACAATTAACAAAAAAAAAATTTTTTTATTAACAATTATTTAAGAAGACAAATATTCCTAAG
This sequence comes from Euschistus heros, assembly GCA_003667255.2. NCBI lineage: Eukaryota > Metazoa > Arthropoda > Insecta > Hemiptera > Pentatomidae > Euschistus > Euschistus heros. The sequence continues at coordinate 287,463 of RCWM02000027.1, forward strand.
GTTTAATATTACCATAAACACTGTTGATGGATGGATGGATACATTGATATATTTGATATTTCTCTAGATAATGATTTTAACAGTATATTAGGGTTCGAAAACCAGTATGTATGCATTTAATGAAATGAAAACTAAGTTTTATTCTGGTGTTATAGGAAATCCTCTGAGAATAACAAAAAAAGTATAATAACACAGTGCTGTTGTCTTGTCCCATTATTGTTTTCAGTAATTCAGCTTTGGCAGTTGGATATAGAAATTCTATATATTCATTTTCCACGATAGAAAATAAATATCTTCAACCATATGACATTTGGCCTGCATTAGTAATGAGTGATTTTTCAAAAGAATGTTATAATTCTTTACCAAGAAGTGTTGATAAATTATTTGAAAAATTGCTCTGTTATAAGATATAAAATATATTTTAAAATCAATTATCTTTTACATTTTTTTTTTTAATCGATAAGGCGAAAATCGATTTATATATAATAATTACATAGTTATGTATTACAAAACTATTTCAAAAAGTATCGAATGGTTCCTCGGAATCAACTTTGAGTCATCAATTCTCGATACTGATTCTTTTCTCAAGAATCGGTGGAATCGAGAACAGACATTTAGAATTAACACATCCCTGATGAAAAGTGTTTTCAAGTATTTGTATAAACCAAAAATCAATAATCAGTGAAATTGAATTTGATGATTGACTTAACTTAGATTCTGAAAATAATTTTTTTGTTTAAATTTCCTCCTAAGGGTTTTATAAAAGCTTTATCAATTTTTCAGCATTGAAATGTAGTGGTGGACGAGAGTACAAACAATGTGGAGGAGAGACGCCTTGTGGTGGTGCAGAGCGGGAGAGCCTTTGTGAAGAAGGGTGCTTCTGCCCATCTGGGACTTACGTGCACAATGACACCTGTGTTTCTCTCAATTCTTGCCCATGCCAACTCAGGGGCAGGGAGTTTCATCCTGGCACTTCGGTTCCAATGGAGTGTAATACATGGTAAGGTTTTATACATTGTATCCCTTAGAGACTGAGGGGGCTTGATGGCCGAGTGAGTTGGGATAAGGGTCTGATTGTGCTTGGTATTAAAGGTTATGGGTTCGAATCCCACCTGGGTGGGTTAAAATTTTGTTTTGTGGTGAACCCACAAATATATCTTGGCCTTCCCACCGTGGCTAGAACAGGTTGGTAATCTATAAGATAACCCATCCTTTCTGCCCTAGTTGGGGTACATAAGGACGTCAAGTTCTCCCCCCCTCTTAGAGACTGATTTTTGAGTATAGTATGTCATTGTTCTATTTTATTATATCATGGCTATTCCTGATGTATATTAATTAGTACCTGAGCCTGTGAATCATGAGTATGAGGTTTCATTATCACAATTTCTGTAGATTTCTAAAAATGTGGTGCAATTTGGAATGGTCCTACCAGCCAAATTAGAAAAACTGAATAACTGCTTGGTTAAATAAATATTAATTCATTCTTTAAAACCAAATTAAGGTTGTATATGAAGAAGGTTTATGAATAAAACAATGCACAACTGTACATATACTATTGTATGATGAAGTTCTTGTTCAGTCCAGCCCTGCTTCATTTCTTTTTTATAGTAATATACCTGTGCTAGCCTATAATACAACGCTATGGAATCAAAGCAGGTTAGGAACCTTTGACAACAAGCAACGTTATTTGGAATACCTGGCCAATTCCTTATCCTTGAATGGACTCGGTAGGTTGGGGTTTGTCTTGTGGAGCCTCAGGTACCAAGTGATGATGGTGATATATAACGGAGTGATACTTGTATCCTACAGTATCCATACCCTGCCTGGTACCAAAACCTTTCCCGTAGACGGATAAGTAGGCTGACAACAATTCAACGGAATTCACTTTCTAGGAGTCACTAGGGCGTACTGATCAATGTCTCATAAGGTGATGCAGTTCTTAGCAGGACTGGATACTCCTGATCTTGTTCTGCGAGAGGAGATTCTTAAATTTAAAATAATAAGAGAAGGCTCAGTAGGACTACCAGATAATCTCTGGTCATTGATCGATGCTAATCTGAGGAAATGAATGGGGGATTATCCAGGAGGATTTAATAGAAGAATGGAGCAGGTGGTGGGTGACAACCCCAAAAGGGGCTGTACAGTTTCTCACAGGGCATGGGGGCTTTTGGGCCAAGCTCCAGAAACATGGCAAGAATATCAACCTGCTATGTCCCAGTTATGCTTTACCGGAGATAGGAGATACACCAGAGATAGCCTGCACTGCCTTTGAGCCACTTAGAGCCAATCTAAAGAGGGAAACAGGGCTCTATGTTCTGACTGAGATTGATTTCCCTCAACCAGTAACAGCTGACGACTATCTATATTATATTAGAAACGTTTTGAGTATGGGTGGAAAACTGAAGTGGGAGTAGAGCACTTCAACCTATGAAGAAGAGACCATGCTTCAGAAAGACCACTGCCCATAGATACTATGTGAAATTTTAAACACTTAAACATTGTTAGTGTGGTTATGTGAAATATTAAAATTAAAATGTTAAATGTTGTTAAACATGTTGAAATAGTAAATGTTATTATAATAGTGCTGAAATGTTAAATGTTATGTTGAAATGTTCTATTGTTCATGTTGTAAGTGAAACCAGCAGTGATGCCTACCTTGTCATCACCGCAAAACCCATGTAGCCGAGAGGCAAGGAAAGGAAATAAATATATAAATCAAAAAACATATAATGTTATTACATAGTAAAGAGATCAGATTCAAGATGTAAATAGAAATCTAATGTATTCTATGGAGACGGAATTGAACTAATTTACTGTTTGTACGATGTGAAAGTGATTTTTTAATAATTCATTACTTGATTCTTCTGGGAGATTAGATAATTAGGGTAGGCAGTCAAAGATATTGATCAAAATAAAATAAATATTCTTAAAGCCTGTAATAAAATAAACATTTTTTTCTGTTTCAGTACTATGTGTGATTATAAAAAGGGCTTGTGTGAAAGGGCAGTGGAGTTGTACAGAGAGGGAATGCGGAGCCCAGTGTGAAGCAGTAGGCGATCCGCACTACAAGACCTTTGATAAGAAGACGTATGACTTTATGGGAAAATGCTCTTATTATTTATTAAAAATGGACAATTATTCCATAGAAGCTGAAAATGTGCCCTGTGATGGTGCCATATCTCAGGTATGAAGATCAGCATCAGTTTAGTTTTCTGAAGGAAAATTAGAATGTGGTCTTTTTTTTTTACAGTAATCTTGAAAATATTAATTTGTGGTTCTCTCATAATTAAGAGTAATATTAGTGTATTATTATTTAGTTAGTTAAAGTATTCTTAAAATTTGTCAATTCTTTTTATATTTTATAATAAAATAGACCCTCACTAATACCAACTAATTAAAACCAAGACAGTTTAAGTAAGCAAAAAGTTTGGATAGTACTTACATAACAACGTTATAAGTATATAATGTACAATATTTATTTTAAGTTCTCATAATCACAAAAATATCAGTCATTTTTTTTATCTTAAAAATATTTTTTAATACGTTATATTTTTTTTAGTATGTTGATATTTTTCTACCCCTTCCTTCCTAACTTGCCTTAATAATAAATTATATTACTGGAAAATCATATACATTTATGCACGATAAATTTGATTGTATACATAGTTTTGAATTGATTCTAAGTTAAAACAACTGGCTATGCATAGATCATTTAAATTAAAACTACCCATTGCTTCTTCATATTTTATGCTCTTTTGATCGTCAAATGTCTCTCCATCATTGTCTTCAATTTGATTTAAAACATTTGAAATTATTTCTTCTTCTTTCTTGTATTATACCTCATTTTTACTCATCATCATTGATCCATTCATGTAATTCACCATTTTTTATGTTTGAGTCTGGATTAACTTGGTCCAAAAGGTCTAATAAGTTTTCATACTGATTATGATCTGTGAGTAAATTGGTCAGAGAATGACCATACTTTTTTCATGTTTGTATTTTCTTAGTACTGATTTTTTTTTTTTTTTTTTTTTTACTTCACTGAGGCTTCAGATTACTGAATAGTTCGGACTATCGAGATTTTGGATTAACAAGAGTCCACTGTATGTACTGTTAACTCCCACTTACCAAGTTACTCAGTTAACAAGTTTTCTAGTTTATTTGGTGTTGTTTAAAAAAAAAAATAATAATACATTTATAAATTGAATGTACATACTTAAATATTTTATTTTAATTACATATTTGAAAATTTATATGTTTAAAGTTGTAATAATAAGTTACAGAAGAACTAATTTTCAAAATAAATATCTTAATCCTTAATTTTATTCACAAATGGAATATATATGAATAGTTTGACTGATTTTCTGTGAATAAATTTAGTTTAAAAAATGTATTTGATTTATTTTAGTTATCTTTGAAAGATTCTTATTTGCTTGTTCTCTTGCTTAACTGGGTATGTTCTGGTCCTGACCAGAAGGAATAAATGGGAGTCTACTGTTTTTTTTTTTGTTTTTTTATAAAAACTCAAACAAAACAAGAAAGTGTAATTAGTAAAACAAACAAAATGATAAATATATATAAGTAGATTATTTTTATTTTTAGTAAGCTTCTATTAATTTTGAAATACTTCATTTATGTTACTCAGGAACTAGGATTTCTGCCTTATGCTGCATCATCTGGTATGCCTTCTTGCACAAAAACTGCCATATTAAAAATAGAGGGAAATGTAATAAAATTGAAACAAGGGCATGAAGTTACCGTGAATGGTGAAGATGTCATGCTTCCTATAACAGTTAAGGGAACCTACATTAGCCAGGCTTCTTCTATATTTATCAGAGGTAAGTTTACAATTATGCAGTTACACTGAAGTCCACATTTTAATATCAAGACATTAAATTTCATCTGTATCAGCCAGAAACCTATATAAATTGCTTAAAAGTTACTTTTGGTTTATTATGGGCCAGAAATCTGTATTCATGGATACTACTGGATTATAAAAAAATTTGTAGACTTAATTGCTGTTTGATACAAAAAAAAAATTTAATTTTTGTTGAACTTATTTATTTTTCAATATATTTACACCGACCTTGATCACCTTCAAAGTATTCTCCATTGACCACAACACGCTTCTCCAAATGATTCTTTCATTGTTCAAAACAATTTTTATATCCACTTATTGGAATGTCCTTTAAGCCTTCCTGCAATGTTTATTCTACCTCCTTCACAGTGGCCAAACACTTTGCTCTCATCTGTGGAACCAAAAGAAGAAGGCTAGATCCATTGAGTAGAGGGGTGGACAATTGGTCAAAAACTGCTTCATAGAGAGGGTGGTTTGTCATGATGGAAGAACCAGTCACTTCTGTGCCAAAAATCTGCCCTTTTCTTCCGAATACTCTCCCTCAGTCTTTTTCAAAACCTCCAAGTAGAACTTCTGGTTAACAGTTTGACCTGAGGGGAAGAACTCCATGGCCCCAACAACACCTCTACAATCAAAGTAACAAATAAGCATTATCTTGATGTTTGACTTCACTTGGCAACCTTTTATGGATGAGGAGTGACAGCTTTCTTCCATTGGCTTGATTGCTGTTTTGTTTTGGGGTTGCATCTATAGCACCATGATTCATCACCAATAATCACCCTAGAAAAAAATTCAGGATCCTCTTTGAGCTTAGAGATTATTGGCCATGCTAACTATTGTAATGCTGAAAATCAACTGAAGACGAACCTCGTTCGGAACGCCTCTCAACTTCAAGAACTGACAAAAATATTGACAAAATCAATGAACCTCCTTAGTAAAGACAATCGCCAGAATGCCATGGAGTTCAATTCAGAGGATTTTATTTGAAGATATGTACATGAGAACGGTTGCTTAATATGAATATCATATTGATATTAGTTACCGACCATTTATTTTATTTTAAGATCTTAATCTTTTACAGTGTATAGCTTTGATGAACCTTTGAACTTCTGTTCATTAGTTTAACTTTTTATACTGGAACTTTGTACGTATCCAATGTTTTTAGAAGTATTGAATCAACAATAGAAAAAAAAAATCATTTTTTCAATTATCTTTTTAAAAAAACAAGACATAAAAATTATTTATCTAAAATTTTGAAATAATTATTTCTATTACTTTTATTGAACAATATATTAAATGAATTTAATATTGTTGACTTTATTAAATATGTACATATTTTATTTGTAAAAAATCTAAAATATAATATTTAATTTATAAATTTAAAAAATGACTCATAAATTTAAAAAAGCATTCATTTGAGTGTTTAATTTTTTAAGATGCACTTACTACGGCGTTGTCCATCCATTTGCTCACTAGTATGCCATCGTGTCTTTCTAATGAAGTTACTGACGTTCCTCTTTTCAATTTCTTTACGTCTTTGTTTGTTGGTAGAGGACAGTCTTTTGGAATTCTGTTTTCCCGAATAGTACCAGTATCATCATAGCCGAGTTTCTTCAAAAATTTGAGCAAATTCATTCCGGTGAATAAATTGTCAAAATACAATTTGTAGGGGTAACTTTTCTTGTTTTCAGGTAGACTATCCAACATGTTTACCATTGGCGTGGCTGCTTTCCCAAAGAGGCTTTCTTGTGTCGTTGTAGTGTTATTTATTTTTCCTTGGTACACTTCGAAATCTACTAAGTAACCAAAGTCTGTGTTGAGGCACCACACTTCAAAAAAAGTTCAGGAAAATTGGTTCGATGCTACATTCTACTTTTTAGTTCAATAACATTAAAAGTAATATAGTAATGAGTAGTAGGTACACAAAAAGTCTCGAAAAATATTATTTGGTACGTATGTATCTTCAATATATTTATTTATTCAAGATATAATTTTAATTATTCATAAAATAGATTATTTTTTGTAAGAAAAAATTACTTGCACGATCATTTGTAATTGGGTGTGGGAGAATGGTAGTGGCCGAGCCGAACGTAACCGCTTGGTAACACAGCGATTTACGTTCATTTGGCAATCAGCTAACATAATTTTTTGATGCGAAATGTAAAGAAATTGTAAGTTCTATATGTTTTAAAATGAAAAACTTGTGAAAATTGTAAAAATAAATAAATATAAAAGTTGAAAATTGACTTACCAAAATTGGCGACTCATGTTGAAAAACCAGAATATTTTAATTTCGATTTACGTCTTGAAAACACTGTTCACTCTTCAATTGTCACTTTAAAACTGAAAGGAAAGGATCATGGAACGTAGTAAAAGGGTTGTTTTCCATTTTCAGGTAAAAGCATGTAGCGGGGGAACAATTGAACAATAGAAATGACCCCGTTACCTTACGGTCACGTTCGTCCTTGAAGGGTTAATTTTTTTTTCTTTGGCCTTGAAAAACATTTACTGTTATGTTAACAATTTTATTTACTGTTCTTAATATCCAACAAATTAATATACGTCCTTAAGATAAAAATACAATCTTTTGTTCCTTATAATTTTTTTAAAGAAACCTTGAAGTTTAATCCTAAAGGTTTTACTTCATGAGATTTCGTAATTTAAAACTACCTAAGAAATCACTGAGTTCATGTATTTTACCACCAGTAGTCAAAATTTTCTAAAAACTTAATCTAAAAATAAATTTTATATTCTAAATATAAATATATACTAATTCTATAGCATTAAGATCTAATCAAATTTTTCTTTCAGCCGAACTCCCAGATGGTGTTGAGGTCTGGTGGGATGGCATTGCACGTTTGTACATAAATGCTCCTCCTTCACTGAAAGGAAAAACTAAGGTAGGATTATTTAATTAGAATATTATGTAGTATATTAATATTTAATATATAAGTTAAAATGCATTATCTTTGAAGCAGCATAACATTTGAACTGGTTAAAGTAAACTTAATATCTCTATTAATATATACTCCTTGATATCTCTATTTAAATTTAAAAGTTAATTCATGAGGTTATTCCAACCCTCAAGGGGTATAAGCTATTACCCCATGATTAACTAAGCTAATGTTGCTGAACCAGCTAGTTAAAATTTGTATAAATGACATAGGAAAATATACTGCGCTCATTTCTTTTTTTAGAAAAATAAGCTGGTCCAAAATCATTTAAAATTAAGATAACCTTAAATTACTGAATTCCCCGAAACAGCTGATGATTACCATAAGCCTATTTCAAGCTTATGTAGAGATTTACATAATTATCAGCTCTCTTAACCCATTAGTGGCCAAGGGTAGAAATAATGTAAAATTTTATAAATACTATCTTAAAAATTTTTGTTATAGGATAGTAATAGGCCATAGAAGATATTAAAAAAATTTTGAACCTCAATTAGTGAAAAATTTTGACTATTGCGAAAACCCACATTGGCCGAATAGAGTTACAAAAATATTTTTTATTATGATGTTAAGGGTAAAATGTTTATTTATTATAAAGTGTTTTATTTTTGTAAGTAAAAGCATAAAATAGCTTTCCAATATTCTCTCATTTTTACAATTATTATGCATAATCAATTTATTTATTTATCAGTATATTTACATTTATCTCTACTTTATATGGTAATTTGAAAAATCACGAAAAATGCGATTTAAAAATATACAATGCCAAAATATTTTGTCCTTGGTTTCAAAACTAACTAAAAACATCATAAATAATTGTATATTGTAATTATTGAGAAAATAATAATTAATATTCATGCAAGACCAAACATTTTAAGGATGATTGTAGATAAATTAAAAGAGCTTAGCTAAAAATTTCTACCACACGCACCTCACACTTCAGAGTTTTCTTCTTTTTCGTCTTTTCAGGCCGACTCCTTCAACATTTACTAGACAAACATTCAAGCCTTCCAATTAATTACAAAAGACATTTACATAACAGTAATTAAGACCTATTTGAACATATGGAGTTAACCTTTGGGGCTCCACTAAACCTTCAAATTCATCTTCTATCCACTCCTTATAATCCAAAATTCTTTGAAAAATCCTCCATGCTCCTTACTTTGTCACAAACAAACTTACCCATAAAGACCTTAATGTACCCTATGTTGCTGATTTAGCCCTAACTAGTTTGAGGAATAGATGTGTTTGTAATCAGTGCTAAGAATTTTTTTTCTCATAGGTTTTTATAAACAATTATTGTGAACTTGTGGACCTAATGCAATTGTCTTATAATTCAATTTAACACTCACTCATTCGAGTGCATATAAATTGAGAATACTATAATGCCAGTTCTTTATCAATTTTTAAATACAAAGTTATCTGATTATCAGATGACAATATTTTAAATTTTAAACTCCACCAATACAAAATAAATAAAATCTTTCTGTATACTTAAAAACAACATAACTCAATCCCAGAAGATTGAAATTTAGTGAATTTAGGTCTTATACCATTAAAATTAAAGATTCATTTAAATTTTTAAGATCTGTGAAAAACCGAACATGATTCACATTAACATTACTGGAAATTTTAATCAGAAGCTCCATCATTTATTTTGTGAAGTTTCTTTCTTAGTCTCCTTTAAGACAGAGGTCCTATTAGTTTCAATTATTAATTTGTTTGATAATTAAAAAATATTTTGTGTGTATTTGGTTGTATAAAAGAATACACAAATTTATTTTCACCCTTTGCATTCATTGACTGATTTTACTAAATCAAAATTCTCTTCTAATTATTACGTATTTACATATTGTATGAAACTAATATTACAGATGTGTTGTCTGCACCACTTAACTATATTTATTATAAAACAGAAACACAAGAGAATTACTAGAAATGAAATTAGACTAATAATTATTGGATGACCACTTTGCCTGAGGGTTATCGGGAATTAGTTCTTGATGATTTATTAAAATCATTATTTCACTTTCTTTATTGTCGTTGATGAATGATGTACAAAATTATTTCTTTTCCATTATTTAGGGATTGTGTGGTACATTCAACAACAATCAAAGGGATGACTTCCTTACTCCTGAAGGAGATGTGGAACAGGACCCAATATCATTTGCCAACAAGTGGAAAACCAAGGACAGCTGTGAAAATGATGTCAAGGAAGAGAATAAAAATCCATGTGATGCTAATGTTCAAAATAAAGCAGAAGCAGAGAAGTTATGTAGCCATATAACCAGCAATTTATTTTTAGGTTTGTTACTTAAAATATTTCTTCATGTTTTTTTTTTTAACATATGTAATTCTTAGATCTGAGCATTATCAAATAATATTATTTTCATTTAAATGGAGTTTTAAGTAGTGGGGTAGGTTAGTGTATAACTAATTTTAACATATTAGCCCAAGTTTGAGCCAAGGTTTGGGTGGAAATTTTACTGTCTGTGCTACAGTATCAGTTGTGGATCGCCTCTCTCGGCAAGGTCCTCCTCTATCGGGATACCCTCTTGGGCACATCCAGCCTCTATAAAGTAATAATCTAGGCATTCTTTAGTTTAGGGTAGAAGGAGGAGAAACCTGGCAGTTAAGCATGGATACTTCCTTTCATAACTGCTGTACAATAAACAGTACTTTCATACCAACTACTGAAACCAAGAACCTCCGTGGGTTGTACAGTTTTTTTTTTTCATATTGAATTGTGAATCTCATAAAAATAAAAATAAAAAAAAATAAAAATTCTCATAGTTTTTAAGTTCACTCTACTAGACTCATTTTTTTTTATTCTTTGTTTTCCTTTCCATTGTGCCCCAATGGAAAAAGGTGTGTATTTAATAAAATAATAGATTGCATGTAAATTGCTAGTTCTAGCATAATATTATATTGTTCATGGAGTAATAGTTTTAGAGTAATAACTACTTGACTGTAATAATTAAATTATTATCTATAGTTCTTATTTAATTTTAATTACCATTATTGCCTTGATTAGATAATTGAAATTTATATTGTAAAATTAATTTTATTATTAGATTGTCACTTCTATGTGGACCCGATCACCTACTATCAGAACTGCCTATACGACATGTGTTCCTGTAGTAGAAAGAAGACTGATTGTTTCTGCCCAATAATATCAGCTTATGTGAAAGAGTGTGCATCTCATGGCATTCCTATCGAGTGGAGGTCCCATGTCAGAGAGTGTGGTAGGAATTATGTCATTTTTATTATAAATTAACATTAATGCCTTTATCTGTAAATATTTACTTCTATGTTTTCACTAATTAAGGAGATTGCCTCACTGACTAGTTTTTAAATAGTATAATATAAATTGTAACAATTACAATCCAAAATCCTTCTTTAAATCCTCAAAGCTCCTTAATATGTCATAAATAAACTTGTCCATAATAATTTAAATGCCCTATATATTGCAGAATTGATCTAAATCAGATACCTATCCTTCCATGATAAACTTCATTCTCAATCGAATCCCCTAGTCTTCCAAATTGCTTCCCACACCATTCCCGATAACGCACCGACACATCTGAAAAGAAGATGCCAAGGGACATTCTTAAGTAGAACGTTTATTGAAGTGCTACTAGCGATTAGTCTCTTAACAAGTCAATACTTTGCTGTTCTCTAAGACTTTCGTGACACCACCGATTACTAGCCGTATTTTGGCCGTATTATACTAGCCGTCATTTCCCTAATGATTCTTAGTGTTGATTTTATTTACTAGAATTATAAGTTTGTTCATTTATTAGTGAAAGTATGTATTACAAATTTTAAAATTTTAAATTGTATTACAAATACAAAGTAGTATAATTTACATAATTAATGATTATTCTTAATAAGCAATAATTATATTATGAACTGCATTCATTAACGCCTATGCCAAGTAATGCCCATACATACTATTTTTGAATGCTTCCCGCACACTAACACTGGATACGTTACACATTAACATTTAATATAATAATGATTTGCTTAATAAATCAGGCATATGTAGCTATTTATTTTTCAAGGACTCCAGTGCCCACGAGGTCAGGTCTACGAGACATGTGGCAAAGCATGCTCACGTTCTTGCACCGATTTATCAAGAGAGCAGAAATGCAGCGATCTATGTTTAGAAGGTTGCAACTGCCCACCTGGTTATGTTCTCGATGTTAGGGGAGTTTGTATTCTCATTTCACAATGCCCTTGTATCCACAATGGACTTCAGTACCCCCCAGGGCATGCAGAAATCCGGCCAGCTTCTAAAGGATTAAATCTATGGTATTATAAATACTTTCACTTTTTGTTTTACTTTAAAAAAAATGAAGTCTACTTCTATAATGCATTGATAATGTTTCATTTTTTTTTAAAACTAAATGTTACACTCGATATTGTTTTTTTTATAGTAAATGTGTCAATGCCATTTGGGAATGCCAAATTGCTACTTCTGAGGAAGTGAAGAAATATCAGAATAATTCATTTGAAGATATAAAGTGTAGCGCTACCAAGAACCAAGTTTATTCACATTGTGAACCTCCAGAACCTGTTACTTGTCAGGTATTATTTAAAATCTGTTTATTTTTTTATAACAAAAAAAAAAAGTAAAAATCTGTAGTTTGAGATTGACAAAGCACTCATGAAAATATTATTAATATTTAGTTAAATTTAGTATATTTATTATTTCTTATATTTTTATTGTTCTTCATTGACTTACTCTTATTTATTTGCTATTTACTTGTATTTTATCTGATTACTATTCCATTACTTTCCATTGCTTCAATTACTATTACTAAATTCATAATTGTATTTTGCCAAGATGACTTAATATTAATATTAATAATGACCATTTTCCTCTGAACATAAGTCAAGATTTTTTTCTTAAATTTGCTACTGTAAAATCAGTGATTGATCTATGATTGAGGTCGACTTATATAGTCAAAGTTGATCTAGGGAAATTCGAGTTTTACCTAACTCTTGAATTTTAAGTAACTTTATAGTTTAATTTTGTTTTTACTTCCATGATAAGTGACTGTACAGCTTATCTTATATGATTATATATTTAGATACTTATTATGAATTTGATTTTTTCATAATGAAATCAAAATAAACTTTGACCCCCTCAGAATTTGATGAAATTTGGTACAAAAGTTGTCCTCATAGAGATTAAGAAAAATGCCAATTTTTTTTTTTTTTTTTTTTTTTTTTTTTTAAAATTGCTGTTAAAAATCAGTAGGAATTTTTTATCAGTCCATTTTTTTTTTTAAGTCTAGATATCAAGTAGAACTGTTTCTAGGTTTAAAATTAGGGCTATGCAAAGTATCCTGGTATTCCGCAAACAGAAACATTCTAATTTGTCCTGTTCATTAGTTTACAAATCATATCTTTAATGAAATATATGATAAATAGTATATATTTTTTGCTTTATTATTGTAGAATATGCATACCCGTCGAATGATATCCAGCAGCGAAGGTACAACCCCTGCCATATGTTACGGTGGATGTGTCTGTAAAAAGGGTTATATCCTTGATTCTATCACCAAAGAATGTGTTCACCCAGAAGAATGTCCTTGTCACCATGGCGGTAAGAGCTACAAAGACGGAGATCAGATCCAAGAGCTGTGCAATACATGGTAATCGATGCTTATTCAATGAAATATTATCTGATTTTTAATTTATGAAAAATTATATATATATAATAAATAAAAAAAGTTAATGATAGTCATATCGTTGGTGAGATTGCCAATTCCCTTATGTCCATTTTTTCAATTTAGGTTATTTTGTTTTAAAATGAAATTCCATATCTAAAGTAAAAACCAGAATAAGCAAATTCAGCTTGGATCAGGTTTTGACGAAACACTTTTGTGATTTTAGCCCAAAAAATAATTCCACATATGCATTAATTTTTTTTTCCCTTTCTTTACCCCATACTTGGTGTAATTTCAAGGGAAAATAAAGGAAAAATTTGTTTGAAATAAAAAGTGCAAAAAAATAATGTTTTTTTTTGTGTGTTCCATAGGCCTGAGGAAAAGTTTATTGATAAAACATTCTCCAGGGCTTTGAGCGAGCCGCACACTAAAAACATTATTTCTAATAAATCTTTTCATTTTTTTTCTTTGAAATAACACTCTACTTGCACTATTAAAATAAAAAAAAGTTTTTGTTTTTCTTTTTTTTTTTGTCCTTTTAAAAGCACACTCCATTTTATTTAAAAGTGTACAAAAATGGAAGATTTGTATTGAAAAATATTATTTGCTGTCAACAATAATGCTTTTGGGTGAGGTCATATTTACATCTGCCATGTTTAGTTTGAATATAAAGAGCATATAAAATTATAGAAAAATCTAAAGTAACAAAAATTACGTTTTGTAGTGTTTGTCCTGAATAAAATACTAGAAAATTAATATATTAATTTTAACTGTATGTGCTTCCAAAATTTATAAGTGTTTATAGGAATACTATATCATGTAGTCAGATTTTTGCTAAATTAACAAATCGGTGATGATAAAAATATTTAGGTTGGCCAAAAATAAGTATCTTAGACCTTTACTTACTTGGATTGCTGGGCTTCCAATATTCTCTATTTTTCTTTCGTAATTATTTCATAGAGAATTTAATTGAATAATCTACAGTTTTTTGGTCCTACTGAAAGTTATGTTTTTACTGATTACCTAGTCAAGTATACACCCAATGAACTGGTCAAACATCTTCATGATCTGTGTGCCTAAAAAAAATATAATAGGTGGTCATAATGTAATCAATAGCATCTCTTTTTTTAGTTTATTTTATTTATATTTTTCACTGTCTCTTATTTATTATGATTTGTTAGTGTCTGCAATATGGGTAAGTGGGAGTGCACAGACCATCGCTGCTCGAGCACATGTACAACATGGGGTGACTCTCATTTTAAAACGTTTGATGGAAAGCTGTATGACTTTCAAGGAACTTGTGATTATGTCCTGGCCAAAGGTTCTTTATCCAAGACAGATTCGTTTACTGTCACTTTAGAGGTGAGAGTTTATCAATTGATATTAAGATTAATTTATTCTCACTTAAATATGTGAGAAGGCTGGAATGAAAATGCTTTTAAGTCCAATAAAGTAAAAAAAAAAAAATAACATATTGTGTGTTACAAACATTAACAATTTTTACTTGATGGGAGCATATAAATCCATTATTTTCAAATTATTGGAAAGGTATATTTATATTATAAGATAATATTTATATTATCACAATTATTATTTTTGCCTTTAATTTTAACAGATGACTAGCTGTGGCTCATCAGGTATCAGCTGTACAAGGTCTGTTAAACTAACTATTGCAACTGATGGTGCAAAAGAGATTGTATCCTTCGAAGATGGTAAAGCTTATCTTTCTGAATCATCTAAGAGGTATTTATTTTTTCCTCAAAAATTATTGTAACAAGAAATATTAATTTTTTTTTTAATGTATTTTATATAGGTATACAGTGTAAAAGATTATCACAATAATTTGGATTAGAGTTGCAGATAAAGACTTGTTTAATTTTGGGTTAATCATTTCCTTATTGTTATAGCTCTTAGAAGTCAAGATTTTGAAAGAAGATTAACTAAATGAACAATTATTTTTGTGCTAAGGCCAGCTTATTTGCTATAATTCTTAGAGTATTTTCAGTGAAAACTTTTTTTTCACTTAGATCCTTCTATTTTTCCTCTCTTCAATTGTACTAATAGAATTGAAGAAAAAAACAATCAGGACAGATGGCCATATCATTATACTATTTTATATAAAAAAAAAAAATTCATATGAAAATAAAAAAATCTTTTTATTACTGTAGCTATTAGAGTATGGTTAGTAAAACTCTTCAAATCGAAAGTATCAGTTAAACTAATTTTAACATAAATTACTTACATGTCTGCTAATGTTATTATGATAATGGATATACACTACCATTAATGTAAAAATTTCGTAAATTTCATTAGAACATTTATCTCATAGGTTGCATCATCTAATCAGAAAAGCTCTATCCTTATAACTAATCATTACTTTTGACCGCCCCCTCTGATACCCCTCTATACTGCTTTGTTGTACAGAAAGAGCAAAACTGTTTGTTGGTAGTGGTAGGTAGATGGGAGATAGACTATCCTCCTCTTCCTGGCAACTATTTTAGCTCAGTAATCATTCCAACAAAGTATACAGGAAGAGGGGACCTCTAAAAAAAGTGCAAATTTATTGATCATCAAGTGAAGAAGTATTTTGTTGGGAAGGAGACAATAGAATCGTCAAAAATATCTCAGATCAGGCATATTTGCAAAAGATTTGTAATATCTAGTGGCTGAGGATTCTACTTCACCATTGCATTAGTCCAATTGGTGACCAATCTGGCATATAGTTAACTCGTTTGATTATCTCCTTCTCTTGCATCCTTCTAACCTACTGTCAATTGATATATTGATATTAGGCAAGGAAGTCCCTTATCCAACTTATCCCATAACAATTGATTAATTAAATTTTTTTTTGATTAGTTAAATGTTTTTAACTATTAAGAACTAAAATAAATAATTTTTCACTTATGAGAATTAAATTATACTTCTGATTTTTTTTCTGTTTCTAATAGGATCAAGCTGAGAGAGGCAGGATTGTTCCTTTTCGCCGAAGTACTTGAAATGGGCTTGGTCATCCAGTGGGATAAAGCAACACGAGTGACTATCAGGGCAGACCCCAAGTGGAAAGGGAAGGTAAGTTTCTTGTATTGCTTTCTTTCTTTTTTTTTTTTTGCTTTTCTTTTATAGTTTGAAAGTATATAAATAATAGCAATGCATCAGACTGGGAACATATTAAGGAATTTTTTATCAAATAGATTTTTCAACAGTACTTCTTTTGATTTTAATTTTCATGTTCCTGTTTATGCGATACAAAAAAAAAAAAAAAAAAATATTGTTCATCGTTATCTAAATTTGATTTACAATATATTATGAAGAATATATTCCAGGATTCAGTTCTTCTGGGGTATAAATAAAAAAAGCAATGTGACGAAGAAGGGTGATAAAAATAATAATTAGGAAAATAATACACATAATATGAAAGTAATGGACAATATAACTATAAAATTAAATCAAGAATATAAGATAAATACCAATTGTATTGTTTTAAATTTTATATTGATGTGCTTTATTTGACTGTAGAATTAATGTGATGTGGACAGTTGCTTTGTGCAGTCATATTTTAAAACAATCATAAAATTAATTTATTGTGCCGACATTTTGGCTTAGAATGTAAGCCTTCATCAGGGCTAAAATAAAAATAAAAAATATATGAGAAAAAAAGTGAAAACAGTATGAACATGAAAGATTTTTCGTTGTTTAAAAAAATCTCTTCTTTTTTTTTAAAATATTTTTGAATCGTATTTTTTTTTTCTTGTTTCTAAATTTATTTGTTTATAATTCATACTGTTTTCTTATCTTTTTTTTTTATATTTTTTTTTTTTTTTTTTTTTTTTTTCTTCTAGCCCTGATCAAGGCTTACCTTGTTAGCTGAAACCTCAGCACGATAAATTATTTTTTTATTATTTTAAAATATGACTGCACAACCCAACTTTCTACATTATTTAATTTTATTGTTATATTTGTCATTACTTTTATATTATACCTAATATTGTCATATTTACTATTTCTATTACCCTTCTCTCTCACATTGTTTTTTTTTTTTTTTTTTTTTTTTCGTTATTTGTTGCCCTGAAGAAGGCTATAAAGATTGCAATGCTCAATTTACAAAATTGTCAAAACTTGAAGTAATAATAGTGTTATCTATTTGTTAAAATATTTGAAAGAGAAATTAAATATAATTATAACAAAGTGAGGTGTGGTAGATCAGTGACACCCAAGAAGCCCAGGTTCAAGCCTGGCTGAGGCAGATAATTACTTTTTTTTTTCCTCTTTCAAAGTGTAAGAAAAGAAAGGACATTTCTTATAGTAAATAAAGCAGCACTTGTTTTAAATCAACAAAAATTTGACTACCATGGTTTTTCACTCTGGCTCTTCATTGATTTATTATTTTGATAAGCCTGCTAAATTGATTTTTTTAAAAGCCAATATTGTACAACAAATTTAATGTCCTTCAATCCCATTTTTTGGCTTGATACATATTTTTTAAGTGGAACTTTATTTTTTATTTGATTTGAGCATTCTGTGGTTATATCATGTAATAACTAATTGAATTGAGAAGGATCATTTTCCTGAAATAATTGTGAACCATTAACATCTCTTAGATGAAAGGTCTATGCGGTAACTACAACGATAATAGTGTCGATGACTTCCAAACTCCCTCAGGTGGTGTTAGCGAAGTTTCTTCTCAGTTGTTCGGTGATTCTTGGAAACTGCACGATTACTGTCCACAGTCACTGCCTATAAAGGTAAGTACTCTGATTAAAGTTTATTGTTATCTTTGTACACATTTTCTAATTTTTTAAACTTCAATTTGCTTAGGATGCATGTGCTATACGCCCACACAGGAAATCTTGGGCTGTTCAAAAATGCTCAATTCTAAAATCCAACCTATTTGCACCATGCCATTCTGAAGTACCGCCTGATTTTTATTTAAATAAGTGAGTAAATAATGCTAGAAACTTTTATTTTTAATTATGATAAATAAAATGAACTGTGAATCACAGTATTCCTATATTTGAAGGATCAAGTGGATAAATTTGTAACATTTTTTGAGTGCTTAGAAAACTAAATTCAAAGTATGATATTGCCTTATTTTTTAAAGAATGTCACTGCCTAACATTTGTTTAAATTATTGGAAAATATTCTAAAATTTATGAAAAACAATTGATATTCCTCTTAACTACTTAATCCGTTACAATTCAATTTTCCAAAAATGTAACTTATCACCTTTATCCACTTGGCCCTTTGTTTACCTTTTCCTCTAACTGTTCCAACTAGAAATTTTTTCTGTAATAAATTTTAATTAAACAAATTAACAAGACACCCATTATGCTGCTTATAGTATTATTTATTTTTTAATCAACTCTAGTTAATCATTCTGTTGGTAAATCCTTTACCTTCACATGAATTTTCAACTTTTATACTACCAACTATATTCAATTATTATTATTAATTTTTTTTTTTTTGGCCCAAGACTTCCATTGAAGTTCTATACTAGCCAGGGTGGAAAGGTCAAGATTTTTTCGTAGGTTCACCATGAAATAAATTTGATCCGCCCAGGTGGGATTCGAACCCACAACCTTCAGTATCGAGCGTGCCGAGACCCTTGCCCCAACTCACTCGGCCATTGAGCCCCCATATTCAATTATTACTTTTAATTTTAATTAAATATTCAATTACTAATATTAATTTACATTGAATACTTCCAATTTGATGATCTCTGTGTATTGTATACCTCCTGCATATAAAATTCTAATAAAAAAGTTTCTATTCTAGGTGTATATTTGATACATGTGGTTGTGATGAAGGAGGAGATTGTGAATGCTTGTGCACAACGATCGCAGCCTATGCTCAAGAATGTAATGCACATGGAGTACCTATAAAATGGAGGACACAAGAATTATGCCGTAAGATTTTTCACTTTTCAATCATATCCCAATCAGTACAGTTTGTTTTTATGTATTTATTTAAAATTATTTAAATATTTTCAGCTATGGTAATTGCCATCTGGTTCTAAGATTACAAAATATATATTTTTTAAAAATTAAATTTTTATGAACATATTTAATAAATTGAATTTTACTATAATGTTTTGCGGTTCATTATGGATATTAAGTTCACTGCAATGTTTCTTTTTTAAAAATCACTGTTTTGTCAGTTACTGTTTGCTGTGTCCCAGTTACAATAATGCCTTTTGAATAGCTCTTATAGCCTGCCACAAAAAGCAATCTGTTACTGTGCACTACTGTTATTGAATGGTAACACAAAGAACAGATTTATAAAAATCTGCTTGTCACAGATTTATAAAAATGCCAAACTGCTATTGGCACTTTGAAAAATACTATAATGTTACGGTCTGGTGAGGTTGAGGGTACCCTGGGCGGCCCGGGGGCAGGTAGCTGGAATGGCCGCCAGGGTGGCCTAAACTTGGTGGTGCCGTGGGCAAGGGCGAGCAGGTAGTCGAAAAGGGCGGCAAATGGCCTGGAAGGGTCACGGCGGCCCAGAAGGCCCTAGATCTGTAATCTGGCCAGATCTAGAATGTTCGGCGGAGCTTTAAATAGGCCGACTTCCAGCCTAGTGAGTTAGTATTGAGGTGACAGTGGTCAGTGAGTGATCGGTCGGGCAATTGTCAGTCAGGAGTCTGTGATATCCTGAGGCAGTATCCATGTGTCAGTGATCAAGTAACGATCAATCAGTCAAGTGTCAGTGGCAGCAGTCAGTGAATGTAGTGACAGTCTCTGTGTGTCAGTGTAATAGATCTTATGTATATGTATAATTGTGACATCTAGTATTAAGATATTAAAGATAAGTATTGTGTAATATACATATTAGTGTAATTAGACCTAAGTATAATTGTTATTAGATTAAGTAGCTTAAGGGACCTATTTGTATTTATTAAGTTGTAAATAAATTAGTGTTTAGTATTTAAGTTGTGATTTGATTAGTCATACCCCCAGTGGCCCGTAACAATAACCAGATCAAAGCTAGTAGAAGATTGCTAACAGTATCTCAATAGACTAGCTTCAAATAACAACAAAATCTGGGTAGAATAGGTGCAAGGGCACTCAGGTAATCCGGGCAATGAGAAAGTCCGTAACCTAGACAGGGCTCAAGTAGCACTCTCCTAGTTCCCGAGCCTATAAGTGGAATTGCAGTGAGCCTCATATTAAACCTTAGTGACAACATGGATCTAAGTACGATTCTTAGACATACCAAAGCACTAGGACTGTATTGAAAAGAAATATAGGAAACACTGTGTTAGCACAATGAGCCTCATTGGCTGAAGTGCAAATGATCTTAAAAAAAAAAAAAAGAATAATAATATAGTTTAAACTTTAAATAATATTAAATTGATTCACTTGTTTGAAAAAAGAAATATGTTTACATAATTTGCTACCTATTTTATTTTATTTAGTAAATTTTAATTTATTAATGAAAAAAAAAAAAAATGTTTTTGTCATTATATTTTCTCCCTGTATATTTCATCATTATTTATATAATGATCAAACTTTCAATCTGAAATGAATCTTTAACAAATGAATAATCGTTAACTTTCGTAGTAACAAGCTATAAAATATCAAACTAATGATATTCTTTTGTTATATGTATAAAATTTTTTAAAAACAATTATGAAAGAACAAAATCATAAAAATAAAATTAATGTATTTTATTCTTCTTTTTTTTACATGATGGTAGCTATGCAGTGTGATGAAACATGTTCAACATATAGTCCTTGTGTTCCTACTTGCCCTACTGAGACCTGTGATAACTTCCTCAACTTAAAAAATATTACAGAGATGTGCAAACAAGACACTTGTGTTGAAGGTAATACAGTTATATTAATATATAGAGTACATTGAGTTTATTTCATTTTTATTGCTATGACTAATTTATTTTAAATAACAACTGTAAGTATTGCTCTGCTAGAGGCAATTGATATACAAAAATACATATGAATGAATGTACATATGTATTGAATTTTCATTTAGAGAAAAAAATCAGTAATTTTAGTTTGTTTTTTATTAAACATTTCTTTTGGAATATTTGTTCTCATAGCCTGTTGCAAGATGATTCCGCTATTTTTGTTGTTCTCGTGTTCAAAACTTCTGCGTCTTTTAATGATACAGGTTTCTACTGTATTAAACTAGCTATTGTTAAATTTTTATTAAAATAGACATATTTTTTTCTTAAACGTTTTTTAAACCAGGACCCTTCATGGGTTGTAAGTGGTACAGGTTTTTTTTTTTTTCCTATTATTAGGATTTGATAAAATTGTCGATTTTAGAGGTACCCAATGAGCTTTGCTCTAGAATATCATAATCAAATCTCTGTTATTGTTATAATTTCATAAACTATAATAGTTCTAATTAGGGATGTGTCAATTTGTAATGTCTATTCCACTGATTTTTGAGAAAAGAATACTCCCTAATGGAAAAAAGAAACTTTTACAAAGGCTATTACTTTCATCTTTAATAAAAGATCAATCATACTGTTTTGTTATTATAAAAGGATTTTTGTTTCTCTAGAATTAAGATTATGGACTCAAATATGATTAAATACCCATAAAAGAATTAAAAAAAACAAACAAAAAATGTGTACATGATTTGGTCCATAAGTTAAATTATAAATCATCTGTTGAAGATAAATGCTGTTTGCTGTTAATTTGAATTTTTTTTTCTATACATCTAGTTTGCTCTTATTATTGGATTATGTTTAACATTAACTTATTTTTAAACCTAGGTATCGAAACCGAGAATCGATCATTTTGTTATCGGTACTGGTATCGAATCAACAAATTTTGATATCGACACAACACTAGTTCTAAGATATATGTATATATATATATATATATATATATATATATATATATATATATATATATATATATATATATATATATATATATATATATATATATATTTTTTCAAATACTGAACTAAACTGTTGAATAATAATACATGAAAGAAAATAATCCTATTTATTTTGAATATATATAAATTAATAATTGTTAATTGTAATGTTATTATATATGACATAAATAATTTAAACATTTTAACTATTTTTAATATATTAGGTTGCCAGTTCAAAAAGTGCAAAGAAGGAGAAATTTATTTCAATTCATCCAAACTAGAATGTGTTCCAAGTGCCATTTGTAAACCAGTTTGTATGACTGTCAACGGTCGAGACTATTATGAAGGAGATTTAATGGAAGGAGATGATTGCTACAGCTGGTAATGTTTCATTTATGAATATAAATTAAAATTAAAAAAAAAATGTTAAATTATAATTATTTAATGATTATTAAATTTATTTGACATGGATATGTCTTTTAGCTGGTGATCTATACTTTTTTTGGTATAACTTTTTTTTTACATTCAAAAATGTAGCATTTTGAAACACTCTAGCTCTGTTAGTGTTGCTCAGATCGAAAATTTGCTGACAGTTTTTACATCAGAAATTTAATGGAAAATATTTTTTGTTAGATAACATTTGAGGCTAGGACCTACCGTTTAGCAGCTTTATTGGTTTGAATAAAAAAAGTCATTTTGTAACATATTTTTCACCCTCATAATGTAACATTTTGAATCGCTCTAATTCTGTTAGTGTAGCCTGGATTGAAAATTTGCTGACAGTTAATTATCAGAAATAAAATCGAGAATATTTTTTGATTTTGACATTTGTCACTAGGGCCTACAGTTTAGGAGCTATATTGGTTTGAATGAAAAATGTCACATTTAAAACTCCTATCCTCTCTCAACTTTGTTTATTTCGAATAATGATTAATTGTTAATTTAATTTAATTATTAAATGAAGTAATTTGATCCTTTTAATTCTAAAATTTAAATTGGGAAAAAACATTGTAAAAATATCCATGATCTATTGTTTTTCCCATTCAGGGAATTTTTTTCTTCAATTTTTTTGTATTATATTTTTCAAATTAAACAAAAAAAAAAAAAAAAAAAAAAAAATTGACAAAGACCTGTTTTGTTGATCATAATTGTTTTATAGTAATAATTTTATCTATTAAATTGAAGAAAAATATGTCAGAAAGTATGGTTGTGGCATGTCCTGCTGCCCTCTATGTCATGCTTGGGTTAATTATAGCAGTAGTTGTTGTACCTTCAACGTCTTTGTGTCGGCAGTGTGCCGTGTGTGTGTTTCTTTTTTCCCTAAGTCAGAAAAACTGACAGGTTATGAGCCCAAATCATTGCCCAGTTAATTACTCTGGTTATAAGTGTAAGAGAGTGAAATGTGTTGAAATTGAAATTTGGGAATTTAAAGCATTAAAGTCACTAGTAGAAAATGGCCATCAACAATTCAACAGTTTAACCCGCAGCTTAATGATTCAAATTTCAAAATCTGGAAGTTTCGTCTTATCTCATTACTGGATGAGAAGGAAGTTAAAGAAACCATTGAAGATGGTTGGGCATCGGAGACCAATGAGACCAAGAGAAAAGACAAGAAGGCGATGAGTATTATCATCAATTGTGTCACCGACCGCCATATTGATTACATTAGCAGTGCGAAATCGGCAAAGGAAATGATGGCATAGTTAACTAATGTTTTTGAGAGGAAGAGTATCTCGAAACTTCTTATGAGGAAGAAGCTATTAACTTTGAAATGTACGACAAGTTTACAGGAGCATTTTAATAAATTTGACACCATAGTCAGGGATATCGAATTCATGGGATCAAATGTGGAAGAAGATGATCGGGTTTGCCATTTATTGTTGAGTCTTCCTCATAAATTTGAGCAAATTGTGACAGTGCTTGAAGCTATGGATAATGAACTAAAATTGGATTTTGTAAAATCAAGGCTTTTAGATGCAGAGATAAAAGAAGAACCTAAAGGTGAATTATCCAAAGATATTTATACTGTTAAAAAAGTAGAACCAACTCTCGAAGAATTCCAGAGAAAGAAATTGAAGAAGAATGTGAGGTTAGATTAACCAATTCTTGGAATACTATAGAGAAAGAAGTATCAGGGATAGAAGAACTACCTGTAAATGAATTAATAAAGAAAAATAATAAGGTAAATAATAAGTATGGAACAAGTGAAAATAATAATTGTGAAACAAAAAGTAAGAGATTGTATGGAAAAGAAAAATACATTGAAGATCTTTATAGAGAAGAACTAGGGAAAATGTTCAAAAGAGGGAAGAAAATTACAAGAAGGTTACAATTAGACGAAATAATAAAAAGGAATTATTTCACTAATGGAAATTACCAGACCTCTGTTGATGCTCGTAATTATCTGCAGGGGAAATTCAAGAAAAAAAAATTGTAACCTTTAGTAATGCCTATTGGAAATCTGGCACCGACTTGGATAATGTCTTATGGAAAATAAATAGTATAATAATAATAATGTTTCTAGTAATGAGCAACTAGCTGATGTACTAAAAAGTTAGAGTTGTGTAAATTTGTTAAATTTCATGTATCCTTGTAAAATATGTATTTGTTTTGTGGCAATTTTAACTTTTGATGATAGAAAATAACTTGAAATTGAAGGGGAGTGTCAGAAAGTATGGTTGTGGCATGTCCTGCTGCCCTCTATGCTATGCTTGGGTTAAATACAGCAGTATAACCCAGTCAATAAAGGTTTCGTGTCGCAACTAATTAGGGGAAAGCTGAATTTTTGCAGGGTGTTAGTACATAAAGTATACAATGGGTGTTAGTACATAAAAAACACAAAGTCCCGACCCCCACCCCTCTTGCTTTCTCCCCCACCCCTTCAGCAACATTACAAGTACAGAACTCTGGTTATATGCCGACAGCTCGAAACCTAATTATGCTATCGAAGTGTTATTTTTTTTATTTTACTCCTAATAATATTACTAACAAATTATGTTATATACACTTTTTATGTAGATAGCTCTGATAACAAATTAAAATTAAATGTAGAAAAAACGCAGGCTATTATCATAGGTTCTAATACCCATCTGAGATCCCTTCCCCACCTCCCGATCCTGTCTATGAACTCCCAACCTATTCAATTCCACCCCACAGTCAAAAACCTTGGTATTACCTTTGGCCAAACCCTTTCATGGAAACCTCATGTCTCCCAAATTTCTCGACGGGTTATATCCATCCTTAAACTATTCCATTCTTCCCAGGACTCCCTTCCAAAACCTACTCGTCAACTCTTGGTTTCTTCCCTTATCCTACCCCATTTTGACTACAGCTGTGTTGCATATGATGGCTTGACGGCGGAACTCGAGAGTAAACTAAGGAGACTAATGAACTGTTTCGTTAGGTTTATCTTTAGGGTTCCAAAAGCCTCCCACACATCACATCTATATATAGAGTTAAAATGGCTTTATCCTTCATCCCGCATAAATTACTTCCTAGCCTCCTTCCTCTATCAAACCATCAATTCTCGGAATCCCTCCTACATCTATAACATCTTCCAGTTCAGATCCTCGGTCTCCTCCCGCACTACAAGATCTCGCTCCTCTGACCTGTATACTTCTTCCCATAAGAGTACATCATTTGACCACTCATTCATTTCCCGTGCTACTTCCTTGTGGAATTCACTACCCTGTAATTTCCGTAATGCTCCATCTCTGTTCACATTTAAATCCCTTCTCTTTCAATACCTCCTTTCCCTCCAGAATGATACTGACTAGCAAAACTTCACTAAAAAAAAAAAAGAAGTACATTCAGTAGATGTAAATAGGTTTTTATTTTTTTCTCCTGCAATTATTGGATTTTTGTAATTTTTATTTCTATTTTTGTTCTTTATTTGTAAAATTGTAAATAGTTAACCAGATTGTTAATTTATTTTATTTCATCTTATGAAAGCTAGACTCATTGTATTTATTTATGTACATTATATTATTCTTAGGGGACATCGTCCCAGAATAAAGTTTATTTTCCATTCTATTCTATTCTATATACAGAAAACTGCCACAAAAAAAAACAAAAACTATCTTCAACAAATTATAGAATTTTATTCGTTACATTTTGGGAAGAAAAGTGTTAAACAAAACTTATAGGTAATATAATTAGCTTTAAAATGATGTGTCTCATAACGAATAAAATTAAAATGATGGCTTCATAGAGAGCGTTGAAAGAGTAGTGAACACCGCTCTGCCGGTCCCAGCAGGTTGTGCTGAGGTGCACAAACGCATATACTGCTGTTCATGATCATGAATAGTTATTTAGTTGAAAAGCAGCAACAATGTAATAACGTTTATTTTTAGGTTATTACTTCCAAAGTGCATTTTTTAAGCTATAATAGTCTATAGTTTACTTGTATCACTTATATAGTACAAAATTTAGCATCGATGATTCAACTCCAAAAATCAAAAGATCTGACTGCTGGATATTGTTCACCACCCTTAGCTGTATGTGTGATAAAAAGTCTTCCTCAAAATACCTTGGGGTTTAGAGGAGAGAGGGGGTGAAAGTCGTATGTTGCTGGCTGTCTGATCTCGGAACTCGGAAAACGTTACTTTTGGCACATATATACATAAAAAAGCAAAGCAAATTTGCAAAAAATGTCATTTTATTCCTCTCTCTCCAATATCATAATTTTAGAGCTATGGAAGATGGAAAAATAGATCTTTTACTTGAGGTGTCGCAGTTCTCCGGAATAACACGTTTGTCGGTACTCATTTGGCTATAATTCCGAAACTATTTGTCCGACTCAAATTTCTCTTTTTTCATATGAAAGCTGGTTAAATTTACTATAATAACTCGAATATTAAATTTTGATCTAGTCCCATAAAACACCCATGGCAGAACATTGAGAAATCCGTACTGTTGTGAAAAACTCTCATTTTTTGGCACATTTATCACAATAACCCCAGAACCATTTCTCCTATTCAAAATCTATTTTTTCCAGCAGAAAGCTGTTTAAATTTTCTACAAGATCCTGTATATGAAATTTTGATTGAATTCCAAAAAACACCTATGACAGCCCATTGAACATGTCATAATCGTCACATTTTTCAAAAACATACACATTTAGCGTTTCTGCTTGGGTATTTCACGGAATTTAATCAGAATTAAGTGTATTAGGTTTAATATTAAATTTAACCAGCTTTTATATAGAAACCATAAATTTTGAATCAAACAAATAGTTTTGGAGTTATTGCGGTAAATGTTTGAAAAAAAAAGTGAATCCCGAAAAAGTACGGTGTAATCATCTTGTTGTCATGGGTATTTCACGAGATTCAATCAAAATAATATAAACGGTCTTATAGTAAATTTAACCACCTTTTAAATGAAAAAGGTATGAAAAAAATAGATTTTGAATAGGAGAAATTGTTCTGGAGTTATTGTGATAAATGTGCCGAAAAATAAGAGTTTTTCACAACAGTACGGGTTTCTCAATATTCTGCTGTGGGTGTTTTACGGGACTAGATCAAAATTTAATATTCGAGTTATTATAGTAAATTTAACCAGCTTTCATATGAAAAAAAGAGAAATTTGAGTCGAACAAATAGTTTCTGAGTTATAGCCAAATGAGTACCGACAAACGTGTTATTCCGGAGAACTGCGACTTACCTCAAGTAAAAGATCTTCTATTTTTCCATCTTCCATAGCTCTAAAATTATGATATTGGAGAGAGAGGAATAAAATGACATTTTTTGCAAATTTGTTTTGCTTTTTTAGGTATATATGTGCCAATGTATATGTACATATATGTACAGGATCTTGTAGAAAATTTAAACAGCTTTCTGCTGGAAAAAATAGATTTTGAATAGGAGAAATTGTTCTGGAGTTATTGTAAAAATGTGCCGAAAAATAAGAGTTTTTCACAACAGTACGGGTTTCTCAATATTCTGCTGTGGGTGTTTTACGGGACTAGATCAAAATTTAATATTCGAGTTATTATAGTAAATTTAACCAGCTTTCATATGAAAAAAGAGAAATTTGAGTCGAACAAATAGTTTCTGAGTTATAGCCAAATGAGTACCGACGAACGTGTTATTCCGGAGAACTGCGACTTACCTCAAGTAAAAGATCTATTTTTCCATCTTCCATAGCTCTAAAATTATGATATTGGAGAGAGAGGAATAAAATGACATTTTTTGCAAATTTGCTTTGCTTTTTTATGTATATATGTGCCAAAAGTAACGTTTTCCGAGTTCCGAGATCAGACTGCCAGCAGCATATGACTTTCATCCCCTCTCTCACCTAAACCCGAAGATATTTTGAGAAAGACTTTTTATCACACTTTCAGCTAAGTGAACAATACCCAGCAGTCAGATCTTTTGATTTTTGGAGTTGAATCATCTATGCTAAATTTTGTACTATATAAGTGATACAAGTAAACTATAAACTATTATAGCACAAAAAATGTACTTTGGAAGTAATAACCTAAAAAGAAATGTTATTACATTGTTGCTTCATTTTGAGTTGGACAAATAGTTTCGGAGTTATAGCCAAATGAGTAGCGACAAACAAGTTATTCCGGAAAACTGCGACTTACTAATTGACTATTCATGATCAAGAACATCAGAATATGCGTTTGTGCACCTCAGCACAGCCCTCCTAGGACCGGCGTAGCGGTGTTCACTGCTCTTTCAACGCTCTCTATGATGCCATCGTTTTAATTTTATGCATTATGAGACACATCATTTTAAAGCTAATTATATTATCTATAAGTTTTGTTTAACACTTTTCTTCCCATAACGTAACGATAAAAATCTATAATTTGTTGAAGGTAGTTTTTGTTTTTTGTTGTGGCAGTTTTCTGTATATGATTAAGTATTATGGCGGAACTAAGCTATCTACATAAAAAGTGTATATAACATAATTTGTTTGTAATATTAATAGAAGTAAAATTAAAAAAAGAACACTCCGATAGCATAATTAGGTTTCGAGCTGTCGGCTTATAACCAGAGTTCTGTACTTGTAATGTTGCTGAAGGGGTGGGGGTCGGGACTTAGTGCTTTTTTGTTGTATACTTTATGTACTAACACCCTGCAAAAATTCAGCTTTCCCCTAATTACTTGCAACAAAAGCTAATTTCTTGCTTTCATTGACTGGGCTAGTAGTTGTTGTACCTTCTATGTCTTTGTGTCGGCAGTGTGCTGTGTGTGTTTGTTTTTTCCCTGAGTCAGAAAAACTGACAAAATAGACATTAAGCAAACTGTTTAGCTTATGCTTGTAAAAATCCTGATTCAAAGGACTTATTTTAAGTGATAATGTGTAATTAAGTACACTATGAAGTATAATTAATGAACCAGAATTTAAATAAATATCATGATTTACATAATAATAAATTTGGGGTCCAGACTTGAAAAAATTCAAATTTTACACTTACATATTCTTCTTTACTTGTAATGAATTGATGTTCTAATTAATTATTCTGGTAAAAGTTGTTTATAAAATCTCTTTATCATAATTTTCAGTTATTGTTCACGAAATAACAAAACATGCACTGGTCTTCCTTGCACAACTTTGCCACCAACTGTGCCCTCAACTCTAGCAACTACTGTAATATCTAACGATAAATTTGTCTGTATCTCTGGCTGGACTGGTTGGATCAACAGCTCTCCTCTAGATATTGAAAAATTTAATGAAATTGATAGTGAACCATTACCCGTGTTCACATCAAACCAGGGGATAGGTGTAAAAGTAAGAAATATTTTCTTTTTAAATATTAATCATTTGTTTATGTAAGTGAATAT
Source organism: Euschistus heros (assembly GCA_003667255.2). Classification (NCBI taxonomy): domain Eukaryota; kingdom Metazoa; phylum Arthropoda; class Insecta; order Hemiptera; family Pentatomidae; genus Euschistus; species Euschistus heros. The sequence goes on from RCWM02000027.1 coordinate 317,589, forward strand.
CTATAATTCTTGACTGACTTAGGTAACCCAGATCATATTAAAACAAAAATGTCTTATCAAATAATATCTTCTTTAATTTAACACTCTTAAAATATTAGAGCATAATGGCTATAGTACTTTAGTAGTTTGATAGTTTGTTAAAAGTATTTTTACAGTTTCAAATGCATATTTTGTACCTATCATTTAGACAAATTAGCTATAAGCTCAGTAAAAGTCATTGTTTAAAGTATTAAATGCATCATTCTATTTCACTACTACATTCACATTCTTGCTAGTTCAGACATTTACCTGTGACAATATAGAAATTCTGACTATATAGAAAACTGATTGCTATTCCTTTCTCATCCCAATGACTACTGAGAAGGAGTCATGAATAAGTCTGAGAATTCTTTCTGACAATGATTAATCATATAATAATGAATATTATTTCAGCTTTCATTTTTATTTACTTAGTAATGAATGTTTTCAGTAATTATGGGCTATAAAAGTAGGAGAAAAATCCAAAGCTTAATAAAAAAAATTTAATTTTTAAAGATTATACAGAAATTTCCGAACACAAATAATATGTAAACATGTAGGTTGTTGGAGTATGCAGTCATAAATACACAGCAATTAAAAATAAATTTTAATTTATATTGCCAATGTTTCGACTTGCATTGCAAGCCTTTATCAGAGCTAGAAGAGAAATAAATAAAAATATATGACAAAAAATGTAGAGAGTATTAAAAAAATAAGAAATTAATGACTTTAATAACTCATGAAGACATTTATTTATGACTGCATACCCCACAACAACCACCATATTTTTAACTTCTCAGTTAATAAATACCCCAGAAGAAAGAAACTACTTTATTTTGTTTAGTTTAATTTTAATTAAGGTGAATATAAAACTTTAGTAAATAAATCCTTAATCTCACAATTTTAGCAACTCTTACATTTTTATTCAGGGCCCACAGTGTCAACGAGAGCATATTACTGATATAAGGTGTAGAACTATTGGTACCCACAAAACCCCCAAAGAAACCATGGAAGATGTTGAATGCAGTTTAGAGAAAGGGCTTTTCTGCAAAAATGGTTGTAGTGATTATGAGATACAAGTCTTATGCCAATGTGGTATGTTTTGTGCCTGCCTATAGCTAAAAACTTTCTTTGTGTTTCTTAGATCATAATTGGTTAGCTCTTGTAAAATAATTAATATTTTACAATATCATAAATCTAGAAAGAAAGACTATCATTAAGTCTTTTCAAGTGGAATAATAAAATTCTCTTTGATTTTTAATGTGATTTGCATAACACTATTTGATTTTATTGTCAACGCTATAATTAGGACAAATACATCAATTATAAAATTTAAGTTATATATTTGTGAATAAATGTACATAAACTATTAAACATGGCTGATGCAAATTATGATGAGTAGGTGAGAAAAAACAAAAAGAAAAGTTGGAAACAAAAATTAGATAATGTTGATGTAGAAAAGATTAATTTTGATTGTAGTATATGCAACTGGTTATTATTAGGGCTGTGAAATAGATACATTTGCTTATTTCTCCTAGCCAACTAAAACATCTAATATCATCAAAATGTATGGGCTTCGAGGTATTTGGATTTGAATCAATTTGTATTATTTTTTTTTTTGTATTTTTGTGTATATTATGCCATAGATACATATTCGGCATATCACCATTTGACATTTGATATTTTTTATGTTTCTTAGCAGACAAAAAAATAAATAAAATAGCTATGGGGAATCTTCCCATTCTACCCCCCCCCCCCCCATTGAATGAGTTTGTGTTTGTCCAGGTGCTGATTCTTCTGTTTGTGCGAACTTTCATCTGCCTTTGCTCCTCTTGGAATTGTTTAATAGGATTAATTTCTGGTTCTTGATCCGTTCAAATACCTGGAATATTATTTCACTTTTCTTATTTCCCTTCTTCCTACCATTATTATACTACTACACTGCCTCTCATCTAGTATGCACCAAGACACATCATTTGTTAACTCTTTATTTGTTTAACTTCCTAAATGCTGAAAATCACTCTTGCAAGGAAGAAAGATCTTGTTGGAAAGCATACATATATGTGAGTTGTCAATTGAGACTTTTAAGGGTGAAGGATATGTTTTATATTGTACAACACAGCTTTGCTGTTCTAGTAACACAGCATTGCTGTTTTAGTAACATAGCATTGCTGTTTTAGTAACACAGTAACAGACAGATCTATGTTGGATCTATAGCGATTTATGTTGGACTTTAGTTCCAACGATATACTCTTCCTTAAATTAAGCCTCTTTAGGTTTTATGTGTTTTCTTTTTTAATATTTACCTTGTCTTTTTGTATTTTAATAGTCTTCCTCAGATTGTTTCCCTTTTCCACACTATTAGTTGCTTAAACTTGAGTTTTTACTTATGTATAGAAATTTTTTATTTTTCTAAATAATGAAGATAATGTTGGCATTTAATTGCATATTTTATACAATATATTTGCATATATATAGGCAAATTTTTCAGTTTTTATTGCATATAATTCACAGCCTTAGTTATTATATATATGTTAGAGTTCTGTTATAGTTTTTCAATAATGTTAAAACAATTACTTTGATTAGAAGAATAGTTTTAATTAATGGTCCAAATCTTTTGCAGAAAATAAAACAACTCCTCTAACTACAGTTTCCACTGCTACATCTCCATCTACTGTCTATCTATTACCAAGAAATGTATCCACAATCAAAAGTACTGTTTCTGGTGAGCTTGAAACCATCCTATATTATCATAATTAATTTTTAAAATGTATTTTATTACTTTTTGTCATTTTGAACATATATTTAAATTTATATGTTATAGTTTGATTAAATGAAATCCTCAAGGTCCAATATAAAGTACTTGAGGAGAGGCTTGTTCATATTTTAAGGCTGATCTACACCAAAGGCAAACATAAATTATCATTATCTGAGCACCTAATAATATTAATATAGACAAATTTGATTAAAAATATAATTCAATAATCAAATTACATTTTTTTTTTTTCAGAAAAAATAACTTATTTTTAAATCTTTTTTCATTCTCTTCCTGTGATAAAACTTCATTCGCATGATTGATAAAACTACTTAACACTGATGCATCATTAAAAAGATATATTAATGCCAATACTGCTAATTTTAACTGTTTTTGGTGAAATATTTTAAGGAATGAACTGATAGTGAAGCATATTTACATGAAATAAATAGCCCATTTAGTATAAAATAGAGAAGTGAAAGTTTTTCTATCTGTTTATGGTGAAATATATGTTATTCTAGATATGTTCTAAGTATTTATCAGTTATAGTTTCTAATTATTTAAGTAGATTATAATATTTTCATATAAATTCGCATGACATTCTAATCAATTTGTAATCCCCTTTTAGACATAACTTTGCCATCTACTGTAGCAGAGTCGACTAAGCCCACAACTCTCCTCACATCGACTTCGGCACAACCAACAATTATTTCTACTTTCTCTGGTAATTTTGTTCTTATTATTTATTAAGTATATTGCCAGTGTACCTTAAACAAAATAAATGAGAAAATTTTGTTTTATTTTTTCAAAGGACTAGATAGAACTGGCACTACTGAGATATACAATGAAGACACAGCACCTACTTATTTGTCTTCAAAACCTACACCAGAACAGTCAAAGACTGAAGCTACCGGTATTGTTTTTTTAAATTTTATAATGTTAATTTTATGAATAATGGAACATTATTCGAAGCTGTTAATTGTTATATTTCATCTCCTTCCTAATATATTATCTGTATTTTTTTTTTCTTTGTCATTATATTTTTATTTTTAGTTGGAATTGTCAAAACAACACTTACACCGATTATGAACTTAACTACCACCGTTTCAGGTAGTATTTTTATTATGCTTTATGAATTAAGCATTATATTCACCATTTCATTATTTGTTCACTTACAAATCTGTGTATTCTCTCAGTCTGCCCAGAAGGTCAAGTTTGGGATGATTGCAGTGTAAAATGTGATCAACTCTGCTTGTACTATGAATATACTTTGTTCCAAAGTGGAATTTGTGGTTTTGGTCAGAAATGTACACCAGGTAATTATTTAAACTGAGACATATATATTTTTTGTCATTTAATTTTTCTCACTATACAATGCATCTGTTGTCCAATCCTTATAATCTACACCAAATCCGTCAAAAAATCTTCAATGCTCTTTATCATGTCACAAATAAACTTCCATAATGATCTTAAAGTCCAATATGTTGCTGATTTATTCCAAACCAGATACCATCCTTCCATGATATACTCTCCACTTGTCTCCCAACTTTCTTCCTATTCATTTCCTGGTAACCCTCTGAGGTGTCTGAAAAAATGGTCAAGGTGTCACTGATTAATTTGCAATTGCTTTACAAGCCATTGGTATACCAATAATTCCAGAAAAACATATGAGACATGAATGGAAGGAAGAAGGCCCAGAGGAAGACCCCGCATCACCTGGGAGGACGGTTTTAAGGACACATTCCGGGAGCGAGGCATTGAATGGAGCAGGAGAAGAGAGCTGGTTCAGGAACGAGACATTTGGTCCAGACTCTATAAAAGGAAGCCACACACTGTACAGCGGTTTTAGATGGGTCTATGAATATGATGATGATTATGATGGAAAAATCAGGGAATTATGCTTGAATTTTAAGTATTCACCTGGAATTTTGTGAGGCCATAAGATTAAAAAAAAAAAAAAAATTTATTTACTCCTCTTCAATTTAAATGACAATGAAAATAATATATTAAAACACTAAATGCACCAGATGTTTACTGAATTCAATTCAATTTCAAATTCACAATCTCTTAGAACAAATGATGCCCGATTGCTTACTATCAGAGTAACCTGTTACAGTGTTAAAATTGAGCAGTTAAAAAACAAAAAATAAAATACTATGAAAACAAAAGCATTATAAATCAACAACAAACACACATATATATGATAATAGGCTAGTTATAATTTAATAAAATAATGAAAGAAACAAACAATTTTGACCTATAATCTATAACAGTAACCCACAGCATACATGGAAAAACATCATGTTCTAACCCCATTTGTTTCAAATGTTATCTTATTTCTAATTATTTAGAACAAAATCACTCACAAAATATACTAAATACAATCAATGAAAATTGTGCTATAGAAAAACAGAGCACCTGTTTTGTATTACATTTTACCTGGAATTTTATGAAAATTAACCTGGAAAACCTGGAATCATGCTTGAATTTTCTTTTCCTGACTTAGAGGCCACCCTGCAAAGGGTTGAATTAGCGTTTTCCAGAATTTATATATTTAGTCAGTAGACATTTTCCAAGTGGTATCCAATTAGACATTTGAGCTTTTCCTTCTTCATCTTGAGGTTTCGTAATTCAGCTATTTAGGGAGAGTGATAGGGCTATTACCTTTTAGCTCTAGACCACATCCGAGCCAGCCTAGGGGCTGTAACCTTAGAATGTTTTCTGTTAAGGTTCACATCAACCTGAAACAGATAAAAATGGAAGGCAATTCTTGAGAAAGCCAAGATCCAGTAATGTATTGTAGAGTTTGGGATGATGATAATTTATATATTGTAGCACTCTAATCCTTTGAACCACCTGTTATAATACATGAATCAGTGAGAAAATAATCTGTACCCTTAACTGTCTTTTTCTGCGTTTTTTACAATAGGCTGCCGAGATAAAAACAGACCTGAATGTAAAGAGGGATATCGATGGAGAGATGAGCATACTTGTGTTAAGCTAGAAGACTGTATTTGTCGTTCATTCACTGGTGAAATTGTTAAGGTAATTTTAAATGATCTATTAGAGATCCTCCAGCATATTTTATTAATCTCGATACTTGTTTCTTAATAATTTCGAGTGGTTATTATATGATTGTTTTTTAATTTCAGCCAGGGAAAGTTGTTAAAGAGTCAGCTTGTAAGAGTTGTCAATGCTTGAATAATCACTACAGTTGCGATGAGTGGTTTTGTGATATATTCAGCACTACTCCACAAGAGTCAGAAGAACTGATTTCTTCCTCAGCCACAGGATCGACTATTATTTTAGTATCTGATGTAACTCCACCAGTCGAAGCATGTAAAGATAACAGGTAACATCTCTGCCAATATTATAGGATATTTTCTATAATTCAATATAATTGTTCTAATTTATTAACTAGAAATAATCACAACAAAGTTTCAACCGTGTATGTATGATAATAAAAGAAGAAGAAGATAATCAGGGATGCAGTCAAAGAGAAACACCTCTAAGTAGAAATACTTGCGTCCCAATGCTATTAAAATACTTTAATAGTTGGCACGCATTAAAGTATTTTTACTTAGAGGTGGTGTTTCTCTTTGACTGCATCCCTGATTATCTTCTTCTCCATTCATCTTAACAGTCAACTATACTTTTATCATTATGATAATAAAAATTCAAAATTCAATATATATTATTTCTTTTCAAATAGCTAATATTATTTCTGTAGTATTGGTAAATAAAATAAATAATTCAAATGTTACAAGAAGCAGTTTTAAAATTTTAATATATTTTTTAAATCGGCTAAACAGGAGACAAGTTTATTACAGCAGATTTTAATGTCTTCACATATTTTTTTTTCAAATATTTTAATTTGTATGTAAAATTAGCTGAAAGTACCTCTGCTCTGCTATGGTTTAATATCATTAGGATCAAGGACAACTTAAATCAGTAAAACTAATATTTTAACAGTCCTCCAGTGAAGCTTCGAGGCAGCACTACCATCTTACCCAGCTCTGGTACCAGACCATCAGCTTTTCCTATGGCTTCCTTCAAGAGAATATGGTCTCCACTTCTCAAATTTTTTTTTTTTTTTTTTAAATAAAGTTTAGTCTTACTGTTTCTATTTTTGCGTACATATGAAGCATAAATTGATTGAGGAGATTACGAAACTAAATAAATAAGGTTCTTAGCTTTCTCGCTCCATCAACATATAAGTGTAAAAATCAACTGCAGACAGTTTTCTTAAGTGGTGTATTAGTGTTTGGGTCACGCTGAAGGATATTAATACTGTACCGCTTCTCCATGGCAGAACATTAGACGATACTAAAGAGAATCATACGCTCGATAGAACTCACTGATTCTTATCAGTTTCTTGTCCCTGCTGTGGAGAACAATTTTTCGCTTTTCGAACATCTGGCCAACAATGAAGAGAGCAACTTCATTAATGGTAGGAGTATTGTAACGTCCTCAGTGAGCATTTGAAGGTTATTTGTCAGCACTGATAAATACCTGGAAAACTTTTAGATATTTGGGAACAGACTCAACAGCAGCTTTGAAGTCCTTTATATTTTTGTTATGTTCATGAAGAATTTTCTGGAGTCGGCCTACCAAAGCAGGCTTGACATTTTGAAAGTTACCCCAGCGAATGTCTCTTTCTTTGTTGTCATCACCAACAAAACTTGTCTGAATAAAAGACGGCTGCTGTTGTGTTCCAGGCATCTAACTCCCTATTCTGTGATATACCTGTACCGGACCGTTGTCCAATACCGACTGTTTTGTCTTTTGCATATTCAGTTTTTGGGTCATACTTGTAACCTGAATGTTTCTTCACTGTCCATGGCTGTAACCTTTCCATTGAACATCTTTCATCATGTTTTGTTACAACTACGCCTTTAACATGGGGATTATTTTCTGAGTACTTTTTTTGAAGACTTTCTATGGATTTTAGGATGTTTTCTTATACTTGTGTACAGCTCCTCAATGTATATTTGGGTGATTCTCAGCACATATGTGCACAGCATTTCTTTTAACTTCGGGTTGGCTCTCTTTATGTTTGTTAACCACTTTTCTGCTAATTTCAGGATTATTTGTTCTGTATTCCTTAACAGCTTCCTTGTTGACCTCTACATGTGCTTGACTATATTTTGCAGCTGATTTCCTTAGTGGTTTGCTGCGAACTTAATTTGTGAATCATTTCCTACGTTGTTTACTTTTAGATTGATGAATTTAATTCAATATTGCAATAAACTCATCTGAACTGAGAAAAATGGTAAATTCTAGATTCAAGGAATAAAATTAAAAAAGGCTAGGTTCAACTTGTTCAGATTTAAGGAAAAAGAACTGTGAATGAGCCTGGTTGAGAAGGGATCAAAACAACTATCTTGTGACTGGAAAGCTGAAGGAAGAGTACTTGGGGACGAAGCTACTGGTGGAGCAAGGTTGGTGGGTGGCTCGTAAGGAATATGTACATCCAATTGGTCCTCCATGTCATCACCAGAGGACTTAAATCTTTTAACCCCCTCAACTTCGTCTCTCCATAGCAGGCTAATAGCTTCTCGTCACGATACAACTTAAACTTGTAAGGGTTCACCTCTGCAGCCACCATGAGTTCACAGAAAGTACCATATTATAAGGTTTCGACATGCCAGTTATGTATTTTTGTTGGTTTACTACTATAAGAAAGTTAATTTGTGGTCAAAGTGTGCGGCTTAAGCATCTAACCTATTTTTTAATTTAGCTGATCACCATATACCTTATGAATATAAATCTGTTATTATTCACCGATACAAGACAAACCACTTAAAAAATAATTGTTATCATGCATCTAATATCTAATAAGAAGAAGTTTCATTATGATCCATAATGTTATTTCAAAGAATTTCCAATGCATGAGAAATTGAATTAGTCATGATCCAGGCCGAATTTTTTAAATTCCATTCTTAGTGAGCACCTATATATAGCCATAGAGGAAGCTACGTACCAAATTTCACTCCAATCCGTTTGGTGGTTTCTGAGATTTCGTCATGAATAAGTGAGTGATATTGGGCAAATATATTCTAGATTAGTGAACTTAACTAATTTTTTTTTGAATGGTTAAATTAAACACTTATTCACCGATTCTCCTGATTTTATCTATTACTTTTTCACTTTAAGCTTTTGATTTCTTACTTTTACTGTTTTGTAGTTTTTTTTCTTTATTTTTTATTTTAAAAGTTATTGAATTGCTCAGGTGGTTACCACTTCTGAAGGACTTGCCTAAAATGGCCTTTAGTTCCAGCTCTGACAATGCTGATTCTAGATTTTCTCCAGAACACGTGAAAATGAATTCTTTAGGTAAGTATAATTCAAGTAATTTCTCATTTATCTAACTTCATTTCTTGTTTTATCTAACATACAACATTTTTAAATTTTAAAGGATTCTTAAGGAAAACTATGAGTGGTGTGTATGGTTATGTGTAACTCTTTAAAATGACATTATTTTATTGTTAGCCGAAACGTCGATAAAATAAATTAATTTAATTTTAATGTTTAATATTACCTCACACCCCAACCACCTTCTTCCTTATATAATTATAGTCAGCAATATTACATCAACATAAAGAATTTTTATATTAACGTGGGTTTTTTATTATTAGTTAGTAAATAGTGTATCTTAGGCTACAGAAAAAATACTTTAAAGTTCAATGAACTTTGAATTGCTGTTAAATTAAAATATTTTACAGGAGGGATAGATTGATTGAAATCAAAGAATATATTATACCATTTAAAAAAAATTATATTAATAACACAAATAATTGATTGGTTTTTAAATACAGCAGATACTTGTCAACACACAACTCAACAATATGAGCATTTATTCTAATTCCCTTGAAATTTTTATTTACTTACCAATTATTTAGTTACAATAATTATAAATTGACTGTTTTATATAAATCATGTGAGGAGTAGTTGATCTGAACTTCTAACTTTCTATGGTTATCCAACATATAAACATAAACAAGTAAAATTAATAACATTACTTTCAGTCTGCATAACCTTGATATTACCAACCTTAACTATAAAAGTCTCTTGATAGAAAGATTCACAAAAAGTCCCCAAACCCCCTTGGGATTCTTGCTGTCAAGGTTCTACTGAACAATGATTTCTAATCATATCATATCAGAAAGATTTAAGAGGTAGAAGATTTAACTTACCATCAGTGTTTAGAGCAAGAAGAAAAGGCTATACATATTCTTTGTACATTGCAAATTAGTATATATAATAAACTCCCCATCAAAAGTATCGCAACACTTTGAAGCATCTGAATTATATAAAAATGTCTGTTTTTAAAATGCACATAAATAAGTTTTATTAAAATAAATGACAATAGTTCTTCCAATTAACAAAAAAGTAAAAAAAAAAAAAATTTTTTTTTTAATTTTCCTTTTTTACAATTTTAACTTTTAAATTACAATTTAAAATTTTAATTTACATTTAATAAGATGTATTGCCCCCTCTGGCTTGAATGGCTGCTTCCACTTGTCTTGGCGTACTTGTAAAGAGATTTTGAAGAAAATCTTAGCGTTTATTGTCCCACTCCAATACAGCTGCCTTTAGCTCTTCAAGGGTAGTTGAAAGCAAATCTCATGACCAAACCTTTCTTTTGAGATAATCCCAAATGTGCTCAATAGGGTTAAGTTCAGGACTTCTTGTTGGCAAATCAATGGTGTGGATATTTATGGTGCTCAGGTTCTTAGAAACACATCTTGCCTTGTGAGGACAGGCATTATCGTGCATGAGCAATGATTCAGAGCCTATGAATGGCATAAAAGGCATTACATGATGTATAGTAAAAAAATGATAATGTCCGATGCGACAAACTCGCCTCGGCCTCTAGAAAATGGACTGTATGGGAAAATATGAAATCGAGGTTTTGCACCCTTGGGGAGATTTTATTTAGAAGGTAGCATAAACAAATAATACAGAAGAAATTTCTTACCTTATTACTGCCGCCGACGGTCTGTCCGGGGGCCCCTGGAATCCTTACAGCCTGGCAAATGCTTCTCCTAAGCTGCAATATTTGTCTAAGCTTGCCTCCTCTTAGGTCACCACTCATTAGGGGGAGAACTGGGTTATAAAACCGATGGAAGACCATGAGGTCTTGGGCAATTTTTAGTAGGTGCGTACTTGAGCACAGATGCTAGAAGAAAGAGGAATATTCCAGTAGGGATTAACGCAGATAAGGGCTAGTTGCACCGGAAATTCATAGAGTGCGTCAATACACGGTATATTAAAGTTTTTCCCCTTTCCCCCCCTCACAATAGCACCGATTGGCGCGAACACATGGTATTAAACAATCATTTTTACAAACCTCAAAGCATTCACGGCACCTCCTTGGATTGGCACTAACTCGGTACATGCCTCCCAAGATATGCCGCTCCAGAACATTATAGAATTCCCCTCCAAATGGTTCAGTTTCTAACTTTCAGCACCGACTGTACCGTTCTCCTAACTCTTTAATAACCATCTGATCTGTTAAGGGTCACTGTGAATAAAACTTTTTTCCATTCCTCCACTTTCCAAGATTGGTGTTCCCTTGCGAATCTCAATCTCTTTATTTGTTGTTCTGCAGTGAGAAGAAGACCTTTCACTGGCCTTCTTAAGCTGGGATTTGATTCTCTCAGACTTGACTCTGATAATGACCGTTGATTCTGAGATTGATTTCCCTCCACCAGCGATCAAGTTTTTAATGGAAGAAGCTGTAGAATTATGCTTCTGAAGTTCTTCTATTTTAATGAAGCTGTCATCAATAGAATCAGTAATCCTGGGATGCTCTGACGTCGCAATACTTTTGATAGGGAGTGTAGTACATAGACATCACATGTTACAGACTGCAATATTTAAATCAGGTGATTATCAAACTTGAGGATATTATAAACCCTAAGGGCCTAGTGTGATTTATAAAGAGCATTAAATGAATATGGAGTATCTAGAAGGTTTGAGATTAGTAGAAAGTGTGTTTTAATTATTGAGTCTTCAATGGCTTAGAAAAAAAAAAATTAAATTTAATTAAATGTTACTCCATTTTCCTTAATATTATTATTAATGGTCAAACTATTTAATATGTACTGATCTCCTTCCTTTCCCCTCCCAAGAAAAAATAATTATTAAAATTCTCAACTCACAGTGAGAAGATAGTTTTTAGTAAATGTTTATATTTTACATATTATTTATAAGTAGCGGTATTTTTGCATAGAATCACATTTTTTAATTTTTATTTTTATTTATTTTTTATAAAGATCAGTGAAAAATATGGAAAAGGCATTATAATAAACATTTGTTGGCACAGTTCAAGACCTGAAAAATATTTAACAAACCTATTAGTCTTGAATAATTAATCTGATGGATTGACTTCTGTGGTTAGACACAAGGGGTACATGAGAGTATTGTACGATGCTTGTTCTTGTATCTTCAAGCGTTGAACGGGAGGGGGGGGGGGTTATGGGAATGAACCTTCGCATTCAGTAGACTTGGCCTTATTTCGGGCCTTAGACATTTTTCTAAAGTCAAGGCTTTTAGTGGTAGTATTGTCAATAACATATTAAAAAGAATTATCTCTACTTCTGTTGTAAGTTGGAAGAAATACTTAAAAGGTAATGGATATATTTTTTCCTTTTTTTCAATTTTTTATTCACACCTGTTATGAAAGTAGCAATAAGTGGATTTGCTGAAGGTCTAATAATGCAGGCCTTAGAGAGGGAGACTAGCACTAAACAGTACCTCCTCCTGGCATGAATTAAAATAAAAAATAAAGGATTTATTAGAGTAGACCTCTCATCCAGCTTCTTTTCAGCCTTCGGAGAGTATTTCTGGGTTTGTTAGATGTGGCCATGTCATTCATTATTATTATGTCCATGTAGTCATTCATGAAATCATCTATTAAGATTATGTATATGTTTGGTTATTGTGGGTTCGTGTAAATTTCAGCGAAGTGCGCGCTTTGTGATATACCAACATGATTTTGTGATTAATATAAGTACTTTTTATTGAAATATTTTTATTTTTTAGGTGCATATTTTTCGTTGTCCCATATATTTTTGTGGCATATGGGATCATTCTTCTATCAAATTTAGGTCCTAAGTAGTGAATTTTGTTTGTCTGTGTAATGGGTTGATTATCGATAAAGACTGGTGGACAAAAGTCATTACTGGATATTAAAACATTGCCATTACAGTTATTAATCAAAATTTATCATTTTTTTTTTTTTTATTAAATTGGCTTTCAACTATTCTGTTTTTCAGATGGAAGTTGGAGACCTGGACTGTATGACAAAGACCAATTTCTGAAGATTGATCTTAGTAGGCCAGAAGTAATTTATGGTCTGACTGTGAAAGGAGATATATTTCTCAATGAATATGTCAAAAACTATCGTGTATTATACAGCATGGATGGAATCGCTTTCAGCTATGTCACATATCAAAATCGTCCTCAGGTAGATTTTATATCTGTTAAAAATCTTAGATTATCTCTCTCATTAAAATAATCCCATTTTAATGTAACATTGGTTCAAACAATGATTATTAACAACAGTTTGTGATGCAGAGATAAAGATTTGTGCATACACAAAGTAATAATATCAGAACAATCTGATCATTAAACTGGTTGAAGAGGATGGTCATGGGTGCAGTCAGATTGATAAATTACACTTACAAGTACTTTTTACAAGTATAAACAAATTTATGTATGTTGCTTTCAGGTCTTTTTCAGAGCTATAAATCAGATATAACCCAAATAATACAAAATGAACAAGGTAAATTACTTTACCAAAGAATGTCGAAAGAGTTAATTATAAAATTAAAAAAATATATAAAGTGTTAATTACAGAATTGAATGTAAAATAGTATCATGGCCTAGTTGAAAGCTATGATATATAATTGAATTATTTTTGATTGAATGATACAATTTTAATAACTGATTTTTTAAAATATAAATAGGTATTTTAATAAATCTAATAAAAACATATGAACTAGAGAAGCATAAGATAGAGAGGTAAGAAAGAGAATCAAGTTGGCACAATAATAAATTAAAGGAGAGTTTGAAGAATATGATTAGATATGATAAATGATAATAAATCGACTTAGAGATTGTTGTTAGGTTGAAGAAATGATCAACAATAGTTAAAAATAAAATCAAGAAAAGGGGGGGTAATGACTTGCAGAAAGTAAGAAGAAGGAAGGGTGTGGCAGTGACAAGTATAAAACATGAATGGAGAAGAAGATGACCAGGGATGCAGTCAAAGAAGAACACCACGTCTAAGAAGAAATTCTTTAATACGTGCCAACGTTTCGACCACGTCTTCTTCGGCAGGCAGGTCTTCTTCAGGGCTATAATGAACAAAATACCAGAGGTGACAAAAATAACAGACTGATAAACAGATGACAAATGGAATACTTTCATCATTAAAACATGAATGTTGTGCATGGTAGGTAAAAACTGAACTAAGTAGAAATTCTATATCATATTTGTAAACATTAAATTATTTACAAAAGATTAAAACTTCAATGATCATGATTAAACCACTTCACCAAACTTTACAAAGTCTCACTGATTACTGAACATAACAATACAAAGTTTCACTGGCTACTGGCCTCCATTCCTGTTGATACTGGTCACCTATGGATGAGTTAAAACTTTTAAGTGAGTCTGTGTCACCTAGCAACAATATATAGTTTAAAATACAATATGAATCACTAAAAGTAACTTTGTTTATGCTATGAAGCTAATTTGTGATAAAGGAAATAGAAAAATATAATAGAGTATAAAAAAAAAAAGAAGGTTTAATTATTGTATTTAATATTTATTTGCAGCCACTACAAATCTTAAGCCTCATGATATTTTTAGGTTTTCAAAGGACCTTCATATCATTTGGATTCTCAGTTCCAAATGTTCATACACCCTATAGAAGCAAGATATGTTAGGATAAATCCATTGGATTGGGTGGGGTCTCCAGCAATGAAAATAGAACTGTATGGTTGTGAGCCACTCTCGACATCTGTCCCAACTGAAGAAACTCCTTCAACCACTGCCGCTCCAACAGAGACAACTCTAATCAGCCAGACAACAGGAATTCCGACCACCTCTCCCCCAGGTTAGTTAATAACCATTATAAAACTTGGTAGACCAAGGTATTTAATGAAATTTCAATTTCCAATTTATTATGAAAATTGAATTATACACGCTACTGGTCTGAAAATATTGTCCACTTTGACCTAAAATTGGTAAATTTAATATCTTATAAATTAACATATTTTGAAAAACTTCAACATAGTTAAATTAAACCAATTTCCCTGAAATTTCTTATTTTAAAAGAAAAAAAAATTAAAATTAAGTTATCCACCCTTGAATTCTTTTTATCATTTTGATTTCCTGCATAACTTATGAAATGAAAATCTGATTTAAGAAAACAAGACAACTGGGTTAGAAATGTATTTGTAACTTCTTTAAAATGCTGGGAGCAGTATATTTCTAATTATCATTTTAAATTTATGTAGATTTTATAAAAAAAAAAAAAAAGTCCCTTTTTTTGACGATTCAATGTAACAAGATATTTGATTTTAAAAAGAAAATTATTTCTTTTGTAATAAGCTAAAAACTTTAAAATGACTCAATAAAAAAAATATATCTGGTTGTCTACATTTTAAAAAAGACACTAATATGCTTTAAATTCATTACTTTTTTCTTTTTCTTTTTTTAATTTGCTTCAAAAGTCATTGAGGTTTTTTCATAGGCAAATAAACATTAAAAAAAAAGAAATTAAGTTAAGTATATAAAATTTAAATTTTCCTTTTTTTCTTTCAAAACTCATTGGTTCTTTAATTAATTGGGAGATACTTTAAATGTGCTTTTGAATTTTTTAAATTCTTTTATTTTTTACAATGATTTTAAACTTTTATTACGTATATATAATTTACTTATTTTGGCTAAGGACGGTCAATACCTTCAGAGTGGTAGTTTATACTTTACAAAATACAATACAAATAAATACAAGCTAGGAATGATGTAGCTGACTTCTAAGTTTATTTTTTTTAATGGGACCATATATTTTTATAAATTTCTAATTTCTAATTATGATCGAGTAAAATCGGTTTGAAACTTTTGGATATATAAAATTTTAAGTAGGGAAAAATTAAATGTTATTAAGGTCAATTCTTTTCAGTCAAGATGTTTTTTTGTTTGTATATTATTAATTGAAAGAAACAATTATGTTAACAACCTTATTAGTTCTTCACATTTCCCATAAAATCAAGGAAAATCCTTTTATTTTTTAATTTTATTTTATTTTTTTATAATATGGCACAAAGACTGGTAACTCTATTGAAAGAATCCTGCTGATAGAATTAATGTATTGATTTTACATTTAGTAGCAACAAGAGAAAATTTAATCATTTTAGTTCAGAGGCTCAAAGTAAATTGTAAATGTCACCAGTTAAATCTGATGTTGGTGGCTGAGTTGTATTTTTCATGAAACAAAATCCTCTATCAAATTAAAATTAAAAAAAATATGTTCTCTTACTAAACAAAACGAAGTTGAAATCAGTTGTTACAATGAATCAAAAAGTAAAATAATACTAATTGCAGATTCTTAATCTATGGAAAGAAACACAAATTAACAGGGATCTTAAAAAAGTATTTCCTTTCTGAAAAACTGTTGAAGAGATTTGGGAAACAGTCCTTAGTGACAGTCCCAAAACCTGCTATATACAAAAACTTGATTTGATTTTGAGAAAATTATACCATGAATAAGTTTTTGTTTGTTATTTTTTCCATTAAACTTAAGAATATTTTTTATTTTAATTTGACAGGAATACTATAGTCTATATACTATACTCCCACTTTCAAAATCTGAATGTCTCCTTAATTTCCTTTAGGCACTTAAATAAAAACTTTTAAAAGATGGTGTTAAGAATTTTAAACATATACTTTATTGTAAATTTTTCATTTTTTTTTTTTTCAAATTATATTTTTATCTAAAAAAAAAAAGAAAAAATTCTAATTTATAAGAATAAAAATAATTTTGAGAATACTACTTTTATCAAAGAGTACAATCCACTTTTATTTGTGAATAGAATTCTCACAGTTCTATAACTATTATTCAATTGATTTTTGTTTTTATTTTTTCAGTTTGCACTGATAAAATGTCGAACTACATGAATGATGGACAGATAAAGGTATCTTCGTCAAAGGAACCTGTCACAGCGAATCTTGTGTCTGTCTACAATGATGAAGGCTGGACTCCTCTTATCAGTAATCCAGACCAATGGCTTCAGGTAATTTAATAATAATATCAACTACATCAGCCATATGGATTATGTTTAATATTTCTTATTTTAATTATTTTAAAAAAAATATTTGTTAATAGTAAATAATTGGTAAAGGAAGACGGTTAATTTTTTCTTCTAACTCGTTCATAGTAAATGGCAATAAAAACCTATCAAGTTTTTTCTTTATTTAAATGTTATTGGATCCCCTAAGCCCATAAACTTTATTTTTGTTAAATGTTTCTGCTGTTTCTAAGGACCCTCGTCCTTCTGCTGAATTCTTTATATCTACCTTAAGTTTAAAAAAAAAAATTCTTTCTTAGCAGTCTTACTTAGCTGTAGAACTGCATTATTCTTTCTTTTTTTTTCTGTAATTTTTGAGGTTTTCTCAGAGTAATTGTCTAAAACATTGTTTCAAAAATTACTGGCCCAAATTCAATCAATGTTTTCGGATCCTAAAACAGGACTGTCAAAATCATAAAAAAATTAATTATTATTAATTAATTAACTGCTTGAATTGTAGCAATTGTAGTCTTGTTTAAGTTTAAATCTATACTATTATATAAATTATAAAAAAAAAAGGACAAGCCATTTTGTTAGTGATTACTAACCTTGAAGACTAATGAACCAATCTTAACTGTATACCAAATTGTAACCACATCATCTTTTTAGTTCAAGGGTGGTTTAGCAATAATAAAATCTACTGATTTTCAATTAATTTATGACCATGGTCATAAGACTCCGCAGTCAATGTGTTGATGAAGTTTTCCATTTGACAAGAACAAAAACCTTGCCGATATGTCTACATTGTCTCTATACGGTGGCATCTAAATTTTAACCTCTCGGATAATTTTCTATGACTTAATAAATTGAGCATTTATTTGTCTGTTGAAAATATTTTAAATAAAAATTTAACAAAAAAACACTATAGTTAGAAATCAAAATAAGTCATTAACTTATTTACTTTCTTTAGTTTGATTTCTTTGGAGAGCGCACCCTGACTGGAGTAATGACATCTGGAGGTGGTTTTAAATTGAGTAAAGTTATTCCTTCCTGGGTCATGACTTACAACATTCTTTACAGCCATGATGAAAAGAATTGGTCACCTGTTCTTGACACAGATGGCACAAAGAAGGTAATTAGTATGTTTATTGTTCATAATTCTTATTATTTTTTAGAGAAATATGATTTCATTAAACCATCATAGATACCATTTTATTTTTAAGGCTAACTAGTCAATGAGTACTTCTTTTGAAATATTCTTAATTATTGTGGTTTTTGTTTTTATCATTTTCTGTTTATAATGGAATGGATGAAGTTTATCTATATTTATTATATTATGAATCCCTTTTATCGTGTTTCATTAATTTGCATAATTTTATATAAGTTCTGACTTAAGTAAGAGTTTCCAAAAACTGTTATAGTTTGTTATAATTATTTTAATGAATATGAATATAGCTCCTAAATATCGTTTAGGAGCTATATTGGTTCAGTAAATCAATAATCATTGATTCTTTATTTAATTGAATAATTAATTTAGGTAATTTGATCCTTTTGTTACCAAAACATAATTGTGAAAACCAGTAGATTATAGATAGACATATCTATCATCTATTGTTTTTTTCCAGGCAGAGAGAAATTGATTTTTTTTTTTTAATTTATGCCAAAATCCTTCTGGTTTAATGAAATTAAGGGTTTATTTAAAAAAAAAAAAATTTAATTTAATTGTTAAATTAAAAAGTTTTTTTTTTTTTAGATTATAATTTATTTCACTGTGAATAGATTTAAAAAAATATTAATTCAAATGTGTAATTTGTTTTAGTTGTTCTATGGTAACAAAGATAACACAAATTCAAAAACAAATATATTTCCATTACCAATAAGAGCTAGATATATAAGAATTGCCCCAGTTGAATGGCATAATTCAATAGTAATGAGGGCACAGATGCTTGGTTGTTATGAACCATACCGTAAGTATTATTACTTGTTAGAGCATACATATAAATAGACAGTAATTATAATATTTTATTTTAATTTAATTTAATATTCAGCAATACTGACAACAACAACTGTTACAACGACAACAGTAAGAGAGGACTGTAATGTTTGCTCTGGTGTTACCCTTTCATCAAAAATATGCCCTTGCCAGCCAAATTTGTGGTGGGATGGAGAGCAGTGCGGTGTGAGAGCACAATGCCCATGTGTTGTTGGATTCATGACGTAAGATATATTCATAAGTTAATACTTCATTAATTAATAATTGTGTAAATTTATTTATTATCGAGTTTGTTCCTCCATTAGGAATTTTGCAACATTTGAATATTTTAAATTTTTACGTATTAACTATTTGTTTAGATATTCTGTTGGTACAACTTATGATAATGAACAATGTGAACAGTGTACTTGCACATTAAATGGAATCTCTCAGTGTAAAGAAAAAGAATGTCCACCATGCAGTGAGGTAAACTAATATATCCAATCTATGATTTCTAAAACTAATAGAGGTTTTCATTATAAATTTACACCAATAATATTTTATAAAGATTATAAATTTCAGTTTCTGATATAGTTTTATTTTGCTGTGAATTGATCATTAAACTTTATTGAAGAGCTATGTTGAATGACAGGATGAATATTATACAAAGTAGAATGTTGAGAGGTATCAGTCAAATAAATGTAAGCATTACTTTGATATTAACTAACCATATTGTAATACATTGCCAATGTTTTGGCCATATCATTGACCGTCATCATCAGGGCTAAAACTAATACAAAACAAATAAAAAATAAAATTAAATATAAAGGGTTAATAAATCATTTTAAATGATCAAAAAAAAAAAAAAAAAGTGGATAAATTATACAATGATTAGCATACCCAGTCGCGGCTTTGCCCGCTCTCTTAAGTTAAGAACTTTGCTTATGATAAGATAATTTTAACTGATTGAGGTTTTAGGTATATATTTTTTTGTTTGTTTGTCATAATATTTGTAGGTGAAATTATAGTATAGCTCTTTCGTACAAACAAATAGTACGGTTTATTTAATCAATCTGAAACATCTGATTAAATTTCAAAAATAAAAACCATTTTCACTATCTTATCAACTTCCCATTTACAGTTATATCTTCTGCTTGGTTTCCAATTTTTAGTAATTGGAATTCATCTCCTCCAGCAAGATGAACTATCATATTATTTTTGTAATTATTGTTGTCAAATGTTATTCCGAATACATGAAGACTGTAAAACATGCTTTTATTGTATCGGCTTTAGAATATTTTGGATAAAGTCTACTGAAATATCTAGCAAAAATAAAGGTTATGCTGCCAACTAACTTATTGTTTGAGGATATTTTTTTTTTAAAAAACTTCCTGTTATTTAAGCAAGAAGAGGATAAATTAAATTATCCGCGAGGTCCATGAATCATATTTTTACACCTAATATCATAAAGCAAGGGATCGAAATATTGATTTGGCAATAATTTTATCGTTTTCATCTGTTTGGATTTTGATGTCTAACCATAAGAGTATATAACAGTGTGACAAACCTAGTTTTTGCCATTCATTTAAACTACTGTACATTTAAATTATTATTATTAGAGTAAACTTTATTAATGTAAACCTTCCTAGAATCATAAAGATGTACTTAAAATTAGATTCAGTGGGATTCAATAATTTTGCCATTGCAAATTCTGTTGCAGAATGGTGCTAGCCACATATCAGTTGATTTTTAAACTGCACTGGGATTATTTACATATTTATATATTTTTTAAAAGCAATTAATTGAAAATAATTAAATTTTATCATAATTTTCTAGCTCTATATAACACCGTGCCTTTGTAACCTCTCTTGAATGGTGCTCGCCACCTATTGGTATATTGTCAAACTTCACTACCAAATATTTATCGCTTTTTTACGAAAATTTAATTGAAAATCTGTACATTTTATTATTGCTAAACCTTCCTTGGACTATGAAGATGATGTGGTTAAAATTTGGTACAGATTGGTTCAGTAGTTTTCGCGGTTAGTGATCACAAACAAAAAATGGCTTGTCCTTTTATATAATAGTATAGATTAAAAAATGAAATATAGCAGAGCTAGTAAACAATTTGAGTTATTGTATGTAAATAGAGGTTAAAATTAAATTACAGTAAAATAAGTATGATATAAAGTGATTTAAAGATGGAATTGCAAAATTTTAATTAATTGCAAAAAATTAAAAATAATCTAATGGAAAAAAAAATGAAGTTAATACATAGTTAAGAATAAGTAAAAATTAATTTCTAATTAAATAAATTTCTAAACAAAAAACATATCAGATGGAAAATAAATAAATTTTAGATCATTAAATTTTTTTATTGACCCTTTATATATCATTTTCTTTTTTTTTTCTTTTCTCTTCTGCTTTTGTATTAGACTATTTCATGTTTTAGCCCTAAAGACGGCCGTTGGCAATATATTACTATTTGGTTTGTTAATATCAAACGATGCCTAAATTTATTTTACTGATCCCTCACAATATCCTACTCAATACATTATTTTTTTTCCATGCTTTTTGGCAACCCAAGGTTTTATGGGACAGGAGAAGTAATTGTCTGTGTAATTAGTACCACCCTGCCACAGCATGGTAGATCAGGTGTAAGTGACCTTCAGTTGTCTCCTATCACACCCACTGGTATCATGCAGCCTCCAGGCTTTCTGTCACTTTAATTTCTTGTGAAAATTGAAGTTCCTTCTTAATGAAATAACTAACATTGTCTTGGTAAAAATGAATATGAGCTTTCAATATGTGATTCTTTAGCACTTTGGATTCCTACCCTTTTAAACTTCTCAGCTTATTAGCTAAAACACTTTTGGGTTGGTTATACCCAAATCCTCATTTATGGTTAATATGTATTCAAGGTTTGAATCATATATCATTTGATATTTTTATTTTTTAAAATTCCATCAATCTATTTACTGATTGTTGAAATTTGAATGTGTGAGAGTAATATGTGAATCTATTTTATATTTGAATTCAGAGTCCTTGAAACCACAAGACAAAAATCATTTCATATTTGTCATGCGCTATTATAATAAAATATTGGAGCTTTACAGATGACAATTTCTCATATACATAAAGTTACAGTTCATTCTAAACTACTGAAAGATTTTCAGAAGAACAATTAGCTTTTATTTATTGGTTTGTTATATTTGATAATAGCAAACTGATGTTGACTATTATTATTTGTGACTTTTGCTGTCTTAAAATATTCCATTCTACTGGCATCATTCAGCTGAAATGCTGTATCTAATTGCTTACTGTTATCTTAGGGAATTATGATAAGCTTTTAATAATTTCATTATGCATTAATATACTAACTTTAATATTTTACATATTTATATATTTATTTACATTATATATTTATTAATGTATAATGCTTATTATCTATTTTATTTTTACTCATAATTGCACTAACTGACCATACTGACTTGGTAAAATTTACATGTTATTACTCTTCCAAGGATTAAAAATACCATTGCGTTTTTTTTTTTTATAATCAGCAAAACCCTCATTACTCAAGTACTATTTCTAATTGAATATGTATTATCTGTTAATTTAGGGTTTAAAGAAATCTTTAACATCTGCTTGCGAATGTACTTGTAAGCCGTGCCCTGAAGGAACTAAGCTTTGCCCAACGTCTAATATTTGTATTAATGAAACCTTATGGTGTGATGGAATTTCTGATTGTGGTGATGATGAAGTCAATTGCAGTGAAAAACATCCGAGAACTCTAATAACTACACCTACTACAGAACTTCCGACCACTGAAGGTTAGCAAAGAAATGTTACTAACATAGATAGGGCCTAATGAGGAAATATTTTTCACTCGAATGGATCAATGCCTACATTTTAATTTAATTTATTTTTAATGAGAACAAGTGGCAAACAGTCCTAACTGTTCAGTCCTAACACAGAATACAGAATATAGTAGAAGGGGCAGAGGGACTAAAGCCGTAAGGTCCCCGTGGCTCCAGTTCAGACGGCTCTCCCCCCACCACCACCCCAGGCTCCACCTCAGACTTATTTACAACTTTATCATCTAATATTTAGGCTTCAACACTTACGAATTTTATTGGATTCCATCTAATTGTTCAGAAATTTATCACATTCATGCATAGGTAGGTAGTTTAAGAACAAAAATAAAACAGAATATTACCAAAAGAAAATTACTAATTTCTTAATTTTCGATCTTATTTTATTTTTATGAATATTATCATTGATATTTCTCAAACAATGCTGGATTCGGACTTTAAAAAATATCATTCCGATATTTATTAATAATGAGTAATAAGAGCCATCTTCTAAAAAATGTGAAAATCTAGGAAAGAGTTTCTCCCAAGGTATTGTTTTAGAAGTAACAAAAGCAAATTTTCTATTCTCTATTTAATTAGTTATTTTCTTTTTCTTCGCACAGTTTTTTTAGACTGTATTTTTCTTATACCGCAAAACGTTTCGGCGTAGGTTTTAAATTTGTTTTTTCTTTTCAACCAGTATTTTTTATTTTTTTTTGTGGCGGAAAGTGAATTTTCAGAGAAGCTTAATGAATTAGCTGTATTTTGAAGCTGTACAGATCTTTCATCAAGTTGTTTTTTTGAGCTTGTTTATGTTTTTATTAGTGATCTCTAACATTTTTTAAATCTCTTTTTATTTGGAGACCTAATATTTTTCAACTGGGCCACAAGCCTTTTTATTGGCCCCCTTTCCTAAAAAAAAAGAAAATTCAACATTAAACTTTTAAGTTTAAATACCTACGTATGTTGGTAAAGCAGGGGGAAAGTGTAGAAAGTTATATATACCTTTATAATCGTCTGTCTCAAATGATCTGGGAAATCAAAAAACCGACTGAATTGCACATTTCTTTAGATTTACTCGAAATGGAGAAGATCTGTCAAAATTGTCCTCTTTAAAATGTTTTGAACAAATAACACTTGTATTTGTTGGCTTCCATTTTTCTTGCCTCAGGGCTTGAACCCACTTATTTCGTTCCTCTTCAACTGAAGGAAGCTGAGGAAAAAATAAAAGGTAAAATTGGAACTGTTTACCTTTTAAAGATTTATTCAAATCTAAAACTATATTATTGATGTAAAACTTCTTCTTGAGGTTTAATGTTTAACATTCAAAACTAGTTTTCAAATAAAAATAATTTCAATAGAATTAGCAATTAATTCATCAATCCCAAATGAATTTACAGAATATTCTGTATTATGTGGTTACAATATCTATTATTGTTAATATACGGGAGTTTAACAATGAAGTTAAAAAAGCTCCACAATAAACATATTTTTACTTTGACGAAAGGGAAGGAAGATTTGTTTCTCAATTTATTGAAAAACTAAACTGTGTACGTTTAAAATGTACCGGTGAAGGGTTATTGGAGGGTTGAAATCCTTGTTGGACTCTTTCCTAGAACATCCAAACGCGGCACAATACGACATTATTTAATCCAATTGAGAAATAAAAAAAATAAAAAACACATACACACAACAGAGACCTAACAATTAGCAATTGTTCCAAAAAAAACACGGGAAAAACAGTGGTACTGATAGGGACAGCTGGGGTTTAGGTGTTGGGTATAGCACTCCTTGCCGGGAGCCATCTCCCCCCACCTACTCACCGCTTCTATTATATTCTGTATTCTGTGGTCCTAACTTATGAGAGTTGCTTCCAAAATAAGGTTCCCACATTTTTTTTCACGTGCGAGGATTTTTTTATTTGAAAACAGTGATAACTTTAAGCTACATAGCTTGATCTTTAAGCTATTTTTCTACATTGACGCCATTTTTGCCGACAAGTAATCCACTTTAGAAACCCTCCTCATAGAAGTCCGCCAATAACCTATTGAATAAGATCCTTTAATTTTGGGAACAGTTGGAAGTAATTAGGAGCTAAATCAGGGCTGTAAGGGGGATGGGCCATGTGAATTACTTGTTAGCAAAAAGTAGTCCTTTCAGTCAACAGATTACCCTCTTTATCCTGATTGCAGCTTGTTTGCAAAAGGTTTTCTTTCATTGTTGACCAATGGAAGAATTATTTGGTTTCATTGTTGCAATGCAGCAGTTTTATACTCTCGAACTCTTCTCTTTCCTTCTGTCATTTCTTCTTGCGGTTTGACTGTTTCTCATCCTTCCTTCACTGTCAATATTCTTCAACAGACCTTGTAATTTCCCTTGTCATAGCTTCATATGGTTTGTTCTGCCTGTTTATGGCTGCTCTACATTCTCCATTGAACAATGGAGACTTTGGCTCTTTCTCGCATTCTCCTAGTACTTGTTTAGGTGTTTCCATACTTGCTTTGAAGTAGTCTGTCTAAGAACCCTCAATGTCTTGACCTGCATTTTTCCAAGAGAGGCATTTTTTGGAGTCAAGTACTTCAGCATAGCATCATTTTTTGTATGATTATATGCAACATATATTTATCTCTTGAAATTTCTAGGCTTGATTTTTTAAGGTGATGTAACTGTCTCGTGATGAAATTGAGGAATCCAGGATTCAAGCCTGTATGTTGTACCAAAGCCAATTAATACTCATTGTTGGTTATTTAGCTCTCCTATTGGCAAGACTTAAGATAGCCCGTTAATCTTAAACAAAAATAATCTTATAGTCATAAAAGCAAACTAGGGTAACACGAATACCAATAGGAGTGGCAAACAATTCATTAATCCTAATTTTATTGGTCCTTCTGTACCATCTATTGTATAGATTCTATCTATGGTGGTTTCAATAAAACAATTATTTTGTAGTTACGAATTGACTGCAAGTGATTTTATATTAAATATTAGATTATAAGGTAATCTAATAATCAGATAAATTTCCAGTTGTTTTACTTGTCATCTCATTATGAGCTATAAAAATGAAATATTTAAATATTAGTAACTTTATTTTCATTGAATTTTAATATTGTTTTGGTTGTCAATTCTTTTATCTTTTAAAATATATTAAGTAATAATCTTAATAATAGATTATTATTAGTAATAATATTAAGTCAATGAGTGCTGAAATGAGAGGTGTAGAGTGCATGAAGTATGCGATTATTTTCTAATTTATAGCTTCATTAGGAGTAGTTAGAAGGTAAAAATATTAAAAGTCCTGAACCCTGGGGGGTGAGCTAATTGTGGGGGAAGGGAGAAGGTCAAATTGTTGGGTTTTTGGATTTTATCTCGAAAACTGTTGACTCTAAAAAATTATGTTTCAAATAAAAATTAAAGCTTTTGAAATTTCCTATAAAATTGTTTCTATACATATTTGTTGAACTTTTAATGGTTTTCGAGATATATGTTATTAAAAATCGATAATGTTTGAAAAAAATAATTTTTACCTCACTTTTGGTCAAACGTTTGGTTCAAGTGACCAAAACGTATATATGAAATTAAAGTAAATTTAATGTTCTACAACTTTGATTCTGACATTTTTTCTGAGAAAAAATGGTGGAAAGCAGTAGAAGTAAATGTTTGACAAAAAGTTAGGTAAAAAATTTTTTTCTCGAAAAATTTCGATTTTCGATAACATTTATCTTGAAAACCATTGCCAGTTTGACAAATATGTATAGAATCAATTTTACAGGACATTTAATTGGCTTTAATTTTTATTTGAAAAATAATTTTATAGTCAACCGTTTTTGAGATATAATCTAAAAACCCAAAAATTGGACCTCCTCTCCTCCTCACCAATAACTCACCCTCCAGGGTTGGTGACTCTTATTAGGTTCACCTCTAACTACTAATAAAGCTATGAAGTTAAAAATAATCACATATTTCATGCGCTCTACAATATGGTTATTGACTGGACTATAAGTGATTCCATAAAAACACTTTCGCCGTCTTATAAGTTTAACATAAATTTGAAAATTAATAAAGGTGAAATATTTTATTAATACTAATAGTTTTTTTAATTTACAGTGAGCACGACTGTGAAACCATGTCCCGCTCCACCAATATGTGGTCCAGGATCAAAACTAGAAAAAGTTGTTGAGCCTCAAAAGGTAGCACCTTTCTGGTCACCTTTTGGAAACAAATCTAAATGGGGTTCATATTTCAAAGGAAACACAAGGTCTAGGAAAGGTTATGGTTACAAAGGCCTTGGGCACAAACGGAAACAGCACAAAGGTATCAAAGCGAATCGAGAAGAGTTGAGCAAAGTGGCAGAGGCACCTGTTTGTGATCAGTACATCTGCACCTGCCTCGAGAAACCAACAGAATGCCCTCCTGGGTAAGCTGGTCCTTATTGCCATATTTTATTGACTTCTTTCTCTTTTCTCTTTTTTTTCCTTTGGCTTTTATTTTATAAAATACATTATATAAAATAAAAGGATGTAAACATATTTCATTTCATTTCATATTGTGACAACATATAAAAAACTATGAGTGGTTTATAAAAATATATCCTTAGGACTCCATATGATAACTTCTAATGTTATATACTGACCCATACAACTACACACAAATACATCCTGCTATGTGTGGTATGTTTAAGATCATTGTGAATAATAGAATCATTATTAATTGTGAGGATTAGAAACATTGTGGATTTTACTCGTATGGTATCTTCAATTATTGAATGCAAGTTTAATTGAATCCTACTAAAACAAACTGTTTGAAGATCTTATTTATGAGATAATTAGAATATATTAAATATATTATAGATTAAATATTCATTTATCTTGTGCATTTTTTTTATTTTTTTAGTTCAAAATTAATTGTTATAAAAGCCAAAAAAGAAGGAGAATGTGATCAGTTTGATTGCTTTGTACCTCCAGATAAGGTTTGTAAGGTGACTGGAAGGACATTCAAAACATTTGATGGAACGGAATATAAATACGACATTTGCAACCATACTATTGTCAGGGACAGGCTGGAAGGTGAATGGGATGTGAAATGTAAGTTTGTCTAATGTCAATATACCATATTGTTTGTTATATTAAGTAAAATATATTTATATGTTGTATTAGTTCAAAAAATATAAAATTATAAAATATT
Organism: Euschistus heros; assembly: GCA_003667255.2. NCBI lineage: Eukaryota > Metazoa > Arthropoda > Insecta > Hemiptera > Pentatomidae > Euschistus > Euschistus heros. The sequence goes on from RCWM02000027.1 coordinate 345,672, forward strand.
AATAGATTATCTAAAAAATAATATTATTATTTTTGTTGTGTTGGTATATGAAGTACTGGAGGATGTTTTCTGAACTAATTACATATGAAGGGTTTGGTGGACGAACGGGTTGTGTAATAATTTTTTTTTTAATACAATCTAGTTCATGGGATAAAATATTTATGTGCAGAAGTGTTAAGTAGCAAAATCTGAAAATTCCAAAATAACTAGAAAAAGAGATATGAGGAGTATGCAGGAGCTATGCAACATTTTTCTGCTCAAGGAAAATGTAAACATAAATTACTAAAAATTGTGTTACATAGTCCCTTTATCCACCAAACTTCTCGCATACTTACTTACTTCGATGGCTTCTACAACCTGGGGTGGGTCTTGACCTCCTCTAAGAGCGAGCCTCTGCCATCCATCTTGGTCTCTTGCCACCGCCTTCCAGTTCTGTTGTTGAATTATTGTCCTCGCGTCTTCGATCCATCTCAACCTGGGTCTTCCTCTTTTCCTTGTTCTGTCCAGCACCCCCTCCATAACTTTTCTCGATATTCTTTCCTCAGCCATGCGCGCCACGTGTCCTGCCCACCTTGATGAACTGTACTACGTCAATGTCTCTGTACAAGCTGTAGAGTTCCTGGTTCTTCCTTCTTCTCCACACTTCGCCCTCTCTAACAGGTCCGTATATTCTTCTTAAAATTTATCCTTCAAAAATTAGCAGACTCCTTTTATCTGCCTTAGGTAGAGTCCAGGTTTGGGAAGCGTAGGTAAGAATTGGCCTTATCAGTGTCTTTTACAGCTGTGCCTTTGTTCCTCTGGTGAGTAGGCTGCTCTTCATCTGTCTTGTAAGCCCAAAGTAGCACCGGTTGGCTGCCATAATCTGCCGACAGATTTCGAGGGACATGTTGTTGGACGTGGTGACAAGAGTTCCCAGATACACAAAATTAGGGACCCTTTCGAAGGAGAAATTTCGTGAGAGCTGGGACGTCCACTTGGTTATGTTAATCATTGACCAGCATGTATTAGGCTTTGGTTTCGTTAACCTCTACTTGAAGACCAAGTTTCAGTGCAGCCGACTGAAGAGCAAGAAAGGCGTCCTCCATAGCTTAGTCAGCGTAGGGATGTGGGGCCCCATCGCCCGGTCAAGTACCCCAGATAGCCACTGGCCCACCAGGTTGGGGGAAGAGTACAGTACTGACGCTCACACAGTACACAGATTATAGCACACAACACTCACCCCCATATTACTCACTAAGGTCAATAACAGTACTCACCCTAGGGTCACCTCCCCTAGGTAGCCTCCCTGGATGGGGGAGCGAGGCAGGGAGCTCAGAGGAGGCAGCCCCTCCACCTGACTCGGGGACAGAGGTTATGAAACCTCAAAGAGATAATGCCGGACTGATGATTGGTAACAAACCTGGAAAAAAAAAACTCCTCACTTATTGATGATGAATAAAAAATAAAATTGTATATCCAGTGTATAAACAAAAAAAATACTTGAAAAGATAAAATAAGCTAATATAAAATTATTTTTAAAGATTACACACATTCGATAATTAAAAGTTTTTTTTAAAAACCCAAATTACTATTTAATTTAAATTTATTAGTTCATGAACTGCAAAAATATTAATAGTAGAACCTTCTACTGTTCTTCTTTTAAATAATAATCTATCCGTTGCTCTGCCATGCATTCATAGCTGTAATTGATTTCATTATTAATTTTCAAATAATTCTTTCTTAGCGTTACCTTGGGCCCAAGAAATGTTCTTTAACATGATCCTATACTCCTAGTGTCTCTTTCACCAAAAAAAAAAAAATCTCATTCTTTTCACTGCCTTCTTAATCAGCACCATTTTTTTTTTTTTTTTTTAATCACTACTTATTTATAGTCCACTATATAATGTTTTAAATTATATTTTGTTTCTTTGTATTTCATATTGAATAATTACATATTTTATGATTTTACTAAAAATTTAAATAATTCTTTAGGGAAAAATTTCCATAATTATATGAAGGATGTGTAGAGTATTTGTAATTCAACTAGTTGACCAAAAACATTGAAATATTTTAACTATTCCACTGCTTTTTAAAATAATGTTTGATAAATAACATTATTAATTTAAAAATTAAATGTAAATTTTCATTTATTTAACAAAATAAAATTTAATTAAGCTTTTCACTCTTTTAAACAAAATTAATTAATGAAATAATAAAACATTAAGTTTAAGAATTAGGAATATTGAATTTTTATAATTTTGATTTAATTTTTAATTTTTTAAATGTTATATTTATTTATTTAAACAAATAAAATAAACATGTAACTGTTTTGATCAGTTACATATCCCCTCCAATTACTTTTTATTTTCTTATATGTCCAACTACCCTGTATTTCAAATTTTAAATAAAATAAATGTAACTCATTATTTTGGTGAGTTTATTATAATATGAGGCCATGGTTCCTGAACATGTTAAAATTTGTAAACACTTTGGTATCTTCGAAACCAAAGTAGTACTGGTTTGGATCCAGTATTGCTGAGTTGACATTTATTTTGTGGTGGATCCAAAGAATAAAACTTCAGCTTTCCACTCTCGCTAGAATGGGTTGGTGTAACTTGTAGGATAATCAGTCCGTTAGGCCACAGTTGTAGAACTTAAGGTCATCAAGCCCAATAACTACTTGGTCTTTGCTCTAATTTTCTCATCTTTTGGGACATGCTCCTGTCTCTAGTTATTATATCCAATTAAATTGGTACCATCCTTCTCATGTTCCTTATCTATACTAATCAGGATATTCCTAAGAAATATCCTGCATCATATAACCTTCCCACTTGTTCTTCCTTTCATACTTTAAAACCAGAATCTAACCTATTGATATTATATACCTTAACATTAAAATGTTTCTTTTTGTAAATCCTTTCTTATTCCTTCCTCCTTCTACCTGTATAGCTGTTCCCTTACTCATCAAATATTTATTTCTTTACCTATCACCTATTTTCTGATTTCCAATTTTGAATAAATTAGACCATAAATGAATTTCTGAGTAAATATAATAATAAAAATGAAGAAATGAGAAAGCTTCTGAACTACTATAAAAGACATGGATATCTTTACAAACGCCAATGAATTGTAAAAAAAAAGAATTTTTATAAATAATGGATAGTTAAATGCATGTTTAGAAGAAAATGAAAGGGGTGGTGATTATAAAAACAAAATAAAGATAAATCAATTTATTGTACCAAACTTTTGGCTAATGCTGTAAGCCTTCGTCAAGGCAACAAAACAAAAGAAAAAAATATGACTAGAAATTGGGTGAATTTAAATAAACTTTAAATTAAAGACAATACATATATGAGGTAGAGAAACTGAATGAAATATAAGGATTATATAAATGATGATTTTATATATATATATATATATATATATATATATATATATATATATATATATATATATATATATATATCAAAATTATATTTTGTCGACCCTTAGAAATTATATAATTAACTATTTTACAATAATCGGGTTATAGGACCTTTATATTTAACAATATTTTGTTTAAACAATATTATTATTTATCTATTTTATATATATATATATATATATATATATATATATATATATATATATATATACATTTCCTTTTTTCCTTCTCCTCTCTCCTCTCTTTATTGACGTTTCGACCCCTTATTTAATGGGTATATATATATATATATATATATATATATATTGCATTTTGGAGGTGAGGTAGCTCAGTGGGTAAGGCACTTGACTACCAAGCTCCCAGTCCCGAGACCGACTGAAGGCAGAAAATTTATTTTCTGTTATAGCTCGATTTCGAGGTCGGAAGACCCTCCTGGGCCACACCCAGCCTCTACAAAGTGGGTACCCTTAAATGGGGAAAAACCTGGCGGTTGAGCGAGATTTAGGCCAAATCTCCTCCTTTCACAACCGTTGGCCTAGTAACAGTACATCCTTACCTAAGTACTGAACCCAAGACCCTTCATGGTTTGTAGTGTTTTTTAAAAATATATATTGAATTTTGTAATGACCGCATACTTCACACTTCAACTGTCTTCATCCCTGTTTAATTATGGTCAACCAATCTATATCATTATTATTATTTTATTGAAGGGTCAGGGGAAAAAACCGTGGTATTCCACTATTTGTTGATTCTAAACTGGTGGAGCCATCTGATAGTATAGGAAGTGTAATTTATTTTTGTACATATTATTATCGGGAGAAAAAATGATAGTCCACATATAATCAATATAAAAACAGTTAAGAGGAAAAACAGCTCTGTCCTGAGTGTTTCATCCTAAGCCTCTGGAGAATACTAGTTTTTCCCAGGGTCTAACAATTTCTGACGGCTGAAGGATATCCTTGGCTACTCCTTTGTGGATGAAAAATTATTATATATTTTCGTTTTTAAAAGGACGCCCTCTCTTCCCATTTAATCATTTCGAAATCTGAAAGGATTTGATGATTTTTGATTGTCGAAGGATATTCCGCCATTGTTGTTCTTTTGATTAAAGATTCCTTTTTTTTTTTTTTTTTTTTTTTTTAAAAAGGACACTTATTCGTTCTGTTTAATCCTTGGGATTTGGTCTGTTTTAATTGGTGTCTTACAGATTTGTCATCAGGTTAGAGATAGGCACTTGACTCTATCTACCCATACCTTAATTATAGACTGGACCTCAACACCTATCTGTGGAAAGTTTGGGGTGGGGTTCAGAGATGAACTCTGTATTAAGCCCGAAGCCACTGAAGGGAACTATTCTTATTCCCCCTTATTGGCTAGGTTAGACTACCATAGTTTTTCCCTGTGTTCCTTCAGTTGGGTTTCATTCAATTACAAATTCACAAACAAATGAACACTGGATTGCTATGTGATTCCCCAAACAATAAGCAGTTTGGTGATGCCTCATTATTTCTTGGCCATTAAGAATTAGTTTTTGTTTTTGGAATTTTATGTAGAGGTATAGATACTGGGTGAAGGGAATATTTTTTGAGTAAATAATCTTTTACTTTTTGAAATTGATCACGGCGAGTTAAACTGTGAATTTCATTTTTTGTAAAATTGACTAGTTTGGACTACTGTGTTTTCCCCCCTGACTCTTCATATGTTAATATATAAGTTCAGTACTTTTTCAAACTGAAAAAATGGTTTTTATGGTTTTTTTATGTATCTAGGTATTGGAAATGCATTTCCATTTTTTTGTTTTCTTAAAAATATTGGTGATTTATGATGTGTATTTATACTCTATATTACATGTATGTATGTTCATTAACTATGATAAATTCCTTGATGCTATACAGTGTATACTTTAAAGCAATAAAGAATTCTATTACATTTTGTTTCAGTGGTAAAAGAGTGCCCTTTCATTGGACCTTGCAACAAATACCTTGTGATCAGGTATTATAACCACACTATCATTCTATACACAGATCAGAGCATAGTGTTTGATGGATATGCTTATACGGTTCCACAGGTGATTTATTTTCTTCTGTTGCATTAGTTTTTTTTCATATCTGCTTTTTCAATTAGAAATCTGTTCCAAAAATGTTGCTTAATTTTACAGATGCAGAAAATTGGTGCCCAGACTGAAGAGTTCACTTTCAAACAAGTAAACAACAAGTTTATTATATTCAGCAGCAGTTTGGGTTTCTCAATCATATGGGACTCTCAGGCCAATATTAAAGTTGTTGTAAGTAAATAATATTTGTATTCATTCATTTCTGTTAGGATTTTTTTCCCTGAAGTGGAGGAATTTCCTCTCTAAAGTAGTCTTGTTACAATTTTTTTGTTAATATATTTAGCCATTCAGAATCAAAACCCGTTAAGTCCACTATTTTTGAAAAATATAATTTTTTTAATGTAAGTTTAAAAGTGTCTTTACCTATGGCTGTAAAGCAATAGATCAAAAACCACTAAATCCCAACATATATTGAATTTTAATAGGCCTATATCATATAGATTGTTTACAAACTGTTTAGGTTAGGTAAATCATTAGAAGCCATTTTCAATGAATTCTATTATGTGAGTTCTTGATACTTTTCACTTGATGTACGCATGATGGTATAGAAGGATCAGTTAGGATTGATGAATTATTTATCACTTCTATTGGAATTCTATTTATTTGTAAACTAGTTTTGAATGTTAAACATTTATCATCAGTTCTAAAAACATACAATAATTTCAAAACTTTAGCACTTTTCTATGTAGATATTTCATATATATAATCTATAATAAATTAAATCAGTTATGAAAACTAGATCAAGAGCAAAGTATTACTGAATATTTGATTTTTGAGCCATATTTAAAAACTCATTGTTTCCAAGACTAAATAGAAATTTATGGCTTATGCAAGCATGCATTGAAATTGAAAATTCACTATTTTAAAACCACTCCAAGAACACAATGTTGAAGATGGGTTTAAAATGTGATCTAAATTTTCCTCTGTCCAAAAATGAGTATTTTGTAATTTTTTGTCCTTATGTGAAATTTTGAAAAATGGACATGATGGGTTTTGATTCTAAACAACTCAATTATGAAATTGAAAAAATGTTAATATGGAGTAATTATATAATTATTAATATGCATGCGTTTGTACGTCCAAGGACCAGACCTGAACACACCTCTAAAACCAACTCCTGACTTAAAGGTAAGTCCAGTGATTCAATATTATGTGGCTGCATTTTATTAGTATCGCTAGAGACGTGTGGTAACAACTTGTGTCCTCACTCACCCAGTACTCTCAAGACAGATGTGATTTGCTGCCCCATGTAATATGGTTGATTCCCCTACACATTCCAATTCTATAGGAGGACTTTGAATCGTTTGTAGAAGACCTGTTCAGGTCGCCATACCGTTATCTGTTGAGCCCTTGCACTGGGAAATTTGTATCAGATAAACTGTCAGACACTGCTATATGTTGTACTCTCCTAAAAGAGCATAGCAAATGTTACTGCTACTTTCTATTATTTGGCAAAATGATGCCTCTGACAACTATAGCAGCTCTCTTTTTTCATTCAGTTATTAATTTTTTTTTCCTGTTCACATTTCAACTTTTTGAAGTTTGAAGGGGAAGAGGTAATGCTTTCACTATGTAATAGAAGAATAAAAGAAAAACTTAAATAACTTAATGATGCTTAGGATTAAATAGAGAAGGAGATGGTCAGAGTACGCGGTTATTTAGAAGCACAATAAAAATACATCAATTTATTGTGCCAGCGTTTTGGTGTACATTGCAAGAGTTTATGAGAGCTACATTTAACAATACATTAATCAGGCTTACATACAAGAGTTTCCCTCAGCAAATGCAAACCTTGATGTATATTTCATCCATCAGTATTTAGAACACTTACCTACTTTAAACCTACTCTCCTCTATGCTATCTATTATGAGTTTTAGTGAAGGATGATTGCTTCATAATAATAGCCAACTAGATGAACTATATTGTATATTTCAATATTATTATAAAATAACTACAATTATTAATGATTATAAATATTTTATAATTATAATTATTTTTCTTTCATTTTTTTGAACAACTTTATTGACATCATAAAATGTAAAATCATTTCCAAATGGTGACAAATTTTGTTAGCCTTCTGGTGTCCAAATTAAATCTTTTGTTCTATGAGTTTTTTTTCTGCATTTTTAATATTCTTAAGTTCATTTATCAGGTTAGCATGTCCAAATAAAATTTTATTTTATAAAATAGGAAGACTAGCATGTACTTATGAAATATTTAAAATTATAAATGAAAAATTAAAACTAACCCATTTAGTGCCAAGGCTTGAATTAGTTGAAAGTTTTGATTTTTTTTTTTTTTTCTGAGAAATATTTTTAGGGTAGTTTAGTTTAAAGAAAAATTTGAATAATCTTTTTTAATACATCACTGCCCTGTAGAATATATATATATATATATATATATATATATATTATATATTTTTTTTTTTTTCTTTTTTTTTTTTAAGGTGATATATTTATAAATTCTACAGTATGAAAACTTTAATTGCAATTGTTGGAATCATAAAATCCTTCAAAGAAATGAAATAAATACAATTTTCACCCAAAATTCATAATCTTAATTGTTTATTTGTGGTATACTTTAAAGCAATCTGAGTGTAATTTAACATTACATTGCTCACACAATTTAATTGTAGCAATTCTTAATTGGCTGAAATTAACTTTTAAATCTTACTACTCATTAGCATTGAAAAATAACCAATTGTATTATTATTTTTCAATGTATTAAAAAACACAAAATTTAATAAAAAATTATTTTTAATTATTACAAACCTTAAATAATAAGCTGATGTAAAAAAATGGGAAAATATTTTAACTTAAATAAAAAAATATTTAAAAAATTGTTAAATTAATGTTGCATATACACCACAGAGGGTTAAAGCTGGCATAAAACTTAATAATAAGGGTCCAAATTTTATTTTATACTTAATATTTTTTTTTAGCATAAATAATTTTAATAACATATTATTTATGCCAAAAAAAACATTCATACTAGTATTTTTGACTTCACCTTTTATCTTCTTATTGTGTACAGTTTCATTGTTTATTCTTACCATTTTATAAATGAACTTGTATTTAAGGTTCCTGGAACGAAGAAAGGGGAAGTGGATGGCTTGTGCGGTTTATTAGATGATAATCCCGTTAATGACAAACAGAAACCGAATGGTGAATTAGCAAAGACAAGTATTGAATTCGGAAACAGCTGGGGTGACAATGTGGAGTGCGAGACAAAAGTTTGTCCTGTTCATCTTCAGAAAGAGGCCTTCGAAATGTGTAAAGCTATCAGGTAACTGATATTTTTGAAGTTGATATTTCTGTGTCTTAATTTAAGAACCATCTTCATAAAAAATTAGATTTTTGGTTTGAAAGTTTAGTAGAACCCCTGTTATCTGGAGTAATGATGGGTATGGGAGTTCAAGGATAATCGAAAACCTTGGATAACATTTTATTGACTCAAAGTTATAGGTAAGAAGATAATAGACTTAAAAAAAAAAAAATCACTTTTATTAACTATTAGACATTTCATGTAAATTTTTTTACATTACATTAAACATTACGTAGACATTAAAGGTTTTTTTTTGTTCTCCCTATAACAGTTAATTTTAATTTATGATCTAATCTTTGCTAGTTTTCTTACGAGAAGCATATTTTTCAGATTGAGCTGCTAAAGTTTTTAAAGTAAGCATTTTCCAAAACAATTCCGATTCATTCGCATTATAAATTTTATCGGGAGTTGAATTAAATTTTTTGACCAAACTTGCCATTTTCTATTTTGCTACATTTTGTTAGCTTGTATTTAAATGGAGATTAAAGCACAACTAAGTAAATAATTTTGTTTTGTAGGCAAACAGGCCAGTAGAAGTTTCATTCATTTTCCATTCTAGAATTTGAATTGGATTACTACATAGTTACCTGAAAAAATCTCATTCTTGGCGTGTTTTTCCTTTCATTATTTTTAAGAACAATACATAATTAACAATAATGTAATCGTTAGAAATAATTTTAGGTATTTATTTATTTAATTATATGTTGTACATATAAAATAAATACTGTAAATATTAAAAAAAAAAAGGACCCTGGTTAATATAGTCCTGGATAATGGGGGTTTAAACAAATAGGAAATCATGAACATAAATAATTAGTAAAATAGTGTTGGTTTCATTATTGACAGTATAACAAGGTTTGTTTGATTTGTTAAATATTTCTTATACTTCATAAATAATTAAATTTTTCCATTTCTTTTCTTAATCCATTAATACCTTTTTTAATCTATTGACAGTATAACCGTGTAAGAGAATAATTATTAATCCAAAACAAGGTTGTTATCAGTGGTATGTGACCTCTAATAAACTACAATACTGTGTCATCTTAGGTTTGGGGTCCATTTAGTAGATTTCAATGTTCATAATAATTCTTTTATAATTTTAATTAATTAATGTGTAGGTTTGGTATCCAGTTTTATGTGTTTTTTAAAACAAGCTTAAGGTTAGATGAATCAAATTCCTCCTTGTTCAAAATGATCAGTGAACTACTTGATTTAAAAGAAGTATTCTTTATCAGGGTTCAATTTGATTACTCTAAAGAATATCCAAATATCCAGCATTAAGTTTTAATTTATGGGTATTAAAAATATCCAATAAATTTTTTTGAGGCCCCTAAATTAAATTATTAGGCTTGCAGAATGTAAAAGCAAGACTTGATGTTTATATTCGTACCCAAGATACTCGGATTTGGGTACAAGTTATGCGTAACTGTTTTGCAGATTAGTTTTTTCCATGTTTGGCTTCTTTTTTTTTTTCATTTAATAATGATTTTGTAAAACCTGCACACTTCCCTTACAATAATCTCTTCCCTCCTCCCTTGGTAGGAAATTACTGGGTTATAAATTTATTAATGATGAATTAAATTAATTTTTTTAACTTAATGAAACTGATTTCTTTGAACTGTAATTATTGATTTATTTTTTATTTCAGAGAGGACCCTCTTAGCCGCTGCGGCAGTGTAATGAACATTGATAAGATCCATTCACAGTGCGTTGAAGCAATCTGCCTTTGCTCAGAGAACACTAACAATACAGAAGCATGTAGGTGTGATGCAATACTCAAAGCTGTTACAGAATGTCAAGATGCGCTGCCCGATATTGACCTGACCCAATGGCGGATACAGAATGACTGTCGTAAGTTGTTTATCTTTCAATTATCAATAACTTTTGTAATTTAATTATTAATTTTAAAAGAAAATGACCTTTCTTCTTTCATAGTTTGGAAAACATTGAAAAAAAACATTGAAGATATAAATAACATATTTCAATACAGTGTCAGGAGTTTTTTCTCTTGCTTTTATGAGTTATTGCAATGACAATGCAAAATAATTATTGTGAAGATTGAATTTTTTTTAAATCAGCTTTTAATATTTCTCTTGACTTATTTTATTGTCAATATTTAATTAAAGTCAATATGGGAGAGAGATTACATTCATAGAACAAACCAAACTGGGGTACTCTGTCAAAACATTTATCTCTTTTCTTGCTTTAAAAAAGTTATCTATTGGTCATTCCACTTCAAATCTTAATGATGAGGTATTTATGAACTAATGACGATTATTTAAAATTTTATCTATTTTTCTTGCAGCTGCTTCTTGTCCCCCTGGATTGATATTCAAAGAATGCTACAAACATACATGTGAGCCATGCTGTGCAGAACTGATGACACCAGATGCTTGTCCTGAAACCAATGAATGTTTCCCTGGGTGTTATTGTCCGGATGGTTACGTCAGGAAATTTGAGGAGTGTGTCAAACCTGCTGAGTGTAGAGATTGTAAGAATTATCCCATTCATAATAGCATCAGATCTTTAGAGAAAAATAAATTTATGAGATGTTTTTCATTTTCACAGGCATCTGTGAAGGCTATGGTGGCTCAAGGTTTGTTACCTTTGATAAGGTTGATTATAACTATGCTGGCAACTGTACCCACGTTTTAGCAGAAACAGATGGATCTTTAGGTCCTCAGTTTAAGGTAATTAGTAATAATATTAGTTCTAGCCTCATGCAATATTTTTAAATATACATTTTTTTTTTTTTAAATTAGGGATTTGAAGGTGTTATATATTCGTTGTAAGGCTTGTTCTCGGAATCTCCAGACATTTCCCATCTTTAGGCTGAGTTAAGTTGACTCTCCCCCTCCATCCATAGAGAATATTTCCTTGATACATACCTCTTCCAAGTTATCAACACCCATCACTCTCCCTTTATCCAATCACTACATACAAGATCTCTTATTTCCGATCTCTGTACTCCAGCTCACAGAACTACTGTATTCCAATGTTCCTTTCTTGCTCGCTCCTCTATTCTCTAGAATTCTCTCCCTTCTTCACAATGCTTCTTCCCTCATAACCTTCAGAACATTTATCTTCCACCACCTTCTCTTTCTGCAGACTGATGCTCTCTAATTATATAGATGGTTCATAATGAATGTCATTATAGTATATCAGACTTAAAACAGCATGAATTAACAATTTTTATATGTTTTCATTTTTATAAAGATAATTTTTGATTTCCTATTTTTTTTGTTATCATCATTTTATCTATTCACTCTCTACAAGTATTATTTATTTTTATCTTTTACTATGTGTTATATCAGAAATTTATCATTATTTCAGTTTTATACATTATATTTGTTTCTATATTGTTTTATTTTCCTGTTATCTTATAATGTTAATCTGTGTTCACTTTTAATTATTTTCTGTCATGTTAATGTTATAGTTAAATGGCATTTTCCCAGAATAAAGTTTTCTGTCTATTCTATTTTATATTGCATATTATGTTTTAAAATATAATTGAAGACATTAGAGATTAAAGTAAGTAATTCCTTCTCAGAATATCATTTACTAAATTTTGAAATATATTTGTAACTTTACAGGTTTTGACTACAAACCGACCTTGTGAAGACAATCCAAGTGATACTTGTCATAAAATTATTTCCATACTGTATAAAGACTATTCCATACAAGCTATTAATAACAAAGATAAAACCGTATCAGTAAAAATAAACAATGAAACTGTTATATTGCCTAAGAAAGAAAAATGGGTTTCTGTCAGTGAAATGTTTGGAAAGGGCATTCTGATCCAACTTCCTACTATTCAGTTAGATTTAGAAGTGTTTTATGGTGGTCGAAACTTCAAATTAAAGCTTCCTTCTCACTTTTATGCAAATAGAACTAGAGGATTGTGTGGTGAGTACTTTTTGAAATTTTAAAATTGTTTATATCTAAAGTTTACTTGTATTTTAAGTTATGATTTACATAAATTTTCTGAAAACTTCACAATCTATTTCGATTATTGATCAGTTGATAAATAATAAACTGCTTTGTTTATTTTATAGAAATCTATTCATTTTTTATCAAAGATGAAGGAATCGAACAATAAAAAATCTAAATCTAAAATAGAATTAAATGATTAACTTAAAGTAAGATTTATGACTTTATAAAACACAAAATGATTTGTTTTTTTCAATCAAAATAAAAATGTTATCTAATCTTTTTAGCTTTGTTTTTCAATTTGTATAAATTTATAAATGAAAATGGAATACAAAATTATTCATAAGTCTTAATTTTCATACATTCAAAAAAGTTTTGCATAATACTTTTTCAAAAAATATATGACATCAAAGTAAATTAAGTAGATTAGGAAAAACAGTACAGTAGAATTAGAATATATAAAATTCTTGGTTGTAATCACGGCTAGCAACTGTGCCACCGAGATAGTTGATTTAATAATATGTCAATAAAAAAAAATAAAAATTTTTAATATAAATTAAAATGGAAGAGTAATATTGAAAAAACCCAATTTCTTCCTGACTGGGAGAAACAATAGATTATGAACATATTTGTCTATTATCTACTACTTTAAATATACTGATTCTGATAAGGAAACTGTCGGTAAATTTTCAATCCGTGCACAACCAACAAAGCAAGATAGAGCGTGTCAAAAAAGTCTGAACACTTAAAAAATTTAGGCAAAACGTGACTTTTTTCATTCAAACCAATATAGCTTCTAAACAGCGATAAATCTTATATAACAAAAAATATTCTCCATTAAATTTTTGATAAGTGAATTGTCGACAAAGTTTCGATCTACGAACACCAGCAGAGCTAGAGCGTGTACAAAATGTTACATTTTTGAGGGTGAATAAAACATTATAATGCTTAACATTGCGAAAAAAAAAAACTCTAGATCTCAAACCAAAAGACATATCCATGTTAAAATGCTGGAAACAGCTGCTAATATGAAAACTAAAGTCATTGAGATTAATCATCAAATATTAAAAACAAAATAGATCTTAAAAACTACTTACTTCCTTTCATAAATCGTTCAGCTTTAATCCATGAGTGCTTGCCATGCGTGGCAATCTGCAGATTATAAAATTCCTAATTTGATTACTGGTTGCATCAACATGTCATTCTTATTGATTCATTTTAACTTGTAATATTTATAAGTAAATGAAATTATTTATATTTAATTTATTGCTTTTTCTTATTCAATATTTTGACCATCTTCAAAACCTTATTCTAGGTAAATGCAATGTAAATGACTCTGATGATCTGACAACAAGTAATGGGACCATCAGCGAGAACATCAATGATTTTGGCCAAAGCTGGCAACTCAAGGATTTACCTCCCAGTACATATTTTTGTTTTGTTTTTTCAAGTGTTTTCTGTTTGATTTATTTATATGAAGAAACTTATTTTAATTTATTTCATTATAGTTTTGGAGAAGGAAGATTCGTGCTCCTCAGAGGTATTTCCAGATTGCCTTCCACCTCCTCCAGATAAAGATGATTGTTTGTTATTGATGGAAGGAGAAGTTTTTGGAAAGGTTTGTCTAATTTTATTATACAATTCAAAAAATATAAATTTTCGTACCATCCTTTTGGATTATAGTGCAAGCCTTCATCAGAACAAAAAAAAACAAAAACAATAATTAAAATAATGTTCACCAAATTTTCAGTTCAAAAATATAAAATTAACCGTCAATGATTATATTTCAAAGCAAACATTTTTAATTTAAACCTAGATGAAGTATTGCATTACTTTTTAAAAATTGAGTAATGTTAATTTTCGACATTAATTTCTTTCTTAGAACTGTTTTCACCTTAAAAATAATTAAATGTTATATGATTCATTGGTTACCATTCTTATTGATGTTATGATATTAGCCACTGTAAAGCTAAACTTCTTGCAGTGTCATCCAGTTGTCGATCCTGCAGTGTTTGTTGCCAACTGCCATAAAGCTCTGTGTAATGGAGCGACTAGTGTTTGTCGTGAATTGGAAGCCTATGCTCGGGAATGTCAGGATGAAAGAGTTTGTCTTAAATGGAGGTCTTCAAAGATTTGTCCATATACTTGTCCTCCAGGTGAGTGACACTTTTAACTATAGCATATATTTGTATTTTATTTGCTTAAAAATTGTCTGAAATTATAGTAAGGATCTATCAAAATTACATTTCTACACTAATTTTATTTCTCTGCTTTCATCATTTGAAAGACTGTTTATCACAGTTACTTGTACCAAAGTGAGATTTCTTCAGAATGTACATTACACATAGAATTTTAACACAAAGAAAATTTAAAATTGTTTTGAATATAGTATTAAGAAAGTAGAATAATTGAACATAGTACTGTTAGTCACATATAAGTGTCAGTGGTGGTGGAGTGCAGATAAAAAGCTTATAGAAAAGAATAATTTATGTAATATTTGAATATCAACAACTCATTTAATAAATACAGTAGAACATCACTAATCTGACCACTAAGAGATTAAGGGGTAGAGCGGAATGGCCGAAAAGGTCACATTAACCGGATATTACCATGAAACTCATATTTTTCATAGTTGAAAGAGTATTATAATTGTATTAAAAGTTAGCATACAGTTTTATATATTAAATAACTTTATATTTGGGGCCTTCAATGGCCGAGTGAGTTGAGGCGAGGGTCTCGGCGCGCTCGTAACCAGAAGGTCGTGGGTTTGAATTAAACTTGGGCGGGTTAAAATTTATTTCGTGGTGGACCCACAAAATGAATCTTCACCTTCCCACCCAGGACAGTATAGGACTTCAATGGAAGTTTTAGGCTTAAAAAAAAACTATATTTAAAAAAAAAATCAATTTATTGAAATTTACAACTGTACAAGTATACATCAAGTAAATGTGTTAAAAAAAAAGTTTACAATAGCATGCCAAAACTTGAGAAGAACTACTCATCAGTAGCACTTCAGTAAAAAATAAAAGAATCTACACAAGAAGATCTCTGGGCCATCTTCTTTTCAGACGCCTCGGAGGATTATCGGGAATCGAGTGGGAAGCAAGTTGAGAAACTAGGGGATTTGAGTGGTTATGGAGCTTACTATGAAAGGATTGGTATCTGGTTTTATATTTTAAATGTTGATATGTAAAAAAAAAAAAAATTAATAAACAAAATAGAAACACCTTATATTATATTCATATGGGATTATAATATGTACATACATACATTGTAATTTTATAGAGGGAAAATTAAAAATTTACAAAAAATACAAGGGTAATTTTATTATTTAGCAGCTCATCTCGCCACCTTTTGAATTTATATCCTTATATAATACAATGCAATCTCAAAAGCTTCCTTCGTAGAGGCATCTCTTATTTTTGGATGATCTGAAAATTCCTCCATATTTTCATTGTTTTTTTCTTCTAATGTTTACCCCACTCCCTCTCCCCGGACTTGCTCATAGAATCAGTCTAGTGCAGAGATGGGCAACTTTTTAAGGGGAGGGCCGGATGAAATAGAAAAACATCTTTAGAAAGGCCGAAAAAAATGGATAAAACAAAGTTTTACAACTAATAAACTTTATTTTTGGCTTTATCTCATTACACTCAACTTATATGGTACAACAGTGGAAGATCCGGAATGCAGTGAGAAGAAAACAATAATTCTATTCTAGCTTTGCAGAAAATAAATTTTGTCTTATGTTTAATTGTGTGTGACCATGTCGCCGGATTGACTATACCAAAAAGGCGCACTTGCCCCGCGGGCCGTAGTTTGCCCATCACTGGTCTAGTGGATGGCTGATTAGTGAGGTTCTAATGCATATGGGAATAACCTGAAATATTAAATTTGACAAATAAGATTAATTTAGTTACAAAAAAGTTTTGAAAAGACTAAAAAAATATTGTTAACTGATGAATTTACTCCATTAAAACCAAATAAAAATTTCATATTTAGACAGGTTGACATATCTTTTTCTGAAGTGCAGGAGTTAGGAAAAGAAGGCAGATGTTTTTTGGACATTTACACAGAATTGATGATGACAGACTGTCAAAACAAATATTCAAATATCTGTGGGAAAGAAATTAATAAGCTGTATTAAAGAATAAATTTTAAAAAAAATTAGAAAAACACAAAATAAAAAACAGAAGAATCAGCACACGAAAACAGCAAATGAGAAGAAATATATATTGGCATGTATTCCTTAGCTGGACAATACAAAAGAAAAAAAAAAAATTCGTCCGATTAGCCATAGAAGCATAAAGTGACGTTAAACGAAATAAACAAACAAACAAAAGAAATTTTTTTTTTTAATTGTATTTTTTTTTCTTAAAAGGCCCGTTGTCCTCCAGGTACTGTTCAACATATAGTGAATAGACCATCTAGTTATTAATTTATATTTAAGATGTTTAAAGCATTGTTTGGAATTTAAGTATGAAAAACTTCTTACTTTATCACCTGAAATACTTTTTCACATTGGGCAATTGAAAAAACTTAAAATTCAGAGGCAATTTTGATAAGATTTATCTGCAGTAGGAAGCATGCACTGTATATCACATATTTACTATTGAGACTGTTATACTATTATAATTTTACAGAATCAAACATTCCTTCATAATTTAATGGAGATAGGTAAATATTAAAAAAAAAAAAAAAAAACTCATTTTCTCCCTGACTGGGAAAAACAATAGATCATGAATATGACTATCTATAATCTACTGCTCTTTATAAGGATATTGTTGGTAAATTCTCCATCCGAGCAATACCAACAGAGCTGGAGCATGTCAATAAAGTCTCGACACTTTATAAATGTAGGAAAAATGTTACTTTTTCATTCAAACCAATATAGCTCCTAAACAGGAGATCATAGTGACAAATGTTATGTAACAAAAAATATTGTTCATTAAACTTCTCATTATGAAACTTTCATCATAATGAGAGCTAGAGACTCAAAACGTTACATTTTTAATTTTGAAAAAATGTTACACATTTTGAGAGTGAAAAAAAGTTATTGACACCAAGCCAAAAGGCTTATCCATGTCAATTGTGGTTCTTGTCATTTCTTCTTATTGAATAATTTACTAATACAATTAAGTTTGTGATATTGTCTTCAAAGATTTGTCCATATACCTGTCCTCCAGGTGAGTGACACCTTTAAATATAGCATATATTTGTATTTTATTTGCTTAAAAATTGTCTGAAATTCATATTCAGAAAAATTATAAAATGATAAAATAATATTCATTTGTTTTGTCCAATTTAAAGCCACTTGTTTCTCAGTTCTGTTTTGTTTTCTCAGGACTGATTTACGAAGCATGCGGTTTAGGCTGTACTGAGACTTGTGATAACTATGAACTCTACCGAAAATCTCCAGAAAAATGTCAGGCTCCAAGGGGTGACACATGCATTTGTCCTTCAAACAAGGTAGGTATTTAGAAAATGTCTGAAAGTTATTTACCCTTGGGATGATTAACTTTGTATCAAGCTGTAAAAAATTTTGTTTATAGTTCATTTATTGAGAGCATTCTATTTTTCTATATATATAAGGCAAGCATCTATTTACCTAGGGGCCATGTTACTGTTAGATGTGACAGAAGAGATCACATATAATATATGTCACATATTAGTAAACAATTTATGTGAAATAAATTAATTAAAAATATTTAAATAAATAAGTAGGTTTATTTTACTCTTCAATAAAGGGAGAAAGTACGGAAATAAAAATGATATTTAAACTAATAAATGATCACTAAATATTTTGAAACTATTGGTCATTAAATTGCAGGATCACTTCATCTAATTTTTTTTCAAAGACTGCTCAATAACTTTTGGGATATTCATTGACAAAACCAAAAAAAAAAATAGCTTTTTTGAAAAATTTGTGTGGGTAGCACTAATAGATGAAGTAGCTTCTAGTTGGCTACCCTTTGTATAGACGGATAAAGATTACAAATATATTGATTTTAAAACTATGCCATTGAACTTTCTCATCTTTCTCAAGTACAGTTTAATCAAATGTTTTAAAAAAGAGCCTACATTAAATAAATTAAATTAAAACAAGTAATAATTAAAGTTAAGAAGTAAATTAATAAAGAACTTTATCTATTTTGTATTGCGGGCTCTCGATAATCTGGACTAATTAAAACCTGTACAGTTCAGTGGTAGCGAAAAATTCAGGATATCAAGCAGGAGAATTTTTTGGAAATAATAATAGGCACAGTATAAAAAATACTTCTAATATAGTACTTGTATGATAAAGGTATGAGTAAATAATTTACAATAATTACTATATTATGACACAAACACAAAAAAAAAAATTTTGTTAACATTTTTTCACTTGAAGTATGCATGATTTTATTTTTTATTGTTTTCCCTTCCATAGTACCTCTATGGAAGAGGCGTATATTTAATGGACAAGCATCAAGCTCCATTCATTTTGCATAATATCCGATTTGCTTGTTGGTTTAAGCTTAATATTATATTGTTACTCCTCAGGACTAAGCTGCTGATCAAACTGTGTCTGTCATTTTCAAATTGAGGGCAATTGTTGAGTATGTGGTTAAATATTTGTGTTGTTTGTCCGATTCAGAAACAAGTACCATGTTGAGGGAGGTCAAAATGTTGGAAATAATGTTTACTTTTTTAATTTTCAATAAGGAATTGTGTTAGTTTGTAATGTATGCTTTTGAGTTTGTCTTGGTTGGTTAATATAATTTATAGAACAAATTTATATAAAGGTCGACCCTTAGTTGTTTAATGCCAAGCTTTATTCTAATTTCTGATTTTTTCAGTTTTAATACATTTTTTTTATATGAGTCAAAGGTATCAAAGAGTATTCTAGTGGTAGCAGATTATTTGTTCATGCTGATTTAGATAAAGGATCTGCTTGTTTGTCACCACTTTTACCAGAGTGACCCTTTACCCAAGTTAATTTAACCTTTGTTTCTTCGTCATTAAGTTTAATAATTTTTTTCTGATATTATAAGTCAATGGGTATTGTGATTTTGGGTATGCTGTCAATGAGTATTTTGTTATCTGTTTAAGTTTTAAAGATTGGAGTTTTTTTTTTAGTATGTAGAATGTAATCTGTCCCTTTAAAACAGCTAGTTTTTCTGCTTGATTGTTTTGTGTGCATGATGATATAGAAAGAAATATTTGCACTGTATGTTTTTCTTATAATTCAATTGTTCAGCAAATATAACTAAAAAATATTTTATCATACATGTGATAGACAAATTTACCGGTAAAACAAGTTTTATCATGCAATTTTTTAGCCCTGTTGAACATCTTAATGAAAACTCATCTTGAAAATAGTTAACAGTCAATAATTTAATCAGGTTGTTAAGAATGGAACTTGCGTGGCTGAAGAAAAATGCACCCCATGCGACAATGAAGGTCACTATCCAGGTGATACTTGGAAACCTGACCTGTGCACCGAGTGCACCTGTACCAAGACCAGTGTCCACTGCCAGAGGATAGAATGTCCTAAGGAGAACATATGCAAGCGAGGCTTCAAGTCTGTTACTGTTGTAGGAACTGAGAATGACTGCTGTCCAAAGGTCATTTGTGGTGAGTTACTAACTGATTGCCTCAAAAATAAGATAAAAACAATTGTGAATTATAAATACCGGGCAGACAAAATGAATTCAGGTTTTTTTTTTTTAAATAGTTCCATTGAATGAAACTTGTCCTCCACCTAAACCTTTAAAATGTGGGCCAGACCAACTTATGAAGCTGGAAGCTGATGAAAATGGCTGTAATGACTTTATTTGTGGTATGTGATTTTGGTTATTATGTTTATTTAAATATCAAACTAATTATTATCTAATGTATTATTAAGATTTAAAAAAAAATTTAATAAGAGATTCAGTGATAAATGAGCATGTTATGTGAGCATTCCAATACTCAAGTCAGAAAAATATTCAAGTGGCTCTTGAAGACAGTGTTAAAGACAAATGTTCAAACCGTTTTAAATTTGTATCAGAGAATAATTTAATAAAAATTATGCATATAAACACATGAGTACAGCATATACACCTCATTTATTTACTACTTTCCATTTATTGTTTCGGGAAAATAACTTTCCCATCCTCGGGTAAGACCTTAAACCAATAAATTATATAACTGATATAAAAAAAATAGCGTCTTGTAATTTATATTTTACCGTTGAATTAGAGTTGGTGAATTAGAATTGGGTTTTCCAGGATTTCATTTGTTTACATCGAATGTTGCTGACTCATGTTTGTTTGTTGGATTTAGTCTTTATCATGGCCATAAAAGAATAGATCTATCTGTTAAAATAAAAAAAGAAATTATATCAGCAATAAAAAGTGGTGAAAAACAAATTGATGTCTGAAACTACTACTGTAATTAAATACAATATTGTTCATAAAAAAAATAAATCAAAACTTTCGGCATATCCTATTTTTAATTTTTACACCCGATATATCAATATCTCCTTATAGTGATCATGGGGATATATTGTTTTTATTATTTGTCTCCTTAATGATACGATATGTCGGGATTCAACTGTTTGGTATCTTGAATTCCTACACAATAAAATATATATAAAACTGTTAAAGGCAAAAAGAGGTAAATGATATTTTGTAAATATATTCTCAAATAATCACTCTTTGAATCTGTGAACGAACTTTCCATTTACAATCAGTTCCACTCACATAATTTGATTTACAAAAAGAATTATTTGTTTTTTTCATTATTTTTGTAATAATTATATATATATTTTTTTGTGAAACTACTTTTTTTTGTATGTAGAAGAAATTTTTGAAATTTCATTTATGAAATTATTAATCATAACTAACAATATATTATAATATAAAATATATAAACGATAGATTTGTCAATAAAATTTGCATTTGGATTTGCTAGATTGTAATTCTGATTCACTGTGCCACCCAGATAGGAATCGAACCAACAGGTTTCTGAACTAGGCTCTAAGAACGTTGCACCAACACACTCAGCTATCACAGTCCTATATTTAATAATAAACTTAAATGAATCCATAATATGCGCATGAAAGTCAAGGAAAAATACATTATTAATTAAACTATTAATAAATAATTAAACTGTTAATAAAAAGGTAATTAAACTATTGATTAATTCTCTCAGTGTGTAAACCTAAAGAAGAGTGTGCCAATATATCCAGTGAGCTTCAAAATTTAGAGGAAGGATTTGTTGCTTTAATGGACAACAATGGCTGCTGCTCTTTTATAAACAAAACTTGTCAACCCGCCCTCTGCCCGACCAAGAGCTGTGAAGAATTCCTAGTCCCAGTCAAGAAGGGTGATGGTAAATGCTGCCCCATAATGGAGTGTGGTAAGTCAGTGATTTACAATAAATATTATTAAATTTATAATTATTAATGTGTTGTGAAATTATTTTAACTAATATTATACCATTTTAATTTATTAGCAACATGATAGCCCTTAATTAAAAAATAATAAAATAAGAATGTAATTTTTTTCTACAATGAATAAAACAAATAAAAATTCACTTTACAGGTTAGGCACCTTTTAGATATTATACAGATGTGTTCTTATAGTATATAGTTCAAAAATACAGTGGAGCCTCTGTTATATGGGGTACTGATAGGTATGGGGCTTCACAGATAATCAAAAATCCTAGATAATCAAATTACATTTTATAATACATACCATCAATATGATTGAGAAAATCATTTGTGTAACAAACAAATGTTTTATGTATATTTATTAAGTCATAATATACAAAAATACATTAGAATGAATGTATCTGTGCATTTTTTTATTTATGTATTGAATTTTCATTTAGAGAAAAAAATCAGTAATTTTAATTTGTTTCATACTAAACATTTCTTTTCTGATATCAGTTCTCATTGTACCAAGATAATTCTGCTATAATCGGTGTTCTGTTTAAAACTTCTTTCGCATCTTTTAATGTAGAGTTCTTCATTGTTTTCCGAGGACACGATGGTTGGACTAACAACAATACAAAGTTCAGAAATGCCTTTTTTCTTCTTCAAAATATCATGAACAGTTTGCTCAACAATATCTAATTCAGCTGAAAATGTTTGAACTGTAATGGTTAATATTTGTTTAAGCATTAAATAACTGGGTTTTTTTTTTTTTGCAGCATTGAGATAGTTCGTATTTAAATGGAGACTAAAGTGCAACTGATTAAATAATTTTGTTTTCTTGGCAAACAGGCCAGTAGGAGTTTCATAGAAAGACTCAAAAACATTAGTGTTCCTTGGATATAAATTGGATCACTACATAGTTTCCGGAAACATCTCATTTACAAGATACCAGCTTGACCTGTATTTTTTAAGAACAATGCATAATTAATGATTATGTGATCATTAGAAATAATCTTATGTAGTAATTGTTTTTAAATAAACATAAAATGAATGTTTTAATATACATAGATTAAAAAATACTTTATTGAAAAAAAAAAAAAAAAAAAAAAAAAATGGAACATCGGAACCCCAGTTGATAGAGCCCTGGAAAATAGGGGTCCTACTGTGACCTGATTTTTATTTGACAGTAACAATGTGTCTTTATTTTGATTGCAGAAATTCCAGAAGATCACTGTCTGTATGAGTATGTAAATGAATACAATGAAGGAAATTCTACAGGAAAAAGATCAGTTCTAAAAAGAGTTAGTATGATCATTATTACTATGTGATTTTGTTATTAGTATCCTACTAGAGCTGTTATTAAAGTTTATAACAACTTCCTTTTCAATTTATTGTTAGGAATGTTTATTTGTATGAGTGATTATTTATGGAGTGATTATATTATTTACTCACTTAACATGTTGTGTACTATTATCTTAACAAGTTATAAGAGTTTTGATTGATTGATTTTATTTAAGAGAAGTATTGTTATCGAAAGATTTTTTTCTTTTGAGTTAAAGAAAAAAAAAGTGATGTTGAAATTTAGGCTGCTATATGCTATACTATTGCTGATGTGGGCTCATCCACCTGAGGAAGGTTTTTCTGTCACTGGTGGGTATTAACATTGCTAAACATTTTTTTGTGGATTAGGGTATCAAAATTTTTTAAATAAAGCAAATTTAGTTGAATAAAAAAAGATGAAGAAAATATTAAAATTGTTAAATTTAAAATTAATGATACTTTATTTCACTCTTCTTTGATATTTTTGATAATTTATTTAGATCTTTTATGTATATATATTTATAGTTACTTTTTTTAAATATGAAAAGTTATATAGCAAATGAAGTTTAGATAGAATCGCCACGATAAAAAATTTAAGGATGTATCAGGCATCAAAAATATAACAAATTACATTTATAAAACTATATTTTCAAATTACAGATTAAAATAAAATTAACATTGACTAATATATTGGCTCTATATGATCTAATTCTCTTGTGGGTTCTCAGGGCATTCTGACTATTGCATGTTATATATAATTAAAATACATTATTCACCTGTATGGCCATAATCATTAATTAATTATAAAATAGATAAATTCAATGTTTACCTGAAGGGTCAAAGTCTTTATCTAACCCTTTGGCTGCGGTGTGAGGATACAGTGGTGTGGGATAGTCTAGGCATCTGCAGTGCCCTGTGTATGGCATACTTTTTATGTTTAGCGTTTTCGTTTTCTTTATTTATTCTACATTTTCTCATTTTTACATTTCTATTCAGATTCTCTTTTATTTGATATTCCACTAGTTCCTGACATTTCTGCAATAGATACATTACCAGATTGATAAAAAAAATCCTCATCATGATCTGAAAAAGATTCTCCTTCAATTTCTCTTGCAATTCTAATAATTCTTCATCAGAATAAATTTTTTTAGACATTTCAATGTACTTAACTATTTACTACAAAAGCAGAAAATATACTGAAGGATATGGAGGCAAAATTTCAGGTAAAGAGAAATGGTACACGACAGTAAAAAAGGGTCGAAGCAGGTGCACAGGAGGTCCATGAAATTGAAGTGATATGCCGAAAGTGAAGTTGTATGCCATCTATTGGTTTTAAAAAAACAACTCCAATTCAACGGAAAAATATAAATTATAAGATGTTTAGGCAATCTTGGAGTATATAAAAAATAAAAAAAAAATACGTTATCCGGAGGGTATAGACTAAAATGCATTATTTTATATGAATTAACAAGATTTTTCCAAGGAACCAGCACTTTCTTATGTTTAATCGGAATATACAATATACAGGGATATGAAATATCGAGATTCCACTGGTATAAACTCTGGTCTGCTCATTGAACCTTTGCCAGTTCTCATACAGCCCCTCTCCATTGTATAAGTTATGAGGATTTAATGTATCTTCGATAATGGCTTCCCATCTTAGCCTTCCAATTCTTTTTAAATGGTTCCGATTTCTTACCTTTTTTTTTTGTAATTTATTTCAAACTGCTTGTTTCATAGCTGAGCCATCCCAATTGACCATACTCAATTAAATTCGTGACCATAAAGTTCATTTTAATTATTATTGGGCCCCCTCAATATTTTCTAGAGCAAAATTTTTTCTCAAATTTTGCAATGAAAAATAAGTAAAAATTTTCAGGGAAAACATCATTTATCATACTATAGTTTTTTCCCAATTTTTAAAACATCATTACTGAAAGGTATTTACTTCATTAAATAACTTAAAAATAGTGTATAACAAATTTATCAGCTTATTATCCATTCATGCTTGCCTCAAGCCTGAAAGTTGAACGCCGTCTGTCAATATTTCTTTAATGAAAGTAGTTACTGATAGTACTCAGAATTAAAACAATCATTAATGTATTTTAGGCTGGAGATGAATGGAAAGATGGTCCGTGTATTACTTGCGAGTGCAAACCAGGTAGTAAAGTAGCAGATTGCAAGGACCAAGTGTGTGCGACACCTCCAGAAAGTGAAAGCTATGTCTTCCAATCTGTTAATGTAAACAACAAGTGCTGCCCAATCTACAAGAGGACAGCTTGTAAACATGAAAATAAAATTTACCAGGTAGAAGTTTGTGAAGTTTTATTTATTTTTATAAATCAATTTTAAAAATGATACATTGTATTTAGCTCATTAAAAAAAAATCTTCAATACAACTTAGCTATTATAATTTTACTATTCCTTCCTTATGCTCACCAACCTTATACTGACATTATAATTCTAGGTTGGTGAAAGTTGGCAAAACAGCTTGGATTTTTGTATAAATGGGACCTGTACTATTGGCGCTAATGGAGAAGTTGTCAAAGTAGACTCTGTACAGAAATGTAATAAGAATTGTGAAGAGGCAAGTAATAATTTCATTTCTATCATATATTGGATTGTCCGGATATTATAGCAGGCTTATTTTTTTAAACTAAAAGATTAGAAAACATCTTTATTAATTAAAATGCACTTCATTTTTCTCAACACGTCTCTACTGTGTTGGCTCCTCTAAATTTTGAAACCATTATTATTAATCATTTCTGATTTCTATCAACTTTTGATGGATAAATATTTTTTATCATTTAAAAATTGGTCAAGGTCCTTAAAAAAATAGTTGGGAGTCTAGAGATCTGTATAGAAGGATGGTTGAGACAGAGGCTCATAACTAAGGACTGGATTTATATGTCAAATAAAACTTAAGTATGTCCATACATACTCATTTATTTTCAAGTAGATATGTCCTCCTATTTTAATAAGCATTGTTCTTTAAAGATTTTTTATCAAAGTTATTTGACAATTTAAAGAAGATAAATTAAAAGCAGTAATTTCAATTTAATTTTACTAATTTATGGATTCTTCAGGGATGGAAGTATTTCACACCTCCAGAAGGTACAAAAATATGCTGTGGAGAATGTAAACCTGTTGCTTGTGTTATCAACAACACTGTTCATGACATTAACAGCATCTGGCAATCAGATGACAACTGTACTTCATTTACGTGTCTGCTTGACAATAATCAGGTAAGGTGGAAAGGATATATAATTAAGTGAAAAATAGTTTTTTTTAGTTTTGGACTATTTTGATATACCAGGTCCTCCAAAAAGTCCTGTCGTTTTTTTCAAGTGGGCTATAAAAAGTCTTGCACTACTGTGAAGTAGGCAAACATTTTATTCATCAAAATATGCACCATTACACTCAGTTGTTTTCTCTCAGGGCGATGCCAGGTCCCAAATTCCTTCTTTTTTTTTTTAAATCTTTTGTTTTATTACGGAAAAAGTTTTCCAACTCCATTTCTAAGCTCTGAGGATTGTTAAAACATTAAATATGTAACTTTTTTTCACACTAAAGAATTTAACAAGCTTTACCTCTGTTGGTGTTGCTTGGATCTAAAATTTGATGATAGTTTCCTGATCAGAAATTAGAAAATATTTTTTGTTATAAAACATTCGTCATTAGAACCTACAGTTTAGTAATTATATTGTTTTTAAAAAGTCACATTTTGTCTAAATTTTTTTAAGTGTTAGGGCCTTTTTTTGCCAACAGTTTCCTAACTAGAATCAGTAGATATAAAAGCATTAGATTATTATATATATATATATATATATATATATATATATATATATATATATATATATATATATATATATATATATATACATATCAACAATCTATTGTTTTTTCCAGCCAGGGAGAAATTTATTTATTTCTTTTAAATATTTGTATCTTTCATCCCAGTGAATAAGTAAGTGTTTAAGTCAAATTTTAACCATTTAGTAAGTTAAGTAATCAAGAATCATGGAAGTTTTTCTTCATGGTGAATAAGTGTTTAAGTAAGATGTTCATCTTAAAACAAAGTTATTTAAGATAACCATATTACTTAAATTCTTATGAAGAAAAACCTCAGAGATTGTTTTTTTTAACCGCTTATATTTAGAAGTATCTTACTTAAAATCTACAGAAGCTGATGTCTGAAATGTACAAAGCCATACAATAGTACATTTTTATTGTACTTTCATGTTATTCTTAAGGCACAAGTTGTCCCAGAACAAAGATTTTCTTTCTTATCAATGAGAGATTGTTTGGGTAACTAATGATGTATTTATTAACTGAAAACGCTGTATCAAGTTTTTAATTCCAGAATACCCATTTGAGTTGGATGTAATAATAGATATCCCTTCCTATTTCAAACTTTTAGTGAACATAATAATTTATATATTTTCGATTAAACTGATTAGTCAATCTATGCAGGTCCAAGTTGTATCATCAAAAGAGAGCTGCCCAGCTGTTGATGACTGCCCTAAGGAAGATCTTTACTTTGATGGTTGCTGTAGGAAGTGCAATCTAACCAAACCTGAACAACAGAGTAAGTCAACCGGTTATATTATTAATAAAAATTTTTGCTATAAAGCAGAACTTCTTGCAATGTTTGACTCTTGTAGGTGATTGTTCTACTGAGCCTGTTCCATTAAACGCAACAATAAAGATGATCCAAGTTATTAATGAAGAACATGGACCATGCGTCAATAGTGAGCCGATTGTGATGAACCACTGTAAAGGGGTCTGTGACTCATCAACCGAGTTTGATTGGAGTGAGTAAAAAAAATATATTCATTATGTTCAAGTTAATGATCTAATTTGTTATAATTTTTATTTTATTTGATTAAAGTTTACTGTTGAGTTTTTTTTTTTTTTTTTTTTTTTTTTTTTTTTTTTTTTTTTTTTTTTTTTTTTAAATAAACTTTGAGATATGATTATAACAAATTATTAAGAAGTTTATAGAAGAGCTAGTTATATCCAGTTTAGACACACTTCAGTTAGAAACATTTATCATTTTTTATTATTTCAACATTTACACTCAAAACTTTGATTATATCACAAGTACAGAACAGAGTTGAAATTTGGAGTTTCGCTGAAGTTCTGAGTGAATTTTTTTTGTTTAGCTTTGAATCCTAATAAGAAAATAAAAATTCTACCAAGTAAAATTTTGTCTTTAATAAATTGTAATAGTTGTAATTAAATAGAAAATGCAAATAATAATTAGAGGGGGAAATAATTATTTTTTAATACTTGATCAGCTAGTAAAGCTTCAAACAGGATAAGCATATGTTAAGACTGGCTTCAAAGCTGACTTATAAAGAAATAATTTCTTTGAGGGATCGTATCTAGAAAAATATTATTTTTTTTATATTCTCTATTTAATTATGATTGTGTAGGATTTTTATTCTCATATGAGTTCAAAACTGATGCAAAGAAAATTCTCTCAGAACTTCAGCGAAACTCCACATCTCAACTCTGTTGTGTACTTGTGATATAATCAAAGTTTTCAAAGTTCAAATGATAAATGTTTCTAACTAAAGTGTGTCTAAACTGAATAGAACTAGCAATTCTACATTTTATATTTCTAAAATTAGTTTAAATACATTTATATGATACAACCTTCCCATTTAAAGAATTATTATTGTTACATTCATTTTGACTGTGACTTAAACTTTGCAGCGAATACGGAACACATCAGCAAATGCCTTTGCTGCCAGGCCATTAACTATGAGAAGCTGGACGTGGCGCTTAACTGCGCAGATGGCTACAGTCTCAAGCACTCCATTACAAACCCTACTTCGTGCCAGTGCCTGACATGCCAGGGTTCCTTCAAAGAATTCGAACGCTTCTCTCCTTCAAAGAAGAGGAAGGGAAGTTCGGTGAAAGGAAGATAATCACTGCTATTCGAATATGTTTTTAAATACCTTTAAATTACAATAGGTACCACAACATTTTTGCCTTGTTGATAACACTGTGAATAATATATTGTTTTAAATAATACAGTTTATTCATTATATTCTTCTTATAATCACAATAAATAAACCAGGTCTGATTCTTGAGCTAAGCAGGCTTTAGATTAATATTTACCATAAGAGAAATCCTGTTTTGAAACAAATCTAGTGAACTTGGAATTTTTTTTATTCCCTAGATGACTCATTCCATTCCATAAATGTTTAATACAATTTAGATTTTTACTGTATGAGTATAAATTCAATCATTGAAATCAAGTTTTTTTTTTTTCCAGATGTTGGAAAATGGTAGCTTTTCTATACCTCAGCATGTCATGAAAAGTTCTGTAATCTACTGTAGATGTTAGCAATAATACTAACAAGCTGAATGTTATTATTTCATAAATTACTTTGGCACTGTTTTACACTTAACAATTAATAACTTTACAGTATTTTAATGATTTTCTATTAAAAAATCAATGAGGACAAGGGGATGTCACCCGCCTCAGGTAAGGGAAACCATCTTTCGGGAGAGTGAAGAAAACGTTATCAGATGTTTTAATAGGAAAATGGAGTAAATAATTGCTTTCAATAATATATTTTTTTAAAATCCAGTATCCAAACATTATGGTTTTAAAAATCAATACTTTCTTCTATATTTTGTTTTTAATAAATTTTCATAATTTTCCTCGCTACATTTACGAAAAAAGAAAAAAGAAATCAAAAGAAATTGATTTAAAACTCTAAAAACTTTCTACAATGAATATAAGTAGTTGTGAATTAAAATAATAATCAATAAAGGCTGGATTACAAGCAATACAATTTTTAAAAACATTTAATAAAAATTAGTGAAATGTGCAAAAATGCGCAATAAAAAAAAAAACATTGACAAACGTTCAATTCAACCATCTATTGATGTAAAGTCTCTGTGAGTCTGTAGTTTTGTCTGCTATGATGTAAATATAATTGTTTTCTACTCGTTTATGTTTTTCCTCAGTGAATGTTCTCAACAGTGATTGAGATAATTTTTTGTTAGGGTGCTCTCATCAGGAATGTTTCGTTTAGTGTATTTTTGCAAATAAGACTTGAAGGGCTTGGATTGCAGTTTATTGAATAAAATATTGGAAGAGACCATGGCGTGACATGGACCGGTAAAAAAAGTTTGCTTGTCTAATGACCAGCAGCTTTATGTGAATAACTATTACTGGAGCTTGCTTGGATTTTTGAGCTGCAGTTAACTCTGTGTGTTCGCCTATTGAAATAAAAATATAGAATGCACTTACTTGAGTTGTAATGAGCATCCACTTGAGATTTTTGAACGGAACCAATTGATTTATTGCAGGAGGAGCAAAAAATTGTTTTCACGTCTGATTTCGATTTTGGATATGATCTTATATAAATTTTTGACAATTAGCTGGCTGTTACTTTAGGCATTTTCTCTATTACATGTACTTGTTTACTGAACTGAACTCGATTATAGAATGAAATGAAAATAAACGAGTGGGTTGAAAGGTGGAATAAAATCAAATTAGAAATATTAAAAATGTTAATACAAAGAAAACGTTATTCAACATTATCCTATTTCTTCTATAGTTGGAAGAAGAAATACCTGTAAACCATAGTTTTTCTTTCTTTCTTTTAAAATTATGCAGATAAACGTTATTGATGACAATTTCAAAATAAATCACAACTTTTCTCAAAGTGAAAAATAAAAAAACTTCAGTATTTTTAATGAAATATAAAAAAGTGTGGCTTTGTGCACTTAAAAACCTAAAATGTGCAATTGCATGGGAATCCGGTATTTAGTAATCAATAATATATGTATAAGTAATAATAATTAATGTGAAACTTAGGTTTAAAAGAATCATTTAAAAAAAAAACAAACAGAATAATTGAACAGCAATAAATGTAGGAAAAATACTGAGCTTTGCTTGATGCTACGGACACAGGCAGACACCTTCTACCATGCTAGCTGGTGGGCACTGTTTGAAATGAAAAGGGACTTGACAACTAAGTATCAACAACCTTGCATGGAAAGGGAGTAGCTTTCTTGACAAGTCATCTGCAGTAAACATGTTAAATAATGTAATGGCTTTTTTACATTGCTTAAATGAATCAACTTAAATATTTAAATTAACAATCACTTATTTTTAATGAATGTGTAAGCCTCAATTTTTCCTCATTCATTTGATAAATTTTTTAGAATCAAATGTAAGAGGTATGGGGACCGTGCACTTAGATGGCAGCTATCCCTGTTCATTTTGGTAACAAGCGGGAATTCTCGGGATCGTATAACATTTTTATACTTGAACAAAATATAATTATTTCATGCTTCTGTAGCGCAACCTATATTTAAAAATTATCAATCAAAGAAGGTAATTTGCTAAAGCAATACAAAATAACTTTGAACTCAATAAACATTAGTTTTTTGTATTTTTTAAGAAAATTGCATTGTATTAGATGCATGTGTATTATTTGTTGTGTATATAAATCCTTTTTTCCTCCAATATAATTAATTAACTTCCAAAAATGGAATAGGATCAATCTTCTGGAAGGGTTTAATAAAAAGTCTTTATAGCATAAGTGACTCAAAAAATATTTATTTTTTACCCCATCCAAGGACATCAATGTATTAAAGTTGAGATTTTTTTGGCAACTTTTAACGGCCACAACATTCCTTGTGTTCAACCAAATAAAATAACAATGTCATCACTAGAATTAATATGCATTCTGCTTTCTATCCATGTAGATAACATTGAGTTTATTCCAGATTTTAGTGGACAAAACCTGATTTGAAAAAAAAATTCTGAGATCAACTTTAACTTGAGATATTTCAGTAATGAGAAATCCTGTGACCTCCGCATTTAGGCTAAACAATGAAGTTTTACGGCTTCTAAAAGCACTTAAAATTTGTATTTAAACAGTGGCGAAATCTGTGAGATAGTGCAAATTATTTACATTTTTTAACAAATTGACAGCCTCTTACATTGGTATTGGATTAGGGAATGACGTTTTACAGCATTCTGATGGCTGATAATTGACCTCCTGAGAACGTTCCTGTTCCTAATAAAAAAGGATCATTTTGTATTTTTCTTATTAAAATTTGAATTTGACCCTTCTAAGATTAATACTTCAGAAGGGCTCCCAAAAGCTTAATATATTGTTAAAAACATCGACTGAATTGTATTATGGCCTATCCACAAGTTTATATAATATTACTTATTACCTATTGGTTGAAAGTATTTCATTAATTTTTTACACAGTTGCATCTTTGTTCCACCAGATGAGTGCTATAACATTAGTTATTTATTACAACTATCAAGTTCATTTGTAATTTGCTTAGTAAGTTAACATAAGAGCTAACTGTTGTGTGGGGGGGGGAGTACCAAAATTCCACAAATAAATGTAAAGGATCAGCCATTAAATTCTATTGTTTTCCTTCAAAACTTTATGAAAATGAGAGATGAGCAAAATGGATTATGGCTATAAATAGGGTCGGAAATTGGCCTGCTAGGTAGCGAGGGAAAAAAGTGCATTGTTCCCATTGAGGTAAATAAGGAATAAGGAACATTTCCAAATGTATTTGGATTGATGCATTATTGACCAATTTAATTGGATTTTTATCTAGAATAATTAATTGGATAATCTAGAGTAAACACTGAAGGAATTATATCTTCAAGAAGCCCTTCTGATCTGGCAAGGGGACATTTGCAGTTGTAACACAGATTTAAATGCCGATTTTTGTGTGGGTAGTAGGAACCTATAATAGTGCAAAACTAGAGTTATAGCCGCCAATGGGCATTAGGGGCCGAGAAAAAAAATAAAATAGGAAAATCACGTTATTTTTTTTCTCAGCTCTCATTCAAGATAAAAAAATAATTCTTTCACGTTTAATTGCAGTTATGTCAGGTATTTGGTATAAATATACTTTCGTTATGCTCAAGACAGCACCCGGCTTTAGGGTGCTCAAAAACTATAAAAAAATGACAAAATTCCAAGGAAATCTGATGTAAATTAGTGGAAACTTTTTTTCATGAACAACTGACCTCAAATCTCGATTTAACGCACCATAAAACCCTTATATGTGAAATTTTATCAAAATAAAAAAATATTGATTTTTTACCCTTTCGAGGAGGTTAAAATTTTGAAGTTGAGATTTCATCAACATTTTCTACCGGCCATAACAACTGCTGTGTTCAACCGATTACAACAGTAATAGCATCACTAGAATCAGCATACATTCTGCTTTTTATCCATGCCTATAACATTGGATTTACTCCCGATTTTAGTGGACAAAAACTGATGTGAATGAAAAAATCCAAGCCCAGCTATAACTAGAGATATTTCAATTAGGGGAAATCCTGCAACCTCCGGATTTGGGCTAAACTATGCAGTTTTAAGGCTTCTAGATGACCTTAAAATTTTGTCTTAATCGGTTGTGAAATATGTGAGATAGCGCAAATTATTTACATTTTTTCAGAAATTGACAGCCTCTCTTACAAAATTTTAAAGGTAAAAAAAATTATTTTTGATTTCTACAAAATTAAGTTTCTACATGTTTTTTGACATGAGGAATCTGAAAATAATATCAGTTTTTAGTTTAAAAATTGTCCTCACCTATATTATATAAATAAGACTGATATAAAATGATCTTTTTCTATTATTATTTTAGTTTTTACACAATAAATTTCAAATATATACAATGCAATACAATAATAATTTTAGATTATTCATCAATCTTAGGATTTCTATGCAATTTGAAATAAAAATATGTCATTTTAAAACGTCTTATTTATATAATATAGGTGAGGAAAATTTTTAAACTAAAAACTGATATTATTTTCAGATTCCTCATTTCAAAAAACATGTAGAAACTTAATTTTGTCGAAATCAAAAATAATTTTTTTTTACCTTTAAAATTTTGTATGATTTTAGAAGGCAAGGGGCTGTCAATTTCTGAAAAAATGTAAATAATTTGCACTATCTCACATATTTCGCAACTGATTATGATTTCGACAAAATTAAGTTTCTTCACCCTAAAGCCGGGTGGTGTCTTGAGCATTACGAAAGTATTTTTATATCAAATATCTTACATTACTGCAATTAAACGTGAAACAATCATTTCTCTATCTTGACTGAAAGCTGAGAAAAAAAATAAAATGTGATTTTCATATTTTATTTTTTTCTCGGCTCCTAATGCCCATTGGCGGCTATAACTCTAGTTGTGCACTATTATAGGTAACTACTATCCACACAAAAATCGACATTCAAATCTGTGAGTTACAACTGCAAACGTCCCCTTGTGAGTTAAATAATTTAATTCAAACATAAATAATATTTTAAATAATTTAACAATTTAAGGAAAAAGATTATAACATGTTTAAAAATTAATAAATAATAATAACTGCATAAACAGTTTATTAAAAAAAGACTAAAGTAAAAGAAATAAAAGGTAGATATTTACAACTTAAAACATTTTTCGGAGGTTATATATTCCTTACATATGTATTTTTTATGCGTTGGACATAAATGTTCACTTTCACGTCTCTTTTTTCCGGGGAACATATAACATCGGCTTCCTTTCTAGTTGTGATGATGTACGCCCGGGGTCTGTAGCTGGTTCACCATCTTTGTTAGTTCCGGGTAATGTTTTCCAAACAAGCTGCCATCATTCCTATTACTCCTATGGGTTGAGTTGTTCTAAATGCTGGGTCGTTGTATTTTCCCATTGTCTTTGGCTGAACTAATTTTTTGGCAAGTTCGTGTAACTATAGGCATCTGGATTTAGGCCAGTCAGGGTGAATAATCCATAATATGAACATTGAGATTTGCAGTTTTGTGGATAGTTTTTTTCGAAAAACGGTGAGCGTTGAAGTAATATAAGACATTATGACTTCCCCTAATAAAGTGAAGATCAAGCTGTTTTTTAGATACCAAGTTTGTAAAATTCAAGGTTACAGGTACTCAGCTATTATAGAAAGTTTAATGTTTAATCCGAAAATGTGGTCAAAATTTGAAAAGGATTTAAACAAAATGGAGATATTAGAGCTTTTATTGAAAAAAAACATGGTTTCCTCAAAAAAGCCTTTGATTTATCACATATCTGCAATGGATTGGAATAGAAAGGTGAGGTCTGCGGCATTTTGCTACACTTTTGATCTAGTTTCACCCAATTTTTTTTTTACACTAAGAGATACCCTGTATAATACGGGTATCAAATTGCTGATATTTTGGATTTTTGTATGTTTTTAGAACTAATGATGTATGTTTAATATTCAAAACTAGTCTTTGCATAAAAAAATCCAATTAAAGTGGCAAATTATTCAATCCTAATTGAATTGATATTGATCCTTCTATACTATCATGGGGACTTCAACTAATACCTAAGGTTATCAATAAATCTTTTATCATCCTCAAAATTATTTAAATCGTTCATCTTAACTTAGTAGTTTCAAAGGACTCTTTAAAATTTTTTTAATTTATGCAATACTGGTTATTTTAATTTAAAAAGGCCTTAAAAGTTTTCAGTTTTTCTTTATAGCTGGCTGGTTCCTTCAAGTTTATTATATATCAAAGATATGTAGACATTGATATGTCCTTGACATCTTAAAGTAATCATGGGAATAAATAAAAAGGCTGTTAAATTGAACACTTTATTGTTAATATTATCAAACGAAAGACTTTTAACTAAACAAGTGTCGAATTTTTAAAGCTATGATATCACCAAAAAATAAAAATAAAATAAAAATCGCAGAAAAAAAGTTTAAAAGAAACTTATCCCATGTAAAAAATAATGGTGAGATGAATTAAAATAAAAATCCTTGTTACATTTACTTCAATTACCTTTGGCACATTGTAGCTGCTCCAAACAAAAAGGGTAACAGTATAGTTAATTTCATATTTAATTTAAGAAACTTTCAAAAACAAAATAAAAGGAAGAACAGAAAATACTAAATGTAAAAACATAAATACATAACTTTTATATTTTACTTATCTATAACAGTAAGTAACAAAAAAGGTTAAAAATTAAAAATAATTTCAGTTTTCAAGCAACTTCAACCAAGAAAACATTGGTTATCCTGCTTAACCATAAATATGTTTTACCAAGAAGCTAAGTGGTGATCAGAAAACATAAATGGTTATGTTTAAGAAATGGTTAAGAAAGGCATTGTAAAATAGGTTTACAACTAAAAATGGGCCATAAATCATTCTGATGGATGAAGAAAACATATTTCATCTAGCTTTAATTGTAAAGATGATTTCCATTTTTGAGCTCATATCAATAAATTAATGGTACATAATTAAAATCAATTAAAAGTTATTAAAAACAAATTATCAGAGCAACAATATTTCTGATTCCTGTTGAGGAGGCTACCTTGCCAGAGGAAATGAGAACAAAGCAATAGAAACAGAGAAAGAAATGAGGTACACAGTTGCAGTTCTGAGCAGGTCTTCAGTCGCCCAATCCTATTTCTTGGTCATCAGTTTGAGATACTGTAGTGCATTGTAGGCCGCGCACGTTTGCGCCTCAGAGGAGCTCTGCCCGGTGCCATAACAAACTGCTACAGGCAGCGTCGAAAGCTGAACCAAGCTCTGACATTTTCCTAGGTAACAACAAAATACTTAAATAGAAAAATGAGAAAAAGATAATATAACAAAGTTTGTATTATTCAATTTAAATTAATTATTTTATTACAACTGTATCTTTGACTAGACTTTGCTACTATTTTGTATTCAATTATTTTATTAACTACAGATATTCTTATAACTATGTAAACACCTATTAACTCTTTCGTTGACTAATTTACTTTGTATTATTATTTTTTCTTGTTTCTTTTTCATTTTTAAATTATTTTTATTATTTATTTATTTTTTTAATGTTTGTATCATCTTAGTCACATCCAATTTTTGTTATTTTAGCCCTGATGAAGACCTGCAAGGCAGGTCAAAACGTCGGCACACCAAAATATAAGTTTTTCATTTAAAAACTTGACGTGTTTCTTTATCCTGACTGCACCCCTGACCATTTTATCACGTTAATTACAACTCACAGTCAACAATATAATTATCTACCTTTTTTTATGTTTCTGTTTTTTTACATAGTTGTGATTCTCCAGCTCTAACAGCTGTATTATACCATCTCTAGAGCATCAAAATATTACCAGATCTGATAGCATAAAGCACATTAACATTATGTAATGCAATCTCAAAAGCTTCCTTTACAGAGGCATGACTTATTTTTGAAAATGTCTCCTCATTTTCATTTTATTTTTTGGTGTTAGAAATGGCAGATATAATTTATCCATCAATTAATTTCTCACAAGTGTGGTCATTTTCGTCAACATTCATCAATTACCAAGATATTAATTGTTGACTCTAGGGATTTCTCCCCCCCCTCTTCACCAGACTTCGCAGGAAGGTCTGATTACCCGGAGCGTCAGTCAAGCAGAAGGCAGATTAGTGAGGTTCTACTGTACCTAACCTTAAGTAGGTAAAATGTTTATATTCAACTCAGTAAAATATCAATACCTTGCAATCAACTAAACTATTTGTTTTGTTTTTTAAGGGCAAAAAACTGCTATGGTTATTATTGAACTAAACTATTTTCTAATAAATTAAGTTAGCCATGACAGGACTCAAGACAAAAAAGGAAAAGCTTTAGTTCATCTTAACATTAAAACCTATTTTCCCCAAAAATAAATATATATTTAATGCCCATTTTTTGGTAGAAATGAAAAGAACATCATTTATAGGTCCACAATTGATAAAAATATTTATAGATGTGATTCTTGGAATTATACTTGCTCAAAGCCACATTGGCATCATCCATTAACTTTTGCCACTTAAAATCTTATTATATAGGAAATAAAAATATAAACTCTTGTACAAAATTATTATTACCACATTGTTTTCTCTAATTATCTCCTAACACTTTTCTACTTATTTCCTCATTTTGCATATCACACATGTATTTCCAAAGTGATACAACTCAAAATTCTGTATTTATATAACTAATCCTGGCTCTGTTATTAATACCAGTCCTAGTTAGAAAAATTCCATTTAAATCTAAAGAAACAGAGAAAACAAGGTGAGGTGCCGATTTTGTCCATGAATTTATAAACATGAATAAATCACTAATGTACCTGAGACAGATTTTTCTTCAACATCAACAAATGTTACTTCAAACTGTTGCTCAGCGGCTATTTCCTGTAGGAACTGGACTGCATTAAAATCTGAATCCTTTAAAGAAATAATCTGAAACACGTATATGTTAATTATATTTATAAAGCTTTATTACTTGCATAAATTTATTTTACATGAAATCAGTAATTTATAGATTAGTTCATATTTGAAAAAAAAACAAATATAATTAACAGCAGTTTTGTTAGTCCCACTAAAGATGCATTCTCAGGAGTCATGTTTAGTTGAAGTTGAATGTGACTTGAATCAGTTTTTGTTCACATGTTTTAACTGAAGTTGATCTGACAGTGCTGCTCTTTTAAACCAAAACAGTTTGGGGATATGTAATTCATCAATTCCCATTTCCATTTTTTTTTGGATTTGCACATCAATAAATCTCTCTTGTATATAGTTTTGATTGTCTTAATTTTGTTTTTTACTTCAGAAGTGGTTAAAGTAGAAATATTCTATTTCTTTTATTATACATCTCAATGGTTGTTCCTGCACATCTTTATCTTCATAATTATCCTAACGATGGAACAACATGAAAAATAAGACATGTGAGCACTCGTACAGTTGAATGCAAACTGAAAGAAAGTCGTAATTTAAAGGTTCCCACATGGAAATACTTGAAAGATAACGGGTCAACTGAAAAATGATGCATTCTTAAACAAGTTTAAACTGGTCAAACATTTGTCGATCTACAGAAAGTTGATTAACTTTAATTGAGAAACAGAGTTTCTCACTAGGTTCTTCATTCAACTTGTGTAGTTCAACTAAAATTGATCAACTAAACACGACTCGTGAGAACATGTCTTAAGAATATTATGGTGAGAATCCATTTTCACCACAAAGCATGCAACAAAAACAAGATTTTATTAAAAATTATTATATAATAATTGTATGCAAAACACCACTAAAGGGTTGGTATCAAACATATTGTTTAAGAACAAAATTATAATTAACATAATAATCAATATTAACAGAAATATTAAACACACATCACAAGAACCTCAAATACCAAAATGTTAGTAGGTAGCTTTGGTAAATTTAATGATAGAAAAATAAACAAAATAATACTTTATAAATAAATCTAATATTTGATTAGTAATAGATTAGTGAAGTGATTTACAGTAATGACTCAAGTACCTGGAGCTCATCAAGCTTCGGCCCGACCGATGATTTGAGGTTCTTGTGGAATTGTGACACTTTGATGTTGTAAGGTGCCGTGGCAAGTGTTGGGATTTTGACCATCTTCAATGAATCAAACTCACTTTGAGGAACTCTCTGATTTATCTGTGCAGTTTTAACAAAATAAGGTTATTAAAAAAAAAATAAATCTAATGCTACAAATAAATTAATTATAAGTAAAAATAGAAATTACAATTAAAAAAAATATATATGCAATAGAAATCGGTGGGTAAGGCACTCACATTCTACTGGATCTAGGTTCAAGTCAAACTAGAGTAGACTAAATATTTTTATCTATAAATAGTTAAGACTTTTAGGTAATAGGATAACTACCTGTAATCAGCTATATAGGTGATTCTCATGTTACAGGCAGTTTTTCATCCATTAAAACTTTTACTCAATTAATCAAATCCTACTTTATTTTATGCCCACTGCTATAAGTGAAGAAATATAATTTAATATAAATTCTTCATAATTAAATATTAAAAATGAAAATATAAAAGAATGAATTGATTTTATGATTTCTTAAGCTACTAAGCAGGGTAATTATTCCCGCATGACTTTAATTTAATTAGGACTATCATTTGTTGTATGACAGTTGACAGAAACATCAATTTTTATTTTTGCCATCTAGCGGCTAGGTGTGGTAATGAACATTTTTGAAACATTGCTACCTCACACTCGTAAATAGCCTCCTGTATTAAATGTGTTTAATTTTAATCGTGCATTTAGTATATTATTTTTATCAGCATTGAATTATTACTCATACTGCCCGAAAAGTAAAAAATGTTTCTTCCTTTTTTTCCTAGGCTCTCAATAACAAAATCAACAATGGCTACTCCTCCATTATACTTTTAAGAAAATTATATTCAAGTGATTATAATTACCAAGCTGATATTGTCATTACTAAGATCGAGGAGTCATTACTGCGCAATTAAAATTTTAAATTTCTCATGAAAATATGACTTTTGATCTTGATTATTTGTTTTTGTTTTTTTACAATAAAAAGTGTTGGTATTTTAAAATTTTTATAAAACTGACGTAAAATTTATTAAACATTTTTTACTGAAAATTGCCCATAATCTGAGAATCATTCATATATAGAATACTCATGTTTTCATAAAAACATAATTTCAAATTTTCTACGGTGGATGTAGATCAGAGGGGAGGGGAGAAGCAGTACACTAAATTTTTTTTTCCATAACCAGTAAGTTATATTTTACTTACCATAAACATTTCTTTATTCTGTTCATTATAATTATTATTTTTTTTTTTTTATACAGTCACTAAACATGCTGAATCTGTCTAGCGTTATGTACATTCCCGAGACTAAAGCAGCTCTGGTTCTAATCTGGCTTGGGAGGGTTGACATTTATCAGTATATTTATCATTTATGTAGTTGGAGTACATAAGGATGAAATGAATGCACAAGTGCCAAAATACAAGAAACATAAAGAGGCTAAATGACTATATATATTGAAATCAACAATGGCAAAACATTCATTTTTCCCACACAAACAATTCATAAGTAAATCTGGGTATCCCCAGATAGTGAAAAGTAGAACCTATTTGACCTTGTGATTGTAGATGTAAGACATTCCTTTCACATAGCAGTTTATAGGGGTGGGGATTATGCTGATGAATAACATTTCATGAAATTAAACTATAGGAAAAGATTAGAAAGAGGTCCATGGAAGAGGGGAAAAAATATCCCCAAATAATGATGCAAAATTAAAGGATTAAAGGACATACAAGGAATTTAGTGAATGAATAGAAGAAAAGCTTGTAGCATGTCACAGGGATGATATAGAAGATGAGTGGAAGGGGATATGTGAAGTTTTCAGAAGTGTTGCGGAAGATGTCATTGGTAAGAAGCCAAAAAGAGTATATAATGGTTGGTTTGACGAAGAGTGTGGAGATGCAATAAAGGAAAGAAACCCAGCTATGATAAGCTGTATAAATGGATGAACAAGAAAATCTGTGCAGATTTACTCAACAAAGAGAAGAGTAGTCAAGGCCATTTTCAGTAGGAAGAAGAGAGAATATGAAAAGAGAAAGTTGGAGGAACTGCAAGAGGGCTTTTTGGCTAAACAAAGCACAAATTCTATACAGGAGTACGAAATATGTTCTTAGGTCAGATTTTTTCAAAAAACAAGAAAGAAATCTTCTGTTTAATATGAAAAACTTAGTGGAAAGATGGAAGCAGTGCCTTAATGATCTGCTGGATATTACAGGTACAAAACCTGCCTTTGAGTTCGGCAATGAAGACAAAATAGATGAGAATTAAATAGAACCAGGTGAGAAAGAAATAGCTGAAATAATTAATTTGCATGATAATAAAATCCTAGGGATTGACAAGATTAATTTTTATTATCTAATAAAAGAAGCTTCAGAAGCACGGAGGTGAAACCACCATAGTATACATTTCTCAACTGATATGGGAGATATGGATGAGAGAAAGAATGCTAAGTAATGGAGTAAGGTGGTTTTATGCCCAATATTCAAGAAAGGTGATAAGGCAGGTATGTGATAAATATTAAGATAATTGCTTTACTCTTGATAGTTTACAAGATTCTGTCCATCACGATAAATAAAAGAATAATGATCAATCATTAATGTTTTCTAAAATGGAACTACAGTACAATAAAAATTCAGTTGTTTTTTTCCAAATTCATTTTCATATCTTGTAGATTTATTTTGAGCAATTAGTCAATGGGAAATTGTTATTGCTTAAAATAACAAAACATCATTTTATTTTATT
Source organism: Euschistus heros (assembly GCA_003667255.2). NCBI lineage: Eukaryota > Metazoa > Arthropoda > Insecta > Hemiptera > Pentatomidae > Euschistus > Euschistus heros. The sequence goes on from RCWM02000027.1 coordinate 388,281, forward strand.
ATATTCATATATTATCATGGAAGTCAAACCAGGGCTGGGATTACACTTTTGATGATATTAACCTAAGGAATAACAATTAGAAACTTAATTAGAAATTCAAAAAATTATCAATAAAGTATTAAAATAAAAAAATAAAAACCCTGAAATTTAATTGTTTTATAAAATTATGGCAAAACCATTGGCATGATAAAATAATGCTTTGTTGTTTTTATCAAGTCTTATTTCCTTTCGACAGATCCCTCAAAATAAATCTACATGATGTATTCATCCACAGTCAATATAGGCACCTCTTCAATTATTCTATTTTACATTTAACCAAATTAAAACTAGTTACAATAGTAAATGTCCTCATTAAAACACAATACAGCATCATAAGAAGAATGAAAAACAGACAGATGGACTATTTCAGCTATGAAATAAATATATTTATAAATATTATAGTAATAATCATATTACAATAATATATTTAAAATAAAATGAGTAAAAAACTAAATTATGCTAACCTCATCTTCATCATCTAAGCCATAATGAATAGTGTTGCTTTCACAGGGTAGGTCTTTCAGTCTCATCCACATTTTATGTGCTGCTAGCCTCTTGGCAATTTTTTTCGATTTGCCAGTTCCTAAAATAGAAATTTAAAGTAAAAAGAATAATAAAGTATACTATAAATACTAATCAAGTCATGATCAAGTTCAACTTGAATTGAACTATAATCGAAATTAACAGTTGAAATAAATTCGTTATTACTTACAATTAACATATTATTAAAGTGTTTAACACAGTGACTTTAAGTCACTCATCACAAAGAAGAAACAGAAATAAACCATGAAGTTATTCAAGATTCAAAGTTTAGTTAATCTAAAATTTTCTAGATCAAATTCAAATATTAGTTTACTCAGAATATAGGTCGACCTCCGTATTCTATGGAGGCAAATTAAAGAAAAAATACTTGACATTTATTAAGAAAAAAACTCAAATTCTCCCTCACTGGGAAAAACAATAGATCAGGGATATGGCTATCTATAATCTACTGCTTCTGAAGAGGAAACTGTTGTCAAATTTTCGATCTGAGCACCAACAACAGATCTAGAGTGTGTCAAAAAGATCTAACACTTAAAAAATGAAAGCAAAATGTTACTTTTTTCATCTGAACCATTATAGTTCCTAAACAGTAGGTCCTAGCTACAAAAGTTATAAAACAAAAAATATTTTCCATTAGATTTCAGATAAAGAAACTGCCGTCAAATTTTCAATCCGAGCTACAGCAACAGAGCTAGAGCATGTCAAAAAAGCCTCAACACTATAAAAATGGAGATAAAACGTGACTTTTTTCATTCAAACCAATATACAACAGCGACAAATGTTATATAACAAAAAGTATTCTCCATTATATTTCTGACAAGATAGCTATCGTCAAATTTTCGATCCAAACAATACCAACCGAGCTAGAGCATGTTAAAATTTTACATATTTGAGGGTAAAAAAACATTACAATTTTACTTTAATTTGAAATGTTAACAATTATCATTTCCTAAAGATAGTATAGATGGGTCAATATATTTTTATATTAATGAAAATAGTTCATATTTATATATATGGAATTATTTAAAGATTTGCCAGTTCTATGATATTTAGTTAATTAGAAAAATAGTTTCTAATCTCATACATTCATATTCAGCTCTAAAAGCATACAAACATTCATGACATCAACAATTTAAAATCCACATTCCAGCTGGGAAATGGTGTCAAATTTAAAAACATAAGTGGAGCCGAACTCTTACTTTTTTAAATCAAAAGTTGAGCTGTCAATAACACATACTCTACTTAATATATAGAAAGATGGTATAAGAAATCTAATGCAAAACTCATTAAGGCTTTAAAGCGAAATAAGATATAATATCTTTCTTAAGCCTGGGTGAGTACCTACATGTATTTCAATTTCTAGTAATAAATTTGTACATTTGTAAATATGATCAGAATTTCAAATTGCTGATGTTCTTAATTTTGTACGTTTTTAGAACTGAAGATAAAACATTTGAAACTAATTTTGAAAAAAAATCCTAAAACAAAAAAAAGTTATTACTTATGGATACAAGGAAGGGTCTAAAATACTTTTTCACTAATGTTATTTCAGTTAAGGTGAAATTACCTATTTCTTTATGCCGGAATACAAGGCAGGAAATGGTGAACTGTCTTTCATGGGGAAGGCCTTCTTCATTCTCTGTTTCGTAAGCAGGCGGAGGCCATCGCCTTGTCATGCATAACTCTTGCAGAAGACCAATAGGGTTCCCCATCATTCGCTCCTCAACTGCCCCAATGTTGGAGCCTCTGTACAATGCATACTGTTAAAACATTTTATTAAAGAATACGACTATATACACATACAGAAATAAATTAAATATTTAATGCTACTCATGATAATTACTTTTATGATACTTTTTTAAATTTTAACTTTTAAAAATAAATAAATTATAATAATGAATTGATTTATTCATTAAAGGGTTTGGCTATGTTTTAAAATACAAATAGAAAAGCATACATTTATGAATATTTAAAAGCAAATTTGTTTTAGGAAGATTAGGAAAATCATACCTCAATCAATACAACATCAACACAAATCTAAAAAATGTAGTTATGACTGGATTCATTTGACAAAACAGCTTTTTATGTTTGTTTTAATACGACAAACAGTTTTTTTTTTTTATAAAATAAACATTGCTGATTTCAAATTTCAAAAGATTCATTCAACAAATCACTTTGAGTTATATAAAACTCAAGTAAAAATAAATATAAGTAACAAACATTAGCTTTTGGACAATTCAGGTTTTATTGGTTATAATATAATTTGAGATATACACTGTATAAACAAACAAGAAACAGAGGTTTCTAGCATAGAATTTGAGATAAAAATCTAAAACATTTATGTTTTCATATAATGTGGTTAAATTTATTAGTATAGATTTACAATATATATATAAAATAATCTCCTCAGTATTGTGCAATAAAAACATGATAATTTATGCACAAAAAATACACTAAGTACTATTTATAATTAATTAAACCTTTTTAGAATAGAAAAAAAGTATGTAAAAACTGCTCATCCTGTGAGGTAATTTTTGCAGTGAAAAAGGCTGTAATGTCAGAACAATAATATATTTAAACGGATATTGAGTATCATTCTGATGGCACCCTCAACCAAATAAAACTGGCAATAAATTACAACTAAACTTATATCAAATTTCAATGAATAAACAAATCTGAATAAAATAGAAATTTTAAAATAAAACACAAATCTAATTTTTTTATTTTTTTTATTTTTTTTTTTTAAATCAACATTTTGGAATTTAGTAAAAAGAGCCAAACTCTCCCTCTGTTTAGGCCTACCCTAGAATTTTAAGTCCGAATCCCAAATTAAATTTGGGAAGTCATAGAAAGTCATAGATTCATTGAGTAAAAACTATGTACGTCAAAAATGTATAGCCTAAGAAAACTCACAAAACAGCTTCGAATTTAGACTGATTCATGCTATAGGAGGGACATATGTAAAGTGGGAAAATGGGGAGGTATATGTTGAGGCTAAAAACAATCTAATATAAGAAGTATAATGATATTCATTTATTTTTATTTTCATGAATTGTCTTAGGGGAAAGTCTTAAGTTCAGAACTACTTATAGCAACATATAAATATAAATAATTAAAGGTGTTTATTAAGTCAAGTTACGAGACGATTAGAAACAAAATTCCTGATGAATTGAGTTTGCAAAACATGTACTATACACGATTAATCTTTCTGTTAATTAAACATTAGTAAAAGTGAATGAAAAAGTAGAAGGAATATTTGACGTTTTCTTAAAGCTTCCGTTGTTTAACTACCCCTACTTTTACTAAATATTATCTCTATTAACCCTCTGGCAGTCACTTAATTGCTTATCTTGCCAAGAAAAATTTTTAAAAGAAAAAAAAAACAGTAAAATCCATTTAAAAGAGGTCAAATAAGAAATTGATATAAAAACAAAAAAAAGTATTTTAAAATATTTAAAAAAAAATTTGATTATCCACAATAAACCTAAAAATAACAATAAACATTTAAAGAACCTTAATTCACAGAGGATAGACAAACAATACTGTTTAAGGATGGACTATATCACAATAGGAATAACACAAACTAATCTAGACCACAATCATATAAAATAAAGTTTGAGACCACAATTTGGGTAAGAAGAGAAAATTATTAACAAAGCCAACACGTTGGCTTAGGATGGGCTAAAAACAGAGGCTGGTTAATGCAACCAAAGATTGAAAAACTTGTGCTATACATGAATAATCTTTCTGCTAGCTAAACTTTAAAAAACTTTTATTTTTAGCACAATTTTTACAAGCCAGGGCATCCTAATATAAAGGATTATACCTTATCGACTTCAGAACTATTTACCAGGACTACTCAGGTGTAAATGCATTTGTTATTTTATGAATATTATTTAAAAAAAAAAAAAATGACAATTTTTTTTTATACAAAGTTTTCTATGAATATTAGCTAATAAAATAAAGAAAAATCCTTACTAACAATAAACAGAATCTTGATGAATAAAAATGCATTAAATGTGAGAAAGTCTATCCAAACTTTTGGCCTGCAGTGTATCCACAAAAATTATTTTTCACTGGTTGACAGGGACTGCTTAGCTTAATAAAACGTAAAAAAAAAAAATATTCACAACAAATAAAAAAATAAATAAATTTACACAAAAAAGTTACAAATAAATGAACATACACTTATTTTATACATTAATTTGTAAAATATACATGAACTTCAAAATTTTATAGTATAAACAATATTTTAGATTTCTATAAAAGTTATTACAGAGAAATTATTTGGAAATGACCCATTAGTGATTATTAAAAGTGGGAAAATGGGGAGGTATATGTTGAGGCTAAAAACAATCTAATAGAAGAAGTATAATGATATTCATTTATTTTTATTTTCATGATTTGTCTTAGGGGAAAGTCTTAAGTTCAGAACTACTTATAGCAACATATAAATATAAATAATTAAAGGTGTTTATTAAGTCAAGTTACGAGACGATTAGAAACAAAATTCCTGATGAATTGAGTTTGCAAAACGTGTACTATACATGAATAATCTTTCTGCTAGCTAAACTTTAATACAAGTGAATGAAAAAGTAGAAGGAATTTCACTTTTAATTATAATAAAATAGAAACATTTCATGCTTTCTAAAAGCTTCAGTTGTTTAACTAAACCTACTTTTAATAAATATTATCTCTATTACCCCTCAGGCAGTCACTTAATTGCTTTCTTGGCAAGATAATTTTTAAAGAAAAAAAATTTCCCAGTAAAATCTCTTTGTAAGAGATCAAATAAGACATTGATACAACCTTCTCAATCGCTCAGAATATCTCAGTGATTGTGAAATATTGGCAAGGAACCAACAAACACGTCAGAAAAAGCCTGAAATTTGTCAAAACACTTACAAAGGAAAGGTATCTCAAGGGATACCATGCCAAGAAACAGGTTAAGAACATTTCATGCTCCAAGCTAAAATATTTCAGGCGGAGTGCATCTGATTGAGTCAGGAAGGTACCTTGTAGTCCTCATAAAACAATTAGGGACTTTTTCACAACAGAGATCTAATAATTTTGAGTATTTATCAGTCACCAGTCGCCATATATCCCGGCAACTTGCAGGTAATCTGCAAAATAGATTGACTGCCGGAGGGTAAAAAAAGATAAAGTAAAGCAATAAAATAATATTTCATAACAATGTTTAACTCACAGGCTATCCGGATTTGAGGTCGGGCTAGAGATATCCATAGGTTCTGTATTTCCCGTGATCTTATCTAGAATCGCCTTCGCAGCAGCATGCTTTGCTTCTTTCTTAGATCTACCGGTGCCCATAGCAGCAAATCTACTAGATCCTAGAATTATAAAAAAGATATTTGAAAAAAATTCCTTCCATTTTAGATTAGAACGCTAAGAATGGATGGCAATTACATAAGAGTGCAGACCGATGACCTTAAAGGAGGTGGTAAAATAAGCTACAGTATAGCTAACAACACAATATTTAATTAAATCAAAAATTATTAATCACATAAAGTAAATTAAACACTGCATATTTTCTGATAGACAATGACTACACTCTTAGTTTTGCCATTTATAAATACACTGTAGGCCAAAAGTTTGGATTAAACATTAAAAAAACAAATACATGGTAACAAAAATTCTAAATTTATATAATTCTTGGATCAGGTGACACAATACAAAATAAAAAACTGTAAATAATGAAAATCAATTAAAAATAACAATTTATAGCAAATTATAAATGTAATATCTAAACTGCTTATTCATAAAAACAAACATCTTTTATTTTTAGCACAATTTTTACAAGCCAGGGCATCCTAATATAAAGGATTATACCTTATCGACTTCAGAACTATTTACCAGGACTACTCAGGTGTAAATGCATTTGTTATTTTATGAATAATATTATTTAAAAAAAAAAAAAATGACAATTTTTTTTATACAAAGTCTTGTATGAATATTAGCTAATAAAATAAAGAAAAATCCTTACTAACAATAAACAGAATCTTGATGAATAAAAATGCATTAAATGTGAGAAAGTCTATCCAAACTTTTGGCCTGCAGTGTATCCACAAAAATTATTTTTCACTGGTTGACAGGGACTGCTTAGCTTAATAAAAAAAAATATTCACAACAAATAAAAAAATAAATAAATTTACACAAAAAAGTTACAAATAAATGAACATACACTTATTTTATACATTAATTTGTAAAATATACATGAACTTCAAAATTTTATAGTATAAACAATATTTTAGATTTCTATAAAAGTTATTACAGAGAAATTATTTGGAAATGACCCATTAGTGGTTTATTGAAAAAATATTACAATATTATCACCATTTTGTAACTATGAAACTTGACCCAGCTTAGAAAGAATGTATGCATTAATATAAGAAGAAAAAACTGAAATTACAACTAACAAAAGGAGAATCATGAAAATATTTTTTACAAGTCCTTTTTTTCTTTCTTTCAAATTTAAGGAAAAATTGGCTCCAGTATTTCTATGTCATTATAATTATAATATAAATTTCTTTATCAGCTCTGTTTGAGATAAGTAAATTTCACAGGTATAAATAATTTGTTAATTATAAATTAATTAATTAAAGTAACTAAATTAATCAAAATTAATATTAAAATTAAAGATTTTATTTTTTTAAAAATCTTGATTATATAGAATAAACCTCTACTCCCTTAAATTTTCACAATCTACTTAAAAATAAAAAGAACATTAAACATTTAGAGAACCTTAATTCACAGAGGATGGACAAACAATACTGTTTTCTTGGACAATATCAGAATGGGAATAACACAAACTAATCTAGACCACAATAATATAAAATTAAGTTTGAGACCACAATTTGGATAAGAAGAGAAAATTATCAACAAAGGTAACACGATCTAGAATGGGCTAAAAACAGAGGCTGGTTAATGCAACCAAAGATCTTCATATCAAATTGAGAAAAAATAAATAATTAATTTATGTATTACTTTCAATATAAGTTCTCAATTTTTGAGACTTGTGAAATTTTCGGCACTTATATATAAGATACAGAGAATAAGCCTCGGCAATTTTAATTATAAATCCCTGAATAAAATATAATATTTTAGCTATTCTATTCCACATCACTAGGTTAATGGTTTCCATTTTTAATTTTTGATAATAGGATTTATCTTATTGAATTGAGAACTAGTTCATATAGATAAAATATGAAAAGGTTTAAATTTAATGAAAATATGACCCATTATTCTCTACTAACTAGGGTTCCGAGGGGCCAATTTTTTAAATAAGATGTTCATTAATTTTTAGACCACAATTTTTTTTTTATTCTATATGTATAATAGAATATAAATGTATAATATAAAAAAAAAAAATACTTGTACAGGGAATTAAAAGAAAAAATGTTACGGACAACAATTTTTATTACATACGTAGAAAATACACTTCTTTTCAATTCTTTTCCTACACTGTTTCTTTTCCGATTTTGATTCTCATTCTGCAGAAATAAGCTCTCAATATTCTTCTACTGTTTTAATAGTTTATTCAGCAATGGCTGGGAAATATTCAAAGTTATAGCAGCTTTATGCTTTCTTATTCTGATATATAGGCGATCGTACGATTTTAAGATTTCCATCTTTTCAGATAAACTCAAGTTGTTTTGATGGCCCTGTCATTAAAAAAAAAAAAAAAAAAAAAAAAAAAAAAAAAAAAAAAAAAATCACTCGAAAAACAAAAAAGATGGTCCGAACACTTCTGAGGACGAAATCATACAGAGCTGAGCTAGTAAAGTTATTTTCTTAGAAGTTGAGAGAAGGAGATGTTATATTGTACATTCTTAGAGAAAGGGAAGTTCTTGGAAAGAATTAATCCAGCTCCAGCCGTCTCTCTTCCGACAAAAAAACAAAAAGCCAAAATTCTGAGATTTTGAGAATGATCACAATAAACGGGAAAATGGTAATGTTTGGGCCCATTTCAAGCCATTATGATCACACAAAGTGGTTGATAACATTAACCGTTACCACATTATGCGGCGTCTTCTGTATGTAGGATACTAATGAATGAAAAAACATGGCAAGCTGGTATCCTACGAATTTATACAGTAATCCTATGTATTAATACAATTCATATTCTAATGTTCTAATGTTTCTAAGTCTTTCTACAAAACGCCTACTTGCCTGTTTGCCTACAAAACAAAATTATTCACTCAGTTGAGCTTTAGTGTCCATTTAAATAGGAAAACGCCAATAATAGCAGAATTATTTCACTATAGACAATGAGAACTGATATAAAAAAAAAAATTAAAAAAATGCTTACCAAAAAACAAACTAAAAATACTGATTTTTTCTCTAAATGAAAATTTAATGAATATGTACGTACAATCATTCTTATGAATTTTTATGTATTATACTTTAATAAATGTATAAAAAACATTTGTTTGTTAATTGTTTTCTGAACAGTCTTTTTAATTAGTTGATATAATTTCATAATTCGATTATCCGCAGTTTTTTATTATCCGTGAACCCCATACCCATCATTACTCCAGAAAAAAGGAGTTTTACTGTAAAAGATAAGAAAATACTAATTCCCAGGAGAATAGTTTGAAATTATTTTTATCATAAAGGAATTTTACTGTAAAAGATAAGAAAATACTAATTCCTAGGAGAATAGATTGAAATTATTTTTATCATGAAAAAAAGTATATATGGGTCATTCTCATAGGAACTTGCAAATCCAGAGGATTTTTCATCGCTATATTTTGGGTTAAAATTTCTGAAAAATCTTAAAATGTTCCTTTTGATCTTTTCTTTTAGGTCCATATTATAAATTTAAGTAAATGACATTAAATAAGTAAATAAAATATTAGAACATTAAAATAGTCGTTCCCTCACCATGTAGAGTTCCGAACTTGGTAACTTTCATGACTTCGATAGAAAAAACGAATTTTAAAATGCAAAATTTTTTGTCTTCACGAGACAATTAATATATGTGCCTACCATAATATACCGATTATGTTACAAATATTATGCTTTTACTTGGAAAAACTCTGAACAGAATATGTGTCCAGACAATTTGCGTCATTCCCTCACGTGCTTACAATTTTAACTATATAAGAAACTTGGAGAATTTTGGGAACAAAGAGGGGGTGGTCCTCGAATCACTTGACTTCACACTGACGAAGCAAATCCGTTATTTACCGAAACCTTTCAGTTGTATTCCAGATATTGTAGAGTGAGTCAGGAAAAAACGGACCGTATTTTTTTGCCAGTCATTCCCCCGCTAGCACTCATAAAGTAAGTGTACAATTATTTATATTCTTCGTAATTATTTTATTAATCACCAAGGGTGAAGCTTTATGAATATAGTTTTATTTTAAAAAACAGAATATGTAGTGAAAAGTAATTCAACTATTTATTGTATTTTGTCATTCCCTCACATGTAATTCCCTTGTTGAGTAACAAGCGAGGGAATTACGCGTGTGTGAGGGAATGATTCTGTAACAGCTAGACACATGAAATTACAAAATGAAAAATACAGAAGAAAAAAAAAAAAAAGGACAAGTGAAAAATGTATCCCAAATGTCTAATTGAGATAAAAGGGCTAAAAGAAACCAGCAGAAGGAAAACACTCGAGCATTTTGAGAACGAAAAAAAAAAGATGTTGCTATGGAAGAAAACATCCAAACCACTACAGTTCCAACTCCATCGATGCCTCACCAGGTGTCCTCTGGCAGAAAAAAAGTTAAGGAAGTACAAAAGCAAAGTTGTACGATAAAACCGTAAATTGAAACCAGAATTGATCTCCTCACGAAAAAATTTGATGCTCAAAGAAAACAAATTGAAAGAATGAAGAGGAAATCAGAAGTCACCATCATAAATGACTCTCCAGGAAAAATTGTCAATGAAGTTATGAAAGAAAGTAATCACGCTGAAGTGCGAAGAAGGCTGCTCTTTGGGGAAATGATACAAGAACAGTTGAAACAAGCATGTAATATCACGATGAACCAAAAGAGATTTTGTGAAGATTATCATCGGAAACGGTAAAAGATTGAGAAAATACAGTCTCCTACAAAAATTCCATATTTTTTGTTCCTCAAACTTATAGGCACTGGAAAAATGGCCCAAATGATAGGCTAATAAGGAGCATTATAAGAAAAGTAAATGAGGAAGTTATAAATGTTTTAGGACAGAACGAGAAATCAAGATTAAACAAATACAAAATGCTGCTTCTTGGAGATTTAAAAGACCTCTATTACAAACTCATTCAAAATAGTTCCTATAAATTAACCTACTCTTAATAAAAGGTGTCATGCTTTTTGGGTCATTCCTCCAAATATAACAAAAAGAGACACAAGTTTATATCATTTACATGCAAATTTCGAATTGCTGCTGGCAATCAAAACCATTGATTGAACTGATCCAAGAATTAGAAAATACCATGCTCAAGTTCCTTAGACATGAAGGCAACATCTATTATCAAAAGAAAGCCACAATAGTCCAGTAAAATAAGGGTTTGGTGAAGAAAAAACTGCGAAACTTTTATTTCAAAAGTTTCTCAACGGATCTTTATGTTTTTTGGGGTGCTGAATCCGAATCTGAAGTTTGCTACCATGGCAACCATCGGCTTCATATTCAAAATCGCAAAAAAACCCGTTATTTTTGTTTTTTTATCTATAACACGAAAACGAAGTTTTTTTTTCGAAAGTCTTCAAATATTAATTGTAGCAGGAACTAGTACCCACATAATGAAAAAAAGAAATCCGAAATCGGTTATTGGGAAAAAATGGAGAAATTGGCGAACTTGCTATCAGTCCCACAGATCCGCGAAAACATGTTTGTGGTACTCTTTTGGCTATAACTCTGAAACTATTTGTCCGATATAACATTACTTTTTTTCATCTTAAAGCTGATTAAATTTACTATAAGAATCTATAAATGAAGTTTTAATCAAACCCCGTAAAATGTACATGGCAGCCGGCTAATAAAAACGTACTGTTATAAAATTCAAGTGTTTTTTGGCACATTTGTCGCTCTAACTCCTCAAATATTTGTTCGATCCCAAATTTCTTTTTTCTATCTCAAAGCTGATTAAATTCGCTATCAGAGGCTATATATGTAAATTATATTAAATCCCGTAAACCACCCAAGCTAGCACGCTAAATGTGTATGTTGCTGATATGGTCTTTGATGTCATAAATTTATATTATTCTAATGATACAAATTTTTTCATAAGTTTATTTGCAAATTTTGAAAAATGGAATATTTCAACTCAGATTGCACGTTTCAGTGAGAATGGCACATATGTAGATGAAGTCGGTAGGAAGGTTTTAATAATCTTTTCTTATCAGAAATAGCTGAAATGTAGTGTTAATTTTTTCAAAACCTAGAATCCTAGGAGAGCATTGCCTAAGGTGAAGTGCATGTTATCACAAGTGACTATGGCAGATCAACCTTCCTATTTGAAGGTTAGTAATTCAAGAAAATAAAAGCAATTCAAATGTCCAAGGCATACATCTAATAATAAACCACTAAAGTAACCATAACTTTTTGACCAATGTGAGGAGGAGGCACTGTTAAGAACTACTCTCTCTCGTGCCAATCAGGCCAGGTACTACTTAAATCGTAAATAAACTTGCTGTATTTGAAAGGTTTGAATAAAGGAATAAAAAAGAGAAAAAAAATATTATAATTAAAATTTGCTTATCAATGATTGTAGATTCAAAGGGCCCAAAACATTTAATTTTAGAAACGAGAAATAAGGTAAATCATAAATATGAATAATTACTTAAATATAAACAATTTACAACTTACAAGATATGTTAGTAATACCTCATCAAAATTGGAGTGTGTATCACTTAAAAAAAAAAATTTAACACATAAGTTCTTGGTCTTAATTAGATTAAAAAAAATTTTAAGGGGAATTTCGAGTGGAAAGCTAATAAGGTAAACTCTCTCTTATCAGGCATTATATTAACCTACACGGTTAAAATTTATTAAAAAAATTAATACATATCCGTACCAAATAAAATGAAATTTTGTACATTAAAATAATACCTAATTAATTAATAGTTTATCTGTAGCCTCAATTGCATATTTAGGGGTAATTATACGTAACTGATCGTTTTGTGATACATACTGCAATAAATAAAACAGTAATACAACATTTGATTACATACATACAAATGTACTTAATAATAATATCACATCAATAATTCATTATAATTTGTTTAAAAAAAAAAAAAATTACTAAAAAGGTTTTCTATAAAAGAAAATAAGACTATCATGATGATACACAATTTCCTCTTACTGTGTACATACCGTAACCATCATATTTTTCATGGAAAACCTAACCTAAAAACAATTTTTTTATCATCAATATTTTTCTTAAACTTCACACTGCTTACATGGTAGAAGAGAATTTTTTTTTTTTTAATTTTATGTTTTCCTAATTATAATTGATGCTTTCCGCTATCCGGAGTTTTCCCTAATCTGGCCAAATGTCAGTCACAGTAAGTCTGGATAAAGGGAGTCTACAGTATAATGACTAAACAGTCATTGAAAAATCAAAGATATTTATTAAAGATTGCCTTCAAAAGGCTTGCATCAGATAGATCGGACTCTTATGTAAGATTACAAAATGTGCAGTGCTAACCTATAGTTTCTCCTACGGAGACTGTATACCTAAAAGTGGGTTCATGAATAGCTCCTTCCACCTGAACTAGTTCATATTTCGGAGTTGTCCCTCTTCTAGAGAGCAGCTCTTGCAGCATTGACACAGGCGTTTTGGTAGGCATCGCCTGCAGCTCCTAAAAAAGATTAAATAGATAAATAAATAAAACATATAATAATTAATACATTAAAATATTTAAGGTTTTTTTAAAAATTATTATTGAGAAAAGATGTGGTGTCTAAGTTGACTAACTAGGAATAATAAATAACTGAAGCCATGAATTGAAGAGGATATATTAAAAAATTTAAATTAACCACTTCTATTTTCAAGAGCAAAATAAAGTAATTTAACTCTTTTATCAGCAGGAAGATCATGTTCAAACAAGAAATCTGGATTGTGAACATAATGAAATGATGAATGATGAAAGGATTGTGAACATAATGAAATTCATAATAATGGACAAGCTATCTTTATAATAACTGTACAAAAGATATATCAAACATCTCATTTACTTCATCGAAAAATACAGTAAAACTGTTAAGACTGGAACCACTGTCAGCAAAAAAAAAGAAAGAAAAAAAGTAAATGATCATCCTTAACATTTTATCAATAGATAATCATGAAAATATTAAAATCAAACATCATTAACTAAATGATGAACTAACAGTTTAGGCAAGTGGCATACCTTCCCCCAACCCCCCCCCCCCTGTTCATTGATGACCAACAAGTCCAACAAGCTGAAACTATAACTTAACTAGGACTAACCTTCAATAGACTAAAGATTTTGTACTCACTTTTGTGATACAAATCAAAACTTCCAATGTTACAAAGACATGTGTACACCTAGTTACTGAAACCCATCTTTTATACATATATAAAATAAATACAAATTTATGTTGCTGCCAAAAAGTTAAACATCTCCATACATTAGCAGTTTCAGTCATAGGTTTTGCATATGATACAATATACTCCACCAAGACCTCGACTTTTCGAAAATCTGTTCTTTCATTAACTAATCCTACAGACTATTCTACAACAAAATGGCAGGACACACCAAACCCCTAATACAGGGCAGGGTTTACTATAAACATTCTCCACAATCCTCGACGATGACTCGAAAGGACATGGATGAGGGACTTGTCATAATTTTTATTTATTTTTTTTCTGTTCCATTACTACAAACTATCAGGTCAAGAGAAATCTCCACTGGGTGATAACCCATCTGTCATGCCTATCGATCCACACATTATATACATCTGCTGGTTGTGCCATTGGCACAGGTGTAGATTAAAAAATGTAAGTGAAAAAAATAAATATATTTTAAAAAATAGAATCAATTATTATTAAAAATGAAATGATTATTATTATTAGTTGAAAACCTCAACAAACTGTTTATTTATTAAAACTTAAATAAATTAAACAAGATATTTTATACAAGCACAACCTCATTCAGTAAATTGAAATAACAAGAAATAATCATGAACTGATTCAGAATCGGTCACACAGCCAATAACAGTCACCTGATGAAATGCCTGGAACTAACAATATGTTAAACATTTAACACAGACCATTGACAGTGGAACATTTAGTTACAACATGCATACAATAATCTGAGACAATAACTAAACAAAATGTAATTAGGAATTGATGAATCATTTTCCCACTTCTAAAATATTTAATTAATAATAACATTAGTTCCAAAAGTTACAACATTCCTCTTCAGTTATAAAAAAAATCGAATCTAATCTTCCAATAAACTAAAACTAAATATTATAGAAATGGTAAATAATTCAATTCCTGATTGTATTGCTTTTTTGATAATTTCATGTGAATATCAACAAACACACAATACACCATCTAGTATAGACAATGTATTTCAACAAGATGAAGAGCAATCCGAAAAATGTTTATGATAACTTGTTAATTTGTTTCTACTGATCTGTTTGTACTTATTGACAAATGACACATGTAGGTTGATTATTATTATAAAATAAAAAAGAAATAAACTATTTACTTCAACTGTTAAGTGTTGATATAATTAACTAGCATAGAAATTTTAACATCACATCATAACATCAAACAAATTGCAACTATGTAACAGAAAATATTAAAAGTATGTTATTTATACTTTTATTTTACTACTTTATTTTTTTTTTGAAAAGGGCTTACCATTTTAATAACCTCTTTTTAATAGTTTATTGGTTGATGGTTTGTGAAAGTTGATAAATAAGTGCCCACAAGCACCAAAAGACTGACCAAAACAAAGGTATTACATAATAACCTTTGAACTCATAACTTTCAAACACATTTGTAAACAAAAGTTCTCTAAAATATTAAATTAGTAATGAGCCTCAACATCACAGTATTATTATCAAATGAGCAATCCACCACAGAGACTTTAGTAAATACCAGGTCTGATTTAAAAATTATAAATTAACTTGTAATAAATAATTTGAAGATAATTAGAATTATATGTTTACTTTATAAGGTAGTGCAACTAAAAAGGTTAGCTCGTTAGCTTGTTCACAGTGAAACATAAATTGCAAAAGTAAAACAGCAACTTAAAACCAATAAATTAATGGGCAAAAAATCCAGACACATGTTGCATATTGATGATTACCTTCAACAATATTTTAAATTTATATAACCATAATCCTTGTGGTATTTAAAAAGAAATTTATATTCCGATAATTAGATTGAACCAAGTTTCATTTTTTGTAAGATTTGTCCAGTTTTGATACTAAAAAGTTCAATAATTGTTAAGAAATTTAATTACTTTCTGCACCACGATCGGTAAAGAAAGAAGAAAGCGGCAGCGGGTCATTTTAGATCCAATATTATTATTAGCTGAAAACCTCAACAAACTGTTTTATTTTTTATATTTAAAGTTAATTGATTTAGTATGTGGATAGGTGATGTTTAAGAAATTATATTTTCATTTCAATGCTTAAATTTTATAAATTCATCATTTTAAAATTTTTTTTAAAAATTTATCTACATTGTCTTACATTATATTTTTATTAGTTATGAATCACCCACACAACTTACAAATTCACGTTCTTTTGTTGCTGTTGAATGTTTATTATACACAAGTTGTTTGTATATGTCACACTAGGTAAAATAGTTATTGTCATGACGCAAGGAAAGAAAACATTGACAACGTTTTGGTGACAACAGGAGAGAAGAAAAACCATCTTTTGGATCTTATTAGACCCCGGATAGCAGAGGAGATATCTACTACCAGAAAATATGTACTGGTAAATAAAAGAGGCACTGTCCGCAGTCCGTCTTAATAGACCAAACTGTGTTTTTGTCCACAAAATGAATATTTACATTTGCACATTTGTTTAAAGTTTTAGAAGAAAATTATTTTACTTTAAAAAAAGACCTAATTGAGGAATACTTAGAACGATACACCCCGAAATAAAAATAAGAGAATTCATCATTATTTATAAAAAAAATTATAACTGAGAAATTAAAGATTTCATATTTTATTTTAATTTAAAAAACACTACTTGAAAAGCTTGAAGAGCATAGCTCCACTTTAGGCAAATTTAGTTTTAGTGGTCCATTTTTTATAAAAATCTATAGACCCAGGAACATTTTTCACTGTATTAGAGCAAAAAGGACTCTATATTAGTCATAAAAAAAGTCATACTTAACTGTACTTTTGGTGAAGAACAATGTTTGGAGCATCCTAAAAATAATTTTTTTTAAATTTTATTTTATTTAATTTAAAAAGGTGAAGCTGGGAACTTATTGCTGCAAATCCCTCGATTGTTGATAATATAAAACAAATAAACATTTTTGCCCAGGATTTAAAAATATATACCCTTATTAATATCATGTAGTGGGTTTAGTAACAAATAACATTTGATAAATGACACATGGAACTTATTATTTTAAAAAACAAACACACCATCACAGGCCAACGCTAAGCTAATCACATATAGAATTCAAGTTAAGAATTTGAAATACAGATGCATGATAACATTTTTTGGCCAGCGTTTGAATGTAGCGACTAACAAATGATTTGTTTAAGGCTTTAAAGAATAAGAACTATCAGTAAATACTTGTGTTTGAAATTGGTGAACTTATAAAAGTAAGTAATTGACTTTGATTATAGTTGTTTTTTCAAAGGAACCGTATTTGATTTCAGTTTTGATCTCATTAACAAAATACAGTAATTAAGTGGATTATTCCTATGAAAAAAATAAAAATAAAAATACAATTCAAATGTTAGTTCTCAAAATTTATAAAGCATCCACAATATGGATTAAGACTTGAAAATTTAAAATATAAAAATATATATATATATATATATATATATATATATATATATATATATATATATATATATATATATACATTTGGCTGCTATTGACTACTATATGAGTCCGGCTTGTTTGACGCCAGGCTTATTCTATCTCATATTGTAGTTCTTTTACTATTGCCATCTATGGACTGTTTATAGAAGCTGCAGTGCCTCTAATAGCAAATAGATGGCATACAACTCCACTTTCGTCAATTTCAGGAACCTTCTGGGTATCTGCTTCGACCCTTTTTACTGCCATGTACTGTTTTTCTCTTTACCTGAAATTTAACTTGCATATCCTTCAGTATATTTTCTACTTTTGCAGTGAATAGTTAAGTGAGTTGATATGCCTAACAAATTTTACTCTGATGAAGAATTATTAGATCTTCTGGCGGGTGCAAGTGAATGTGAAGAATCTTCTTCAGGATTTTTTTTATCAATCCGGTAATGTATCTATTAAAGAAATGATGGAAACTAGAGGAATATCAAATAGAAGAGAAAAGGAGGATGGGATACATGAATAGAAAATGTAGAATAAATAAAGAAAACGAAAACGCTAACCATAAAAAGTATGCCATTCACGGGGCACTACACTGCCTAGACTATCCCACACCACTGTATCCTCCCATCGCACGTGCATGCCGCAGCCAAAGGGTTAAAACTCAATGAGAAATGAAACATCCTCTTTATAAATGTTGTTGTATACAAAGGTATAATATTATGGAACTTAAAATACAACAAAATTTTTTTTAACAAATGGGAGTAATGATTTTTTACTTCTTTCGACCTTAAGACAGCTAAAGGACAAAAACAAGGCATTTTTTAACAAGCGCTCCACTTTTATGTGACCTGACATAATAGATTTCTACATTCTACAAAATATTTATTCAATACTTTTTGATTCGAAATTGCATCTAAACAAAAAAGTAATACCATATATACTATCCATAATGAGAAAAGTATATTTTACTATTAAGTAGGATATAGGAAGAAGATAATCAGGAAGTCGGTCAGGAAGAAAGAAACATGTCCCAGTAAAAAAGAAACTATAATAGAGTGCCAACATTTTCGACCTGCCTTACAGGTCTTCTTCAGGACCACCGAGCGACACAGGAAAGGAGACAAACAATGACCACACTAGATTCTTGTTATTGGCCCAGAAGTTTACGATCCATAATGATAAAGGTATAGTTGACTGTTAAGTAGGGTATAGGGGATTTTCAAATTTTATTAATTAATTAATCCATTAAAATGTGACATAATTGAAATACTACAGATGGTAGTTCTGCATTATAAATATTTCAACCTATCATTTCATTAAATTGAAGTTAAAGTTCCATTCAGATGCAAGTATTTACAAACAACATGTATTAGGCTTGAAAAAAATCAAAAAATCTTCATATACATGTTTTAACATATATAAACATTAGAATGAAATTTATTAGATACAAATTGATAGCTATCTAATAAATTTAATAAATAACTATTTAAAAGAATGAATATTATAAAAAGTGATTTAACTACAAATTAAATTAAAAACATGCTAAATTGAAACTGTATATCATGGGCCTACATGTACAGGAGAGGAGACAAACGATGACTACACTTGATTCTTGTTATTGACCCAGAATTTTACGATCCGTAATGATAAAAGTATAGTAGCTGACTGTTAAGTAGGATATAAGAAGAACATAACCAGACCAGGGGTTCAGTCAGGAAGAAATAAAAATGTCCAAGTAAACATACTTTAATATATAAGTTAACATACTGTCTTTATTATAGTTTTTTGGATGAACGTGTTTATTTCTTCCCGACAGCATTCCTGATTATCTCCTTCTTATATCATATATATGTAATAAATCAAATGTGAATAAAATTAATTGATTGAAAACATCCATTAAAATGTGGTATGATTGGAATACTACAGATGGTAGTTCTGCATTATAAATATTTCAACCCATCATTTCATTAAATTGAAGTTTAAGTTCCATTCAGATGCAAGTATTTCAAAACAAAACGTATTAGATATGAAAAAAATAAAAAAATCTTCATATACAAGTTTTAACATATATAAACATTAGAATGAAATTTATTAGATACAAATTGATAGCTATCTAATAAATTTAATAAATAACTATTTAAAATAATGAATATTATAAAAAATGATTTAACAACCAATTAAATTTAAAACATTCTAAATTGGAACTGTATATCATGGGGTAACATGTAAAGCAAACAAATTATTTATTTTCTTCTTTTCTTGAAAATAAATAGAAGTTTCTACCAGTGAAACATACCATATTTTTATTGAATACAAACCATAAGTCATACATTTAGTTACTTTTTTTTGTTATAGTTTGGTAATGAAATTAAGCAATTTTACCTAGTGAAAAAGCTGAAAATTTTGAATAAGATTGTTTCACTTTAAACTCCATGATATATAAAGTCAACAACTAAGTAAATTATTGATCTAAACGAGATTGTACAATCAGTTATGAAATTAAAAAAATATATTAATAAACCAGAAGCCCAAATCTTGCCAAGAAACTTACTGACAGGACTTCAAGGTAACTATGCTATTTTTGTAACTTAAGTTTATTATTGATTTTTCAATCATTCCAGAAAATTAAAATTTAAATATCAGTTGTTCTTGCATCAAGCAAACATACATTACTTAGAACATGATATAGAAACAGCACAAATATTTGTAAGAAGTAATGCTAATAAAGAAACTATTTATGTTTATATATCCTTTTCAAGTAAGTCAATGCTTAATAACATACCATAAGTAACATATCCTTTTTCAAGTAAGTAAACAATCTTAGTTGATCTAGTGAATACAACATAAATAAATTCTGATTGTCAGGGAGGTGGTAGAGGACTGTAAAGATTCCATTTAATGGTGTCTGTATCGTGATAGGATCACATGAGTCATAATTCTCCACACATATGAGTCATCATTGTCCATATTTGAAATTTAATTGTTAACATCGAATAAAATGGTATAATATGAAACGATTTTTTTTCCCATAAAATAATTTTAAATAATAAAATAAAGCAATTTCGAGTCTAGTTTTGAGATTTTGTGGAAAAACTGTTAAAAAAGAAAAGAAAATTAATATAGGATTAGACTAATTATTTTAGGAATTTATGCATCAAAAGTAATTTTATTTTTGTATCAAAACCGCCTACTGAAATATATCTTATGTTATTTTTAGCAAATCCAAATAAATCTGTCGAATCCAAGTGCTTCCATTTTAAATTAAACTGATTAATTGTTAGGATATGTGAAACAGAGTTTATATATTTTTTGTAATTTGCAGGAAAATATTATTTTCATTAGAACATGCTCAATTTTTGTGATCAAAAAAGGGAAAGGATATACGTTAACATGGGCAATCAACCACTAAATGAAAAAAACAGAATGTAACCGGAACTACAATTAAATATGCAAATTATTCATTTCAAACTATTATTATACAAATTCCAATAAAGGTTATATTGTTTACCCTTTTTGCAGCCTCTTCAAGAGGAATGGGCTCCGGAGGCTGTATTCTGGTATTATGAGTGTTACTTCTCATCCTAGTACGTCCACCTCGAATCGATGGAGTATGTCTTGACAATCCCACATGTCCCAATAAACTTTCTTCAATTTTCAAATTCTATAATAACAGAAAATTAAATAACTCTTGTAGAAATAATTAATGCCTATTTTTTGTTTGTTTTAATTTTTAAAACAAAATACAGTACAAGTATTAAGGGTCCTGCATATACCATTTACACCACGGTCGTGCATATACCATTTACATTAATTGTCAGTGATTATTGCAAACTTCAATTGCAATGAATGGATTTCCAATAGTTATGGGACCATAAATTCTCTATCACAATATAACTTCTGTTATTTATACAGTGGTAAGTAAAGTCTCATATCTTACTTAAATCTTTTATTTGTATGTGCTGTTTTCATGCATTTTTTAAATTCTAACTGGTTGTAAGAAACAAAACATCTGTGTTAGAGGTAAGATCAATAAAAAATGAATGAATACTACACCAATTTATTAGTTATTCATAAATTATTTCTACAGGTTAAGCATGGCACAATTTTCCAAATGAAATAAACCTCCAAGGTTTAAAAATATGGTTCTTCCATAAAGGAACTTTTCAAGAACAAACTAAAAAGTTGTGTTTTAAAAGTCAAGATTTGATACACTAAATGCCTTCTGGGAACTCATTTCATTTAAGAATAGAAGCTTTTATGAAGATAGAGTTAGAATACTTGTTTTGATAAATTAATTAGAGCATATCAAATACTTTGTTATTAATGTTATCACAAAAAATTAACAATCCATTAGATAACCTGGTATTCAGAAGAAATTTAATGTGTTTTCTTATATAGTATTCAGTTCGCATTGTAATATGGTTATCTAGGATTCTATGAATAAAACATTCTTTTGACAATCAATCATTATGACTTCAAATTAACATTTTTCATCAGAATCAACATACTACAATCCCTTGAGTGAGTCCCATTGTTTAACTTTCTTAAATACTAAACATTTATCCTGTCTGAAGGCTCGAGCGAAAAAACTATATCTTTGCTTTATTTTTTCTATGATTCCTAAAAATTATTATAAACTGCCAACCATCAAACACTTCATAATAATATTAATTAAGAATATGAAACATCATATTAATTAAATAGAATTAAAATTTAGCTCTTTTATTCTATTCTTTTAACTGATACTTTGCTGTCTTTAATTTGCAACATAACCAGAATTCAACACCTTGTTTCGATGTTGATAAGAGTACAGATAATAGCCATACGCAAAAAGGTTATTCCATCAATGCTTAAAATACACTTCTTTCTGTTGATAAGAACAAAACGCTGAAATAGAACTCAATTACTTGATGTTAATTTCAAAAAAAATTTTGGTTGGACAAAAAAATTTGAAAGACATATTAAAAAAAAAAGAAAAGAAATGAGATGGATTAGATGTCAAGGAATAAAAACAGACTATGTAAATTTATAAAATAAAATCAACATTTAAAAATTATTCACTAAACAATAAATTTCAACATTGGTATATTTAATATACATTTATTTGTATGATATGGAGGGACTACAAAATCATTTCTATCATAATGTTATAAATCAAATCGATTAACTATTATGAAAATTCTTCCTTTGATTTATTAAATTCTAAACAGAAATATTTAAATTTATTTATAAAACCTACACCACAGGTACAAAATGAAAGAAGCATAATATAAGAAATACCTGTTATAAGTTAACAATACTATAAGAATCAGAATCTGTTGCCGTAGTAGGTTACATACCCTTTTACGGTGTCAGTGGTTGCTGCTAGACAGTATAGTTTTATTATTCAGGCCTAGATGGTGAGGTTGTTTTTGTAACTTTTTCTTATTAATTATTGTACATTTATCTATTACTCTATATTTGTTTTCATGATATTGAAAAAAAAAAGAAAGTTAAATAAATTAGTTGTTTAAAATTTTGCGATCTAAAAATAAAATATTGGAGACATAATATAGTATCACATATCAAGATGTAATAAACTGAATATATTTATATGGATGTCTAAATTTACAATAACAAGAAAAATAAAGATGTATATTAAACTTATGATACTTGCTGATTAAATTTGTTTTGCTGATATCAACTTTTCTTTTTATACCATTCTACCTTTATAAAATTTTTTTAAAACAATAAAAAAAAAGTAATAAAATATCTTTTTTGTAATGTTTTTTATTTTAGAAGAATCTGAACATTGACAGTAACTACAAAAACAAGAAAAAAAGCATATTAATCATATTACACATTCTGATTAAATGCAATTTGCTAACATTAACATGCTGTTCTTGATACTATTCTACTTTAATAACAATTTATTTAAAATAATGAATATGAAATCATTGTTCAAATATTTTAATAGTTGTTTATCAGAGGATTGTAATAAGAAAGCAATATATACTCAGTAAATAAAGAAAATTAAAAAAAAAAAAAGTTAAATTATTTTGACCTGCATGTGATTCTTTATAATTTATAGATAGGAGAAACATACATGCAAATTTAGTCATGCACCTTTAATAATAACAGTAAAAAAGTAAGTATGACAGACTTCAGTAATATTTACTTATATTTGGCAATGACAACTGAGAAACATCTGTACAGAGATAGGTGCAAGTAAGAAATAAAGTAAAAAAAAAAAAATGCATTTTTTTTTAACTTGACATAGCCCAGTCAAACATATTATTTTAATTTATGATAAATGGCCAACCATTATACATAAAAATATTTTTAAAGACTAAAACTGAATATTACATTGCAATAGCAAAATAAGAAAGTAGATTATTTTTCTATTTCAACTTGTTTTTACATTTTTCATAAGATAATAAATACAATTAAATAAAAAAATTAAGTTAAACCTTTATTGAACTGCAAACAACTTCTTTGTCTTCTGCAAAAGAAGAATTTTGAGTTCTGGCTCCAACATTTAATAACTATTTATATAAAATAAAAATATAATCAAGGCAAAAATAAAACAATGATCTAATAATTTAACTATTACTATTAATAATACTATAATACTAAAGGAAGTGTAAAGAAAAAAAAAAACAAATGATAGAGATACAATTATTTTATTTTACAGGATATACTTGAAAAAGTTCAAAGCAGTTTTTACAAGAAAATGACAATATGCAGAGCATTTCACTAGCTATCATAAGTTTTGCTCCATTTTTAGTCAATAAATAGCACTATATATGAAAAAAATCAGTACTTAATGCAATACTTTCTTATAACAAAATCACAAATCATTATAATAATAAGCAATTAAATACATAACCAAAACAATGAAAACATTCTGAGCATAAGATTAGAACTAAATTTAAAACAAGCAATAAAATTTTAATGACTTAAAAGTTAAATAAAGGCAAGCTAATGTGAGAATAAAAGAGAATAAATTTGTCATGCTGTACTTGCATCAGAAAGGAAAACAGTTTGTGTACATATACCATTAATTAATATTTTTTTCTTATTCACAACAAAATTCACTCAAAACAAGCACAATGTGGTTGATACTAAGCAGTGCCAATCATTACAATAAAATTTTATAAAATGTAAACAAACAGATAAGGTACTAGACAAACCATTAATGATATGTCAAAGGTATAAATGAAAATACTTTATACACATTGATCTCTATAGTATTTCAGCTACACAAATGAGTTCAATATTAGATGTTTTCAATTCTCTGAAGGATAAAAAGATAAAATTGAGAGGCTACAGGTAATTTTGATTTGACAGTAGATATGACATGATAATATAATTGACTATTCCATGAAAAGGTCAAAGAGGGTTAACTTACCCCTTCTGCCATCAATCCTCGAAAATATTTACAAGTCCAGCTGTTATCCTTATTATCTCGCCGGTCTTTTTTACTTATCTCGAGAAAATGGCGACTAACCAACGGCAAAGATGAAATTGATTTCTGCTACTACTAGGGAGGGGAGGACGGGCATGATAATCAACTGTATTTTCGGCCACAAGGAAGCGCCATACAAGCCTTGAAATCTAACTGCAAAATAAAAAACATTTTTTTGAAAAATAATATCTTCCATTGAAGAGCCACCTCTTTCATTCTTTGACATCCCTAAAGAACAATCCAATACCTAAATCTGCAACAATGACATAAGAACATGTATCATGAGTCTGTATCATGAGAAGATGGATTATTAGAACTACGTATTAAATTTAATACTCCAGTTAAGCTACTTTTACTTATGTGAATTTCTAATTGTATGAAGTCGATTATTTTAAAAAAAATGTTACTTGAATTATTTTAACTGTAAATAAAATCTTTAATTTTTAGATATCTGAACAATACAAAGCGCAAAAGTTGTTTAAATTTAGATGTCATTAAGTATTGGGTGCAATAAAAATCCTATTTAATTATTGAAGTCAAGCCCAATCTGGTATATGTTCCTATCTCAATTTAAGGGGCGATTATAAATTAAAAAGGTATATAAAAAAATAAAAAATAAGCTATAATGAAAATAAATATGGAATAAATTTAATAGTGTCACATTTAAAAATATGTTATGGTTTTTTTTCATAATAATATTTTTTTAAAAATTTGGATGTACATGGTTAATTTGCGTTCTTTATAGTACATTGTTCGTTTACTTTGTTTTAAATGACCACCCACCCCAACTATCTTCTCCATTTATTTATACGAATATAATTATTTTCTTAAAAATAATAATCACATTTAGTAAATCGTAAAAATCTGTTTATTAGTTCATATATGATATTCACATCTAAAACCCGACTTCATTGTAAAACAGACTTTGTGCCTAGTATAAAGTTAAAATCTTTAAATACAATAACCAATCCAAATTCAATAACTTTATACAGCTTATGTTTAACTTTCATGTTTTATTAAATAGTTATAAAAACAAAACTATTAAAATAGTTTTTCTTTTGATTAAAAGAATAAATAAATTGTTTTAATATAGGATATGAATAAAGAGCCCTTTTTGAAAATCTTTTCTAGATATTTAACATTTTTTTTAAAAAAAGAATAAGATGATGGAATGTTATTTATCCTTATTGAGTAAGAATTTACCTGATTCAACGATGTGTACTGAATTGATACGCGATATGTTTACATCGTTGCTTTCCCAAAAACTATGAAAAATAGCAATCATTCGAGATTCCTGGTCACAGCCAAATTCGAAAATAATGATCTAGACCAGGTTGGTAAAGTGATAGAAAGGAAAAGAAAGAAAAAAAAAAAAGGAATGAAATAAAATATATGCGAAATCCATCCATTTCTTAAAGAAAAGTTCCATGAAATTTCGGTAAAAGAGAATTAAGTGAGAGGCCTACTGTTTGAAGCAAGGATTTTGAAAAAAAAGAAAAGAAAAAGATTTTCATTGAGGAATTGAAGGTACAAATAAAGGATGCAGATGTATTTTTTACACCTCAAATATAATAACTGACGGGATAGATTATTATAACTTTTGATGAACCTTAAAATTATATAGCCGGCTAGGTAAACTGTTACCGGATGGTTTTATTAATATGGGATAAATCATCATGTTTCATTTTGAATTTCTAACGATGATTATTGAAAAGATTTTAAAATATCTGTTTTTATTTTCTATAATCAGCATGCAATAAATTATTTTAGCTTTCGTGTTAAGTATTTTAAATTCATTACTACGAGTTCTTATTTTTTTGTATTGTTTTTGTCATAAATATACATTATACTTAACTGATAATTACTTATAAATAAAGATTTGAACATAAATATAAAATTTAAAAAAATGAAAACGGAAATAAACCAAAATAAATACAGCTTATGTATTTATACCAAAATAAATACAATGATAACCACAGCAGTTTTTTTGTCCTTAAAAACAACCAAAATAAATATCTCGATAATTAAGTAATGTGATGTTATTTTTTCTTTTTAGAATGTATAAAGAGAGCGTTAGATTTTGAATTATTATAAATATAAATATTTTGAATGCCTTTGATAATGTTCAGCTGGTCATAATATTAGAAAAACAAGTTGCAGCTTATCCACAGGTGAACTTTGTTAGCCTCTTTGGGAATTAAGGTGGTAACCAAACCTTCGTCAAGTGGTTATAATTCCTGAGTTGGATTGGTCGAGATTTTTTGTATATTTGCGCTATCAATTGTTTACATTTTATTGAATTAAGTAATGTAAATAACTCTTTTTAACAAATAACTCCATGCGTGCTTCATTTCATATTTTATCCAAAATGGAACAGGTTAAAGAGCGAGTTTTTCAAACGTTTTCTCATAGTCCTCACAAGGGCGAAATTTTTGAAGGAAATTTGAAGAAACTGTTGGCTGTAATGGATAAGCTTACTGCAGATGATGTAAAGTTAGACAAAAGTCTTCTAAATGGTCCACACTCAGCTCCTGTTACTTATGTAGAAATTTTAGAACATCCCAAATACACTATTAACATGTTTGTTCTGAGACCAGAAAGTAAGCTCCCTCTCCATGATCATCCCATGATGCATGGGATATGTAAAGTGGTTTGTGGAAAAATAGTGATTCGAAATTTTTCACTTACGGAAGAATCTTCTGCTCTTAGGTTAGATCGGGTACTCACTGTTAAAGAACCGGATAGAATAGTGACTGATAAAGATCCTGCTGTTCTCCTAACTCCGAACAAAGGTAATATCCATGAAATTCAAGCAATAGATGGTGGAGCTGCATTTGTCGATGTTTTGGCTCCTCCATATTTGTCTGAAATTGAAGGAGTTGGTCCGCGGCCATGTAGTTACTTCAAGGAAGTTGGTGAAAAACAAGGATACACTGAACTTGTCAAAATTGAGAAAGTTCCTGAATATTGGACTGATGTTTCTCCTTATCTTGGTCCTTAGCCAATTCTTGTTAAGTGAATATATTTAATGTATTTATTTTAATTAATTACTCACACATAAATTTAAATGCCCCTGGCTAATACAGAAATGTGATAGTAAGCTTTATATACATTTAAGTACTAATTAGCTTCTGTTTAATGATTACCAGTCGTTATTAATAGTATGATTAAACTTGTTGATAATATTTCATTGGTTGTACCTTAGTCATAAACATAGTTTATGGTTTCAATTACAAGATAGGAATTTGTAGTATTATTAGAAGATATTCTGCATTCATTATAGTGGGTTTAAAATTTGATAATACTTTAGGGAGCTTCTAAGACAGTCGATTTGCATTGATTCACTCAAATTTAATTTTTCAACTGATTCAAGATTTAACTATTAATTTTATAAAATTCAAACAAAGCTGAACTAAACCAATTTTTAATTAAATTACTAAAATCCTCTTTAATAAATTTTGTTTTTGTTTTAAGGAAGTTTTAACAACATATAAAATGCACATGTTCAAATGTTTTTGAATAAGTTTTAAAAAATTATTATCTTTAACTGTGCATTTAACTATAAAAAAGTGAATGAGTAAATTTTTTTTTATATATACTATACTGGTTTGGCAGTGTGTTTCATATCTACATTCGTTATTTAAAATTTGTTTAAGTTAATGGTAAAATTACCATTTTAATTAAAAAGAATTGTGATAAGTATATTAAGTGGAATTTGTACTTTTATGGGAAGTGTTAAAATAGCAATTTAAAAAAAAAAAATATTGATATCAATTTGGCTGTAATGAAATTTTCCATTACTACATTTGCGTTTTTACATTTATTATTGGTTAATGTTTATAGTAATAAACTTATTTTTTTTAATTTATTTTTTTATCATAAACCTCATTTATTTAATTAAATCCTGTTTATCCATGATCTGCCTTTTAATTATATTTATCTTATAATTGAATAATTTCATTTATTGGTAATAAATGTTATCTTGATCAATTTTGTAATTATGATGAAGTAGTAGATAGTTGGGTTGTGCAGTCAAGTAGACACAATTCAATAGTTTTTTTTTTTTCATATGTCCGACATTTGGCTTATAATGTAAGCTTTCATTAGGGCTAGAAGAAAAAACAAAAATATATGAAAAAAAAATAAAAGAAATAAGAAAAGACTCACTGTATAAAAATCGAAGCATTTGGTGAAAAAAAAGTAATAAAAGTAATAATACTAAAAAAGATTTAAACAAAAGAAGAATCAATATAATTAATAAAGATACATTGATAAATTAAATGTATCATATAGGTAGTGCATAGTAAAAAAATAATTAACATTGAAGCATAAATTAGTAATATAAATTAAAAATTTTGTAATGAAGAAAAGAAACGAAAACCACATGGAATTGTTACCCATACTTTGTATTATATTTATATAAATTTAATTCCACATTTTTTTTTTTTTTCACTGGCTACATACATTTTAATTTATATTTTTATTTATGCTTCAATGTTATTTATTTTTTTGCTATTTACTATCTATCTGTTATACTTTATTTATCTATTTCTGTTCATTACTATATCCTTTTATTTTTTGTATCAATTTTTTTTACCTTATATTTTATTTTCATGCAATTTATCTTTTCTTGTTTTTTCCTACCTCTTTTTAATTATTTTATTTAATTTTTTTTTTGTTATTTCTTTTTGGTTTTTTTTTTCTAGCACTGATGAAGGCTTACATTATAAGCCACATGTCGGCAAAATGATGAAAACTATTGAATTGTGTTTACTTGACTGCATAACCAAACTATCTAGTTCATCGTAAATTTCTATAGACATTTTAATTACACCAACACAATTTTCTAATTATTTTGACAATAATGAGTTGTTAACCCTTAGTTATATTAGAAGGCCATATTGGAAACTTGTCAGGTTTTTAAATAGTTCTGACAGTGGAGCTTCTATATAATATGATAAAAATAAGGTACTCCCATGCAGTCAATATCTGAAGGTAAATAAACTCTGCCTGAATGATATACTTACCTTATGAGTAGTTTAAAAAGGAAGGAAATACATTTCATATAACAATTAAATACCCAATATTAAAAAGTTAATGATCCAGGCTATATCTAAACACCTTAGATATGTTGAGAAGGTTGTGCTAAATGAACATTCAATGATAGACATTTTAAATGGAATAGATTTGCATAAACATATTGTTTACTCTGTATCACTTGAAACAGACAAATTTTAATTACAGAGTTCAATATCACTTAATATATAAATCAAATTCACTTTTACTGCTTTACATTCTTATACAATTTTTAATAACAATGCTTTGTTTTTATGTTTGATTGTGTATTAAAGATATTTAATACTTCTAATTTTTGCTTATTTGTATTAATGAGGTTTTGGATATTTGATGGTTGATATTCTATTTGTTTATTTTTATTTTATTATTGTTCATCTATGCATATCTATTGAGCTCATGTAAATTCAATTAAAAACATTCTGACAGATTTATAATTTAAAATAGTTGTTTTGAACAGCTTTGGGGTAGTAACTATATCTTCAATAGAGAGTGGACAGCATTTAGGGAACCAATCCACGAAATATGCAGATATGAGTTAGAGGTGGTTTTGGATAGGATTAGTGCTTACTATTCAACGGCATAGGACCATCTCTTGGTTCAGGTATTTTAATGGAAAAATCGAAGTTGGAAAAACTATTTGAAATAGGATACAATGTTTCTATTTCAAGAAAAAGAACCAAACTATTTAAGATTTTAAATGTGGATTGGTTCCCTTCTGTTAAGTGCCATGCAGTTAACCTTAATATTAACAATATTGCCGTATTAGGTCCTTCATCTTGGATTTATTGGAAATTATAGTAATAATTTTCTAGAAATATTTGAAGATTGATGCTTTTGTTGTTTTTCACAAATATTGCTAATCTCGCCCATTAGATGATATTTTTGAATCAAATAAATATAATCAACTTGTGTTTGTTTAGTATTTCTTAGGATATGCAGCTTGAGTTTATAATTCTTGAAAATTCCGAACTAATAATATTCAAAACAAATCATAATAATTCACTATAAGCCTATATTTAATAAATGTAAAATTAAGTTAGGAAAAATAAAACAATGAACAAAAATGGAAATGTATTTGTATTTACTTAAAGTAATATTTAATAAGTGCTGCTGTTGGGATTGATGATGTTCCATATATTCCTTAAAACTAGTTCACAAACTATAAATAAGACTTTTTAAAATTAGCATTTCAACTGAAATTTTATACCATTTTGTAAGATGTACTATAATTTTTTAGGGCTGATAAGCTTTTCTTTCCCTGACTGAGGAACATTGATTTAGTCTGGTCCTGAGCTAAAGGCTAATTATAAAAAGTGAACAGGCTACTAGCTTTATTGATTTTTTATTTTAATCTTTTATTCAAGTTATTGAGGATCAGTTTATTTTTCTCCATAATAATAATTATGTATTAGAAACAACTTTTAGTTTTCTTAGGTGCTTTATTAATCCAGGGTTTTACGATTAAATTAAAGTTTATCCTTATTAAAATTTTTCAAAATTACAATAAATCTGAAAATGTTTGAACACGTTCATTTCTTTCCAAATTTACTATACAAAAATAAGTTAAGCTGCATCTTAACCCTCCATTTGAGTATTGGGGCAGTCACTTTAAGAAACGCTTAATATTTAAATTGTAAAAATCATGTCTGTGGTTATAAAAAACATTCAAGGAACACTTGAAGAATTTGAATGATGATCAGTTGGAATTTATGTATGCTATTAACATTTCTGTTTAATATGTTTGATATTCAAGATTCAAATCTTAATTAATTTATTGATATCAGAAGAAGCAGTACCCTTGATAAATTTTTCTAAATATGAGGTTAGTATTCAGATTTTAATCTCATATCCTGAACATTTGAGGCTAGACATTTATATGTGCTGGGTTAGGAGCAAAAAATTGAATAAATCAATATTTTATGGTTTTAAAAAAGTTCATTGCATTTTTTATATGAAGTTATTTGAATCTATAAGTAATATTTAAGTATAGTTCCATTAGGTTTAGGAAGCATTTTTTCAGTGGTAATTGTCATAATTTTTTTCATTTAAAAATTGATCCATTAATTAACATGAAATCTTTAACACACAAGAAAAAATCTATAATACTTCACTTACATACTTGATAAATAACAAATTTATAATAATAATAATAAAAACAAGTGTTTGCAAAAGAGAGACTCATAAAAAAAGAGATACTATAGTTTGATAGCAGTTAGTGATATCTGTCTATAGATAGATATAGATATCTGTCTTTTGTGTGTTTTGGTTGGCATACTATTGTTAAAAATATTTTAAAACTTGATCACCAGAAGTTTGGAAACCCAAAAACATTCATTACCAAATCAATAAAAAATGATAGTACACAGATCGAGTAATTTTAATCTACAGAGGTAATGCTATATATATTGATTGCTATATATTGGATTTCTGAAGTTCCTTCATCACTGTGATTGCTTCAGGACCATGGGTTGTCTTGATATGTTCGTAAAATCCCATTAGTCCACTATAGGAATGATCCTGAAGGAACTTGAGAAATACAACAGAAAACTGGTGAGTGTATACTATGACATTCCTACTAAGATGCAGGGCATGATTATGAGAACAATATAGTCTCGAAACATCGCTAAAATAGTTGTTTTTGTCTATTCACTGAATCTCAAGAACCTTACTAAACATATATATATATGTATATATATATAGAGAGAGAGAGAGAGAAAGAGAGAGCTTTTTTAATCCTATAAAATGTAGGTATGTATGCTTGTATATATATATATATATATATATATATATTATAAATATATTTATTTTTTTTTTTTTTGCTACTTTTATACACCTGAAAGACTAAATTCTGTAATCCACAATTAAAATTTATGTTTAAATCCTAAAATTCAGCTTTATGTTGCCACCACCCCATCCTACAAATTAACTTTTTAAATCAGCATTGGAAATAGTTTTTATGCAAGAAAAGTGACTACCTATCTAATTTTATTGAAATTGGTTGAGTAGTTCTTAAATACATTTTCCCCGCATCCTCCCACCTGCATCACTTATTAAATATTGTAGTATAACTGTTAGCACCTTTTGAAATCGATAGATAAATCAAATTTATGTACCCTCCCCATCTCTTTGAAGAAAAATAAAGAAAATAATACATTCAACCTATTAAAAAACTTAAATGGTGGTGGTTGATATTAATATAATAAAAATAATCAATACATCCGCTTTCCATATCCGACTACACTATCCGGAATATATTATCCGAATAGAGAAACCGGATAATTTGAATATTCGGATGTTGGATCGTGAGATTATTCGAATTTACTCAATAGAACCTCGCTAATCCTCTCTCTAGTCCTACTCCCCGGGTAATCCAATCCTCTAATGGGTAGTCCTATTGGGTGGACAATATTTTTGCGGAACCTCTAATAGCCCTGTAAAATTGCAAAACTTTGGTGTCCAAAATTTCTGGCAGTATTGGTTTATTTATACATTGTTAGTGTTGTTCTTGGGTGCTAAAATCCAAGTTTTGGTTGTACTGGGGATGGAGTGTTGTGTTAAAACTTTCGATCTTTTCTAAGTTTCACTAACACATCTGCTGCACTGCTTGTTTTAAAGAAAAGCTTTTTATATTCAAAATTAAACTAGACTAAATTTTCTACAGGTTGTGCAGAAAATAAGAAATGTAGCTTAAACGGCGACTAAGACACAAGCTTTCAAATTTTTGTAATTCTCTGAAAAAGTGGGGGAAATTGTGATTTTTTTTACGGCTTTGTTGTATACGTCCTAAAAAGATAAAAGATTTTAAAGGTGAGTTAGCTACAAATCCAACACAATAAAGTGTTGCTTCTATATATATATATATATATATATATATATATATATATATATATATATATATATATATATATATATATATATATATACATATGAACTCATGTTTCATTGAAATCATAAACAATTGAGAAATAAACTAAGAACTTTTGTATTTTTTTCCTGTTTGAATGAATATCGCATTAGTGGACTACTGGTATTACACATCCCCCCCCCCCCCTAGCCTCTTTTTGCATCTATTAATGTAGATTAATAAATAATTGATACCGTTTTTTTGTATAATACTGAATGAAATTATAATCATTAAAGTTTAACCTACAAAATCACCGAGAATTTAACGTCCTAAAAAATATATAGAAATACATTTCTCTATAAAAATTAAAGAAATGAAGTTATAGGGCAAAAATGGAGGAAAAGTCAAATATTAAGCAGTTTTTACCGCCCTCTCACCAATATTCCTCAAGGTCCTCGAGGTAGAACACATGAGATTTCCATTACTGGTCGTGTATACTACTTAGGTAAAAGTACCTGCTGACTGATCTGTTTGGTTTTTTTGGTTTTGCGGGCAATATCACAAGAGGCACCATGAACTTAACATTTTTACAAAATTAAATAAAAATATATATTAATTAAATATCAAACAATAAATATTATGCACTTGTCTCTCAACTTGCTTCCCAATCCATTCCCGATAACCCCCTGAGGCATCTGAAAAGATGACCTTCTATTGGAAAACTTTTATTGAAGTGCTACTGATGAGTAGTTCTTTTCAAGTATTGACATGCCATTGTAACCACTAAACAATGTAAGGAACTAACCGCATCCAATCCAACTTTCTGAAAACCCTGAGAAAGATATTTATAGATATAAAAAAAGTTTTAGTTTCGCCATACCTTTCGTTCTATTACAGTATAAAATGTAAGATTAGGTGTTGAACCTTTCGACTAGTTAATGTAAGATATAGCAAGCATGTAAGAAATGGCAAACCTGCCAATCTGCCACTCAACATATTACATTTAAATTTTTATTATTTTAAATGTATAGTATTGCTTTTAAACCTTCCAACAACTATGCATACGATGAAGTTAAAATTTAGTATAGTTGGATTTAGTAGTTTTATCATTGTAAACTGTATTGCGGAACGGAGCTAACCAAATATCGGCCGATTTTCGAACACCACTGGGATCCACATGTCGCACCACATCCAAATAATATAAATGAATTTAAATTGTATTTTAAGTAAATTTTATTTTTAGTTGAAGTTTCAATTCAAGCTCTGTATAAAACAGTACCTTAGTAACCTTTCATGTAGAATGGCGCTCGCGACCTATCGGTCATTCAAACTTCACTATTATCCAAATAGTACTCCTTTCTTAATAACAAATTAATTGAAAATACGTAGGCTTTATTATTGCTAAACCTTCCTGGATCTATAAAAATTATGTGTTTCAAATTTGGTACAAAGGGTTCTGTAGTTTTTGTGTTAGTGATCATTAGAGCCCGGATTTTCGTGCAATTGCATCTTTTTGTTGCAAGTTCGTAATCAGCCAGAGACAAATTATTTATACGAATTAGGACGTTTAGGACAAATTTACCTTACAAGGGGACGTTTGCAGTTGTAACTCACAGATTTAAATGCCGATTTTTGAGTGGGTAGTAGGGACCTATAATTGTGCAAATCTAGAGTTATAGCCGCCAATGAGCATTAGGAGCCGAGAAAAAAAAAAAAAAATATGAAAATCACGTTTTATTATTTTTCTCAGCTCTCAGTGAAGAAAGAGAAATGATTCTTTCCCGTTTAATTGCAGTTATGTATGCTATTAGATATAAAAATATTTCTGTTATGCTCAAAACATTACCCGGCTTTAGAGTGCTCAAAAATTCCAAAAAAATGACAAAATTCCAAGGAAATCCGCTGTAAATCAGTGGAAACTTTTTTTCATGAACAACTGAGCTCAAATCTCGATTTAACGCACCATAAAACCCTTATATGTGAAATTTTGATTTTTTACCTCTTTCGAGGAGGTTAAAATTTTGAAGTTGAGATTTCATCAACAATTTCTACCGGCCATAACAACTGCTGCGTTCAACCGATTACAATAGTAATAGCATCACTAGAATCAGCATACATCCTGCTTTTTATCCATGCATATAAGAGTGTATTTACTCTAGATTTTAGTGGTCAGAAACTGATGTGAATGAAAAAATCCAAGGTCAGCTATAACTTGAGATATTTCAATAAGGGGAAATCCTGAGACCTCCGGATTTGGCCTAAAAAATGCAGTTGTACGTCTTCTAGATGACCTTAAAATTTGGTCTCAATCGGTGGCGAAATATGTGAGATAGCGCAAATTATTTACATGTTTTCAGAAATTAATAGGTATATAATAGGTTCCTACTACCCACTCAAAAATCGGCAATCAAATCTGTGAGTTACAACTGCAAACGTCCCCTTGTTAGTTTAATATTTCACAAAATTGCATGTTTTGGGGGTTATTGCATAAAATTGCACATTCTGCAGTTTGAATGCATAAAATTGCACATCCTGCAGTTTGAATACACAAAATGCACAACACTTCCGTGTTTTTGGAAAAAAACAACTTTAGATTGACTTTAGCTAGAGAACTCGGGTTCCCAACTTCCAAGAAATTTTGCCTTCCCTCCTAACTTAAGGATATTTTTAATAAGTACAATATAGTTATTAAATTAAGTCCTCTTTACTGTTAGTAAACATTTTCACTTTAAACAAAGCAAATTTATTCTTCTGGCTTCTTAACGGGAAATTAAATAAAGTTTAATCATTCCTAACATACATATTTATACTCCTAAGTAATATGTACATATAGCTTATGTATACCACGTACAATAATGATATGCGATTTGTTCTTATTGTATTTTAGACAATGATTATTTAACTACTCCCTTACTAAGGACTGGATAAATAAATTTTAAGATAAAAACAACTTTTTGGAAAGAATTGTATCTAGCGAATTATTTGTTCAACCTTTTTTATCATTTGCATTTTATTTTGCATGATTTTAAGTTTTATTGCACGATTTTGTACAATTTCAAATTTTTATTGCACATTTCAGAATTTTCGTTGCACAAAAATCCGGGCTTTAGTGATCATATACGAAAAATGGCTTGTCTTTTTAGATTATAGTATAGATAAAGAACTGGAATGTAAACAGTAATAAATAAATATATAAAAAACAATATATAAATTGAGATCGGAAAGTCCATAAATAAATAAAATAATTAAAAAATATTTTATTTTTCGACCATTTAAACAATTTTTTAAAAAACAATTCAGCTCAATAAATTAGTTTTATTCTAGGTTTTACCTAAATTACCAGTAATGAAATTTGCCATGAAAATTATGTTTTAATTCTATTTTAGTAATGTAATTATTTTTGTTACATGAAATGTTTCGGCCATATTAAAAGAATGGAGATAGAAGAAACCACAAAATAGCTTATGAATGGGAGGCAGAGAGGAGGAGAAGGAGAGGTAGGCCTCGCATCAGGTGGAGAAATGTTGTGGCTGAAAGTGTGGATGGGCGAGGATTAACGGAAGAAGAAGCGACGGACAGAGAGGAATGGAGGAACCGGCTGAGGGAGGAGTTTGGTTGAAGGGAACTTCGAATAGGGAAGAAAAATCCTTTCAAAGAAGAAGAATTATTTTTGTTAAATTTTGAATAAATGGCCCCAAAATGTGCGTTTTGGGCTTGTGTTAAGAGTTGTGATTAGGAATAAGCCTACTATGACTTTGACAAAAAGGCCGATTAGTCGGCTTAGGCGATGGTTGCTTCCTTTGGAATTCGGGTGACGCCAGCAATGTTCCAGGCGCTTCGTTAATAGCTTTACAGGTGTCTGCACAAGTAGCTACAGGTTTTTGTTTATCTTATATTTTTTCTTCTGTTTTCGCAAACCGGCTGGTATGTAACGGAGTGTTTTTAGAAAAATAAATCTAAAGTCAGTAATTTACTTTATTTATCTTAAATTGTTAATTGTGCGATTAGTAATTCAATCATGCCGAAAAAGATTTCGTGTTTATGGACTTATATATAACACTAAACTATCTTATATTTAATTGTAAATAAATACGTTTGTGAATTGCTAAAACGACAGCTTCCTTTTCGTGTATCCAACCTTTGTATTACATTTCATTTAAGAATTATTATTTTTTAATTACGACACAAATAAAAACTGATTTAAACAAAAAAAAAAAAATTGGTTACTTCAAATCTTTATTTAGAATCGAAGAAGTTATCGAATTTATCTTTTGCCAATATCATATATATCATATATATCTTTCTTAAAGTTCGATAATTTTATAAAAAAAAACAAAAAAAAAAACAATTTTTATTCCTGGAATAAATAACAAACTTTGAAAATCTAAAATATTTTTTAAGCGTAGACATATAAATGAATAAAATGACCGACTAGTCGCCCATTTTTGCAGACTACAAATACGTATACCCCGGCTTTACCGACTTGTTGGCTACTAATCGCTTCATCGCTATGTGTGATGTTGATACTGGAACATATTTAAATCTATAATTTTATAATTACTATATTAAAATAAAATAAAAGTAGGGTTCTTGAAATGGTAATGGTGTTACTGGAGGAAAAGAAGCTCGAATTATGTATATTGTGAACTGCATAGGAATTTAAATGAGTATTTTTCAGTAGCAGGTACAACCAATAGATTTACAGAAAATACCTGCTACTTGTCCTAAGCCCCAAGATTGGTTTAGATGGTCTCTCCATTTCCCTATACTCATACTCGTTTATAGAGTTACTTTGATATTATTTTTAGAGTACCCGTTATCCGCCTTCCGTCTGTTCTTTACGTACTCATGTACTTTAAACAGCTCATATGAAAAGCAAACAATATTAAAAATACTTTTAAAATAAAGTTTTATATTGGTTCCTTGCGTTCATTACGTCTTTTGTTCGATTAAGTGTATATGTCTAATGTTATTTTAAGTAAATGCTTGAGGGATATGCCCTATCTAATTCAAAACTGTGAAAAATCAATAACTTTCGTAACTATATATATAAAAAAAAAAAAATCCTATTTATATGTTGTTTATTGCTTTTCTATAAAGTCATGTTAAATAATTTAAAATTTCATTAACTGTGGCAGTCACCAAATTAAATTTATCGTTGCTTAAAAACCCAATTATATGAAATATCTAAAGATTAAAATATAAAGATACTAGCTAAAAAAAATAAGACTTCTGGTAAAATGTTTGTAAAAACATTTTTTTTTTTTAGTTTAATAATTCTACCTCTCCTGCTAAACGGCTCTTCTGAGTTTTGCTATAATTTATTATTTATTATTTGAGTACTTATATTTCAATATATGAATCAAAACTATATGGGTAAGCTATTACAAATTAACACGATTAAACAATTACATTAATTAAATATTTATGGACAATTAACTTCTACGATTTTCAGACATTAAGTGAAAATTGGCCTAAATATTAAAAAAAAAAAATTTAACATTATTGACTCTTAATTATTATGTAATAATAACCTCAAATATTTATTAAAAAATCATTGACCTTAAATGAAAATTAATTTTTTTATTGGCTTATTACAGTGTATGAAAATGTTAATGAATCAACTACAACATTATGAATTATTGATAGGAATTTTGGACTCTCAACCCCAGGTTTTTCCCTAACTAAGGGTACCTACCTTCATTATTAATCTACTTTTTAAATTAACTGAATGTACTCCAAGAGGGTCTCCATACTCCAATCATCTGCCTTAGATTCAAACGGAGCTAAAAATCCAGTGGTTTACTAACAGAGGCACCAAACCTCTCTGAACTAAAAACTGGTTGTTTATTTATATTTTTTTGGCCTGAGGGTATTTTATTAATAATAATTTAAGGTTAGCAGGAAAGAATGATCAAGTTTACATCTTTAATAACGATACGGCTCTTGTTCGGTGACGGTCTTCGGCTGATATCCTGTATATTTAATCCTAAATAACTTAGGAACTATATTGTTGCTTGCCCACATGACGTTGATATTCTTTCAGTTATACACACTTTCTGTAGTAAGTTTTTAAAAATGGAGAATGGTCGTTCTTTCCTGCGACCCTTCAGTTGTTTTTACAATGAATAGCTACAAAATAAATTGAATGTAAGGACGTGGACCACAATGAAGGCGTGCAGTCAGTTAACCGTAATATATTTCTAATGAGGAGAATGAAATAATAAAATACTGGTTTATCTATATGAATATTATTTGGTAGCATATAAAAATGGTAGTAAGTAGAAAATACTCCTCTTTTCGCAATATTCAGTATAAATGTATGTATTTACATTATCTTTCTCGCCAACTGTACCTGTATCTTGCTCCAACTGTATTTATTTCAGTAAATCGGTTACAGGCCCAAGTTATAAGGGAACATATATTTTCCGGACTGATATCACTAGAAATGGGCAGGTACTGTCTAGTTCTCAGTTTTTAATACTTTAGGTAAATTTTTATGATCTGTGGTAAGCAAATTATCCAAGGCTTCCTTCAGGAAAATCCATTTCATCGTCGCACGTAGGGATATTTTACAAATCTAAGCGGCCAAAATTATTTAAACCCAGTTTACTGTCGAAAATATATTTAATAATCATATTAAGCTAAGAAAAAGTTATTTTCAGGCTTTTTATGAAAAAAAAAAGAAAAGAAAAAAAAATCTATTCAGTATACTTAAAAATTCTTTCCTGGAAAATTTTCGTTTACAATTCTAACTGTATACCTTGAAATGTTTGTTGTGCGCCTCATCTGCTTCTTCGGAAAACAACTGTTTTGGCAACAGTGCTTTTTCTATCAAAGCTGCATCGGGAATAAGAAATTTGTGCAACGTAGGTGGGTGATGGCTTATATATAATTTTGATATCTAATGTCAGTCTTCAATCGTTTGTAAATGAACCTTGTGGCCTCTCGATTTCACTTCAATGATAACATTAAATTTGTTTAGCAAATATAAATCAACACCACAGATATATGAATCTAATCTAATATTAATTGCTTGTCAGTATCTGTTCATAGCTACCACATTTTTTCATGAAGCTATTATGAGAGATGAAATATGCTTTTGAATATACAAATCTAGTGCAATCTAGATAAACCAAAAGAAAGAGCATCGGCATCAACATAATTTTTATTTTTTTTTAACAAATCATTGAATTGTTCAAAGGTTACACCACAAATGTGACCTTTGACCACATTAACATCAACCTTATGGTTGACGAAAGAAAACCCTTTTTAAATGAAGCTATAATACGTAGAAAGCAGAGAGAGATTTGTTGGCCTGATGAGATGGTGCAGTTTCGACTAATGGTACGACTTAGGTATTGCAGGGAAGGAAGGGACAAGGGTCACACAGTGTCCTTCGTTTATCTAACTTTATAAAGACCTTGATTTTTTTTTTACATTCCGTGGATTTTATAAAATCGACTTTTGACCGCCTAAAGTTGCTAAATACCCACCCCTATGTGCGTCGTGAGGAAAACATTTGCTGTATTCAAATTTATTTTTAAACATTACTTATTGATATTTACAACTGTATACAATTAATACAATAAGTATATCTGTGGAAAATGATTACATTCAGTTGATCCTTCTATACCATCATGTGTACCTTCATCGACCGGCAGCGAAAAACAATTAAAAAATGGACTTACCTGGATTTGGAATTCTATGCCTCATAAATGGTAATTATCTTTAGTGCTAAAGTATAAGTCAACATTTCAAGGTCCTTTATATCTAGTCTCTGGTCTTCCATCATCACTCCAGACCGCAATAGCCATCTCGTTCCGCACCATCCTCCTCACTTCTCTCAATCCAAAATGATCTCTTCTTCTTTCCCAGATCTATCTTAAAAACGAGTATAATGGGGCTGAAAAAGGAAAAAAAGGCGGATCAGCATTTAAATACTGTCACTTTACCCTAGTTGGGTGCCTGACAGCTCAGCCCCTACCCCTAAGGAACTACTAACCCTTAGCCTTTTAATATATGATAATCATCAATGTTTTTTGATATTTAGCTATCAGCTAAATATATTGCACCTCCAATCAGGAAGCGCGGTAGCTCAGCTAGCAAATTTATTTTTTTATTCCATGCGACTCTCATGGGTTCAGCAACAGTAGATTCTTCCCCTTTTCCGATTTTGACACTATTTTAGCAGGTTTAAAAAATGAGATTGAAGTGTTAAGGATGCCATGAAAGAGTCATTATTCACTGATAGCACACAAGTGTCAGTATACGTGAGGGCTGTGGATTGGAAAAGTCGGTATTTCAATATATAAACCGTGTACAGGATGCCCCCTAAGATCCTTCCTTGGGGAACCTCGGCAGACTGAGAGATTTTAATGTTTAAAAAAAACAAAACAAGGCATTTTATAAAAATAACATAAGAAATTAGTTTTTTATACGAATATAGGATGATTATTATTAATGTATATCTAGTATTATGCGTATATATACATTAGTTATAATAGTTGCAGGTTACTATGTTAACATTCATGGTAATAGTTCATTAACTACAAATTTCAATCAAACTCAAAAAATCTCAATTCAAAGTCTTCTAGAACAGGTATGACTTAAGTTAAGGTTTGTAAGCGTTATTTAGGATTTCCTAAAAACGATGTGGGAGTAACCAGTAGGCTTCATCCATTATTATCCTCATATGGGTCCTAGGATACTTCCTTGAGAAACCCCAGTAAATATTTCTATAGGAGATGTGTCGATTCCAAACGTCGAATCTCGATTTCTGCGAATCTTGAGGAAAGAACCAGTATCAAGAATCGAAGCGCCAATTTACAGCTGTAGAAATATATACATCTAGTAAATGTATTGTTATTGACTACAATTACATGTCAAAACTTGAATAGAACTACTCATCAGTAGCACTTCAGTAACTATTCTACACTAGAAGTTCTCTAGACCATCTTCTTTTATGACACCTTAGAGGATTATCGGGAATGGAGTAAGAAGCAAGTTGAAAAACTAGTGGATTAGTAGGGTTATGGAGTTTTTATGAAAGGATAGGTATCTGGTTTGGGCTAAATCAGTAACATATAGATCTTTATATTGTGACAAAAAGGATACAAAAGCATAGTAAGGTCTAAAATAGAAGGACGGTTGTGTGGTTTATTCTTCGGCTAAAACAATGTCTCTTACTTCTAGATTCTAGATTGTGTACACCACGATGGAATAAGATTAGCCACAGTTGCCTTTAGGACACGCCCAATAGAAAAGACTGTGCTGAGGCCTCCATAGCTCCTCTGCGATTTCGAAGACAGGATCTAATGAACAGTTATATTACTAAACTTAAACTTCAACCAACTAATCCAGCTTACCATCATATATTTCATCCCCGCTGTATCAGAAATTTCGAAATGAATACAAGAAACGCCCTTTAGGAATCAGACAAAAGGAAGTCATAAAAGAAATTTATATGCCGTTGGATCAAGCCGACTGTCGCTTTCAATTACCCCCGTGAAAATATGAGAAATACAAAATAGATCTAAGCTTAAAGCATAAGAGCACAGGATCAAATAGTCTTCAATTTCACAAGAAATTACAAGAATATTCAGACCACGACAAAATATATACTGATGGATTAAAAAAAAAAAAAAAAAAAAAAAAAAAATAAATTCGTTGGTTTTGCAATAATTATGAATGGGACACACCAAAAAATATAAATTACTCTCTTAGTCAACAATACACACTGCAGAACTGCAAGCGATTTCTACAGCTCTTTACTTTCATCCGTCAACAGTGCACATTCAAAAATATTAATTT
This sequence comes from Euschistus heros, assembly GCA_003667255.2. Taxonomy (NCBI): domain Eukaryota; kingdom Metazoa; phylum Arthropoda; class Insecta; order Hemiptera; family Pentatomidae; genus Euschistus; species Euschistus heros. The sequence goes on from RCWM02000027.1 coordinate 432,038, forward strand.
GTACTGATTCATGCCAGCATTTCAAATTATAGCTAATTTTAGCAAAACTAGCCACACAATTGACAGGATCCATAGTCACTTGGAAAATATTAAAATACCATAAAAAGACCGTAACTTTCTCTGGACCACTGGACACTCCAGAATTCTTGGAAATGAAGCAGCGGATAAAGCTGCCAAAGAAGCTTCTTTGATGAATACCGCACCTCTTAAAATATATGAACCGAATGATGTTAAAGCGTTTTTTAAGAACGAAGTGGGAAATCATGTGGTTCGAAACTCCACTGACGAACATACTAAGAAATATAAAATAAAGCACGAAGCAGTAGACAAGCGCTATAAGAGGTAACAGAAGAGAAGAAGTTGTTACAACAAGGCTGAGGATCGGACATTCCAACCTGACTCACGCATATCTAATCACAAAAGAGGCCCAACAACATTGTGGAAGATGTCAATCTCCAATGACCATTAAACACATAATAGAAGATTGCACATTATTACAACAAGACTCAGAAAAAAATAAAATACCCCGCTCCACAGAACTTGCTCTAGGGGACTCAAGAAATTCTATTTAAAGAACATTCACTTTACCATAAAATATAATACGAAAATGATGATACAGGACGAAGAAAAATAAATTTCCAACATTTAAATGAAAAGGGCGTAATAACATGGAAGTTGATCGCCCAAATAAAAACCTGTCGTGTAAATGAGTCTTTTGTAGTAAATCGGAAGGTTTGAACGTTTGTCTAGTAAATGTTGAAGAAGTCGAAATCGACGAGCAGTTTTCTGTCGTTTTAGTTTTGTATGTGGATATAAAAAAATCTTAAATTCCTTTTAAGTCCTAGAACTCAACTGTGTAAAAGTACTTTCAATTCTATCCGTATTTTAAAAGATATCCATAGGGTGTCAATAACTGTCAGGTTTACCTTATGGAGCAGCTCATAAAATACATACTTGACTGCAAGGGGTATTAGCTATACCATCCCGCACAACAAACAATAGGGGGCGAGGTCCATCATGATTGATTCGTCGTTAAAGAAAGTATAAATTTTAATACGTTTTTGGACTAAAGAAGCTTTTATGTCATGTTATATCGTTGTAGATACGGACAGATAAGGTTGTTATGACAGATTGGTAAGCTGGGGGTGGAGGGGGTACAGGGTAGGAGGGGAGTGTATATAAAGTGGGCAGTCCGCCGGCGGCTCCGCTGGTTGCGCGTTGTTCTCGCGTCAGTCGCTGTCCGTCCGTATCTCTGGTCGTGTCTTGTAGATCGTCTCTAACGCTGGTGGTCGGCATGGCTCTAGGGTAGGTAGTAAAATTAACCAATAATATAGTTATAAAGGAGTATTAAGACGATGCTATAATTAAAAAAAATTGTAAAAAATAAAAACAATTAGGTTGGTGTTATTTTGATTATTATATTAAAAATATATGAATGACAAATAAATTTATATCTGTCCTCTATATGGTGTAAATAGGGGTTCCATATATTTTTTTAATGCACATATATTTCTAATATTTCCAGAATTAAAAAAAAAAATGTTCCAATTAAACATAAAACTACTTCTAACACATTTAAAGTTATAAAAACTTAAGTTAAAATTCAAAAGAGCAAAAATCAAATCCCCGTCTGACTTGAAGAAGTAGATATCATGCATCATAATTATTTGCTAAAAGTTTTTAGTTTACTCGCTCACCGTTGCCTTTCTTCAAGTTACTTTCTATAGAGACAGTTAGGAAAAATACCTTTTGGTTTAAAAATATTAAGGAAATGAAGAAATATAATGTGGAAGATACTATTTCTATTAAAAATTTTCAAAATTGGGGAATTGTTTTTGAAAAATAAGAAAGTCATTAATACTAAATTTAAAATCAGAACAAGTTTTGAATGCTACAACATCCACTTCCTCTGTTTTATATAAAAACTTGCATCATTACCCTATCTGCAATAGTTATATAAATAGTGCCCTACAATTTAAAGATATTTGTTGGATTATGAGAATCAGGGGAGAACTTCTAAATTTGAACCACAAAAGGTATGGCACAGGTATAGGGATATGTTCATTATGTAATAGATCAGAGAGAGAGGATGTATATCATTTCCTAGCGGTATGTCGTATCTTGAGGGAATTCAGAGTAAAATTTCTGGCAAAACCGTTCCTTAATCAAGCTGAGGGATTGAATATTTTAAGTAAATGTTGGCTTTATTTATCAAAGTATTGACAAGTATAGCATGGAAGTATCGTATAAGTTTAGTCTAAGAATTTAATTATAGTTTAGTATTGTTTAAAAAAAAATGTTAATAAGTAAAATGTTATTTTCCAATTTTTGTTTTGTTTTCATAGTGCTGTATTTTATTAATCTTACAAAAATACGTTAATTGTGTTGAATGATTTATATTGTATTTAACTTTTCTCTATTCATTAGTATCGTCTACTTAAAAAGTATAGCCATAAAGGTCAAACTCATCTCAAAGACTCCTCTGATGGCAAATGCTAAGAGTGGTCTTTATTATACTAGGATTACAACTATAAGTACATGTATGTATATATTATACTGTTCAATAAAGACATTATTATTGCTATTATTAAGTGGATAAGTCAAAATTGTGGACTTTTCAGTTGGTATTTTTTGATTGTTTTACTGGATACTGCAATCACTCTAAGAATACTATTTATTTCAAAATAAATAGCTTAAGGCCTTATTAAGAATATAATTAAAAACGAACCAATTTAATCAATTTTCGAAACAACTAGTTTGTCATCTAGGAAAGATCGAAATAATAGGATTTTCGAACGTCAAAAATATTCCTTTAGATCGGGCAAATCTGAGACGTGCTTTTTTCCAAATGCTTTTTTAACTTTCTTCTGCAGCATCTTCTTCTGTTGAATTTTCCAGATAAAATGAATCAAACAAAAAATATATTAGTTTTTAAAATATGTCTCATCATCAAATAAAATATCTGTTTATTTTCATTATTTATTATTTATAGAATATAAACTATAAATAGATGTAGATATAACTCTGTATTTTTCTTAGATAAAACATAATGTAAAAAAGTCAGCTTAGCGTCGAAAAGTTTGTAATATATTTAGAGTAATAAAGGAAAGATTATTAATTTGATACCTTCCATAAATACATTGATTGCATTTCATAACTGTAAAAACACTACATTTTTAAAAATGTATTTAAAATAAAAGAGTTTTTGTTATTATATAAATTCATACGTTTTGTGAATTTTTTGGAGAAACATAAATCAACTAGAAACCACTTTTGTCACAACTATAAAACCAAATTTAAAAAGAAATAGTATTTCCTTGAAAACCCCCCTTTTTTTAAAAACATCTCTTTTTTTTCTGCAACTTGAAAAAACCTTCTTCCCATTAATTATTTTAAATAATATTAGGCGAAAATGATTCCAGTGGTGGAATATCACTAATAATAATAATGATAATGAGTGATTAAAAATAATAGCCCTACAACATGGTCATCCAACGGAAAAACAAATACAGAAACCTATATTTTCAAATGATTTTTTTATTTTTTGAAGAGCTATACTTGGAATTTAAAATTACTCCTATATACTGGAACTAAATATCTTGAGAGATTTTATTTATTTGAAATAAATTCAACCTTAAAGTTAAAAAAAAAAACCTTCTTCCTATTAATATTTATTTTTTTTATTTGAAATTATTATTATTTTTTTTTTTTACTTACTTCCATATTTCATTTTAAGATTATATTCGTATCCTTTAATGGTATTTCTCTAATCCCTGTTGAACAGATCCGCTACCTGGTACTACATTTGGACAAACGTCTCACTTGGAATCCACATACAAGACTAAAAAGACAAGAAACGGCCCGTCGTTACAGACTACTTCAACATTTATTTGACAAACGTTCTAAGCTTCCAATAAATTACAAAAGACTCATTTACATGACAGTTATTAGACCTATTTGGACTTACGGAGTTGAGCCTTGGGGTTCCAATAAACCATCCAATTATTCTCGTATCCAATCCTTACAATCCAAAATCCTTCGAAAAGTCCTTAATGCTCCTTACTTTGTCACAAATAAACATATCCATAAAGACCTTAATGTTCCATATGTTGCTGATTTAGCCCAAACCTTTCATAGTAAAATCCAATTCCACTTGAATCCAACTTGCTTCACATTCGATTCCTGATAACTCATCGAGACGTCTGAAAAGAAGATGACCAAGAGACCTTTTGTTTTTCACAAGTGGTTTACATGTTATTATAATAATGTTCCTCAAATGTACTTGGTGTATATTGTATACACTTTTAAATATCAAGATATAGTTTATAAAAGAAAAGAAAAAATGATTATGTTCTTTTAATAATCGTTCCGTTCAGGCAGATTTAAGAGTACTTTTTTCTTACGATGATACTTCATACAATGGATTGAAATGAGAAAAAACAAGCATGTTTTTGCCCGGCCAGTGCGAAATACAGCATTGGCTCTTCGGAAAGTCCATTTAATTTAATTGTTTTTATGAAGGAAAGGCAACAAGTGATTTTCAGGTACATTTGTGTACACTATATTCTTCATTTGGTGGAAAATACCAACTTCAGAATTACCGTTGAACAAAATATTCCCAATACCATCAAATTTCTGCTTACACTAATAAAATGTTTCTTCAAAAATCCTACAGATTCTTTTCAAAGGTCTCCCCAATGATGTCTGTAGCAAGCAGGACCATTTGTAGACAATGCTCTGGTTTTCGTTAAGTGGATAAGTCAGAATTGTGCACTGTTCAGAAAGGTATTCATAATAGTTTTTCTAAATCCTCCAATTACTCTAAAAATACAATTTGCACTAAAATAGATCATTTAAGGTCTTATTAGAAATGCAGATTAATCAATATTTCACAACGCAGATATTTAAAATCCTGTTTTGAAAGTAAACAGTTAACTCATTTTCAAACTTATCCACTCTTTTAAGACAACTACCGATTTCTCGTCTTTCGGCCTCTGATACAATATGGTGTGTTTGAAGATTTTGAGCATTTTGCAGTTGATCTTAGTAAACTGTAGAAACATTCAGTTGGGGACCAGAAATAATTTTTTTTAATGATTTTGACTTAGTAGCTAAAATAATTAATAGTTTATTTGTTCACAAAGAGAAGAAAGTTTTTATATTAGACCCACTTCTATTTCTGTTTTTACCACTATCTTTGTTAGAAAAATTTCTCGCCATGTTGTGGGATCTCTACAATCTCCTTGAAAATTAACTTGTACATAAATTTCCTTCGTCAAAAGCAAAAATTCAAACTATATCTTCTTCAGAAAGCACTTTACCCCTTGACATCTTGCATGGAAAACGCTGAGTGATAAAAGTACATAGATGTTTTATTTATATTCTAAATATTTAATGCTTAATTTATTATAATAAGAGGGTTGAGCTGATTTTAAATTATAAAGTATTGATATGATATTGTTTCCTATATTGATATAGTTATGAAACACTAACAAGAACAAATTCACCAATTAATAAAAGAATTACCAATGCGAAAAATTGATATCTTTATATACACATATATATATATATATATATATATATATATATATATATATATATATATATATATATATATATATGGCTGATTTCGAAAGATACTATCAATCTCCTGTTCTTGAAAAAGCAGAATGTTATACAGCGGAAAAAAAAGTTATTAATCGAAAGCAACTGATATATATTTATTTATAAGGAATATTAAATATATTATAAATTCATTTTTTGTGTTTGGAATGATAATTGAATAAAAGTATAATAAAAATAAAACGATGAGGATGGAACGATAAAATGAAATCTTACTCCATTATTCACTTCATTTTTATGAGAATTTTCTACCATTGATGGACCATTGTTAACCATTTAATGAATTTCATCACAGAAGCTTTTATTTATATAACTTGTCTACAAAAAAAAAAAATTAATATTTTACACAAACCTATTATACTGGTTTAAATATTAATAACTTAAATTTTCGCATGTATATATAGGGTGAATACCTCTTAGAGTAAAAAAAAAAAAAAAAAAAAAAAAAATGGATGAAAATAGATGAAAAATGAAGAAAATTGCCGCAAAACTTACCTTTCTATTTCAATCCGTTGCAGATATACGACAATTCAAATAATTTTTTTAGGAAACCACGTTTTTTACCATAAAAGCTGTAATATCTCCATTTTTTAAAATATTTTTTAAAGTTTGACTACATTTTTGGATTTAGCATTGAATTTCTTATAAGAGCAAATTACATCTAACCTTGAATTTCACAAAGTTGGGACCTAAAGAATATCTTGTTCTTCACCTTATTTAGGGATTTTACAATGTCTTATAATACTTCAACGTTCATCGTTTTTTCCGAAAAATCTATCCACAAAACTGCTAATCTTACAAAAACTTGAAAATTTTACTAGCTTTCATATGGTATGATTAAACTAATGATCCGTATCGATTCTATGGATAAATTTAATTTTAAAACCGGTAAAAACATGGTGTTTTCATTTGACATACATATCAGTTACTTGTGTATATATGACAGTATGATAATCGCTTAATGGAAATATGCCATGGAAATACCACTTTTTATGGAAAGATGAGTCTGTTTTACAGGAGGAGGCGTAGCCTGTTTTTTTCATTGAAAAACTGATTCGTAAGTAAGTCCGTCAATTTGTTTATATTTTTCCTATATACCTATATTACTATATATCAATATATATATATATATATATATATATATATATATATATATATATATATATATATATATATAAATATATATCTTGAGAAAAAGCGAATACTATAGATCTCATTTTTTTATGACATTTTTTAAAAAATCTCTTTAATTTTTAGAATAAGGTATTGTATTTCTTCTAAATAAAAATACAAATAATAAAATTAACAGTTTTTTATTTGATTAATTTGAATTTAATTTGGATTCTTGTTGGGTAACATAAACTTAAAAAGATCTTTCATATGTTAACATGCTACTGGGCAATATTTCCATCTTGAGTGTAATTATTTTTTAAATCGCCGATTTTGTAATTATTGAAGTTACTGAAAAAAAAGGAAATTTAATTTTTAAATTAATATAACTTGTAATTTAATATTAAAACAGATCCCGGAACTGGGTTATCTAAATTAAATGTCAAAGTTTCACGCAATTCTTAGTTATAATTTGATACCTGAAGTTTTTGGCCCTTTCCGTTATAAACCTGTTAAGGAAAAACTTCTTTTGCGAAAAGCTGCTCTGAATTTTCAGGAACTTTTCTAATTTATGCCATTATAAAGTCTTTTTAATTGTTCTTCATATTTGATTATATACTGCCTAAATATTTCAAAGCCTTTAGGCGATGAAATGAATCAATTGTTGAACTATTTCAGAATCGGCATTAAAGAAATTTGGTAAGAGCTGAAACGATGAAATATGATTAAAAAAGTATATAGCTTTCTTTTTATTGAAATGAAAGATAAAGAAAAGGAAATTTATTTTATCTATCTCTCAATCTCGCGAATCCGGTAAAGTCATAATAAAAAATATTTCGTTCTTTTTTCAACAATCTAACATTCCCTTATTCTTTTGGCCGATTTCAAGAAGCGGCATTCAGCTGTTAGTTCAGGGACCTGATCAAAAAGCCATTATAAATGCTTTTTTAGTTGCCTTAGATGTTATTAAAAACATTTTTCATATTTTTTCCTTTAGTGTGGATCGTATCATAAAAAAGTTTTTTCTTGAGACCCCTTCTCTGAGATTCGATCTAGAGCAACCTTTAATCTTATTTGAAATATGGAAGTTTTATTTTTCTATTATCAAAAACGTTAAAAATTAAAAAAAAAAAAAATTAATCTAGAAAATATTGTATTTATATCTATACTATTCTTCTTCTTACGAGTTCGGCAATTCAACAATTCATTCCTTGCTCTTCCGTTCCTTCCAATATATATTCATTACCTCTGTCCGACGTTTTCTCCTTTCATCTGACCACCGTCCATTAGTTTGTGTTTTAACCATTTTCGGAAATTTGATCCTGTCGCCCACTGTCCGAAAATTTTTTTCTATCCCACATTGAATTCCACTGTACATTTGCCACCCTCATATCCTCCTTTACCATTCGTATCCATGCATTCTTTTTTTTGTTTTTGGAGGCTTTGTTGGAAAATTTTCTTTGTCAGTCTTCTCTCATCAAATGCCCACAAAACGTCAATGTATGTATCCTCATTGCATCACTCAACCTTTCAACGTGCATTCAGAGGCATATAAGCTTTCAGGACGGACAAATGTTTTATAATGACGCAATTTAGCCTCAATAGAGAGATTTGTTTTATTATATATATCTTAAGTTTTTTGGAAGGCAAATTCCATTTTGATGGCTCTTGCGAGATTTGCTGCTTTATCTAAACCATTATATTGAATTACTTCACCTAAATATTTAAACTTATCTACCCTCCTAATGTTACCATATTTAGTTTTTAGTTCTTTACTTGTATTTACATGAGTCGACGTATATACTGTCTTTTCGAAAGAAATCTGTAAACCTGTTTTAGACGCAATTTCTTATAATTTTTCAATATAAATTTTGGCGATCGCTTCATTTTCTGTGACTGTAGCTAAATCATCCACAAAGGCCAATATTTCTACATCAATCTTCTTACTTTTCCTACCAACTCTTATATAATGTTTAATATTTGAAACTTATTTTTTCCATGTTCGTAAAACATTTTCAAGAATACAGTTGAACGAAAATGGAGATAGGCCATCGAATTGTCTAACACCGGTTGTGATTTCAAACTTTCTAGAGATTTCACTCATGAATTTAACTTTGGCCTTAGTGTTTGATAATGTCTATCAATATCTATGCCATAGATATATTATATATGATAATATGTATACTATTATATAAAGTGACAAGCCATTTTTCCTTTGTGATCACTAATCGCGAAAACTACTGAACCAATCTGTACCAAATTTTAACGACATCTTCTTTATAATTCCAGAAAGGTTTAGCAATGATAAAAACCTACTGGTTTTCCATTAATTTGTAATTGAAAAAGCGATAATATGTGGATAATTGTAAAGAATAAAAATTGAACGATCGGTGGCGAGCGCCATACTACATGAGATGTTACAAAGGTACGGTGTTATATCGAACATTAAGTTGGTAATAAAATTTACTTACATTCAATTAAATTATTAAAAAAGATTTAAATATGTGATGCGGCATGTGGATCCCAAGAATGATTGGAAATTGAGAGACATGTAGTTAGGGCTAATCTGAAATTGAGTTTAAAATGGTTAAATTACTGAACCCAGCTGTACCAAAATTTAACTACATCATTTTCATAGGTCTAGGAAGGTTTAGCAATAGTAAAAATTTAATTGTACATTGTTGAATAGCGGAGAGGATTGCTACACTTTTATGAACTTTTTGGTTAGAAATTAAAATTCATTGTTCCATTGATAATGCAGTCCAAAGTTTCTTAATGGTCTCTATCCATCTGGATTACCAACTCATACATACTTTTACGAAATATTCAATAAACAGAAATATTGATATATATTGATATAATGAAATATTGATATAATGTAATACCAGATCAGAAATATTCAATCAGTGTAATAGTACCAGGTTCCATATTACAGCTATGCGCCAAAATATCTTTGAAGGAATAATTCTCAATCGCATACTTCAATACAAGATTTTAATCTATTAAATAAATAAAACTTCATTAGTTAAAAGTACCCAAGTTCTTTACTTATAAGAGTGGGCGAAGCCGTGACTAGGGATGCTAGCATATCGTACCCTTCTCCATCCACTTGATTGATTAAATAGCTTTAAGATACATTGAAAATTTTAACAAAATTTAACATAATGAGAAAATTAGGAATTCTGAATTATTTTTAAAATTATCATTTCTAAATTTTGGCAAGAATTTCGAATTTTACCATTTCATATTTTTGTATTTATTGTAAGCATACGATATCTTGCCTTAAGGTATCTTACGTTCAACTCTACAGCTTAAACAAAAAATTAACACTTATACTTACTTACTGAAACCTATTTGGACATACGCTTCTCAGATATACGGGACAGCTAAAAAGACACATATTAACAAACTCCAAATCTTCCAGGCAAAAACATTCAGGACAATTGAAAAAGCCCCATGGTACGTAAGCAACATAACTTTACATACTGACCTACGCATAGCAACAGTTAAAGAACAAATACAAACCTACTACAAAAGATTCCACGAAAAACTACATGGACATCCTAATACACAAATAAAAACAACATGGCCACAACATATATTCCCGACAACACACAGAGAAGACTAAAAAGGAGCTGGATGAGAGACCTCCTTGACTAAAATAATAAAATAAAATAAAGACTGGAGGTGCCGCTGGGTTCTGCTCCCTTTCATGCCTTTCAAGCCATCTAAATTCGTACAGCAAATTCACTGGTTGTCAAATCTTATTTGACAGGTGTGAATAAATATATAAAGTCAAAAAGGTATCTTATAATAATACTTCATACATAATTATTTAATATTTACAAATATTGTTCTCGTTCTAGTTCAATATTTAAACACACGATAGAATCTTTACATTTATAACCAAATAACCATTTAGATGACTATGATTCTATTGCGTTCCAAACTATTTTATCCATAATGATCTTAACGTTCCATAAGTATATTAATACCCCCTTCCAATGTAAAATTAATACCAATTGAAACAAACTTCTTTCTAAAGTTTCTATCTGATTAACCTGAGTCATCCGAAGCGTCTGAAAAAAGATGGCCTCAGTACCTTTTACTAAAAAATGTTACATTGGTCCATTCAGTTTATATATATATGTATATTTGCTTTCTTTTTAATCATACCAGATGAACGACATGAAACTGCCCGTCGATATCTACTTTTTCAATATTAAACAGACAAACTTTCTAACCTTCCGATTAATTACATGAGGCTCATTTACATGAAAGTAATTGCACCTGTTTATTTGGCCAGATGAGCTTTGGAGCTCCGCTAAACCATACAATTAGTCTCGTCCAAAATCATTCGAAAAATCCTTAGGCAGCGTAAAAAGGTCAATATGTATTCTATGGTCTTATACGAAATGAATTTCAATTTGCCTAAGTCGGATTCAAAATCGTTTCGTGAATGCTAAAGTATTAAGCATTTTAACGAGCCCGGCCACCATAGCCAGATTTCAGATATTTGGATATCCCAGGTATAAATCAAATATAATTCGTTAATTTAGTTTAACAGCCAATTACCCACGAATTTTATAAACTTACTACAATTTCAGCTGTGTTGTTTTTTAAACAAAAATTTAATGCTTTCAAAAGATTAAACATTTAATTTTTTTTTTTTTTTTAAACTGTAGATCAAGACTAAAGCGACAAGAAACTGCTCGTCGTTACAGACAACTTCAACATTTACTAGACAAACGATCAAAGCTCCCAATTCATTACAAAAGACTTATTTACGTGACTGATTAGACCTATTTGGACGTACGAAGTTAAGCTTTGGAGCTCTACTAAACCATCCAATTCATATCGCATCCAATTCTTACAATCCAAAATCATTCGAAAAATCCTAACTGTCCCTTACTTTGTCACCAATAAACTGATCCGCAATGACCTTCGCTTTCATAATTAACTAAAGACTCACCCAAATTCATTTGTTTCTCAACTTGCTTCCCACTTCTTTCCCGATAATCCTCCGAGGCGTCTGAAAAGAAGATGCCTTAGAGACTCCTAGTGTGGAATTTTTATTGATGTGCCACTGAGGAGTAGTTCTTTTCAAGATTTGGCATGTTATTGTAATCGTTATCAGCTCATTTACTTGATGTATATATTTGAACAGTCGTAAATTTAAAGATGTTAAAAATTATAGCTGCTTACATTTGAGGTAGACTTAGTGAATTCGATGGTTCGATGCCGGCAACACCAGCAATCGCTTTCCACAAAACTCTCTCTACTTCCACAAAACTTCAACTTACTCATAAAATCCCAAACCCAAGTCTAGCGCTGATACATTCTTCCTATCTACGATTCAATATCTCAATCTACTCTCCGCTAGTTTAGTTGCTCAATACTCTTTTCAGGGGTTCGTTCATTATTAAATACAATAACTAATCATATCTATCTAACATCGCAATGCTATGACATGGATATAAAAAAAAAACGTAGTATTTGATATTTAAAACTAAACAAGGCTATTCTTGTAAAGAGAGAAAAATTTTTAGCGAAAAACGCCTGGCCAACAAATCTAATTTGTCTGGAAGCCATTAGGCTAGTTGAATTGAACTGGTTCTCTCCGGTCGGTTCCAATTCATCCTGACCTAAACGTTTCAAGGCACGTTGCAAGATTCTGCAAAAAAAAACAAAAACATATTGTTCATCCAATTAAATATAAAGTGGAAAACAAAACAAGAAACCCAGATTATTACTCAGTTTTGTAGAACAGTAATTATATAACAAAAGCTAGTTGCTGTTTTAAATCCTACACCAAATATACTGACAGGCGAAAAATTCCACCCACTTAATTGTTTTTAGGTCTTTCTCTATTTATTTTAGCCAGAGCGTATGAAAAGTATTAAGATTAATAAAAATGCTAATAAAAAAAAAGCTAGAAGCATTGATTAAATTAAAGTTAAGTTGTAATAAATTAATATGGCCTATTACTAATTTGCATTAGATGGGACATATTCCTTAAAATTTTATTCACTATTTGATTAGCTCTATATCCCATCAAATGAGCGCAAGGTGCGGATATAATCCTTATTGTTTAAAATTGCTTGATAATATTTTTAAATATTTTCTTTCTTTTATTTAACTAATATTTTTAATAATCCTAATAAGTTTCATATGCTCTAGTTAATGTGTACACCTCCAGAAAAGAATGAAACTTTTATTCGAAGAAATGCGTAACTCGAACTTCTGGCATTTTTTTTTTGTGAATTCTGTTTAGTTTTATAATTGTTAAATATTTTATTTATTGAAGATCATCAACATTGACTTTGAGAGAGACCATCTTTGTATTTAAAATGAAATTTAATACGGATGATATCGCATTTAAACGCTAATGATGAATTAAAAGAATGGAAATATTTTTTGAATAACATCATGAGAACTTGTATTGTACGAGCGATGTATTTTAGAAATTTACTGATTAATATCCCTCCTGATATAAGGACACTGTTTTGCAGACCTGCCAAGATCTGACGATTTTTTGAGGCCGAAGGACATCTTTGAGCACTCTCCTTCCACAATTAGAATAAGTTTTTGTCCTTAAGGATATGTTGAAATATTTAACGGTTTTTAAGTTATCCGAAGGATTTAAGGAATTAATAATTCTAAAGGTACTATAATGGAAATAGTTAAAACTAGGAAGATATATAAGGAAGAAAAAGTTAAAAAAATTAAGGAGTTTTTCTGCACTTTCAATTTTATAATTTTTTACACCCAGCAGCACTATCGTTTGGTGGATGTTGTCACATCTGCATTGGAGCGCAAAATTTACACTATGGGTGTTTTTCTCGATGTTGAACAGACCTTTGACCGGATAGGGTATCCAGGATCGCTCTGTAAACTTTCTTTATCCTTCTATGGCTCTTGCCAATATCTTCCATCTACACATTTCCTCATCCTCCATTCCAATCTTTCGGATATAATATTTTAAATTAAATATAACTCTACATACTCATCCATCTTGGTGGTTTTCCTAAAGGTAATAGCCTGGATCCCGCAACTCATTTTTATACTATTCCCACAACCTAAACTGATGACACCATCGTATTATCAGTCAATGATGATCAATTTGATACATTCCAGACACTTAAGTCACGTACCAAGAAGCTGCACCTCGATTTCGAATGCTGCAACACATACTTGAAAAACGTTCTAATCTCTCGATTCACTACAAAAACTCATCTACATGAGAAACTTATCAGAACAATTTGGACTTACGGTATAGACTTATAAGATTCCACCAAACCATCGAATTCTTCTCGCATACAGTCAAACGAATCCAAAATCCTTCGAAAAATCCTTCATGCTACTTCTTTGTCACAAATAAACTGATCCGCAATGTCCTTAATATCCCATACGTCGCTGATTTAGGACAGACCAGATACTTTCGCTTTCCTAATAAATTACATACTCACCCAAATTCAATTGTTTCTCAACTTGCTTCTCATTCCATTCCTGGCAATCCTCCGAGGAGTCTAAAAAGAAGGATGACCTCGGGACCTTCTTCTATTGTAGAACTTTCATCAGAGTTCTACCAATGAGTAGTTCCTTTACAAGATTTTGGCATGTCATTACAAAAATTACCCGTTACAAGAATTGGATGAGGATCGTCAGATTTCTTTTAGTTTGAATTGGAATACATTAACTTGATTTATTTATAAAGTTTAAAATGGTTCCTCTGATTTTATTAAACCCCAATTATTGGAATTAGTAAAGCCATTGAGTTAACTGATTTAACTTTTCATTAGACTAAATCGTAAAGCTTGGAAGCCATATTGGCTATTCGCCGGGTTGGGATCTCAGTGGCTTAGGACCAGTTTAATCCTAGATCCAACTTTAATAGTCGAGCCAGGACTATCTTGGAGTTTCCGCTTGTTTAAAAATTGAAGGCTTGTTTAAAAAAATAATAAAAATTTATTGAGCTGTTGAGAGTCTCTAGAAGATGAAAAATATTGGCTGAGTTGGTTTTTATTTTGTTTATTCTTTGTTTCTGCTTGAAATTGAATTTATTGGATTTCTGCTTTATTATTGATGATAACAAGTAAGGATGTGTTGATTCTCGAATCCAGTGATTCTTGAGGAAATAATCGTTACTGATAATCGATGAATTAATGTCGATTCTGATTGATACGTCTTGTGATAAATTACTATTCACCGATTCTTCTACCTAATGATAATAAGAAACTGTTTCAAAATGAAAAAAAGTTTATTTTTAAAGATCGTATGGATCGTGTGTATGGAATGAAGAACTGGAAGATAATATTTTTATAGATTCTAATTTCTAAGTTTCTGTACTGTGGGCGTCATCTAAGTAGTTTCACGACAGAGAAATAGTTTCCAGCTGAAATTCAAGAGGAAATAAAGGCAAGGTTATAGTCTTCATCTCCTCTTGAATTTCATTCTCCAAGGCATTGTCGACCGTACATACTTGAGCCGCTCTATGTATCTAAATTTAATCTCCGATAGCTTGGGCTATCACCGTTCCAACTAACAACCATATATTTTGTTTTATCGG
Organism: Euschistus heros; assembly: GCA_003667255.2. Taxonomy (NCBI): domain Eukaryota; kingdom Metazoa; phylum Arthropoda; class Insecta; order Hemiptera; family Pentatomidae; genus Euschistus; species Euschistus heros. The sequence continues at coordinate 447,339 of RCWM02000027.1, forward strand.
TAATTATAAATAATTTATAAAGATTATGAAAAATACAAATTTATTTTATTATTTTATTTGACTATGAACCACCATTCTCGATACTCACACACTTATATGGAGTTGGGTAATTAATTGAAGTTTATGAATTTATTTTTGTCATAAATCCATAAAAAATATATTAGTGATAATAAATATTTAATCAATAGGTCGGAGATGGAAAGCATAAAAGGGAAAGACTAAGCTTCGCGAAAAGCCATTTATATAATAAAACGAGCCAGTCAATAAACGCGAAGATATTACTTTCGTCAAACCGGTGATACTGTACGGAATGGAAACCGCTTCCCTCCCTAGCCTAAGGAAAATGTTAGGGATAGGAAGAGGAATACTAAGAAGAATTTACGGTCCAAGCAAGACACAAGAAGGCTATAGGTTGATACCTAGGAAAGGAAATATACAAAGAAGTAAATGATTTGGAAACGGACATAAGAAAAAGAAGATTAAGGTTATATGGTGAGGATGCACCCGAAGAGATTAAATAGGGAAATCTTCTATAAAATGAGAGGATAAAAGAGTGCTGGGGTGAATATCAAACAGATGAAGGAAGAATCTGAGAAACTTAGAATAACAGACCAAGACTGTTTCGATAGGGATGACTATAGGAAAAGACTAAAGGAAATTAAGGTCCTTGTGGGAGAGAGAGATACGAGAAAAGGATAAGCGTGGACCGAGAAAAGAAGGAAGGAGCAATCGGGAAGAATGAGAAAGAGGTGGGAAGAGAGAAGGAAGGAAAGAAGAGGTATGAAAAGAAGAGGTATGTTTAAAAATTTAAAATTTTCCTATAAATTACTTGAATTGGGTGCTTCTGGACCTAATGGTTCCGTTTTTCTAACCTTACTGAATTAATTGGAATATGTTTGAATTGAGTTTGAACTGGACAATGGTCTTTTGTTATTTTCTTTAACATCGTCCATATTATTCTCACATTTTGAACTTATGTGCCCTATTTCTCCACATAAAAAACATTTAATTTCATCCCTGCTTAATATAACGAGGAACATTTCTCCTTCAAATTCTATTAGTATGTTAGAGAGAAATTCTGACGATTGTTCAGGCTTGATGAAAACATGTCAACGGAAACTTTGACAGTTTGAAGTAATTACCCTTTTTGAGATGTTAACCAATTTTCTACATTCAATAAATTTGTCTTTTATCTTGATACCATTATATTTTTTAATGAATTCGTCAACTGTTTCTTTTCCATTTACAAATATTGCTATAATATCGTTTGAAATACGACTAAAAAAAATAATATTTTTAGGCCCAATTAATTGTCCAACTCCTACCACACACTTTATAATATGTATGTTTTCCAAAGCTGGTAAAAATATTACTTGTTCTTTTTTAGGTGTCAGTGTTGTTTTAGCCACATTAGCCCATGTTTTGGAAGTTGATGTATCGTCTGATGCCATGCTGTTACAGGTTAGGATAACGTCTAAGCTTTCCAACTAGTATTCACCAAATTAATTGATGATAATATTATATAATTAATAAAATCAAAGTAACTCCTACCTCACAGACTTCGTTTTTATTTAAATCTCTTCAATTTTAACAAATTATATTAATTTGCAACAAGGAACACTTGCGTCCAATTACTAGCCCGAACATCGTTATGGTTACTGGAAACGAAACAGCTCTTTTCAAATATTAATCCATTCGTCGTTATATTTTTTTTTCTTTCCAATCTTTGTTTTTTATATCAAGATTGATTTTTGTTTTTCCTGATGTCTCATATTAATGAAAAAAAAAATAAATAAAAAAATATATTGACCCCTAGAGAGCATTTTTATTTTTTTTACAGTTATTGAGAATTTATATTTTGGTTAAATTAGGTTTTTGTTTTTTTTTTATTCCATTAGGTAATAATTGTTTTGTCATTATACATATTTTCTTCCTCCCAACACTCTTAGATTTGTATAAATTTCAATTTTTTAAATTAGGTAATATTATGAAATGTTTTCCAAAGCTAGGACTAAAACAACCAGAGGGTTCGATCGCCCTGAAGAAAGACCTACAAAGCAGATCGAAACGTCGGCATTCCATAAATTTTCTTTACTTGGACGTGTTTTTTGTCCTTTGCTTCTTTTATTCAACGTAATTCAGTAACTCTTGGTTTAGTATTTATTTTCACCAGGGTATTTGTACACTGTACTCAATTATTAAATAATATTTTTCCTATTATGTCTTTCAAAAGCTTCTTAACAAATTACATAAGAGATCAAATCGGCAATCAAATCAAGAGTAGTGGTTGAGACTGATTACGATGAACCCCTCTTCCCAATGTTTAAATTTCTCGACATTTATAAACTTTTAGAAGAAATATTCTGCAATATCCAGCGACCTAGATAAAAAAATAATAACGGAGAAACAAGCAAAATACTTTAAAATGAGGGTGCGGTCTGTTTTTAATGTCGGAATGAGAAAAGGTCTTCATTAAAATGATGCCTGAATTTGAATGGAGCTACGTCCCAAAGGAAACTTTTATGTCCAATGCAACTGCCAAATCATTATCCCTGTCTCATCGTTTTCCAGGGATGAACTTATCTATAAAAATTAAATTGATATTAAATATGTAAAAATATTTAAATTTTATTCATATATTTCTAATTAAATAAAAAATTTTTTAATAGTTTTAAAGCCATTTATAATAATCCGTCATAAGGTTTTTATTTGATTTTATATTTATTTTTTTGATTTTCGAAGCTGCTGTCTGAATTAATTAGCGTTTAGATGTAATTAAAGTCATTTTTATTTTGAATATTTTTGCATATTTTGAGATAATGGTATTCATTTGAATATCTGAATAAAGATTTTTTTTACTTTTATTTAGTTGAAATAAAATGATTCACAACTTAGTTTTTAGGTAATTGATTTAACTTTTCGTATTATTTTGTTATCAAATATCTATATATATATATATATATATATATATATATATATAATATATATATAATATAAAGTAAAAAAAAAAAAATGAATAATTCCAATTAGTAATAAGAACTATCGAATTATATAGAGTAGTATAAATTTTAAAATTGGAGAAACAAATTATTTAACTTCCCCTTCTATTCTCTCTCAACTTTCAAATACCACATCTTTAACCACGTACTATCCACCTAGATCCTGTCCTCCAAAAAATGTCATTAGCCACACTTTTTAGTTGTTTAAAATATTTAAAATATAAACAATTTAAATTCAAGAAATCTTTTTAGTTTGGTAAAAAAAAATATTTTAAATTTTCAGTTACTTTTTATTAATATATATATATATATATATATATATATATATATATATATATATATATATTTTTTTTTTTTAATTTTATTATTATTAAAATTATTTTAAAATTTTATTATTATTATCTGTTAATTTGTTATAAAAATATTATTTCATTTTAAGGCTCTGAAGGTTCTACATCATTTTTTATTCTTAAGGGACTTAAGGTCCCAGAATAAATAAAGAACTTTATTATTACTATATATATATTATTTTGGGAGGCGCGGTAGCTCAGTGGGTAAGGCACTTGACTACCAAGCTCCCGGGCCCGAGTTCGAGTCCGACTGAAGGCAGAAAATTTATTTTCTGTTATTTCGGCCGTGGATTGAATTCGATGTCGGGAGACCCTCCTGGGGCACACCCAGCCTCAAAAAAAGTGGGTACCCTTAAATGGGGAAAAAACCCGGCGGTTGAGCGTGAATTCTAGCCAAATCACCTCCTTTCACAACCGTTGGCTCAGAAACAGTACAGCCTACCCAAGTACTGAACCCGAGACCCTTCATGGGTTGTAAGTGGTACAGGTTTTTTTTTTTTTTTTTTTTTTTATATATATTATTTATTTTTTTCGATCATCCCCTTTAAGGAGAGCGTGAAAACATTAATCAAACAAAATTTTCACATTTTTTTCCCCGTTTGTCTTCCCAAAACCTCTTCATCAACTTACGGTGGTGTTTCCTTCTTTCTACTGTCCATTTCTTTTCAGTTGTAATGTTTCTACCTGTTCCACAATTTTAATTTTGTTACGAAACTTTTGTCTTTTATATCTTCCTCTAAAATTTGGTTATTTTGAATCTGTTTTAGCCCATTAGTATTCAATTAGCTTGAGCTCATTGTGTTAAAAATTCTTCTTGTAAGTCTATCTTTGTTCATTCTGTGAAGGTGTCCACAGAATCTCATGCGTCTTTTTCTAAACAGTTCTGTTACGGTGTCTGAGTTTTTGTACAATTCCTTCGTCGGTCGTTAATCCTAATCCCATTTCTAAAAACTGGACCGAATATTTTCTTGAGTACTTTTCTTTTTTGTTTTTCGATGTGATGAATCTTGCTTCTCCCTTTTATTAACGTGATTTCAGATGATAATGGGGCCTCTGGTAAAATGAGAGTGTGCTAAGGCACTATAGCTTATCATTGAGAGACAGTGCTTTTGTGTTATAATGGTTCCATGTGAGTTTATAAGCCTTCTGTAGTTTGAGTACTCTTTCCTGATAAGATATTGTGCTTAAACCCGTTGATTGGATAGTTTCTCCTTGGTATTTAAAGTGAGAGACTTGTTTTATATTTCCATATTTAGTTTGTAACAGATTTCTGCTTGATGGATACCAGATCAGACGCTGGTGAATATATATATTTCCATTATCGTATATTTTGAAGTTTTATTTAAAGTTCGCTATATATATTTATTTTATATTATATACATATATATATTTCCATTATCGTATATTTTGAAGTTTTATTTAAAGTTCGCTCTTTATTTTATTTTTCACATCCTTCGTTTTTACTGTAGGTTATTTTGAATTTTCCGGATTAAAATTAAACACATTACTATAAAACCAATCAACAAATATGTGCGTAAGTATACTTTCATATGCTAGCTTCTTTGGCCAGATGTGCGAGAGGCTCTTAATACTCTGACGATTCCCTTTGTTTTCTCTTTCCGAATTTTAAAATCAAGAGTTCCGTTGCCATCGCCTTGAGACAGCCAGTCAGGGTCATGAAGGTGGATGGATCCATTTCGTTACCTCTCATGGAGGAGAATCCCAGGGGGTCTAGAAGTAGAAAGGCCGTCGCTTGTCGCCCCTTGGAGAATGCACCTCCGAGGAGCTCAAACTAATTAATTAGATTACTCATTTAATTACCTTAATTAATTAACATCCTTTGCAGATTGAAAGGAAGTAGATTAAGACTGATCAAATTTTAAAATTAATTTCATCGGAATTAAAACTGAAGGTTCGAGAATGAATTTATTGAATTGAAAATATCGTTTCGAGATTTTTTATTCATCATTTCATGAATGAAATGAAATGAAAAAATAAACTTTATTCTGGGACTTTCTGTCCCCTAAGAATAAAAATAATGCACAGTTAAAAGCACAATTGTTTGGCCTATTATTTACAAATTAGATGCTTCAGTAATTACAGCATACATTTTTTACAGGAAAAAAAAGTAAATAAAAAAAAATAAATGAAATAATAATTATAACATAAAATACAATTGTATATATTTGAACATATAAAAGAAGGAAAGAGAGAAAAAAAAAAGTAATTTTAGGTATTCATTTGATTATTGACATATTTGCGGAAGATTGACTTTCTAAAAGGTACAGGAATGAATTATTTTTAATGGAAGTTATGGAAGCTGCTTTACGAATAGAAGTGGTTAGGGAATTACAGAAGGAGGTAGCACGAATGATGGAGGATTTGTCGAAGGAAGCGGTTTTATGTGAGGGGATATATAAGTTAAAAGGTTTGGATCTAGTGTTTAGGAAATAGATAGAAGATCGCAGAGTTAATAGGTCAAGAATATAAGAAGGTTTTTTGGTTTTTAGGCATTGGAATAGGAAAGTACCCAGAAAGTATTGCCGTCGGAATTTAGGAAAGAGCCATCCAAACTCAGAATATCGCTGTAACTTGTGACCGCCTGGGGATCTCGAAGATAAATCTAATGAAACAGTTCATCAGTCTCCTCAGCTTCATGTCGAGATCCCCAGACATTCCCCCATAAACCAAGCAACCGTAATCAAAGCAAGAGAAAATAGGACACTAGAAGTGACGGGTACTCTGGGAAAAGGAATCTCGAGATCTATGAATGAAATGAATGAAATGAAATGAAATGAAAATAAATTTTATTCTGGGGCCATTGCCCCTTAAGAATAATTATAATGAACAATTATTGGCGGCCTAGCTGCCGTATGTATAATTTAGAAATATAATAAAGACAAGGAAATACAATTTAAATTAAATTAAGGAATTGAAAAAAAACTTAAATTACAACATAAAGTAATAAGATTAATAATACATGTTTTAAAATATCACACGAAAAACAAATTAAATCTTAAGGTTCGAAATTGAAAATAAGCTACAAAAACAAATTAGGAAAAAAACCAAAAAAAAATATTCGACAAAAGAATGCGGTAGACAAAGCTAAGAAATATAAATTATACGGAAAAATAATGTATCTTGTCTGATAAATAATATAATTATGCTGAAACCAATTATACAAATTTAGTGCAATGGTACTAAAGTAATTCTGTACAAATCAATATTATGCTTTGAATATTCATACTTCATTTTTAAAACATATTTTCTTCATTGATGTGACTATTAGATTGAGTTTCTAATAAGTAAACGAAAAGACGTGATTTGAAGCTATTATAAGTGGAGGAATGGCGAATGATGGAAGGGAGGGAGTTCCAGAAGTTCGAAGCTCTAGAAATAAAGGAGCGTTTGAAGGATGTTGTGTTAAAGGAAGTTAGGTAGAGGTCTGAGGAACGGGATCTGGTTTTGCGGGAACTCACTGATGATTTTAATGTTAATGCTTTCAGGATATAGGGAGGTGACTGAGAGGAAAGTGATTTGTAAAGGAACGAACCCAGGAAGTATTGTCTTCCTATCTACAGATCTACACAGTTGTTTAAGGATTATGATGGATTTTTTTTGGAAATTTGGGCGATAATGTTATTCCAGTATAGCTGATGATCAAAGGTAACTCTTAAATTATTAATAGAGTTTTGGATCTGAATAGGAAGGTTATTGAGGTAAAGCAATGGATTGTAAGGAAGGGTGTTGAGGATGGGATTTGAGCCGATGATAGCCTTAGTTTTCTTTGGATTCAGATATAACTTATTCTTCACTGCTCAACGGTTGATGTTATCAATGTCTTCCTGAAGCTTACGAGATGCCTCGAGCATATCTGAAGGATGGAAAGATAAGTAGTTTTGAAGGTCGTCTGCATATAATTTGTGTTAATTGTTATAATATAAGTAACCTTGATTGGAAATTTTAATCGTTCGAATCAGAATCTTTGGGATTCTCGGAATATATGCGATTTTTCCAGTCGTTAGTTCCAGTGAGAATTATAGCCTCGATGATATTTCCATGCAATTATAAACCAGATAACATCGTTCAATTGTAACCTCTCTTGAAAATGGCGTTCTCCACCTATCGGTCGATTTTTAACAAGGTACATGTTTTTACGGGGACTAACTCGGTTTCAATAGTGTAACCGTCCGTCCGCTGACTCTCGAAACAATCATTTTATTGTTACTCCTTAATAATAATAAAAAAAAAATTAAATTAAAAAAAAAGTAATATTATCATTATTTCTAAGATTACATTCCCGCTTTAAGGTCACACGAGAGTTTAATATGAATTAATATTATTATAATTAATTATATAATATTATTTAAAAACATGTATCCTTTCTTTGATCCTTGATCTAAACTGCGATAGGCCGGAGGTGGTCCCTAGGGGTATAATTCAGAAGTCATAAGACAATGTACCAGCCAAGACAGAAGATTATAGTTGGAATAGCTGAGATGGTTTCGAGAATTATGTCAACTTTAACGTTAAGACACATTGCTGATGTTTTGTATTATACACCAGTATATAAATATAACATCCTTTGGGTGATATGTTAAAATTTGCGATATTTAACCGACAATTTATGCATCATTGATCTTTCTTGATACTTTATCAGTCTTAATTTATACGCCCATTGATTCTCCAACGGAAAGACTTCTCAGGACAAGAATTTACATTCTAGAATCTTCAGATAATTCAATATTGCTCTCATAAAGAAGTATGAAAATATCTTTCAGGAATGTTTTCAGAAAACTATTTCATCAAATCTACTTCAGAAGCAAACAATAATATGTGAGAATGAGTATTGTGAATGGCATTTTCTCTATTGATTGTAATTTGTTTGTATTAATTTTTTATCAAGGAATGTTGCAGTTTTGAGTTGATTAGACAATTTCTACTAGGTAATCCTATAAAACAAAACTGCTTAAGATGCAAGCTAGCCAAATATCAATTATAACAAAATCAGTTCAATATCTAACTGAAAGTCTAGACAAGGGACTCACAAACATGTTAAACAAAACTGAAATCACACAAATAAGAATGAAAAAAAAAAAAAAATTAAAATGCATACATATTAAATATTTTTTGTAACACATGCTAGGAAATTTTTATTTTTGGAAAAATTATGAAAAAATAAATTATGAGGTCATATTTTAAAATTAATAATAAGATAAACACAAATCACAGGCGGCATTTTTTTTGTTATGTTACATTTTATTGGTGGAAAGGATGACCGACCAAAGGATAACAAAGAAGATGCTCTACAGGAATTCGGATGGCAGGAGAAGGAGAGGACGAACTCGGATCAGATGGCTGGAAGATGTGGAGGAAGATCTGAGGCGGTTGGGAGTTCAAGGATGCAGGGAGAGAGCGCAGGATCGAAGAGATTGTTTGGCTGTTGAGGAGGACCGTGTTCTTGCAGGGAAGTATTGCCGATGTAACAATAATAATTGTATATTTTTAATAGTCTATTCTTTGTTTTGTTTCACTTCTTATCAAATAAATCAATATTTATAAAAATCTGAATGGTATTTCGTTTTAATATTTATAAAATAGGCTGATTCAACTGAAATAATTCCCCATTAAATGAACGATTACGGAAATTCATTAATTTTGAAAATGAGGCAAGTTCATTTAGTTATAAAGTCCTACTTTTTATTGCTAAACCTTTCATGAACCATGAAGATGTAGTTAAAATTTGGTACATATTGGTTTACCTGTTTTCTAGGTTAGTGATCACAAACGAAAAATGGTTTGTCCTTTTATACAGGGTGAAAAACCTCTTAGTGTAAAAAAAAAAAAAAAAAAAATTGGGAAACGAGATCAAAAATGAAGAAAAAAACCGCACACCACACTTTTCTATTCTAATCCGTTGGAGATAAACGATAAATCAAAGAATTTTCTGAGAAACGACGTTTTTTTTACAATAATATCTCCATTTTGTTTGAATATTTTTGACACAATTTTCAAATTTATCATTAAATCCAATTTCCAACAAACTTGGGATCTAAAGAACAGATCTTTACCTTATTTAGGGAAGTTATAATGTCTTATATTACTTCAACGCTCCTCGATTTTCAAAAAAAACTATCCACAAAACTACAAATCTTACAAAAACTTGAAAATGTTAAAAGTAATGATTCTTTTTCGATTTCATGGAAAAATTTACTTTTTAAACCGAAAACACATGGTGTCCTCATTTTGCATACAAATCAGTTACTTGTGTAAATAAAACATTATGAAAATCCCTTAATGGTAATGTGCTTAAGATATAATGGAAATGTGCATTTAGAACATAATAAAATCTTCATTAGAATAAAAACCAAAGAAAAAAATATTGTTTAAAAGAAAATAAAGGAAACTGTCAATAAAGCGACACCAGATCAAAGGATCTTATGTTATTGCATTTATTTATTTTTTATTATTATTTAGGATTTATTTTAATAGATTTTCAATGTAAGGGTTAAAACCCAATGATAATGAACATAGACTTCAATTTTGCGTCTGAATGCTTCTGAATGCAGATTGTGTTGAAGAATACCACTTTTTGAGGTGAAGTTTATGGACAGGTGAATCTATTAGATTTGCAGTTCCGTGGATAGTTTTTTCGAAAAACGGTGAGCATTAAAATAATAACATCCACTAAGACATTGTAACTTTCCTAAATAAGCTGAAGATAAAATTCAAAGTTACATGTATTTTGCTCTTTGAGAAATTTAATGCTAAATTTGTAAATGTCGTCAAAATCTGAAAAATATTTAATCAAAATGGAAATATTACAGTTTTTATGGTAAAAAACGTGGTTTCCTCAAAAAAGTCTTTAAATATATATGCAACGGATTGGAATAGAAAGGTAAGATCTGCGGCATTTTTCTTCAGTTTTGATCTAGTTTTACCCAATTTTTATTTTACACTAAGAGGTACTCACCCTGTATAATAGTATAGAAATGTTTCAAAATTGTAAATTGTTAAATTTTATTTGGATAAACTTTTTATTATTATTTTTTTTGAACTTAGATATCCGTTTCGCGAATCGAAAATGGATTTTTCGATACCGGTGCTATTAATGAAATTGAAAATATTTGTTACCGACAAATCACTACAATTAAGTGAAATCTATAATTTAAAACAATTCAGTAAGTTGTTTATTTCTTATGTATCATTATACAGAATAAGGGACTCTATGTAGATAAACGATTAAATCACTTAGAATGTATTTGTAAAAATATGATCAATAGAAGTTTTGAGGTAATGTTTGCCTTCAATGGTGGAAGTTAATTATCTTGTCCTGGGGTGGAACCAGTTGACTGAAGAAATTATACTCCCTTGGTTGGGGGGGGGGGGTAAAGAAATTATCCGGTACTCCACACAAGGTGCCCCCGAACAAATACCCCCCCCCCCCCCATCCCTGCCTAGATTTCCATTAACCGAACCCTTTTCCTAAGTGTTTGCCTCCTCCTCGGAGTTCCTTTGGCACCATCATTACTGTCTGCTCCGCGCTGATGCAGTATCTTCTAGCTCACGCTCTTGTTTGTGTGTGTTTTTACTAATGTACTTCTATTAACTATAAAAATGTTAAGAAAATCTGTTTTCTTGGTTCTTTTTTGTTAGGTGAGGGGAGAGGAAATCCAATGACATGGAATCCATTCATACAATATGTACAATAAAAATAAAAATAAATAGAATAACTAATTATAAACAATCTTCAGCTATAAAAAAATGAAAATAAAATATACAGAATTATAATCTATATCTATACTATTATATAAAAGGACAAGCCATTTTTCGTTTGTGATCACTAACCGCAAAAACTACTGAACCGATCTATATCACATTTTAACCGCATCATCTTCATAGTTCAAGGGAGGTTTAGCAATAATAAAATTTAAACATTTTCAATTGTATTGCCATAAAAAAGCAATAAATACTTATTTACTTAATGAGGTGTATAGAAAAAAAAAATGACCGTTTCTTAAGCAAATATTTGTATTATTATTTCTTTGATATAAAATATAATCAATACTCAAAGTATAGTCCATTGTTATCTACCGTTATTATCCATCCACTAGCCAATTGCTCGATGCCACGTTGATGCCATTCCTTGGGAGGGCTGTCAAAGAACTCTTGGACAGCATTTTCAACTTCCGCAAAATTATCAAAATTTTCCCTTTAAGAAATAGCTCATGGATTGAAACAAGTAGTAATCCGAAGTTGCGAGGTCTGGACTATAATGGTGGATGAGGCAAGAGTTCAAACCCATGAAGTTTTGTAAACTTTTCTTCGGTTCGACTGCTGATTGTTGAGGAGTAAATTTGTGAGGGACCAGTCTAAAGGTATTTTTCACCTTCCCCATGGAGAGAAGATGGCGACTAACAGTATCTTTCGACACACCACACTCCCTGGCATGTTCGCGAGTACTTATGGACGGATTTGACTCAACATCTTCCTTCAGAACCTCATCAATATCCATGGCCGCCCGGAGCCCTTCTTCCTTTCCAACGCCGTATCTCCACTTATAAATTTTTCAAACCAACGCCGCGCGCCTTGGAAGGACACCTTCCCCTTCATATTTAATAATTTCACGAGTTGCTTCAGCGACTGTGAAATTTTTCTCCCCGTAATGTCTTAAAATTACGAGACTTTGTTAGGACACTGTCATGTTTCTTCTTTGAAATAAATAACTGAATGCGCCTTTTTATGAAGAAGTCTAGTGTTTGTAAACAAGCTTAGAGAATGCTCTAAAGGGATTATTAAGTATTGGTAAATAATAAATAGCATTAAGATATTTACAGACTTTTGAACTCTGGAATTTGATAAAACGGTCATTATTTGATATGGTCATGATAAAACGGCCTATTATTTTCAATTAAACTGTTATTAAAAAAGCTAAACGTATAGGAAGCGACATGTGGATCTCAGAACTGTTTAAAAATCGACCGACATATGCCCATTCTGCAACAGAGTTTTCAATGGTAAAATTATTAAACCCAACTGTACCAAATTTTAACTAAAACATCTTCATAGTTCTCGGAAGGTTTATAATAATAAATTTTACTATAATAGTAATTAGAATGTATAGTGTTGAATGCCAGAAACGAGGTTTGCCAAGCTGTTATATATTTTTATGGTTAGAAATTAAAATCCACCAATAGTGGGGGATGCTAGTATAAAATGTCCAGGATTGAGACAGGGGGATGAAATAATTTTACTTATGTTTTTTTTATTGCATACATTATAAGCATAATGTATTACTTTAACTGTTCTACGTTATTTTTTCTTATGTTTTCCCTTACCTTAAGCAGCCTCTAACTATAAAAAACATAAATAGAATATAAAAAATGATAATATAAGATAAATGTTCGAATTTTAAAAAACTGTCATTTTTATTTCTTTTCAGAAGGATCTACCATAAACTATCTAAAAATAAATAGGGATATACCAAATTTAGTGGTATTTACTTTGCCTACATTTTTATTAAAACAGCATTAATATTTATTACAAATTATTATTTTATGAAGATGACCAAGAATGCAGTTAGGAGTGATAAAATATCTGCCCCAGTTTAATAAACTTTATATAGAGTGCCATTTTCTTCAGGGTCGCCTGATCTTCTTCAGGGTGATTATTACGTTTATAAATTATTTATTATGATAATTTGGTCGTCTATTTTATTATTCTTGTTGGCATCCTACACCATCTTCTTCATAAAATATGTGAAGTGAAATATGTAGTGAACTAGTATTTTATTGGAAATTATCATGTTTTTATTTGTCCACATACACATAGGGTATGATCGTACCGATCGGTCAGGTTTCTTGTTTGTTTTAAACTATACTGGTGACATCTGTAAATTCTATTCAGTTTTGTTTATTTTGTAGCTAAGCAAACACTTTGCTTCACTTCATAACCCTTCTGATGATGGCAAAACAAACTACATTTGTGTTTTACTTGTAACAAAACTGATACGGCGTATACCTGCATATCTTCTTGCATAATATTTTTTCTTAACTGCCAGAAAATTGATAGTTTTTAAAAATAATTTTAGATTATTTTCCTCGGAATCTCCTTTGATCAACACTTATCTTGGAATAACCACATTTCCCAAATAACCAGAAAATCTATCATGATCCTTCAACAGCTACAAATACATCGTGACTCCTTTCTCCTAAGTACCGCCAACTTCTGGTATCCTCTCTCATTTTCCCCCACTTTGATTACGGGTGCTTGGTGTATGGGGGCTGCCTATTGAGCTAGATATGAGACTATGGAGACTAATGAATTGTTTCATAAGATTTATCTTTGGGGTTGACAGACGGTCTCACGTATCTTGCCGGTACAAAGAGCTAGGGTAGCTTTTCCCCGATTTTCGACGGCAATACTTCCTTGGCACTTTCCTATTCCAGTCATTAAAAAAAAGCATCCTAGACCTACTTACTCTGCGTTCCTCCATTCACCATCTGAATACAAGATCCCAACCTTCCAACCTATATACCCCCTCACCTAGAACTGCCTCCTTTGAAAAATCCTTCGTTATCCGTGCTGCCTCTTTTTGGAATTCCTTACTAATGCATATTCGCAAAGCCTCTTCCTTAACTTCCTTTAAACAACTTTTATTTATCCATCTCCTCGATTTTCAATCTTCCACAAAAATGTAAATAATATGTAAATGTACATAAGTGTGTTAAAATGTTTACTGTTAATTGTTTTTTTTTTATTTTTTTATCTACATTTATTTATTTTTAATATATTTTTTTATTAACTTTAATTTTTAATTTTTTGTTTTCTATTTCTACTTTCTACTTTTTTTCTCCTAATTTAATTATACTACTGATGTGCTGATTTAATTAATCTCAGCCAGACAATTGTAGCTATTATTGTGCACTTTAATTATTCTTAGAGGACAGTCTGTCCCAGAATAAGGTTTATTTTTCATTAATGTTCATTATGTTCAATTTTTTTTTTTACATGTATATATCTTTATTATATTATTTCTTAAATTTGTTTGTAAAGAACGAATGGATGCATAAATTATATTACTACAACTTCATTTTCTCCATTATTCCAGGTTGTAATATTTGTATATGAAAAAAATATTTGTTATTGAAAACAAAATTTAGGTCGATCAGATTACAAGAATATATCAGTTTAGTATAGTTTAGTTTTAATTATTTCCAGTCCACAATCGTTCGTAAAATCCTCAATGATTCATACTATTGCGCTCTTGGAAAATTAATGCAGGTTAATGGCTTTAAATTTTTAAACATAAAATAAACGTTCTAAAACTTTTTTTATTAATGAAAATACTCTTTATTATTCTCAATATATTTTTGTCAACGAGTTAATAATTTCGATATTTACTCTGAATAGAAGTTTGATTCTTTAATGTTAAAAAATTATAAAAAACGATTTATAAATTTTTATATGGAATTTTGACTATTAAAATTTTATCTCTTAAGATTGTTCTAGATGTTAAAAAATTTGTTAAGAGGTCTGGAAGTAGGGTGGATGAAGAAGAGTCTCATAACTAATATCAAACAATTTTCGCGAGGTTATGCGTGAGAAATCGGCAGTGAATGTATGAGGTACCCAACTTACGATTTTTTTTCAAACAATACAAGTTCTCAAATAGGTGTTCTGGAGTCTTCGATAAAAGCTATCAATACAACTACATCAAGGGAGATCAATTTTGTGTATCATATTCATTTCCGTGTAGACTATATTTTTTTTTCGTTTTTTCCTGTTTCTATTTTTTATGTTTTAATGTTAATTTATATTCACTTTTATTTATTTTGTTTTATTCTTTAAATTCTACAGGCCAGATATGATTTTTACTTTTTCTTACGTAATGTTATTCTTTAGGGACTTTGACTTATAATAAAAATTTCTTTCTATTCTATTCAGAGTGACTGACCAGGTACATTTCTTTTATAATAAATTACACAACATTTTTCCAATTACACTTATTCTTCAACTTGACAGAATGGGAAGTTTTCGATAATCTTCGTAAGTAATTGAAATGAAGATCACTTCGGGTTTATCTAATATAGACTTTTCATTTGAGTGCTACAAATGGGTAGTTTCTCTACAAGTTTTTATCATTTAATTAGTAAATGCATATTTACTTGACATGTATTGTTGCTCAGTTGCAAATTTAAATAAATAAATGAAACAAAAATTGGAAAACAAATTTTTTGTTTGTTATCGGTCTTGGCTAGACGGTTTGGAGTCTGAATACCTAAAGTATAATCGAGAAAGTTCCTTTTTTTTTTTTTGGTATTATGTTCCTGTTTCTTACGACTTTACCAGCTATACTGCTTGTTTTTTGGACGTTCTAAATAATGGAAAATACATTCGATTTTATCTTCATTGCCAACTCGCACACATATCCGAGACAAATGGCGACTATGTGATCCTCGTAAACTGTGACGGTAATGACAACAATAACATACAGCTTTGAACGAGGTCCTTATCCTGCAAAAACGAATATTCCGACGCCATGTTACGCTGTTTTCTCCCCTACAGTGCAATATCTACAAAACCATTAACGTCACTGACATTTTATTTTTTTCTGGCATATTTCAGTTGTATATCTTCGTTTATTTTCATCTCGATATTAGTGAAAATCTTAAAAATACTTTTTCTCAAAATAATAGAAGTTATACTTAGGAATTTCACTTATAGTCCATTCAGTATGAGCAAAAAAAATGAATGAATTCAGGAAGAAAAAAAAATTATTATATATATATATATATATATATATATATATATATATATATATTTTTTTTTTTTGGTTTACTGAATCCCACTTTTAACATCACCTCCTCTAAAAACTTTATTGTTCAGTTCTATGCTCAAAAAATTATAACTTTTCAGTTTCTTTGTTATGTTCATATGCAAAAAGTGACAATTTTATTTTAAAAAGATTTATAAGAAACAACCGTGGAAAAACAGTATTAAATCTCCAACAAACTTCTGTTGTCAAATTAACTATCTGGAAGCCAGAGTGCATTGAAGTTATAGTGCAACTTGCAAGAAAAAAAAACAAACTCGATTTCTCCCTGACTGGGAAAACAATAGATTAAGGACATGCCTATCTATAAACTACTGCTTGTATATCTACTGCTTCTGATAATAAAAACGCCAGTAAATTTTCAATCCGAGAAACACCAACAAAGCTCAGAGCGTGTCAAAAAATGCCCAACGCTTAAAATATGTTGAAAAAACGTTGTTGTTTTTTATTCAAAACTATCTCCTAAACGGTAGGTCCTAGCGAAAATACTATGTAACAAAAAATATTTTCCGTCAAATTTCTGATAAAAAAAAACAAAAAAAAACTAGCGTCAAATTGTCGATTCGAGCAGTACCAACAGAGAGTGTGTCAAAACATTTTTGGGTATGAAAAAAACGTTGCACAATTTGGGAGTGAAAAAGACCTAACACAAGAAAACTATAGACCCCAATACAAAAGACATATCCATGTTAAAATATAGCTATTTTTTCATCTAAATATTTCTTGGATAAAATACAAAAAAGTTAATAGTTGTTATAGCCGCTTCACCCAATTCCAAATAATAGACTTTAATCTGTACTAATGTCTAACTAGTAAAAAAATTATGGGAAACGACTAGTAGAAACTTTATCTATATTACATTTATATAGTTTGTTTCTTATTTTATTTTAAAGCCAACTTTCTTATAAGAATCTAAGAAACTTTATATTTTTTCTTCTATTTTCGGAATTTTGAAGCATTTCGTGGGAGTAATATTTAAAAATTTGTACTGATAAGTTGAAATTTGGATAAAAGAAACAAAACATGAAAACCAGTTGAAAAATTAATGTATATTCCATTCACTGGATTTTTCCTCGCTCAATTTTCAACTTGCTGCATTATATCTTCCTAACAAGTCCTAACATCTAAATAATAGATCAGACAAAATTTTTTTTTAAAGAATTAAGATCTAGGGAATTTAATATCGATTGTATTCTTATAGAGTTTTAATTGACATTTTACTATTTGAAATATTTCAAAGCTTCCGGATTACTACAAAAGACTCATTTATATGACAGTTATTTGACCTATTTGGACATACGGAATTGAACTTTGTGGCTCCACTAAATCATCCAATTCATCTCATACCAAATCCTTGTAATAAAAAAAACTTTGAAACATCCCCAATAGCTCCTTTTCAAAAATAAACTTATCCATAAAGATCTTAATGTTCCGTAAGTTGCTGATTTAGCTGAAATCAGATACCTATTTATTCATATAAAAATGCATAACCTTTCAAATCGACAATCTCTCAACTGGCTTACCATTCTATTCCTGACAACTCTTTTTGTTTATTATCACAGTTGTAAATTTTAATAAATAGATAATAAAAAACTTTTTAAAAAATAAGATTTTTTATATCTGGAAGAAAAAACTGAAGATATAATTGTTTTTAGAAATTTTGATCTATTTTTTTATTTTAGAAAGCTCAAGTTTTTCGAGGAGTTGAATTCGAATTCAGCACTATAAAAAACATAACCTCAATTGAAAAAAAATTCCATATTTTATCTCCAACTATTTTTTTTTTTTTTTTATTTCACATTTTTCATTTAATACAAAATTATGTTATATTTTTAATAATTGCTATATAATATTAATAGTCAGTACTCTATAAGTATATAAGTACTCTTCATCATGTTCTAAATTCATAGAGTTATTTATTCAATTAGGGAAAACTTAAACCGTTGCCTTTAGCTCTGGATTTTCCTGAAGATAACTTGAACCTCAACCATAAATGCCGGAATTGTTCCCATGAGAGAGTTTTAGGGTTTCGAGTTACTCGTCAATTATCAATTACTTGGTGTGGGGTGGTTTGGCTTTATTACTCATTCACTTAAGGTCTTCCATAATATCTGCTTCGTTTATGAAACATTAAAGCTTCTGAGAATTCATGATATATATAAAAGGAGTACCTACAATTTCTCATATAATGAATTCGCCCCATTCGTGAAATTCATTTTACTATATTTTTGCACCAGATTATTTTTTTTGTTTTATAAAAATAAGAATTTTTTTACAGCCGGAAATTAAAATTTATTTTTAGTGTCCCTACGCGCGCCCAGAATACTTTTTATCGATTCTAACCTTGTTCCGATTTATTTCGGTGTTTTAGTCACTACATTTCGAGGGAAAAGGTTATTCTCCTTCATTCACGAAGTAACTCTAAATTTTTGTTCAAGGTAATATTAACTCCTGTTTATCTTCTGATATTAAAATGAAAAATAAGAAAATAATGAAGTGGAAATGAGAAAATTTCAAAATATATGACACTAAATCATTGTTGAATTAATATTAAATTACATCAGAATTAATATACTGCTAAACAATCAGTAATGTTAACTCCTGATAAACATTTAAAACAGAATTTTTTATGATGTTAATTTCTGCTATCAAGGAAAGTGGGAATAAGAAAATATGAAACCTGTGATATACTTTCTCACTTTGTATTTAGATCGATGTGTTTTATTGAATTAATAATACAAAATGTCTCACTTTAGGGCAATAAGTAATATGGACGACAAAGAATCAATTCACAAAATATGTATACTGAAATTTTCTCACTTAAATTGATAAAACAAATATAAATATATAAAACACCAAATCCATGTAGAAATTAATCTTCTTAACTTTTGTAGCACTTTTCACATTAGAGAAGAGGAAATAAGAAAACATTTATAAAACACTAAATCCTTTATGAAACTCATGTTGTTAACTTCTGTTTCACCTATTTACATTTAAGAAGACTTAATATCAATATAACACACTGAACAACACAATCAAAGTTGAAAATGTAGAATTGGTTGTTTAAATGTGAGGTTATAGGGATGAACTATCGATAAATGTAAACTCGAAGTGAAGCGTAAGCATCGAACTGGTCGGTGTAGGGTTGGTCAGGAGACACACTTGCGGAATGGTAGTCAAAAAACATAACCATCTATTAGGAATAAACAACATTTCTTGATTGATTGGTTTTCCCCATAGTTTTTGGACTGAATGACAATTATTTGTTCATTTTTTACAATTAATAGATCTGTTAATTTTTTTTTACTATTAATATTTGTTATATATACATCCCTGAAGTCGATCCACGGCTGAAATAGGAAAAAATAAATTTTCTGGGGCCTTAGGTGTTCATTTTTTTACCCATTCATTTTTTACATGTTGCGCTTTTATTTTTATCGTTTTTAAAAATTATTTATTTTTTTTTTTTTCTCTCGAAAAACAGACGTCAAATTATTGATGTTTTAAATGCTGAAATAAAGACATCGATTTTAGGATTTATAACACACAATCATAGAATAATTTTGTTCCTTCTCGGAAGAGATAATGAATACGGTACCTGCAGGTGATGTCAAAACAGAACTATGAACTGGACCAAACCCCTCGTTTCCTCTTGCCCACGATGCCGCCAGGATCCACTTAGCAGACGACAAGCCTAATGAAAACAGAACATCACACAAATCTTGTGTAATAATGAGGCGACACTTTGACGGACAAAAGATGCGGACCGAGGGAGCGAAGAAAACATTAACATTAGTCAGTCCTGCCGCTGACAGCGCTCCCGGTCTTTGTCCCATAAACTCCATTCGTCTTTTTGTTTGTTCCTTATCCCAAAAATCTGTTACCATTGTCCTCTGAGGAGCCTTTCTGTCTTTCCGATTGTCTGCAACTTATTTGTTCTTTATGCAATTGTCGGATGTTCTATTAGAGGCTTGAATATTATATTTTTCAAATCTGTGATTAGAACAATGAGAAATGAACTGTAAGCAATGAAGTATAAGGATTTTTTTTATTTGAAAAAAAAAATAAATCTGCTTTCAAATAATGAATTTTACACGGAAACATGGTTAATAGATGAATGAATATTGGAGAAAAAAAGAAAAGAAATGAGAAGGACTAGAAATAGCCACGTGATCCCTAGTTGGCCAAAAAGAAATGAAAAACAAAAATAACTTTAACGCTCTTTAGAAATTGATGTATTTAATCAAAAACTCAAAAACACTTCATTTTATGGCATAAGTTTTTTATTTTAAAGAACTGATTTACTCTCTTTTTTGTGGCAGTAGTTTCTAACATTTCTATATATCAGACATTTTTTATTTCATTCCTTTGTATATATAAGTGGGTATCCTTAATTGGGGGAAGACCAGTGGTTGTGCGTGATTTTAGAATAAATCTTCTCTTTTTATTAGCATTGGCATTGCAACGCTAGCACTGGACCCAAGACCCTTGATAATTCTTAGTAATACAAGTTACTTTTTTTATTTAATTATTATTTATATATATATTTATTCCCATGTTCAAATTTCAGCTTTTATAAATTATTATACATATTGTAATAGATCAAATTAGATCTAAAATGGAAAATAATAGATTACCTATAGAACGATATTACTATTGTAATGTTGGTATTTAAAGTATCTGAGGGATGTTAAAAGTATTTGTTAAAAAACAGTTTATCAAAACTATTGAAATATTTTAACTATACCAATGCCTTTTTATATGCTTTTTCAAATGCTTGAAAAATATAATTATCAATTTCAAAATTAAGTGTAAACTTTCATTTCTTTAACAAAATAAAATGTAATTTAACTTTTTACTATTAAAAAAAAAAAAAAAAGAAATGAAATAATAAAATATTATGTCCTCCTTCAATGCGAAATTAAGGCATTACAATGTTGTGATAAGGCCTGTGATTTTGTATGGAATGGAGACCACTTGCTTACCCAGCCCAGATAGGCTATTAAGAATAGAAAGGAGGATCCGGAGAAAGAACTATGGGCCCAGGAAAACACAGGAAGGTTACAGGCTAAGATCTAACGAAGAGATCTACAGAGAACTGAAAGACCTGGAGACCGAAATAAGAATCCGAAGGCTGATGTTCTATGGACATATGAAAAGGATGAAAAGGAAAGACTAAATAATTCGATATTCGATAAAATTTGTAGCTATAAAAGCGTAAGGGGGATATACAAAGCAAATGCAAGAAGAATTAAAGAACCTTAAAATGTCAGAAACCGACAAAGGTGTGCCCCAACACCTCTGCAGACATAGCGCCCGCTACCTCAAGCTCACACCCACTCATACAGGCCTTAAAATGTAACTCAGTTACAGCAAAAGGCATTTACCTTTCTAACTCTTTACATCTTCGATGTAAAGAGCACACACAATGTCTTTCTTTATACAGTGGCTATGAAGAAAAAAAAAAAAAAAAAAAGAAACCGACTGTTTGGATAGAGAGGTGTTCTGAAAAACAATAAAAAATCTCACTATAATTAGCAGAGAGAAAAAGAGGAGTACAATGTGGTCCAGGGAGAGAAGGGAGATACATTGAAGAATAATGAACATGATGTATGAAGATGGGGGGAAAGAAAGTCGAGAATCCCAAAGAAGCCTAAACCGTGATATTCGCGTGGTCCTTGGGTCCTATACGTGGAAATATATATATAATATATATATATATATATATTATATATATATATATATATATATATCAGTCTAGAAATTGGGACTGTTGAATTATTTTTAATTACCTTTTTTTAAAAAAATTATATGTAACTATTCAAGAAAATAAAATAAATATGTAACTGTTTTTATCAGTTGCTATATAATAAAAATAAATTCGAAAGGTATTTGAGTTAAAAGTATTTTTTGTACAAATGTCCAACGTTCCATACAGTAATGTATTTAAATGTATGGAAGAATAATACATATTCTACGCTCTATATTCTCAACGAATGTCATGAATTATCTGAAATTTCTCTTAGCCCCCACGAAGGTGCGCCGCACAGCTTAAAAAAAAATTGCTTTATTCTGCAGTGACCAAGTTTGGGCGTGTGGAGAAGGTTTATATTAAGAAAGTTTTGAAATATTTCATTATTAAAAAAACTTCTTCAAATTTATTTTGAAACTCGATTTAGCAAATTATTGCCCATAAGTCTTGAGATAATACTAAATAAAACTTTTTGAATTAATAAGACTTTTTTTTTTAAACTCTTTATCTTTGTTCACACTTTTCATTGTACTGATACATTCAATGAAAAATAATATTAAACTATAGCAATAATTATAATTATTTTAAAGATACATAGCTGAGCTTTGGCACGCCAATAAAGCATTTTACACATCTTCTATACATATCTTACCGTCTAGAATTCTCCATTTTTTTTATTATGTAAGGAGTAAATATATAAATGGTCATAATTTCTTTAAACTGATTTGGCAATAAATCATAAGGAATGTTCAGTCCTTTGATAACAAGTCAATATTGATTCAAACTAGCTAGTTTTTCAACTTCCTTACTGCTCGTAAATATGGCTTTGGAACATTCTCATATTTATCAGTGTGTTACCAACGGGTAGTTGATTTATGAGTGATTAAAATTCATTATATTCATAATTCATACGCTTGTTTATTGTGTTTTTTATTTTGAGCATAGTAAATATTAAAAATATATAACAAACGAAAGGAAAGTATAAGATCTTGGAAACCGAGACATTTTTCTTTCCGCCCGTTACAAGGAGATAAATTACAGTAAATAAAAAGCTTAAAAGCTTTTCGTGCCTCGTGTCTAAAGAGACTCTTAGACAAAATTAGAAAATAGAATAAAAAACTTGGTTACCAGTCGGAGAATGAAAAAAAGACCATAGCAATTCCGAGCATTCTGTTAGAGAAAAAGATATATGTATACTGTTAGGATATATGTATACTGTTACACAGAACTGAGTCAATGTACCGAGTTTTTTATTATATCAAATATATTCATATTTATTAATTTATATGGTTATGATCTTAAACTACACCTCAATAGTTACTCCGTATAAATTTTGTCCTATTACATTTTGAAACATTGAAATAATTAATATTGATTGATTTACTTCTGTACCGTTTTTATTTACTGCTTTGCACTCATGTATAAACTGTCGGGATTACTACAGAAAAGCAATGTCGCATTGTTTATTTCTCAGACTGATTGGATTCTGTGGACCTAATGGTTCAACTTAGTACATTTCGTTTTAATGCAAACAAGAAGCCGATTCAAAGAAACTCTTATAAAAATGGCAAATTTATCGCTTAAGACTTAAACATCAGTCAATCAACGATTCAGAGACTAGGAGCCAAGTGCGAATTCCCTGTACCAATAATTGTTGGTCGAAATAAAAACAATATCTGATAAAGATTTAAGAATAGTAATTCACTATTTAAGATCTAGTAGGGAATATTCAGCTTCTGAGTCGTTGGTGTTTCAAGGCAAGTCACTGGAATGTCAAGGAACAAGTAGAGTGTTCTTCATAGGTTACACAAAGCACATGTGTATATATGAGGGGATGAGATCCAAAACCAGTTAAGTCCAACTTCGATTTTTTCCAAAAATAGTTTCTACTAGATTATCTTTAGGTGAAGGTTTAATCAGTATATAATAATAAAAGTAGTTTAATCACATTGATAAAAGCCATATAAAAAATAAGGTCTCTTCCTATTTCAGTCAAGCCTTTACCTTTAACGACCAGCTGTGAAAATTTTTGAAAAATTCCTGTTTTTGAAATTCTGCACTTCATATATAATGTTGTATTCTTTCCGTGAAAAAATAATTTAATTTCACATTTGATGTTTAAAAGTTTGTATCCTGAGTCACAACTACTTTCCGAAGCCATTATCCGGTAATGATAAGTCTTCGGAACCTTCTAATATCGATTTTTTTTATTTCCTATCTATTCCCATCTATTATTACCTACGAAATGCTAATAACGTTTAGTTACTTTTAAATGCCATTGAAACCTTGTATTATCTTTACATTTAAATTACGTAATTTGTTTTACATTTGCAAATTTTGTTGAGATAATATTTAAAAAAAAATAAATGTGTTGCTTTACGGTTGGTCCACTCTTCTGTTGTTCCAAAGAAAAACTGTGTATTTTTTTTACAGCCTACTCCTACTGCGTATCCTGAAATGCCTGAAGGGTTTGCTTTCCATCGTTATAATGAAACAAAAAATACAACTGTATGTTGGTATACCGTTCATGTGTGTATTTGATATCACATATACGTTCATTTCATAACCAAGTTTTATTGAGGTACACTTTAAAGAAATAAAAATAAATATAATACAGTGAAATTTATAAAATATGAAATATGTTATTTATATGTTTAAATATTGTATCTGTTAAACTATCATCATTAATAGTTAATATAATAGTCAATCACCAGACTATACTGTTTATCTAAATATCCAACTCAAAAGTTGGTTCAATTAATTTTAATAAGCGGGTATTTTTTTTTTTTTAAACAGGTTTATTGAATAAATATTACAATCTGTCTCATTCAAGGTCAATAAAGTAGTGTGAAAGACTGTGAATCTATTATAACAATATGGATGAATGAATGAAAAATAATCTTTATTCTGGAACACCTTGTCCCCCAAGAATAACATAAGAGTAAAATCAAAAGGTATTATTGTCTGGCTGCGTACATATCATATAGCAACTTATATAGAATATAAATTATCTACAAATAAATATATAAGGTGGAATTTTAGATTTAAAAACAAATCTTCGGGTTTTTAAGAAAAAAATATATAAAAAAATAAATAGCAAAATAAAAAGAAACATGAATGAATGAATGAATGAATGCTCTTTATTTGTTAAAGACAGAATCTTATACAAACAATAATATTATTAATAATATACAATAGATATATAGCACGAATCTAGTGCTCTTAAACAAATCCTTACTTAACAATATTTTGTTTACATTATACAAATGAATATTTATTGGCACAAAAATATATGATCTAAATTCTTTATGAGAATAATATATATCAAAGTTTTACATAATAGATATTTACATATGCACTTATCATCTACACAATATACCTGTACATAAAATTAATATTATTAATTAATTACATAATTAGGTAAATAAATATATGCATACACACACACACACACACACACACACACACACAGCCACACACACACACACACACACACACACACACACACACACACACACACACACACACACGCACTTACATATATATGCATACACCCATATAAACGCAATGTATAGATAAATAAAAAATATAAAATAACATCAAATATAAATATAAACATACTCAAGACATGATTTATCATTAACATATTTTAAACAACAACCTTATATTGATTCTAATAAATATCAGTTTATTCATGTTTTTTTAATTAGTCAATGACCACATAAAGACACTAGTACCTTATATACATTTATCATGAAGAAATATACTTTATTTAATTTTTCTACACTGTCAATATTTAAAATGGCCTCAATATTGTGGTTATCAGAGGACGTTGTGATGTATGGCTGAAGAAACTGTTGTCTATATTCCTTGAACGTTGGGCAATAGAGAAGGATGTGGTATAAGCTATTGGAGATATATTGACTGCATAATAAGCAAGTTTCTTGTGATTTGAATAAAAAACTATTGGTTTTAGTATATAATTTAATTTTAGAGTTAAAAATTTTTTTTCGGGTTTTTAAGAAAAAATAAAAAAAATAAATAGCAAAATAAAAAGAACCATTCTTACACTAATCTATTATTACATAATTTAGGAAGATTGATAATTGAGGAGGTGGATGAATCAATTATGTTTAAAAGAAGTGAAAGAAGGAGCATCGCGGATCGAAATGGGTATGGAATTCCAAAATAAAGCTGAACGGATTTTTCAAAGGAAGCAGTTCGATGAGAAGGGATATACAAATCAATATAGGCTGAGATCTGGTATTCAAAAGATGAATGGAAGAACGAAGGGCGAGGATGTCGTAAATGTACGAAGGTTTTTTGGACTTTAAAGATTGGAATAGAAAGGAACTAAAGAAGTATTGTCATCGAAAACTTGGATAAAGCCACCTCAACTCAGAATACCAGCAAGTGATGTGAGAACGTCTGGGAATCCCAAAAAAAATCTAATAAACGAATTTATTAATCTTTTCAGCTTCATTTCAAGATCGCCTGACAGTCCTCTGTATTCTGAGCATCCATAATCTAGCTGGCGAAGGATGAGGGAGGACACTAAAAATTGCATTGCGAGGGAAAGATTCACGGAATCTTAGGAGCTGTTTGAGGATGGAGATGGTTTTTCGGGTAATTTGGGAAATATGGTTATTCCAAGACAGAATACTAGTAGTAGTTGATCGAATACTACTCCGTGGTTTTTGATAGAGTTTTTGAACTGAATAGGAACGTTATTGATATAAAGGAGTGGATAACATACGAACAATATGGACAATTGAAACAAACACAATAAAAAAATCTCTTACTTTTCAAGAAACAAATAATAAAAAAATATTATAAAATAAATTAAAATAATAATAGCTTAAAGAAATAAACTTAAATAGAGAAAGAAAAAAGATTAAATTAAATATAATTACACAAGATATGCTAGCATTTCAGGGAAAAGGCGAACCAATCTTGCCTTTCCAACCATGGGAGAGGCATGGTTTCTCATCTCTCAGCCGCATCACTAATGTGTAAATCCATTAGAGGATGTAAGAGAGTACTATGGTACAGTATCTTAGGATTTGAGCAGAGTAGCTGGCCATTGGCAGAACTAAAATAAATATTTATTTGTTCAATAATGGTACATAATAATTTATTTTAAATAAATTCATAGTTGCTCTTACTTTAATCGTTATAGTTCCTATACAACCAAATTTCTTTTTACTTGACAATTCATATGTATATGTTTGTATGTATATGCACATAAATGAATATATGCAGTGTGTATTAATATGTATCGTGGTATCTGTAAATGTATTCTGCAATCAATGTACATATAGATATAGTTTCTCATGGTTATTTTTATTTTACTGTATTACTCCTCCTTATGTTAGTATATTTACTGAAAGCTTTTTTTACAATTTTAGTTACTATTAACCGTCTCATGTTTTCAATACATAAATAGCTCCTCATGAAATTATATAAGCTAGACAATTGTACAACCTTATTATATATTTTTATTCTCTGGGGACAATACATTCCATAATAAAGATTATCTTTGCACTTCATTCATTTCATTATATACAATAGGTATGTTGACGTTTTATTCTGCGAAGTGGGTTATAAGGATGTGTGGAACTGGACAATGAATGCGCATTATGTAGGGATTTGTTGGAGACGTAATGTGGAGCATCAATGCTAATACGGAGAATTAATTAAAATTAATAAATTAATTAATTATTAAGTCTTGAAAGCGCTTGATATGTGACTCTTTTTACTGTCCTCACAGTACTAAACTGGTATTTAAATTAAATAATAACACAATTGCTTATATTAACTAATTATATTAATACATTGTTATAAATCTGTGTCTGTTGAATATTTTTGATTTGTAATATAACTGCAGATAAAATTAGAATTCCTGAGAGGATTCTTATTCTCCTTCTCAAGGATACCTTATTACCAAAGAGGCTCCTCCCAATTGTGAAATGTGTGGCAATGTTTTATCAATAAACCATATGTTTACTGAATGCCCATACTACACCAAAAACTAACCGAATCAAGAATACCTCGAAACATCTCAAAGGCGCTGGGCAACGATGAAAAAATAATTGAAAAAGTGATAGCTCTCCTTTATAGAGAAAAGCTATATCACAAAATATAGATAAATTTCTATCAAAAACAGACGAGCGTTGACGATCTATGAGTTTTACGCTCACAAAACTCTCAAATAAATAAATAAAATTCTGTGTTTGTTGAATATTTTTGATTTGTTGTTTGTTTGTTTATTTCGTTTAACGTCACTTTATGCTGCTATGGCTAATCGGACGATGCTACGGTGGGAGTCCTAAATTTTGCCTATCCAGGTATAATTAGGATAGGGATCTTTAACGAGTACTGACATCGCACAGGCTCGGGACCCCCATTTTACGTCCCTTCCGAAGGACGGCATAGCAAGGATTTTTTACTCCCTTTAAAAAATCCTAAGGTCATCTGCCGGGCTGCGAACCCGCGATCTTGGGTTTAGTAGGTTGCTATGCTAACCACTACACCACAGGTGACCCCTATTTTTGATTTGTAATATAACTGCAGATAAAATTAGAATTCCTGAGAGGACTATATCTATTTTTATTCTTCTATAGCTAAACAATATCTTTCACCCTAGACATATTTAACTGTAAAAAAGTTAATGCACTGATGCTATCTTTATAAAATACAGAAGTTATAGTCTAATAAAGTGTTTGTTTGTTTTTTTTAACGATGACTTTAATAATATTATTCTATAAAAACACAATGATTTCTTGCTCACAGAAATTTAATAATTAATTGCTCACGGTAATGAAAGGAGTGGTTTCTTTTACAATGCGTTATTCCGGGGACCGATGTAGTACTTAATCGGTCTTTGGCGACCGATATATTAATTCTATTTAATTAAATTTTTCAATACTAAACCTGATTTTTATTACAATTTGTATCGGTCCCCAATGTTTGAGGACATTTTGAGAAATAATTAAACTTAAAACTAAAAAATCATTTATGATCTAAGTCCGCAATATTAAAGACATTAACGAAATCTACTTGGAAATGGAATAATATAATTGAAGGATTTGTTGGATGAAGGGGCTATGTAACAAAAAACAATTTTGAATAATTTGTGTTTAAAGATTTTTTAAAAATATTTTCCTTTAGTATGAAAATGGTAAATAGCCCTTTCATCTTCTTCATATCCATTTTTCTAGCTGTTTTTAAAATATTCAGATTCTGCTAATGAAAAATGTAGACAGGATGAAGATTAGGCAAATTTATTTAGTACTAGTTTAGAATTTTATCAAATCAATGGAATGATACGAACTGATTGCCTATCTAGGAGGTAAACCTTTATTGATTTAAAGGAATTCCGATACTTTCCGTTAGATCGGTCTTGGGTAAAATTATTGATGAAATCTAATTAAGAGGATGCACGTTTTACTTGAAGGATAAGTTTTTGAATGAAGTGTAGTTTCGCTTCAGAGTCAAGCGCAGGGTTTCGTGGAATTAGATTTGTTTCATCTGAATCCTGTGCCACGTTGCGAAGTGTCTTGAAACACTTGGTAATATAGATAGGTTTGTGTACAATCTGGATAAAACCTGGATAAAAGTGCTACTTCTGAGAGAGAAAAAAAAACAGAGAACAAATTTATTAATTTAAATAAAAACTAATTGTTATATACTAATTATTATTTCTTTAAGGATTACAATCCTTTTATTACTTTTTTAACAACTCTTTATAATTAAAAGTCATACTTAGTACTTTACTCTGATTATTACTTATTACTGAACTAATTAAATAACTTATTTAATATAAAATATCAATAATCTTAACTTATTAAATCTAATAATTAACCAGTTATCTAAGAGCAATGAATTTACATACAACTCAATTCAAATTTTATTTATTCATGGCTGAAAATTCATACAGAATTCAACAAGAATAAATTAGCAATAATAAAAAAGTGCGTAGGCAATGAATAATAAACGTTTTGAGTAACAAAAAAAAAGAAAAAAAAAGAGGATAAAAATGAATAAATTTTGATATGAACTGATAACAAGTATTACATATTCCATGCCCCCACTGGCATACGACATGAATAATATAACAATGAACAAAGGCAATCTTGAAGTTTTTTTTTATTTTTATTGTTTTTTTATAATGTTATAATGGAAAGGAACGCAATTACCCGTTCGTACTACTTCAATAAAAGTTCTATATTAGAAGGTCCCGAGGGAATCTTCATTTCAGATGTCTCGGAGGGTAATCGGGAATAGATCGGGGAGCAGGTTAAGAGAATAGTATATTCTAGTGTTTATGGAATTTACACTGATAGGAAATAGTACTAAAGGATAGTTTGGGATAAATTATTTAAATTTATACAGAACATTAAGATCTGTATGCATAAGTTTATTAGTTGTACAGTTTTATGAATATAAATAAATAAATTGGATGGTTTAGCGGTGCCCCAAAGCTCAACTCCGTGGGTCCAAATAGGTCTAACTAATGTCATATGAATTAGTCTTTTTTATTTAATCGGACTCCTAGAGCGTTTGTCTAGTAAATTTTAAACAACTATAAAACGACGTTAATCTTGTCGTTTTAGTCTTATATGCGGATTCTAAGAAGGAGGTTTATCCAGAAGTAGTTCTAGGCAGCAGGTCTGTTCATGAGGGATCGCTGAAATATTATGAAAAGAAACTTAGGACTGGAAGTCGTATAGGTTATTTGATGAGATTTGTTTGAATTCATTTTAGTTTTCCCGATTTCGACATCATTTAACGGCCAAATTTAATAAAAACTCGACTAGATGGATAAAGTTTTGCTGGATTTTTTAAAATATATTTTTTAAAATTAAGAATGACATCTTCAAGCGAAAGTAACAAAAATAATCAGCTTTAAAAAAGATAAATGTTAAATAAAGATAAATAAATAATGATGTTTGGTGGAAAAAATCATACATTAATAAAAATGACGGAGTAAGAGAATTCATATACTGTTCGTTAAGGCAAGACGAAGATACTAAAGTAGAAATGTCAAATGAGTCGTTAAAGGCTAAACAAAATTGAACCTAATAAGACGGGTTGGTATAATAATAAATACAATGTTCAGTGGATTCAATATTGACAGATATAAGGTCCAAGTATATACAAATAAAACTGAAATATTGTTTGTTATTTTATAGTTTTGCTATTACATGCCTTCAGTATCCACTGAATTCTGTAACATGGTTTCATTGTCGAGTCCACTATTTTTCCGATTGGGTTGCTCACAGTAGAAGCACTCGAGGTAACAAGGACCTGCGAAGGTACAGGCAGACAACATAAATGAAGAAAATGCTCCTATAAATATAACTGATTTATAGCATACATTATTTATTCTTCAGACCTTGTATCTTCTATATCTAATTAAAATAATACAGTCAATAATTTTTAAAAACATCGGTATTTGAAGAGGATATGAAGACCGGAATCAGGCGAACATCAAGATGAATATGACGATGATGATGATGAATAATGAAATCGTTTTTAAATGTTCATTTTGCATTGTTTATTTTATTTTTTTAATTGTTATTAATTCATTTAATAGATACATTTTTTTAATGGTTATATTTTTTATTTATATGTTGATTTTATTTATTAAATAATTAAAGAGGAACATTTACTTTCACCTAGAAGTTTTTTTTTTGTTTAACCCAAAAACTAGATCCAAATGACGTAAACTTTTTTTGATAACTTCCTTGGCATTTTATCTGCTATTTCTTAAACATTTTCAGTAAAACTGCAAAATTTTATTAAATCTAGTGGCATCAACATCTTCAAAATTTTACGCTCATATTTAAAAGTGAGATGCAGATTTTTTATTTATTTGTTTTCCCTTAAAAAAAAATAAACAATCTGATAACCCATGGAGCTTTTACTTAATTTAATATTTTTAGAATACAAGAAGTTTCAAAACTTATGGTTTTGTGGAGGATACGACTTTTGCACTCCTAGACTGGCTGTTTTCCCCACTGTGCGACCGGTGGAAGGTAAAATATTCATTGTAATAGTTTATGGATATTTTCTTTGTTCAACTATTTCGAATGAACTTTTTTAGGTTTGTAAAAGTCATTTTAAGGTTTTTAAAAATAATACGTGAGTAGCCAGTCATGCTGCAAATTACGTCATTATTTCTTTTTATCTTGTCTTGGTAATGTATGGTTGGTTAAACATTAAATTCTCATAATTAATATCCGTCTGTGTAAACAGTGCTGTTATGAAGTCATTTCATATATAAACATTTCCTTATACTCATAATTGGTTATCTAGTGTATGTGGATTCGGGAGAAATATAGGGATTGGAGAGGCGGAGAAGGGTCGGCGAAAGAGCGATGGAAATGGACAATTTGGATTGATAAATATTTGCAGAAGCAGCCGGATCGGGAAAAAGTTGGTAATTTCCGAGCTGAGGCGGGGCAAATCGAATTGTGAAATGAGTTAATCCCAACCATCTAGCGGAAATAAGATTTTCTTTCTCATCGGATTAGATAGACCCGCGGATTATGTCGTGGCTGGAGCTCTTCGGCTGTCAAGTCTCTAAGAAAGTGGTGCAATGACATCTTGGCAGTTGGGGGCATTGAAGGATGATGTTTGTGAGATTAACAGTCCCTTGATGCTGTTAGGGTTACATCAGATACCAACAACAAAATAACATATATAGTATATTCAATATATATATTATAAACAAGCATCCCCTTTTGCGGTTTCGCCCGATCCCATAAGTAAAGAACTGAGATAATTTTTTTTTTTTTATATTCATCTATTGAAATTTACAACCGTACAGAATATAAATATCAAGTAAATGTATTGACAACGATTATAATAACATGTTAAAACTTGAAAAGAACTACTCATCAGTAGCACTTTATTAAAACTTCTAAACTAGAAGGTCTCTAGGCCATCTCTGTTTCAGACCCCTCGGAGGATTATCAGGGATGGAGTGGGAAGCAAGTTGAGAAACTAACGGATTTGAGTGATTACGGAGCTTACTATGAAAGGATAGGTATCTGGTGTGGGCTAAATCAGCAACATATGGAACATTAAGATCTTTATGGATAAGTTTATTGGTGACAAAGTAAGGAGCATTGAGGATTTTACGAATGATTTTGGATTGTAAGGATTGAATACGAGATGAATTGGATGGTTTAGTGTAGCCCCAAAGCTCAACTCCGTACTTCCAAATAGGTCTAATCACAGTCAGGTATATGAGTCTTTTGTAATTAATTGGGAGCTTTGAACATTTGTCGTGTAAATGTTAAAGTAATCTAAAACGACGGGCAGTTTCTTGTCGTTTTAGTCTTATCGTTGGAGTCCAAGGTAGCATATCTGTTCAATAGGGATTAGTGGAATATCATTAAAGGATACTGTAGAAAAGGAGGTCGTAGGTTTACGACGAAGGGTAAAGGTTATTTGATGGGATTTGTTTGGATTTATTTTGATTCTCCATTTTTGACACCATTCTTGAAGGTTTAGGATATGGGATTGGAGTGTTTCAGAGGCAATAAAGGGATCATTGTTTACTTATAACACACATGTTTCATCAGCGTAAGTAGTGAGGACAGTGGTAGGATGAGTTGGGATGTCAGCTGTATACACTGTGTAGAGGATAGGACCTAGGATACTACCTTGAGGAACACCGGCAGATTGGGTAAAGAGAGAAGAATAGGAAAAGTTATGATTAACTTGGAAGGTTCTATCGCTAAGATAGGAACGGATAATTAGGAAGAATGTTGAAGTAAGGAACCTACGGAGTTTGTAAAGTGGTCCTGGGTGCCAGACTCGGTCAAAAGCTTGTTCCACGTCGAGAAAGGCTCCCGTACAGTACATTCCGCGCTCCAATGTGAGATAATTATAACAAATAATTGGAGTTTTATTCGTTTGTAGATAAAAATCTTGTGTTGAAGTATACAAGTGAGCATTATTTCTTCAATGATTAGCAGTAATTTTTAACATGTTACCATTACACGTTATGTCGTTGAAGATTACGTAAAAGCATAATTAGATATTCAAGTTTTAATTACAATGTACGAGTTTGTAATCCAGATGGCCAGAGACTATTAAAAAACTCTTGCGGAAAATGGAATGCATTTCCAGTGCTTACAACTAAAGGCCCATGGATAATGTTTTTACATTTTTTGATATCGAAATAATATTTATTCGATGATTTTTCCCCCACTGTATGTATGTATAGAGAGTGGGCCAGTTTGAAGAATTTTTCAATTTTTCATGTTGAGAGTATTGTGTATGAAAAAAATGCAGTAAATTCCATCACTAATTAATATTCAAAACATCAAATTTCCCCATAACTTTTTTTGCATTTAATTATTTAATTATTATAAAAAATTATTTAATTTAATTTATGAATTAATGAAGGCCCTATAACAGAAATCTGCAATCTGCTAAGAATGAGAGTTACTGATTTCTAAACTTAGAAATTCATACAAAATAAGTCATGTAAACTAAATCCAGAGGTTTGTAGATGTTAAAAAAAATTAATAATAATGAAATAAACCTTAAATGAAAAATATTTTTAAAATTAATATCAGATTTTCATTAACAACAGAAAGTTGAATGAACCAAATTACACCGAAGCTTGGCCATTAAGAGTTAAGTAGTTTTATAAAAAAAAGATTAGATAATGTCAGAATTATCTTACTGTCATATCATACAGCATTGAAGTTCAAACAATTTAAACAAATGGTTGTCCTTTTTATTTCTACAATTTTTATTATTGTTTATTTATAGGATACATTTTCCCCCTATATTATAAATAAACAAAATATCCTGATTAATGTATTATTGCATCATTGTGAAATAATTTATAAAAATATTATATGATTATTATATTATGTCATTCTATATTGTAAAAGCAAAAGCTTAGGCAATAAAATTATTCTATTCTATGTAATATTTATTCGGCAGAAATAATTTTATTTATTTCATCTGGTTGGATTTTAATTTCTAACTATAAAATTGTAGACAGTGAGGCAAACTTCGTTTCTGCCACTCTGCATTGTAGATTTAAATTTTCATTATTTTAAATTTTATTATTGCTATACCTTCCTAGAACTATGAAAATTATGTTGTTTAACATTGGATGCAAATGGGTTCAGTAGTTATACCATTGTAAATTCTGTTGCGGAACAGTGCTAACCACATAGCGGTCGATTTTTAAACTTTACCGTGGTCTATATTAAACAACCGTGTACATCACTAGGATCCATATGTGGCACCTTATATTTAAATCTTTTTTAATATTTATATCTTTTTGAGATGAGGAGACACCTCGAAGGACAGATCCACGCTACAAGTGAGAACTCCAGTGATTTGATGACTCCCTAGGAAATAGGAAAGCCGATGGACTAATCAGAGATAGGTTCCGTGACCACTGTGATTGGCTGGCTGGCTGGCTGCTTTTCGTTCTCCTTGCTGATTGGAAGAGGTGTGGTTTTCCATTGTTACCGGTCGTCGGGTCTGTACTCTGGCTGAGAATGATGAATAAAGAAAAGAGTACAAACTCAAACCTGATAAAAAACATTATTCATAATATGGTACGTAGGAAGAAAGTTTAGCTAAGTTAGATGAATGAATTGGGGAGTCAGAACTTGCGTGTAATCAGGTAACTGAAGAAAAATCCGTTAAGATTGAATTTTCTCCAAATTAACAAATCTATTTTCATGAAATTGGTATAATAATTTTTATTTTAAACTTTTATTGAAATATACGTACAATCTGCCTCAGTCAAAGGCAATAAGTAACAGTGCTAAAGAGAATTCATTCGTACCACATGTACAAGTTTTCATTAATACACAATGAATAATAGTATACGAGAAACTACTCATCAGTAATTCTAAAATTCTACTAGAAGGTCTCTAGGCCATCTTCTTTTCATACGCCTCGGAGGATTATCGGGAATGGCGTGGGAAGCAAGTTGTGAAATTAGGGGATTTGAGTGGTTATGGAGCTTATTATGAAAGAATAGATATCTGGTTTGGGCTAAATCAGCAACATATGGAACATTAAGTTCTTTATGGGTAAGTTTATTGGTGGCAAAGTCCAGGTGCATTTAGGATTTTTCGAAGGATTTTGGATTGTAAGGATTGGATACGAGACGAATTGGATGGTTCAGTGGAGCTCCAAAGCTCAACTCCGTACGTCCAAATAGGTCTAATCACAGTCATGTACATGAGTCTTATGTAATTGATTGGGAGCTTTGATCGTTTGTCTAGTAAATGTTGAAGTAGTCTGAAAAGGTATAGTTAAAAATAAAAATAGAACTTCTAGTTGTACAATATATATAAATATTATGAAATAAAATAAAGCAAAAAATTAGAGATAAAAAATTCAATCATGCAACATATACAATATATTCACTTATGGTGGGACAAGCCAGTTCCAAAAAAATCCCAACGCTGCTCTCTCAGCTGCGTAGCTGGTGTCAAAATCAGTGGAGGCTGAGTGTGACCGCTTAATGCTTAAGTAGAGAAGCTGGCCATTGCCAGAAATCCAACACAAATACATATTTACTAAATATAACGTTGTTACTGCAATTTTAATCATGCGAGGGGTTTATCACCATGTATACAAGTGGTTAATAATTCAGCCAGAGGTTTAGGATGGTACGGAATGTTGTGATCGGACGTCAAAAATTTAAGAGGTATTAGGTCGGGAATGTAAGGTATATTTTAATCGTTATGAAGAATTTTGTTATAAGACAAAATAATATATATTCTAACATTCGGAGGACTTAGGATTGGAAGGATCGGATTTGTTTGATATTCGACTTTTTTAACTTTCTCCCGCAGTTTGAGTCCATATGTCCTAATAGATGTTTTATCTAAAAGACTCTTTAGAACTATGTGTCATATGTCTTCACCAAAAATAAATTCGTTTCATTTTTTGGTCTTAAGGGTAAATATAATGTCATTAATCAGGATATTTGAAGCATTGCGTCGATTTTATTACTTTCACACCTTTTCTTATAAATGTTTGAATATTTTTTTTATTTTAACGTATAGCTCATACACTGATGAAGTACATACATATATGTGTACATTTTTAAATTTATTTCGTAGCTGACATATGTATAAAAATTGTAGTGCAGATGTTAGGTACATGAATATAAATTAAATTTTAAATATATTAAACAACAAAAGCGAGATTAAATGAAAATAAAAAGAAGGTTAATAAAATTAAATTAAATTTATTGAAATAAATATATTCATATTGGGACAAATGTCCCCTTAGGTATAGACCTAGTAATTACCCAAATAAATACCACAAACAGTTTGGCCATAGACGTATAATTTAATATGAATCCTTTTTATTGTTTAAAATAATACTTTCATTATAAGTAAATAAATAAAAAAAGTGTATTATGTATTGTGTATTATATGTGTACATTCAAGATCCATTTTCTTTTTCCTCCTCTATTTTAGTTTATTTGTTTCTTCAATTACTATTCTAATTTATTTTACATTATCGTTTGTTACATTATATTTTATTTCTTATATAGTCGAGGCTGTTTATTTTCTTTTTAAATTATTTCTTAATATTTTCTAATTATTTATTATCCATATTACTCATTGTCCATGAGTGAGGCAGCTTTTTTATTAAGCAATGAATTTAAAAAAAAAATGTTCAGTAGAAATGGTTGTAGTAAGTGCATATATTGGGCTAAAAATCATTCAATATAAGCAAATTTGCATACTGTATTGAATTATTTTCTTAATATTCTCTCCACCTTTATTACAGGTTAAGATAAAGAAAAAGTCATCACTGGCCTTTTCCCTGTGGTTTAAACTTTCAGGTTTGGCTTGCAATTTAAACTAAGCGGTGGCTCACATTAAAAGTTTTGTATTTGAGTTTCTAAACAGTTTCTAAAAAGCTCCTGTAGACTTTACCCCTCCATTGAATATAATGGCAGGAGAAGGCTACACTAGATTAAGCTTATTCATTGTTCATAAAGTAATTTGTTAGTGAGACTCATAGCACCCAGTTCCCATTTATCTTCTTTTGTCATTCAAAAACTGTATTTGTTTTTTTTTCTATAGCGGATATGAAAAGTTAGTTTTCTTGTTGTCAAGAAGGGCTTTGTTCGCGTGATGTGGAAAAAAAGAATATGAGGGAAGAAGGGAGAACAGGAGAATGTATTTCCAAGATAGTATATAAGGAAAATGTGAAAAAAAAAAGCTTTTTGCTTCCATATATGATGGGTTTCAAGTACTTGGAAAAGGATTACTGTAAGGAGGTCTTGTACTATTATAGAAGAAGATAATATCGTCAGCCTCCCCCAAAAAAAATTAAGGGTACCCACATAACAGAGGCTGGGTGTGCTCCAGTGGGACTCCTGACTCCCTGACGACTGAAATAGTGGAAGATTGATATTTTCTACTGACACCTAAGCTTACGTCTATTGTCGAGTGTCGATCACTTAAAACTTTCCATGATGAAAGCATCAATGAGAACACCACTATTCATAAAATATA
Source organism: Euschistus heros (assembly GCA_003667255.2). Classification (NCBI taxonomy): domain Eukaryota; kingdom Metazoa; phylum Arthropoda; class Insecta; order Hemiptera; family Pentatomidae; genus Euschistus; species Euschistus heros. The sequence continues at coordinate 485,813 of RCWM02000027.1, forward strand.
TTAAAAAAATATAATAAAAAAAAAATAAAAAAAAATAAAAAAATGTGCTTGAATTTTCCTTAAGCTAAACTCCTCCCTTAGTTGATTCTTACACTGCTCAGTGCTGATCGCTTATTTTCCATTATTCCCCGGCCAGCCATACTTTTAACCAAAGCATCTCTCCATTTGACGCGTGGCCTACACATTCTTCTCTTACCCTCTGCATCCCACACAAATGCTATTTTGGGGATTCTTTGATCATCTGTCCTTTTAACAAGTCTCTACCTTCTTAATCTGCTTCTCCCAACTTCCTCCAGTATATTCTATTAGACTTCCATCATGTCTCTAATAGAATAATTGTCTCATAATAAACAACCTACCCAAATCTGCTCGTTACTTAAAATCCTCCGAGGAGGCTCAAAAGAAGATGTCCTCGCGATATTCTAATACAGAAGTTTCAATCGAACTACTTGCTATGGATTAATTTCTCCACAGGTTTTTGTCAAATCACTATATTTGAAATAAAGTAGATTTACCTAATGCATATTGTTCACAGTTGTAAATTCCAAATAATAAATCAACAATTTTTTTTTTTAAATAAAATTTTCATTGAGTAATTATTACAATCTGCCACAAATGTGGGCAATAAGTACAAAATTCACACATTATGTGCATAAAAAAATAAATAAAATAAAGGAAAAATAAGAAAAAAAAGATAGATCAGAAAAGAACTATGATATACATAAATAATATAAAATATATAATATACGTCTGAAATATATAAATTACAAAAAATAATAGTTACAATAAAAAATAAGACAAAATTAAATTAAAGATTAAAAATACAATCATACTTTATTTACAATATACATTCATCCTAGAGACCCCCCGACCAGACACGTCCCTCCTAGGAGGGACAAGCGAGACACAGGGAGGTCCCAGCTTTTCTCTCTGAGCTGCGTCACTGGTGTAAAAACCCCAGTAGAGGCTGAGTGAAAGAAGAATATTAGCTATCGAAAGTGAATGATATATTTATATATTATTTTATGATATTGTCATTATATTATAAAATATATTATTTAAAAAAAATAATCGTAATTTTTAAGAAATTATTTGCTGTAACAGTAAGTTTTTGTAGGTTCTCTAAGATATGAATGTACACTCAAAATAATTTTTTTTTTGTTGATTTAACTTAAAAAAATAAAAAAACAAAATCGAAATATTTTCTTCAATAAAGGAGCATTAAAATTAATTTATTCAATATTCTTTATTTCAGCATTACTCCTCACTTTAACAAGGTAGAGGATTTTAAATAAGACCATGTAAAGGACTTGGTAGTTAACACCAGAAATATGTATTTAAGGTAAATTATATTATAGCTTTATTGCGGATTGGATAAATTGGTTATGTTAATTCATATAATATTGTATTGTTTAAATGTAAATGAATGATTGTGATGTATATACTGTTTCAGTCTGAAGTTGGGATCATAGTCCCGAAACATTTAACATGAAAATGATTGTTAAAGTGAGGAGTAATGCTGAAATAAAGAATATTGAATAAAAATTGAAATATTTTTTTTACACGGTAAATATGGATTTTGTTTTTATAATTGATTATGTATGTAATGTGATCATGAAATCATCACATAAAAATTTCATTTACCAAATTCACGATAATACTATTTTTTATCGCATTATTTAAATAATCTACTGCAATGGATACGGAATGATCTATGTATTCTGATTATTTTTTAATAATATTTACTTTAATTTATACCTAGATGGCTTTAGTACAGAAATCTAGGCTACAATAGAAAAAACATAGTTTCGGATTTGAGTATAGTTGTTCTCTGCTATATAATATATATATATATATATATATATATATATATATATATATATATATATATATATATATATATATATATATAACATATAATGGTATAGTTGTTGTTAGGGGTTTTTCCTACATGATACTAAAAGTTCCCATCATTAGATTTTCTCCTTTTTAAGATTTTTTTTCAATTTTGTCACACACAAATATTTTGTCAATTTAAAAAACAAACTCAAATTTAATAGGTTGGTTCATAAAATAACCCATTCGTAGTAAACTGTTTTTTTAAATAAACCCCAGAAGGTTAGATAACTCTTTTTAAAAAGATATCCTTTTTTAATATATGTTTAATATGGTAAATGATAAATAGGATCAAGTTTCGTTCCGAGGTAACTCTCCTTGTAATAATGAAATCCACCAGGTCTTTCCTCAATTTATTTCAAAATTAAAAAAAATTTATTACCGAGAAATGAACCTGTAGGAAGATGAAGCTCGTATATTAGACTTTCGTTACTTTCCTTTATCCTTCTAGTTTTTATTTTTTATTTTATTTTTTAAACTTTGCGGAATATACTTAATAATAATGATATTACAAACGCTAAGAATAATATTTTATGGCAGAATGATTAACGGATTATCTTGTAAATTTGATCCGGGCTAAATTTTACATGCACATCTATTATCCTTCCACTTTCTTACTTATATGCGTTTAGATATAAGATTATGATATTTTTAATACAAAAATAAATTTTTGATCTAATGAAGTTGGCTGTATTTTTAAATTTTCATACATTTTTTCTCTATATTCGTTATATGTTCCAAATTCATTTTATATCATATCTTTTTGTTTTATCTTCTAGCTCTGATAAAGGCTTACAATGTAAGCGAAAAAGTTGGCACAATAGTAAAATTTTATTGTGATTTGTTGTGTGCACCCAAATTATAAAAAAAAAAAAAATACAACCTACTAAACTATTCAAACTATCTTTTTTAACCACATCTGTAAAAATGACAAGATCATAAGTGGAATAACAGGGTTATATTTAAAAGAAATAACAGAGGATAAGTAGTATGAAAAGATTAAAGGAAATTTTTTTACTTAGGTTGAAATGCCTTCCCCTGTAAAAACAGACTCATCTGCCCGTAAAATTCACCACAAAAAGTTGTATTCTCCATTCAGAAGCTATCGGATAAATTGAGCTCTATGTTCATTATCATTGGATTTTAAACCTTACATTGAAAATCTAATAATATAAATCCTAAATAATAATATTAAATAAATAAATATTGATGAGGTATAGTTGACTGTTAAGTATTTATAGAAGTAGATTGTTAGGGTATGCAGTCAAAAAGATACACAGAAATTAAAAAATAAGTCTTTTAATTTATAATGTCAACGTTTCAACTTACATTGCAAGCCTTCATCAGGGCAACTGTGCAGTTTCTGTTTACATCTGTCTTTGAAACCCTGATGAAGGCTTGCAATGCAAGTTGAATCGTTGGCATTACAAATTAAAAAACTTATTGCTGTGTACCTTTATGACTGCATACCCTAACAATCAACTTTTATAAATAAATAAATGTAATAATATAAGGTCCTTAGATCTGGTGTCGCTTTATTGACAGTTTTCCTTTATTTTCTATTAAACAACAATTTTTCTCTTGTAATAATCTTTTCACCGCTAATTATATGAAAAAAACATTTTTTTTTCTTTAAGTAAATTTGGTCTTTATAAATTTCGTTTTGCTAATGTTCGCAATCTGTAAGATATTTGAAAACTGCAAAAATAAAAATTCAGATCTCTCTATTTCTGTATCCTTTTTCCCCTTTTACTCAAGTGGTGGGAACTTTTGGTGTGTTGTTCAGAGTACTCTAATAAAAATTATATTTTTATCTTTGACTTTATTTTTTTTTTATAAATGGTCCTTTATAACGGTTGGTCTAGAATATATTATTTTACAATCAACTCTAGCAACGTAAAATAAATATATTTAATTCACTCTGCGTCACATAGCCTTACGTAACCTTGTTCCGCCTTTAAGATAACTAAAAGTTGTATATCGTTATTCCTTGATGTGCGCTTGAATAAGATAAATACTGATAAATAGATCGTCGACTCGCTAACTAACGGAGGAAACCGAATAACAAGGGGTGACAGGAAGATAAAAGACACCATAGAAAATAAATTGCCCTAAAGGGTGGGGGAAAAAAAAGGCAAAGACAGATTAAGGCCTAGAGTGATAAAGAAATTCTCGGTTAATCGACATTGCTTCTTTTCTCCCCCTCCCCCCCCCTCGAATCTCAATCTATCATTATCACCTGAAATTAGTAAATTAGAGGCACACAAATTACACATAATAATATCTCTGCATATTATATTATAATCTTGATTACATTTAAATATTATTACGATCATAAATTAACGTAATTATGAAAGGTCATGAGGAGTTTGACATTAGAAAAATATACGTCGGAGATGTAATTGATTAAAATTAATGCAGGTTTATGTAGTTAATTTTAAAACAAAGAAAATATTTATTTAATTTACAACTGTCTACAATATAATATAAAATGCATCATGTATATGTGATGATAATGTTAAAAATGAAATATAAATTGCTTTATTAATTAATCAGAAATAAGTAAATTTTATCATGAATCACCATCTCTATATAACACCGGTTGTTTGTAACTTCTCTTTATTGGCGTTCGCCACCCATCTGTCGATTTCGAAACTTTACTACCCACCAGATATTTATTTTTATTTAAATGACGATTTAATTGAAAATCTGTTAATTTTACTATTGCTAAACCTTCCTGATGATATAGTTAAAATTTGGTACAGATTGGTTCAGTAGTTTCGTGGTTAGTGATCACAAACGAAAAATGGCTTGTCCTTTTATATAATAGTATAGATATCGTTCTTATTATATTTTTTTTTTATCATTTAACTTAAATTATAATTTTAAGTAGTAAAATTCTTTAAAAATAAAATTAACTAAACTATTGAAATATCATAACGATTTTTTTGGGGGAAAAAATTATTAAGGCTCTTTATTTCTTCTAAATTCGTTAAATCAGTAAAGCTAAGTTATGAAAGTTGTTTACGAAAACTTAATTTGAAAGTTTCACCGAGCAGATTTAAAATTTCCGACATCCAAAATTTCATTGTAGTAATTATTTTAAGCTTCTTTAGTATCCTAGGCCCCATCCCTCTACACGGTTTATACAGCTGACATTCCTACTCATCCAACCACTGTCCTCACCACTTACGCTGATGTGTGTTATCAGTAAACAATGATCCCTTCATTGCCTCGCAAACACTCCAATCCCATATCCTAACCCTTCAAGAATGGTGTCAAAAATGGAGAATCAAAACGAATCCAAAAAATATCACCAAATATCCTTTACCCTTCGTCGTAAACCCACGACTTCCTGTCCTACAGTATCCTTTAATGATATTCCACTAATCCCTGTTGAACAGATCCGCTACCTAGGAATCCACTTGGACAAACTTCTAATTTGGAATCCACATACAAGACTAAAACGACAAGAAGCTGCCCGTCGTTACAGACTACTTCAATATTTACTAGACAAACGTTCAAAGCTCCCAATTAATTACAAAAGACTAATATACATGACTGTGATTAGACCTATCTGGGCGTACGGAGTTGAGCTTTGGGACTTGACTAAACCATCCAATTCTTCTCTTATCCAATCCTCACAATTCGAAATCCTTCGAAAAATCCTCAATGCACCTTATTTTGTCACCAATAAACTTATCCATAAAGATCTTACTGTTCCATATGTTGCAGATTTAGCCCAAAACATATATCAATCCTTTCATAGTAAGCTCCATAACCACTCAAAATCCCCTAATTTCTCAACTTGCTTCCCACACCATTCCTGATAATCCTCCGAGGCGTCTGAAAAGAAGATGTCCCAGAGACCTTCTAGTGTAAAATTTTTATTAAGTGCTAATGATGAGTAATTCTTTACAAGTTTTGTCACGTTATTGTAATAGGTAACAGCTCATTTACTTGATGTATAAATATTGTACAGTTGTAAATTTCAATAAATTGTTATTTAAAAAAAGCAAAAAAAAAAAAGCTTCTTTATATTAGAAATTAATGCGAAAAATTTCCTTTGAAAACTTGGCTTATTTGAATGCATGGGCTAGGGTGAACTTTAACGACTTCCGCCGTGAGTCAAATATTAATTAATATCAAGTGTAAGCTCTGAAAATTTATTATTTTAATTACTTAAATAAATAAATACTAAAATTATTTATTTATAATTTTTTGAAGAAGACCTTCTAATATAGAACTTTTATGGAAGTGCTATTGGTCTAGTTGAGATATTACAATTATTATCCCTTATATTTACTGAATTTTTTTTTCAACTGATGAATTTAGTTTTATCTCCAAACATTAGAAGGTCTCTAGGCCATCTTCTATTCAGATGCCACGGCGAGTTAACAAGAATTGAGTGTAAAGCAAGTTTTTTGTGTGGGAACATGTGAACTCGAGTGGGTATGGAGTTTACTATGAAACAATAGGTAGCTGGTTTGGGCCAAATCACATATGGAACATTATGATCTCTATGGATAAGATTATTCGTGATATACTCGTAATATGGAGCATTAAGGATTCAATGGGGGATTTTGTATTTTAAGGATTAGATACAAAAAGAGTGGGAAGGTTTAGTGAAGCCCAAAGCTAAACTACTTAGGCCCAAATGTGTCTAATTACTGTCAAGTCTTTTGTAATTTATTGGGAGCTTCGAACACTACTAAATGTTGAAGTCGTCGGAAACGACGAGCAGTTTCTTGTATTTGTGTATAAATTAATACAATTGATATTTATAAGTTTTAAGGAACCTTTTGGTTAGTAACAGATATTTTTGAAAATTATAAATAATTTCTTCGCAATACAATCAATTCAAAAATGTTGAGTTATATTATTGATACTCGAAGTTTATTTGATATGAAAGTACTAATGAAGATGGTTCAACCTTTTTAAAATATTTATTCTTGGTCTTTTTAGTTTATTGGTACTTAAAATTAGTTCTATGTTGAAAAATATGCTTTTAAACTGTTGTTATTACTCTTTCTTCTCGAAATAGGCCGTCAAGGACCACGTGAAGTAACCATATGCAAACATTTCCGTACTTATTTTCTTGATTTCCAATAGTTCTTCATCCGTTTACTTTGCTGTTTCTCTCTTTTGTCAAGATGCTTATTCTTTCTCCCTTTTCTTTCTTCTGGAAACCCGTATAGTTTAGTACCATTCTTCTGAGAGCTGTTCTGTCTTGTATTACGTTATCTGTTGTTATTATATAAAGGACAAAAAAAAAAAAAATAGTTACGTTGTCTTACTATCTTCACTGACAGCCAAGCATCTGAGTTACTCTGCTTTAAGAAAACAGTCAAGACGAAGTTCTCTCGTTATCCAGTATTAAAGGACTGGCCTGACATAGCCTCGTAGGGGTTGATGAATGCTCGACATTCCCTAGGTTGTTAGGGAAGGGCCCTGGAATTATCCTGATGTAGCCACATCTGATGTTCCTCTTCCAGGAAGGCTACTGGAATGACTGCTTCGTACAATGTCTGTAGTTGAACTTTTTCATTTCTTCTTCCTCCTAAAAAATTTTTACCAACCGTTTAGGAGCTATATTTTTTTGATTAAAAAAAGTGACGTATGAAACCACCATTTTTAAGTTTTGGGTTGCTTTAACACATTCTAGCTCAGTTGGCTCGGATTGAAAATTTGACTACAGTTTCCTATAAAAAATTTAATGGAAAATATATTTTTTAAATATAACATTTCTTGTTTTGACCTACTGTTTAGTAGCCATATTCATTTGAATAAAAAAAAGGCACGATTGAAACCCTTGTAATACGGTGTAAAAAAAAAAAAAAAAAAAAAAAAAAAAAAAAAAAAAAAAAAAAAAAAAAAAAAAAAAAAAAAAAAAAAAAAAAAAAAAAAAAAAAAAAAAAAAGACCGTTTTTAAAACAAATATTAGTATTATTATTTCTTTGATATCAAATACAATTACTACTCAAAGTATAGTCCATTGTTATCTACCGTCATTACTCATCTGCTAGCCAATTGATCGATGCCGCGCTGATACCATTCCTTGTGAAGGCTGTGAACTCTTGGACAGCATTTTCAACTTCCGCAAAATTATAAAATTTTTCCCGTGAAGAAATTGGGCCATGGATCGAACAAGTAGTAATCCGGAGGTGCGAGGTCTGGACTATATGGTGGATGAGGCAGGAGTTAAAACCCATGAAGTTTTGTAAACTTTTCTTAGTTTCGACGAGAAGTGTGTGGACGAGCAGGTCTTTTTCACCTTCCCCATGGAGAGAAGATGGCGACATAACAGTATCTTTCGACACACCAAACTCCCTTGCAAGTTCGCGAGTACTTGTGGACGGATTTGATTCAACAGCTTCCTTCAGAACCTCATCAATATCCATTAATGGCCGCCCGGAGCCCTTCTTCCTTTCCAACGTCGTATCTCCACTTCTAAATTTTTCAAACCAACGCCGCGCAGTGCGCTCTTCAAGGACACCTTTCCCTTCATATTTAATAATTTCACGAGTTGCTTCAGCGGCTGTGAAATTTTTTTTCCAGTCATTTCTTAAAATTACGAGAATCTCGTAGGACACTCATGTTTCTTCTTTGAAATAAATAACTGAACTGAGGCTTTTTTTTTAAGAAGTCCAGTGTTAGTAAACAAGCTTAGAGAATGCTCTAAAGGGATTATTAAGTATTGGTAAATAATAAATAGCATTAAGATATTTACAGACTTTTGAACTCTCGGTATTGCTCGGATCGACTCTTAGCCGATATTTCCCTTATTAGAAATTAAATGAAGAATATTTTTTGCTGTATAACATTTATCGCCAGGACCTACCGTCCTATTGGATTGGAAGAAATAAGTCATGTTTTAAATTCCTATTTTACAGTTCAGGGGCTTTTGACACATTATATTTTATACTTTCTTTAGCCGACAGTCTCAAGAGGGCCTTTAATGTTGGATTAAACAAATCTGAGAGAAAATAACGGTCAAAAGTGAATTTTTTTATTGAAGCAAAATAGTTCCTAAACGGATGATCGACAAATTTTATATTAGAAATAATATTCTACTATAAATTTCTGATTTAGAAACTGTTGTGAAATTTTCGATTCGAGAAACACAAATAGAAATACAGCGTATCTAAATGTTACATTTTTGAGTTTGAAAAAACGTTGCACATTTGAGGGTAAAAAAACCGTTAAAACGTGACTTGTTTCATTAAAACCACGGTAGTTCCTTGCTACAAATGTTATGTTTAAACAAATATTCGCCATTAAATTTCTGACGAGGTAACTCCGAAAAGACAATAAAAAAAAAATAGCAGTAAAATTGAAATTATCTGGTCTGAACAAATTATAACAGATATTAAGGTATCGAGTGTTGTATGTCATGTTTTCTGCTTTTGATGCAGGTGCTTACTGCAGCGGTAGCCGAATTAATTAATTCCTCCTCGACCGTAACCGTGTGATTGGTAATTGATAGCGCTTCACATGGTTCGGTCTAGAACGACCCTCTGGTTTGAACTGAGTCCAAATGGGTCCCGTGTGGGGTTATGATGATTTATATGCGGATTTATCAGTTTATCCATTATTCGGAATGACTTTATTTTTTTTTTATTATTGATTGATCTTCAAAACAAAAAAAATAATAATTAGAAATCGTCTTTGAAAATACAAGAACGAGACGCGCTTTTTAAAAGTGGCTGAAAAACAAAAATTATGAACAGTACTTTTAAAATACGTTTCTGGGGAATCTCTACCCAAGGTAATAACTTTAGATAAATGTTAATAACTTATTATTCTTAACAACTTTAGATCGAATGGAAAAATTGCAATAAATCCAAATATATAACATAAAATTTCCTGTACCCTTTTTCCTAAATCTACTACTTCTTGTTCTATAGTATCCTAATAATATTCCTGTCGAACAGTTCCGCTACCTAGGACTCCTCCAAAACAAACGACTTACAAGACTAAAACGACAAGAAACTGCGCCACGTTTTCGGTTACTACAACATTTACTAAGCAAACGTTCAAATCTTCCGATTAATTACAAGACTCATTTACATGACAGCAATTAGACCAATTTGGGCATACGGAGTATAACCAAACTTTCCAATTCTTCTCTTATTCAATCCTCACAATTCAAAATCCTTCAAAAAATCCTCAATGCTCCGTACTTCATAAGAAATAAACTTATCCATAGAGATGTTAATGTTCCATATGTTGCTGATTTAGCCCAAAACAGATCTCTATCCTTTCATAGTAAACTCCGTAAACACTCAAATCGACTAGTCTCTCAACTTGCTTCCCATTCCATTCCCGATATTCTTTGCAAGAGACTGAAAAGAAGATGACCTTGAGACCTTCATCAATAAAACTTTTAATTAAGCGCCACCAATGGGCACTTTACATGTTATTTTTATGTTTTAACATATTTACTAGATATATATATGTTATAATTATGTTATAATAAATATCAATAGAAAGATAAAATGGAAAAAAAAAATACCTTTTTCAGCGTAGTAAATATGGGATTATGCAATAGATATTCTAACCGTATATGCCAATAGCAATTGATTGATGTATAAAAAAAATGTATGAAAACTTAATTTAATTTACTCCTAGAGAATCTGGTTTTATTATTAAATTAAAATAATGTTATAATAAATTTTCTTAACTTTATAATTCTCTTAATGGATTTAATAATAACTTTGACCTTATTAAAAAAAAAAAAACTATTTTATCTCGAATAGCTAAATGAGTTGCTAAGTTGATTGTAAACTTTATTTAATAATCCAGTGATTTTCTAATTTTTTTTTTTATGATGAATTCTGTTGATAATTAAAAAGAGGTAAACTTTTTTATATTGTAAAGTGTTCATTTGCAGAGTTATTAAGAAAACTACTGGAATATTTTTTTTTAAGTTTTCATATTAAGTGAAAACTGACTAATTAGTCTGTTATAGTATTTTTTTTTTTTTAAATAAAATATAATGAAATATTTTTTAATTTTTTTTTTTTTTATGTGTAGGTATGTTCTAAAAATATATCACACATTTAAGGAATATTAAGTGCATAATATAAAATAAGAATGAATTGGGTATATGGTGGTCTTTCGCCGTGCTGTGATGCGATACTTGACCGGCATAACAGTGAAGTTATGCGGCACTGTATCCGTAGAATGCAAGTGCCTCCGCTCATGAGATTCTTCAGTCGCAAATGAGTTCTTGTTCAATTCAAATTGCCAAGTTATATTCTAAATGTTAATTTTATTCTTAGTTTTACTTGATATTGAAATGATTTGAATGATTCCAATGGTCATCTTTATTGTTTTCTATAGGGTCGTTCCACATAAAATGTAATAGTTTTGACATGGACGTTTCATTTGGCTAGTCATTTTATAATGATAAAAAACTTTCATTGATTTTTTAATGAACTAATTATTGTTTGGCTGAAAGATTTAATCATTATTAAATTAGGTGATTGATTTAATTTTGATTATATTTTAGCTATGATTAAACTTTGCCCAACTCTGATTCGAGCTTCGAAAAAAGTGGCAGTCTGATAAACGGAGTATGAAGTGAAACTTAACAACTCAACTCCTTTAATTTATGTACTGCCTGTTTCGAAATATGATGTCGGGCTTTAACAGGCAAGAGAATAGGTCCTGTTCACGATTTTAGGCAGTTGTTTGATCAAAATTCTATGCAGCCTGTCAATTTATTGGTAGTACAATGCTGCATTGATAGAGTTCATCTTGAGTAAAAAAGATTTGGTTTTAATAATGTTGAGTTTACAAAACCAAATTCCAGCCCAATACACGCGAACTCCCGAAGTTCCAATTCCTGTTCTTTTTTTTAAAGTATATTAACACAGAGAAAGAACTTTCTCTCTGTTTAGTTGATATGTTGGTTTTGTTGATAAGGCCTTAGATCAAGTCAGAATGGAAGATTTAGACTTTCTGACATGTAAATAGACATAGACATTGACATTGACACGTTCCTGGATATATCAGAGAACAAGAATTATTATGACAACTGATAACTACACCTCTCAGGTTTTTGAGATCAAGCTAAGGCCAGAAACAGCTGGAAGAATATTCCACTCGATCGCGAGATGTTTCCTCAACAGAAGAAACAAAGAAAACAAAGAAAGGCGTTCAGAATGCAAGAACTGGACTGGAACAGGTGGAGTCGATTACCCCAACTGTGTAATGGTAGATGGAACTAGAATAGCACGATGATAAGTCTTTTTCTAATTTTTTTTTTTACGAATTTTATTGCTATGTTTAAAAAAAAATGTTACATTTATAAATAACAAGGTTGTACTCTTGGATATTAGGATTCATTAGCAATATATGTCAATAATTAAGACAATTTGAATTTTTTCTGTGATGTTAATTTTATTCTAGGGGCATTGTTAGGGAAGTTGTACCCATTATTGAAAATAATGATGTACGTTGATATTCACGTTGTATGTTTTAATTGATATTTCATCATCTGGATGAGTTACTAATGCTTTAAGAAAAAGATGTTCTGAAGATTAGGTCCAGGCCTCGAGAAACTTCACATTCAACATGAATGCGGTTCAAAAAGATTTTTCCTGTTTTAACATTTAAGAAATACTTTATTAAAAGTTATGATGGTATGAAGCTGCTCTGGACATTAAATGTAAATTTTTCCTAGTTAGAATAAAATAGTGGGTTTGGGAGTGGTGCAACAACAATATATTAATGTGTTACATCTAACATTTTCACATCGATCGTTAAAATCCAAGTTTACGTAATAAAAATCTCATTTTCTTCAATTGAATGGTATTGATGTTGGCTTTGAACTTTGTAACCCCTTGAAAAAAAATTTTGAAATAAGTCCTCAAATATCAAGCTTTCTAACTATTTGGGCTTAAAGATATATGGGGGAAGGCAGCAGACCTGCGAACCCTCCTCTTTTACTTCTTTGGTGACGTCCATTCGTGAGATACAGAGTTAAATGACTCTGAGCAGTCTATAAGACCTTCCCTTTGCGGTTGTATATGAATTTACTTTGTGAGATGGTCCGGTTTTGATAGCAGTCTCATAACACAGGCCCATGTTCCTGGATCGATTCATGGGTCACAGGGCATAACCTTGCGGTTAAAAAGTGGAAATGTAACCCTTCTATAAATTACGAAAAATTTTCCAATTATTAAATATTTATCTGGAATGTATCATATAAAGAAAGTAGTTCTGTGGAGTAACATTTTTTTTTTATCATTATTTATTTTTGTTATCAATAATTCTTAGATTGTTTATATATATTTTTAACTTCATAGTTCACTTAAAATTATAAAATCATAATAATTATTGTTATGAAATGGTTACTTATCTGTTTATTTTTATTGAAATTGGCAAGTATATAAAACAAAATGCATATATATATATTGCATATATTGTGTGATTGGATTTAAGATCGTTTTTCTTCATTACAGCTTATTATTGATTTATTTTGTATTATTATTTATAATAGTTTCTTTTTTATTTTTTATATTTAGAAAATTTAATTTTTTTTTATTCCTTTTTTTTCATTGTGCATATTGTGTGAATAGATTTTTTGTCGTCCAGATTACTTATTGCCCTAGAGTGAGACAGATTGTAATATTAATTAATTAATAAAGGATTTATCTTCTATCTCTCTCTAAAAGAAAATAAATATAAGGTACTGAAGTCATCTTGTTTTCTGAGATGACTCGAATAACTCGGGAACTGTTACTTATCGCACATTTTGTGTTCTATAGATTATTACAGCAAACAGAATTTGCAAAACAATTTTTTCTATTCATTTTTATCTCATATCAATAGCTTTTGAGCAGTGGAGGAAGAAAAAATTGGAGAGATTGGCTAACTTGCGGTAAGTCTCACTTCTTCGCGAAAAAAAACAAACAGTATTTCACAACTGTATGGGGTTATTCAACGTACTGGAATGGGTGTTTTATGGGATCTTATCAAAACTTCATATGTAGGGTCTGAATAGTAAATTTAGCCAGCTTTTAGATGAAAAAAATAAATTTTGGGGCGGACTAATAGTTTCGGAGTTATAGCCAAAAGAAAGGAAGAACACCGACAAACGTGTTTTGTGGAGAGGTTAGGCGATCTCTTCAACTTTGCCTGTACCCATAGCTATAACAATTGATGAAAGAAAAAACAAATGTAGCCAAATTTGTTGCAAATTCGATTTGTTTTTATAGTGTATTGAACACAAAATATGCTGAAAGTAACGGTTTTCGAGCTATTTGATCAAACAGTTAAAAATATACAATTTTTAATCCTCCCCCCTCCCTAATCTCAACCCGACGCTATTTCGAGGAAGAATTGTTACCACATTTAGAGCTAAGACTGGTGAACAATATTCAGCGGTCAGATCTTTTTATTTTTGGAGTTCAATTTCATTTTTGGTCTAATTTCCTTATACTAATATAGGACATTGATATCATCCTGGTTTGATATATTTACTATTTAAATTTGGATAATATGGTACATAAAGAAGAGTTCTTCATGACTATTGTACGAAGCATTTTGAGCTGCACAATTGGACATTGGAGATGGCTTAATTAATGAATCCCTAAATTTATTATATATATATATATATATTATTTTTTCATTTTTATTTTTTTTATTTTTTGGCAGAAGCCAATCAGTGAATGTGCTGAATCAATAACAAATAAGACATGTCAAACATGAAGGAGTCCAGTTATCATCGTTTTCCTCCTCCTGATAGTGTTACAGGTTCTTTGTTACTTAAAGAGATCCCTTATTCAGCTTGTTTTTAACTTTTGGTACCTATTTTTGGGAATAATTATTGTAGTTATGTTTTGTGTGAGTCTGTTGTGGTGGTTATAATGTTTGTCGTGAAATATTCTGTATTTTGCTTAGATGTGGTCGAGTAAAGTGGATATGTGTTAGTCTGTATGCAGTTTTCTGTTTTATACGTACAGTGGAGATAGTGCAAATTAGGCGCAGTGTTTGTGATTCAAATCTTTGTAATTTGTATATGTAAGTTTATTTGGCTGAAACATAAATATATGATGCGCAAGTCCAATACAATAAATCTATTATCAAAATACAGTTTTTTTAACATTTTATAACTTCGTCAATTATAATGTATTGTATAATTATAATTTATAATTTTTCTTATTACATGATTTTCCGTTACTATAGTTTACGAATTTCTAAAGTGGTTTTAGAGTTCTTTTTTCATTTATTTTCAAGTACAGAAGTTTACTAAGTTTTTTATGAATAAGGAATATTAAATAAAGTAAACATCTATAGATACCAAAGTTATTAAACTTGGGTAATAAAAAAAAAGGTAATTCGTTCTTTTGCTATCTCTCTTTATTGTTCCTTCGGCTTAAGGGTCAGGAAAGATAAAACCATATCGATAGACAGGTTTTTATTTGAAACTGAAGATATAACCGTTCCTCCTTGCTTACCCTTCATATTTATCGTTAGGAATATAAACTTTAGGCATATTTAACAATGGATAACTAATTATAACTGTAAATAATTAGTTCTATAATATCAATTCTGCTTTAAAATTTTATGAACAGGATATATAATCAAAATATGTATTAATTAAATGTGCCATGCATAGAATAAAAATATATTTTCTGAGATAATATAGTTTAGGAAAAGGAAGTAATGATTTTACATAAGATTAGGAAGGAGATGTTTGCTGAGGAAGAATCACTTTTAGTCCAGAATAGAGTCAAGCAACATATGAGCCGGTGAGAATGAAAGTCGGGTAAAAAAAATAAAATAAAAAATTGGGATTATTCACTACTATTGGTCCTTCATCACTGCTCTATTAATTTTGTTAAAATCTTTACCTAGAGCATGTAAAAACACAATGTCATTTCCAAATTTAACAAAATCGGATATCTGTTGAGAATGAGAGTGGTGTAAGCCAATAGGTATAGTCTAGCCGCTGAGTGTGGTTGAGAACACAAAAATCGCGCACCGATGTTTCTCTTCTGATTATTGTTCAGGGGGTCCTACTGACCATGAAACTGCAGGTTCCACCCGTGAAGTAGGTTTAGGTGGGAGGGGGCAATAGTCGATGTGTCGTTGTTCTTATAATCTCTATAACTCAACTACCGAGCTTCTTTAAGACTCAAATTTGGTGTCAGATTGTTCATATTTTCATGTTGAAAAATTTTTATTCTGTCATATTTTTTTTAATCATTTTAATCCCCATTTATTTTTCTCATTTTATGAGACAGAGCAAAAGTTTATTATGTAACACCCCTTTAATCTTTTAAGTAGATTTAAATTTTGTAAACTTAGGGCAAGTGCGCAATTTTTACAACTAAGAACACTTATTTTTATATTAGATTCTTACGACTGACATACCTGGAAATACTCTCAGAAGGCTTAAAAGAAGCTGGATGAGAGATTCGCTCAAATAAATCTCTTTAACCCATGCCAGGAGGAGGTACTATTGAGTGCTAGTCTCCCACACACCATACAAGGCCTGTAGTATTCAATTTCACATCACATTCACTGATTGTTACCCTAATAACAGGTGTGAATCAAAATCTGAAAGAGAAAAAAAAAGAAACAGAAAAAAGATTCTTATTCTACATTAAATTTTGTGAAGAATAGACACCTTGCTTAACTTGTAAGTGGCTTCTAGCGTGCGCTGATATAGATGCGCAAACTGCGAAAAGTGCGTTTTAAGAAATTTCTCAAACACAACATGTGACACATGATTTTTATGTTTTTTTTTGCACGCTAGATATGGAGGGATTAGTTTTTATAAAATCTCTGTTAAAAAATATTGAATATATAAAAAGGAAACATTTATTGTTTTATATATTGTATATATATATATATATTTGTTTTTTTCCTATTTATACATTTATTTATTTTTCCTACAACTAACTGTAAAGTGAACTGAATTTGCTGGCATTAAGACAATGGTTAAATAAATTAATTTTGATAGATGCAAAAAAAAAGTTTAAATAAAACTAGTTAACTAGGTAATTTAATTTGTAACAACTTTGGCGAAGGATTAAAGTTATGTATAACATATAACAGTAAAATATTCTACCTAAAACTAATTAGTCGAATTATATAATGTATCTTGGCTTTGAAGCAATATTAGGATTTAGAAGTTTGCACGTATCTAGTTCGAACCAAAAATGGTTAAAACGATTTTTATTACTGATGACTCCGTATCTTTCTTTGTTAATTAAATTTAATTTTGTTATTGTATTTGCCGCTTTGAAAATATTTATTAAAAACGTACTTTTGAGTTGTTTTGGACTTGCTTCCCAAATTGAAAAAAAAAAAAAAAATTGAATAATTAAAAAACCGAGCTTAATCTATAATATAATAAGAGCATTTACAAAACATTGATTTTTCTCAACCTAAAGGAAATTTTACTTACAACACTATCACTATCAACGGATTCTTATTCTGTTTAAAAATGAAAGTGGCTTAACGGATTTTAGCCCGTTGAAACCAATTAATAAATTATTACTAAAACTTAGACTACCCATTTTTATAAACTTAGAAGTATGGTTTTCTAAAATTGAAACACAGTCCATTCTATCTGGCTTATGTAATTTTTAATAAGAACGTATGCAGAACCTTTATTTTCTCGAAATGAATGAAACTTAATATACACCACTTTCATTCTCATCGGATCATATTTAGATGTACACTTGGAGTTGATGATTGAGGGAAGAATATATTTTGCACCCAAGGCAACATTACGAAGAAGCAAATTGAAACGATGAATTAGATTGACATTATTACATCTATGAATGGAAGGCAGAGCGGGGAATATCTGGTTGTTCAAAGAAGAGGAAAGTAAATGTTATGCAAAGCAAATTAGCAAAATTTGCCATCAGAGGAGTTGAGAGGAATTTGACCTTTATGACTTTATTTTTAAGTATTCGATATAATGAATAGAGCAAACTTTAATAAAATATAAATCATTAAAAACAAAATTAACATATCTTTTATTATATTAATAAAATACAACACTATGAAAACAAAACCAAAATTGGAAGAAAACATTTTACTTATTAACATTTTCGATATTTACCTATAATTAAATTCTTGGACTAAACTTAAACGGTAATTCCATGCTGCGTGATAATACTTTGTTAAATATAACCAACTTTTACCCTTTAAAATATTCAGTGCCACAGCTTCATTAGGGACCGGTTTTCCCAAAAATTTTACTCTGAATTCCCTTAAGATAGGACATCCCGCTAGGAAATAATATACATCCTCTCTCTCGGATATATTACATAATTAACATATTCCTATACATGTGTCATACCCCTTGTGGTTCAAATTTAGAAGTTTCCCTTTGATTCTCATAATCCATTAAACATCTTTAAATTGTAGGGCACTATTTATATAACCATTGTAGGTAGAGTTATGATTCAAGTTTTTATAAAAAGCAGAGGAAGTGGATGTTCTAGCCTTAAAGACTGAATTGATATTTAGTATTAAAGCCTTTCTTATTTTTCCAAAAACAATTCCGTAATTTTGAAAATTTCCAATAGAAAAATTATCTTCCATATTATACTTCTTCATTATTTCCTTAATATTTTAAAACCAAAAAGTATTTTTTCTAACTAATTATCGGAGTTTCAGGAAGTAAACGTTTCTCCTTATCCTGCGTAAAGCCTAGTTTGTTAAAAAAAAGGCTCATTTTTAAAAAAATTAGATCTTTAATAATTAGTAGGATATAAAAATTGGATGTGAAGAGTTCTTTACCTAAAAATTAAAGGAACGTTGGGGCTTCAAATCCAATTATTGGCAGAAAGTACTAAAAACGTATGGACTCTACTTTGAAGAGTAGTTCAATAGCGTTTAAAATCTCTTATCTGAAATAATGCTAAAACAGCTTGGTTAAAATTAAAGTAATTATATTATTTATTTTTTTTTTTTTCCAGATACGGGAGGACAGTGTGATGGCAAGATGAACGTGAGCGTCGGTAACCAAACTGGCCTGGACATTATCGAGGACAAAGCTGTCCAGGCCGTCTTCTGCCTCCTCTACACCTCGATCTTCGTCTTAGGGCTCTTCGGGAACGTCCTAGTTTGCTACGTCGTTGGGAGGAACAGGGCCATGCACACAGTCACTAACTGCTTCATCACTAACTTAGCGCTCTCTGACATCCTTCTCTGCACGCTAGCTGTCCCCTTCACTCCGCTTTACTCCTTTCTCGGTGAGTTTTTCTCTGTTTTAATATAGACACTATTTTTGTATTCTTCTGTAATTTAGAGTAGCTTTCGAAATGCTGAAATGGTAAAGTAATTTGTATATAACTATGCAATATAGATAATGTGACCTGACCACATGCAGAGGCTTCTGAACGCTGACTAAATAGTTCTTCTTGTACACTTTAGAAAAATACTACAAACAAGCCCTTGTAAAATAGAAGAAGGATCTCCGTTATAAGAATATGATGATCAGCAAAGGTACGAGCATAGTTCTTGCCATGACCAGCCTTAAACGTGAAGATATGCATGGTTAATGGGGCGATGAGGCCAATGAGGTTGTCGACCACATTATCTAATTAGATAGCATCGAAAGCAGGTCTGGTGGAATAGATGAAGACATTGGTAATACAATTAATAAATACAACCAGATATATTACCAAACTGTATTATAGGTCTTCGGGGTGTAGCGAAGGCAACAGAACTATACATTTACAAGCCAATTTACCTCCCATTGCTCAAATATAGCAGTTTATTAGTTATGCTCGATAAGTACATTAGACGAAAAACTGTAACAGAGATTAAATATCTGAACAGAATAGTCGTTAAACAAAGAGAGACCACGTGTGCATTCAGAGCGAATGAGAGCAGCTACAAGTGCTTGAACTTAAGAGGTCCCTTGAAAAGCGACTGCTTAAGTGTTTCGGCCTTGCTTGTCGAATGGATGACAAATAACAACCCAAAATGGTAATGGAAGTCCACCCTTAGAAAAAAAAGCCCTGCCTACGACCAAGAATAATCTCCAGACCTTCCACCCGTTGCTGGTGCAACAGAATAAATATTCACTTGTCTCAACCGGATTGGAATCTAAGAAAAATATTAGGATTCTGGTTACCTTACCCCCTGAAGTAATGCACATAGCGATGTAAAATTGATGGCAATATTCCCAAAATTCATAAATTCCCGGGAATTTACGATCAATTAGCAAGATAACTAAAAAACAGTAAATTAATAGGTAAAAGCTGTATTTATATGGTTAAATCAAACTCAAAAACTGAAACATAATTTTAAATAAAATTATAATTAAATAAAATTCCTGGGATTTAATTAGGAATTAGTTCAATGTGGTGCGATAAAATAAAACACAAACACCCTCATATGTTCAAAAAGTATTATTATTCATTGAATAAAAACATCAGAAAAATAACTAGAATGTAACCAAATTTCTAGGTTTCTATTCATTGGCAATCTCAATAGGCTTAGGTTTTTGGATCTGGACTTAACCTCCTCGTAAGAAATAAATACATTCTTTTTTGTTTTTAATGTTTTAAAGATCAAAGAATTGAGTAAATATTTACCAAGCCTTAATTCCCCTCTTGTTTTTTGAAACTTTAATGTACTAAATATTGACAATTATTGACCTAATAATTACAATTTTTAAAGTTGGAAAAACATAAAGAAACAGGGAATTTATAAAAATAGGTAGTTAATAAATATTTTAGACCTAGGATGTTTGAATATGAGTCCTAAGGAGAAATTACTAGTTAAAACTTGGTTTTTGAATGCTTGCGTATTTAATAATGGTTTAGAATTCGAAATCCATTTAATTTAGTTCTATGAATTCCTAGGATATTGTTTATACCGGAAATTAATGCATGGAATGATAGTTCTTGGATTTAAATGTATGGATTGACTTAGTTAACCTAGTTTTAAGGTTCTTAAACTGTTAGTAAGTGTTAAAACATTCAAAATTTAAAAAGTTTCACAAATTCTCAATTTTTGAGAATCTTCCCGGGCCTAAGAAATATTCCCGGCAGTATTCCAATTTTATATGTTCCCTCCCACTGGGATTATTCCTGGTCCACATCACTAATTGCACATTAATAAATTTCGTAAATAACAAGATTCATTTAGGCCCATTACCGCGAATATTTACAATCAAGGTCATGTATTTACGCTCACATATGTACATTATCGTGGAATGAAATTGTAAATATTATATTTTAACACAGTATTAAAGTGACGCTAATAAATTAAATATCTCACTGACACGAAAGCCTCGTGCTAGGTAAAGTGTCCACTCATCTATTACTGCTATCATTTCCGTGACATCGGAGCGGCCTTCACTGTACAAACGTTTTTACTCTGTTTCATTGTGTTTCCAGAATTCATCATTTTCAAGAAAAGCTTTGAAGTTTTAATAACTTCATCAAAGGGTTTTATATTAACATGTTTCTGTTTGTTTTTTTTACGTAAAATTAAAACAATAATAATTCGAGTGGTTAGCGTTAACAAGAGCATTAAGGTTAACTCTTGCCTTTTTTTTTAAGAAGAAGAAGAAGAAAATGAACTTTATATTAGGACTACTTGTCCCCTAAGAATAATATATGATTACAGTACATAGGACAATCGTCTGGCTTTGATAATTAATTATAATAAATAATAACAATAGATAATAATAAAAATTGATAAATAATTAAATTATATGTTACAAGATAACTGTGACATCTTGTAAAACGATACATCTTATGTATACTATTATAATGTATATTACATAAATATTCACGTTTTACATTAGCTCGGAAGATTGAAAATGAAGGAGGTAAAGGAATAAATAATGTTTAAAGGAAGTAAGAGTGGATCTTTTTCGAATTGTGATGGGCAATGAATTCCATAACGAGGAAGCACGGATAATAAAGGATTTCTCGAAGGATGCAGTTCGATGCGCCGGAGTGTATAGGTTGATGGGTTGGGTTCTAGTATTTAAGAGGTGAATGGAGGAGCGCAGAGTAAGGAGGTCATGGATATAGGTGGGTTTTTTGGTTTTCAAGGTTTGAAATATGAGAGCACCCAGGAAGTATTGACGTCGAAAACCGGGGTACAGCCACCCGATTTCAGAATACCTGTGAGATATGTGAGAACGTCTGGAGATCCCGAAAATAAATCTAAATAAAACAGTTCATTACTCTTTTACATCTCATCTCGAGCTCATCAGACAGTCCTCCATATACTACGCATCCATAGTCAAAGTTAGGAAAAATGAGTGATGATACTAAAAGTTTTCGAGTACTTAATGGTAATGAATCACGGTAATGCGAAAGTTGCTTAAGAATAAAAATAGATTTTCTCGTGATTTGAGAGATATGTCTATTCCATGCAAGATGTTTATCGAAAGTTATTCCCAGATTTTTAATGGAATTTTGGAAATGAATTGGACGGTTTTTTAGGAAAAGCAGTGGATGGTAGTATTTTTTAAAAATTTTTTTTTCTCTTTCTCTTAGTATTTAAAGTTCTTTTTCAATTTGTATTCTCATATTGGTTCATATAACCCCACATTTGTAAAAAGTGCAGTAAGGATCTCACAGTCTTTTCGTCGTCTTGTAGAACTAATGCTAGACCAAATGGTAGCTACACAACTCAGGTTCAAATTCCTCTATGATAGATTCCATTACCATCCAACCACTAACACGAAGGAGGGGGTGTCATTTTTCTCTTGTTTAAAGTAGCACCTCAAGAAGGGACATTAAAATAAAATTTTAGTTTTTTATAAATGTTTTTAGAGTTTTTCTTTTTTTTGTTTTGAGTCGAAAAACAGAAAAAAAAAAATCAATTTTCAGTAAAAAGCTTCCGTATATCCGCCAGTTGGGCTAACTTCATCACCAGATTTGTTGATGAAACACAAATAATAAAATAATAAATAGTTTTAATAATGTTGATAGCTTTTATAAAAATAAAACTCTTAAATTAACAATAACCAATTACAAATTATCATTAAATTAATATAGTTTTCCAGCAAACCTGGTCATTACCTAATAAACATATAAGAAAAACTTAAATAGAATGACAAAACTACTAAAAGCAAAGGAGCAAAAGTGCGTAGGTAACTACTAAACTATAATCCTTTTTTTTTTATGATGAAATCAAAATCAATTTTGATTATATAATATAAGCATAAATCTAAAATAGTGTTAATTATAAATATGAATGAAGCTAATTGTTCATGTTCACGAAATAACAAAACAGGCGATAGATAACACAATGTTTAAAGTAACACCGTTTTCTACAAGGTGTCAACGACATTTTTAGTCCCTTAAGTTGCCTTTTTTTTGTGTAGTAAAATATATAAAATCAAAAAAATGAGTTAGACATGGAAATAAAAAAAGAAGAAGAAAATGTTTCTGAAAATATTTTTTTTTCAAAGTATTTCCCACATTAAAAAATCCTGCTGCCACATACGTCAGGCTAGATGAGGTTTTGACACGTTTATAAAAACGCGTGTTAACAATGATACTATAAAAAGGCTTACAGTGGCCAAGGACGGCCAAAATGTGCTCTCATCGCAATCGCAACACATTCTACGTTTAACCCTTAAATGCTTAGAACCAATTGGAGGATGATAGCATGCAAATTAATTCCGTCATTCTCAAGCAGCCCCCGTTTCGGGTTTTGCTGTCTAAAAATTGAACTATTCCAAGTGCTAAGTGGTTGGCATATAATTTGCTAGAGAAAACAATATGGTCCAGGAAGGCTTTTTCGAACTGCCGTTCTGGCAAATGTTACAGCGCAACCTGCTTCTTTGATCTCCTTGGTAGAGACAGTAAAAACAAATCTTTGTATTTGGATTTAGATTAATAAAAAAGTTTTTTTTTTAAATTTTATTTATTAGTTTTTATAAAATCTTGCATATAAGTATTTTTCTTTTTATTTAAAACATTAAATGAATGAACTGGTGAGTGACTGATATTCTATTATTACTGAGAGTATTCTAGAAATATTAAATATTAAGTTGACGCGTCTCCACTAAAACGTTTTTAAGATCCTTTGAGCTATGAGTATACTTAAATTTATGTGTTTGCCAAGTTCATTCCAGACATGAAACGTAGTATTGAGGTCAGGTCTATGAATTGGGTATATCAAACTGTTGTTGCTATATCCTGGAGATATTATTTAAGAACTAGCATTTATAGGGTTGTTTTTTAATTTAAGTGGGGTTTCAGGAAAAGAGTCATTTGGGGGAATGGTTTTTACCTTTTTAGTCAAAGAACTTTTATTGAGTAGGTATTACAATCTAAAACTAATAAGGATTGGTTTAATGATCTATTCACACAATATGTACAAAAATAAAAAACCTCAAATAAAGAAACTCAAAATATACAATATAATAATAATGATAAGGCTTTTATTATGTTCATAACTCAACAAAATAAACCTTAAATTCAAATAAACACAATAAAAATAGAAAAAAAATTAACGTATTTATAAATAAGTTCTCAATTATAAACATATTTACAAATAAAATTTGATGTGAGTTTGACCATGGGCCTTCCCGCATGGAGTATAGGTCTAGACTTTCTCAGATGACCAACCTCCTGGGAAGCCGAGTTCGCGATTTGGATCAACTTCTCTTTCCATGTACCTCTACCCCATGCCATTTTCCACCATAGTGGTCCGGCCTTCTTCTCAAAAAAGTCAATCCATCTTTTCAACTGTCTTGATCATCGCCTTTTCTAGCAATTGGGTGTCCAAACAGTTACCTCTACTGACCACCTTTTTTATCAGTTTAAAGGGGTTTTCATTTATTATTTGGATTATTTTTACACGTTTTAACTTTAGGATGTCGGTCAATCTTTCATTATCAACCTTTTCCGGAATTGTAGATTTACAGCATGTGAGGGATAAAGGCTGAAACCTATTAGGAGTGATAGATTTCGTCCTACGTACCCGACATGATGTACATCTAAAATTATGGAAAAGATAAATAGTGAAAGATTGACCGATATCCTTAAGAAAAACGTGTAATCACTGATGAAAAATGTGGTTTTGTTGAAAAACCGTTCGATTGTCGATCATTTAATAAAACTAGAAGTTATTTTATTATTAGAAAAAATCCATGACCCTATTACAGCAAAAGAACATTTAATAGCTATATTCTTTGATAAAGAAAGAACCTACGATAGGGTATGGAGAAGACTTATAATAGAAAAACTTTTGGATTGGAGATTGAAAGGGTGAATGTTACATAGATAAGTTCTTTTATGGAAGAATTTTTCAAGTGGAAATTTAATTTAACTATTAAAAACATTTAGTCAAGAAAACGGAATTCCTCAGTGGTCTGTATTGAGTGTGACTATGTTGCAATTATTGATATTATAAAGTCGGTTGAAAAACTATGAATTGCATGTCATTTGCTGACGATTTCAAGGTTTTAATAAAAACTAAATCCACTAAATTAATACAATGGAGAGCACAAAATATTTTAGATAAACTAGAACTGTGGACTTCTCTCACTGTCTTACTTTCACCAACTCCAAGACTAAATGTATTCATTTCTGCAGGAGAAGAATGTGCTATAAAAATCCAACACTGGCTTTTAAAGGAAATATTTTATCATTTGTAGAAAATTTCCGATCTGTGACAGACGATTGAGGTGGACTTTCCATTCACAAAAGCTAAGAACAGATTGTTTAAAATTATTAAACGCTGATAGATGTTTTTTTAAAGAGAAATTACTGTTTAAATCCTACATACAGCTGCTGGTGGAAGCATGTTTTGTCAATTTTAAGTAGTACTATTTATCTAATTATGGTATACTATACAATTATATACATACTACATACTATATACACCTAAGAATGGTGAATCTGAGTATGACTGATTATAACATTATTGAAAGGATTTTTGTTACAAGGAGTAATATTGGACGCATGTGTTGACGACAAGAGATTGATTTAAATTTTAAGAATCTTGTTACTTCTTCAGTATATTTTTTATGCATATTATGGATATTATTATTATATTATGATAACGCTGATTCTCTTGTTTAAAGTTTCCATCGTTGCTTATATCCTTAGCGAACAGTGTAAGTTGTGGGGCTTCAACAGAGTTAAGATGTTTAAAGCTTACCATTTCTAACTAAATAGGACTTGGGAAACTTTACCTGCCCAACTTCCGCCTCATCGCATAGAGGACATTTTCCGTCCCGAACTAGTAATTAATGAGTTACAACCACCGTTGTTACACCACTTAGGCTGGATATGTCATCAACTATCTTGATGAATCATCTATTTCTTAATGATCTTGGCCCAGAACATTTCAATGAAGTATCTTGTATTTTATTTTTTTAAATCCTGCAAAAAAAAAAAAAGGTATTGATAAGCCTAAGACCGATTTATTAATGATAATTTTAACCATACAAAGCTTCCAGTACCTTATGCGGGACAACCATTTTTATTGTTCCAACAGCTATAGAAATATCAGCAGCGACATATCTTGACATTAGGATAGAAGCGTCGGATATTATACAACTGTATAATACAAACCATTGCGTATAGATGACTTACTTTGAAATTTGAAAAAAGTAGGTATAACGTTTGTCGTTCAGGTGAACTCAAAGATCTAACAAAAAATAAAAATAAAAATAGTTACTGAATGGTTGTGAGTTGGAAAAAAATAATGTGCGTTGCATTTTTGCATGAAGTCTATATTTTTTATATTCAAGTTATTTTTTATATTACTAATGAAGATACATGTATTAGCTATAATAACTCATTTAAATGACAGAAGAATTGAAATAAAATATTTTTTTCCTGTCAAATATTTGATTATAATTTTTTTTAAAATTGTTTTTCCCTTACTGCTAATAACTAACCATATCAAATATATTTTTTTACACCATCCAATAAAAATTGAGCCTTTTAGGATTAAACATTGAGATTGTTTTAAATATCTGTTTTTATACAAAAATATTTCTTTTTGCGAGTTACATAATAGATATTTTCTCTCCCAGACTTGTAAGGAAACACAATTGGTGGAAAACACGTGACTATATTTGTACAGTTTTCCTGTAGCTGTTGGCGATAGAAAGATTTTTGACTACCAAGTCCTTATTCAAGTTTGAAATATGAATAATAAAGAAAAATTGAATAAAATAAAAATTATTGTTATTTAATTCTTATATTGTGAATTTATTCCATTGAGTTTTAAGTTCGTTTATTGAATTTCGGGGCCTAAAACTGATTGAAGATTATTATAATAAATAAAAACATGATATAAGATATACAATTAAAAATACCCGTGTTTTAAGTAAAGTTAATTATTTGAGGAAGTCTAAAAACATAGTTGAGAACATTATGTTTTATTATGTAAAATGTAAGGAACATTATGTAAAACAGTGTCCTTAAAAACTTCAGCCTCCCGTAGAATGAGTTAACAACGAATTAATATCCTTCCGCCGTCTTAAAACAGTTAAATAGTCGAATATTTTTAAAAAAGTGTCCTTTTTAAGTCCGCCATCTTAAAACCGTTAAATATTAATGATCATGTCAATTTAAAACAGTATCCTGGAGGACAACAATGGAGGAAGTTATCCTTCGGATAACTTAAAAAAAACAGTTAAAACAGCAATCCTTAAGGACGAAAAAACTAATTCTAATTGTGGATGGAGAGAGTGGCCAAGGATGTCCTTCGGCCTCGAAAAATCGTCAGATCCTGGCAGATCTGTAAAACAGTGTCCTTAAAAACCGTTAAAACAGCAATCCTTAAGGACGAAAAAGCTAATTCTAATTGTGGATGGAGAGAGTGGCCAAGGATGTCCTTCGGCCTCGAAAAAAAAAATGTCAGATCCTGGCAGATCTGTAAAACAGTGTCCTTAAAAACCGTAAAAAACAGCAATCCTTAAGGAGGAAAAAGCTAATTCTAATTGTGGATGGAGAGAGTGGCCAAGGATGTCCTTCGGCCTCGAAAAAATGTCAGATCCTGGCAGATCTGTAAAACAGTGTCCTTAAAAACCGTTAAAACAGCAATCCTTAAGGAGGAAAAAGCTAATTCTAATTGTGGATGGAGAGAGTGGCCAAGGATGTCCTTCGGCCTCGAAAAAATGTCAGATCCTAGCAGATCTGTAAAACAGTTGTTTATGTTGTTTATGTTGCATTCATAATATGGAGCATTTATGATAGTACGGAGGACATCAGATTGGAAGGATTGAATGCGTTTGATAGTCGATTGTTTTGCTGTCCCTAACAACTCAAGTTTATAGGTACTAATAGGTTTAATGATGGCTTTGTGATAGGGGTTTGTTTTCAAGGGAGAGGTGAAAGGTCCTATTTAGTTGCCAGTACAATGGGCTAAAGCGTTTGTTAAGTTCTCGCCTTTTAGGTCTAATGTGATTCTTCCATGTGTCATTCGTCAAAGAAGAAGTCAAAATAACCAAAGAACAATTCAACGTAAAGGGATCAGATTAAACTCATCAATTAATCCATTAAAATTGAGAACAAAATCCTTGTTTGCTTGTTGAAGCTTATTTCTGTGGAAATTGTAAATAGTGGGTTAGGAACATACGACTTTCACCCCCTTTCTCACCTAAACCCGAAGATATTTTGAGGAAGACTTGTTATCACATTAAGAGCTAAGGGTGGTGAACAATATACAGCAGTCAGATCTTTTGATTTTTGGAGTTGAATCTTCGATGCTAAATTTTGTTCTATATCAGTGATACTAGTAAACTATAAATTATTATAGCAAAAAAAAAATGCACTTTGAAAGTAATATCCTCACACATCACATTAGAGCTATGGAAGATGGAAAAATGGAGGATTTTTTACTCCGGAATAATACGTTTGTCGGTACTCATTTAGCTATAACTCCGAAACTATTTGTCCGACTCAAATTTCTCTACAATATTCTGGGGATCGTTTGGAAAACGAATCGCTGAGGAAATACTACGACAACGAAACAAAGCCATCGAGTTGCCATATCTGCGACTTTGCCGGCGATGTATTACAGAGAAATAAAACATTTTACAGCTGTCGGGTGTAGACCCTGGGGACCAGTTGCGATCCACCGACCCCTTCATAAAACTAGGAAAGTGGAAAAGTTTCTTGCATAAGCAAATTGTTTAATATTCTGGCTCGGTCTGTCATTTTCTGAAATATTATTTATTTGAAAATAAATTCATGGAACTTAAAAATAAAAAAAGGAATATAATACAAAAACTTTGTTGTATCCCTTTGGAGTCACAGAAATATGAGTTTAGAATAACTCAAGTTCATAAATATATTTCATTTCACTTGTTTCGAGAAACCACCTTTTCTATCCTCAGGTTAGAGTCTTAAATTAGTAAAATTTTATAGACACTACTCGGCACATAATACAATTTAATTAAATAAAATAATTTAATTTTACATATTTTACTGTTAATTCAAAATTGGTATTATTTATTTTAGTATTGATTCAAAAGTTTATAATCTGTTTACTCTGCACTGTTCACTTATATTATTGAATTGTACAATTTTAAATATTATAAAATATAAAAAGACAAACGTTCAAAGCTCCCAATTAGTAACAAAAGACTTATTTACATGACTGTGATAAGACCTTTTTGGACGTACGGAGTTGAGCTTTGGGGCTCCACTAAACCATCCAATTCATCGTATCAAATCCTTAGAGTGCAAAGTCCTTCAAAAAATCTTAAATGCTCCTTATTTTGTCACCAATAAACTTATCCATCAAGATCTTAATGTTCCATATGTTGCTGGTTTAGCCGACACCAGATACCTATCCTTTCATAGTAAGCTACATAACCACTGAAATCTACAATTTCTCAACTTGCTTCCCACTCCACTCCCGATAATCCTCCGAGGCGTCTGAAATGAAGATGGCCTAGAGATCTTCTAGGGTAGAATTCTTATTATAGTGCTACTGATGAGTAAACTTTTTCGAGTTTTGACAAGTTATTTTAATCGTTACCAACGATTAAACACTTGATGTATATATTTGTACAGTTACAGAGTAACGGATTACCAAGGGACGGAGAGAGAGAGAAAAAAAAAAGAGAAAAAAAAAAAAAGTAATTCTAACAAGGGGACGTTTGTTGAATGCCGATTTTTGTGTGGGTACTAGGGACCTATAATAGTGCAAAACTAGTCATAGCCGCCAATGAGCATTGTTAACCGAGAAAATAAATAAGATTTTAGTTTAGAAATTCTTTTCACCTATATTATATAGATAAGACCTTTTAAAGCGATCTATTTCTATTATTATTTTAATTTGTACACAATAAATTTCAAACAAGACCATTTTAAAAATATACATATTTTTTAACCTAAACCTTATATTAATTTTAGATTATTCATCAATCTTAGGATTTCAATGCAATTTGAAATTAAAATATGGGTGACAAAAATTTCTAAACTAAAAACTGATATTATTTTCAGATTCCTCGTCTCAAAAACATGTAGAAACTAAATTATGCCGAAATAAAAAATAATCTTTTTTTACCTTTAAAATTTTGTAGGATTTTAGGAAGGGTCTGTCAATTTCTGAAAAAATGTAAATATGCTAAAATTTAAAATTATGCTAAAATGTAAATATGTGCTATCTCACATATTTCTTCACCGATTAAGACTTAATTTTTAGGTCATCTAGAAGCCCTAAAACTGCATAGTTTAGCTCAAATCCGGATTTCCCCTTATTGAAATATCTCAAGTTATAGCTGACTTCGGTTTTTTTCATTCACATCAGTTTTGTCCACTAAAATCTAAAGTAAAATTTTAACCTCATCGAAAGGAGTAAAAAATCAATATTTTTTGATCTTGATAAACTTTCATAGATAAGGGTTTTATGGTGCGTTAAATCGAAATTTGAGGTCAGTTGTTCATGAGAAAAAGTGTCTACTGATTTACAGCGGATTTCCTTGGAATTTTTTCATTTTTTTGTCATTTTTGAGCACCCTAAAGCTGGATAGTGTCTTGAGCATAACAAAAGTATTTTTATATATAATAGCATACATAACTGAAATTAAATGTGAAAGAATCATTTCTCTATCTTGACTGAGAGCTGAGAAAAAAAAAACAACGTGATTTTCATATTTTATGTTTTTTCTCGGCTCCTAATTCTCATTGGTGGCTATAACTCCATTTATGCACTATCGTAGGTCCCTAGTACCCACACAAAAATCGGCATTCAAATCTGTGTTACAACTCCAAACGTCCCCTTGTAAATATTTATTTAATTATTTACATATTTTCGTAATAGTTTTGTTAAATTAGGAATACATTTAACTTTACTATAATGTTTATAATGTTTAATATTAAATTTATATTTCTACCTTGGTCTTACGTTTGACCGAAGAATGACATGGGGTCCACATATAAAGAAAAAAAGTAAAACGCTTAACCAAAGACTAAAACTTTTATATTCACTCCTCTCCAAACGTTCAACTCTACAACTTAAACAAAAAATTAACACTTATACTTACTTACTGAAACCTATTGGACATACGCTTTTCAGATATACGGGACAGCTAAAAAGACACATATTAACAAACTCCAAATCTTCCAGGCAAAAAATTTCAGGACAATTACAAAAGCCCCATGGTACGTAAGCAACATAACTTTACATACTGACCTACGCATAGCAACAGTTAAAGAACAAATACAAACCTACTACAATTCCACGAAAAACTACATGGACATCCTAATACACTAATAAACAACATGGCCACAACACATATTCCCGACAACACACAGAGAAGACTATAAAGGAGCTGGATGAGAGACCTCCTTGACTAAAATAATAAAATAAAATAAAGACTGGAGGTGCCGCTGGGTTCTGCTCCCTCTCATGCCTTTCAAACCATTTAAATTCGTACGTACAGCAAATTCATGGTTGTCAAATTTTATTTGACAGGTGTGAATAAATATATAAAGTAAAAAAAAAAAAAAAAAAAAAAAAAAAAAAAAAAATGTTTCGTTATTACTTCACATTGATTTTCCGATGTTTATTGTCATTATAAAGAATTTTTTATTTTAACAAGAACTATTGAAATAATTATTAAATGTTGGACCAAAAGATTAACAGGAATTTCCTTTATTATTACTTTTTTCTTATTTCATTAAATAGAATGAGGAAAACATTTTCATTTTTTATTAAAAAGGGAAACTATTAGTATTAAACTCCAAAGTCTTTTGGAAACTAAGCTATGATGGCATCTGATTTCTTTTGGTGGCTGACCATGGGATTTAAGACTTTATCGATTTTATCTTTGAACGTTCCGTTTTATTTTGAAGTAGCTTTGAAGCTACGAAAACCTGCTCCTAAATTGCTCTCTTCAAAGGAGACCCTTTAATAATTGCCACCGGGGGCGGAAAAATTGTAAAGCAATTGATAAACAGCGCTTTGGTGGTCACTTTGAAAGACCTTCATCAGTTATTTATTTATTATTTGGCACCGCTTTGATTTTTTTTTTCAATAACCTCGAAGGCACTGTGATACACGCTCCCTTTCTGAAGGCTTTCAATAAAAATTATTACCAAAAATAATTATTAAAAGAAACCAATTTTTGTAAATCTTATTCAGATCAACTATTCTGTATCATAAAGTTGTTTCTTTGCCCGCGATATATACTGGTAAAGGTTGGAGACCTCAACTCCAATTCCAGTTCCATCCCCCTGGTGTAGTAGAGTTTAGACTGCATCTCTGGTTTCGTTCCACCCAAGGTCGTTCCGACTGCTTTGTAACGTTGATCCTGTCGTTCTTGATTCCCTCCCCCCTTTCTATCGCCCCGCCACTCCACGCATGAAAGAAAATTAACCACTTTCTTTGAAATTTTCTATTCTACCGACAGAGCTCAGCTCCTTCTTTCGGATTTAGAGAAATGAACATGAACACAAGGTTTTACTGCACAAGTAATTTAATAATTTTTTCGCTATTTTTTCAAAAGGTGTGGGGAAGAGTTGATTACTCCTTCTTTCTCGGAATCAATGTAATTGAAAAATTCTCGCTCAATTGTGCACTATACTTGAAATAACATTAAAAAAAAGAAAAATGTTAATTGAAATAAACTATTTTAAAAGTTCACATTTTAGTATACTATTTTTAGTTTTATATTTTAGTTTTACTTACACAATAAGTATACTTGGCTATTGAAATATTCTTAATATTATAGTACTTATACAATTTTTAATTATATTGTAGGAGGGTGTTAACAGCACGTAGTCACAACAAGGGATGGAATAAAACTGCATAGTAAGTAGGTAGTAGGTTATCCAAACTGACGTGGAACGGAACGAACACTGGAACAGGTTCCATTAGTGGAACGGAACGTAAAATCTCATTCCACTTTTAAATCGGAACAGCCCTTCACTAGCCTGGG
The DNA here is from genome assembly GCA_003667255.2 of Euschistus heros. Lineage (NCBI taxonomy): Eukaryota > Metazoa > Arthropoda > Insecta > Hemiptera > Pentatomidae > Euschistus > Euschistus heros. The sequence goes on from RCWM02000027.1 coordinate 519,078, forward strand.
GTCTGTTTTTTTTTTTTTTTGGCACTTTTTATCACCCTCAAAAAAATAACGCATTTGAAACGCTATATATAGTTCTGCTGATGTTACTCGGATCGAAAATTCATTGCTGATAATTTCCTTTTCAAAAGTTAAATAGAATAGTTAAATATTTTTTGTTATATAACATTTTTTGCAAGGATCTACCGTTTAGGAACTGTATTGGTCTGAATGAAAAAAGTAACGTTTGAAACCATATTTTCCCTCAGCTTGTTTATTTCGAATAATTATTAATTGTTTATTTAATTTAATTATTAGTTTAAGTATTTGATCTTTTCAATTCTAAAATGTAAACTGGGCAAAGCAGTAGGTACTATCCATGTTATGAGGCGTTGAATTACATAACCACCTAATTCCAGTTTCCATATTTTTAAAAAAATACTTTTTCTACTAGATTATCGGTAAAAGGTTTTCTCACAAAAGTAGTTAAATTACAATGAAGATGGCAAAAAAAAAAGAAAAAGAAAAAAAAAACCTCTTCCTATTTCAGTTAAATCTTTACCTTTATAGATCTGTGGAAAAAGGTTTGAAAAATGGACTTGGATTTGGAATTCTACTCTTCATTTATTTATTTTCCCAGGCAAGGAGAAATTGATTTTTGAGGATAGATTAAAGAGGAAGGGAGGTATTTACTTAAATAAACAGTGCTCATTTTCTGCATTCATCAGGTATAATTTCTGATTATTAATTATTGATTGATAATAATGCAATATTTTATTTGTAATTTGTATTTTCTAAGGTGTTTAATTATATCGATTAAGCCGAGTTAATTTAACATTTTGTGTGCAACGTAAACCATAATTATTCTAGTTAATAGATTTGTTTTTAGAAAATACTAACGTAAATCTCACGTAAATATAAAATAATTATTTTATATTTTATTTCTGTTTATCAAAGGTTTAAAATTAGGTCGAATTAAAATGTTTTGTAAGGTACTTATAGGCCGAATTTTTTCTCTCTTTTTTATTGATAAATCCTCGCCTGTCAAGCACACAGCTTTTCTTCATTTATGTCATTGACAGCCCCTGATTTTGCAATAAGAGATGAGAAAATGTATTAACTTTTTATAAAGCCTTTATAAAGTTTACTAACTTTCCTCCGTCTCTTTAAAATAAAGGTAAATTAATTAACTATTAATGATTACCATTTCTTATTTCTACTAAAACTAAACGATCCTACTAAGTTTCAACGATCCTGTCTATGACAGCAGTTAACAAATCACATTGATAGTGGAGTTTGATTCAAATTGAACGATTGCAATCGATTGGTTGGAAGTTTAATAAAAAATAATAATAATATCTACAATGATATACTCCTGCAATAATAAAGTAAAAATTAACAGGTAGATTGTAAAAGAGTGAAGTTTTAGTTGTGTTGTTTTCCTTTCACAAGGAAAAGTAAGAATGATAATCAAAAAGAATTAAATATTCTTTCAAATCATATGCACAAAATTATTTTTCGTGTACAGATAAGCTAATAGATGATGAAGCAAAAACTATAAAAATAAAACTCGCAGTTCATAAGTTACGATTCAGTGCATTTGTGATATATACTTTGGTCCAGGGAGTTGCTTACTTCCTGTAAGAGCTGAAAAGCTTTTGCTTTACAAACGTTCAAATCTGTATTGCTCACATAAAAAACTGTCTTTTTTTATATACCTCCAGTTTTCTATTATCTTATTTTTTTACGAAGAAAATTATACAAAAAAAAAAAAAGAAAGAAAAGAAGCAGAATGTGAGGGTAACAGATTAAAAAGAGTGGTATGAGTGATTGCTTGGTCAGAGTGCCAAATGGGGACAACAAAGGTGGTCTGCTTTGATTACCATTGTATAAAGGGTTGCCATTGTAATACGAAACAAATTAAAAACATGAACGGCTGAAAATGAAATAAATTGAAGTACCAGCGCGAAGGTAAAAAAAATAAAAAAAAGAAAAAAGAAATTTATTTTACTGAATTTAATTTTAGGAAGTTAACAACCGTATACATTACCTTTTGTCTTTGACATGAATTGCCCAATGTCAATGAATGTTTAGTCATATATGTGCAAACCTCTCTACAAATCACTCAACTGCTATGTATACATATAACCGTCATTGATGTTACTTATTTAATTATTAATGTGTAGTTAATTCTTATTCTATATTTTATTTTATATTATGTATTTATCTGTTCTGTTTTTTTAAAATTATTACATCCAATTATTTTTAAAAACATCGTTATTTGAAAAGGATATGAAGACCGGACTCAGACGAATACGAAGAGGAATTTGACGATGATGATGATGATACATAATGAAATCGTTTGTAATGTTCATTTAATTTTTTTAATTGTTATTAATACAGTTAATAGATAGTTTTTTAAATGTTTATTTTGTTGTATTTATTAATGTATTGTGTTGATTTCATTTATAAAATAGTTAAATATAAATTTTTTTGTTTGCTTAAAACGTTTTTTTTACCCAAATATGCAACCTTCCCTGATAACTTCCTTGACATTTTATCTGTTATTTTTTTTAGATATTTTCAATAAAATTGCGAAATTTTATTAAATCTAGAAGCATTAATACCTTCAAAATTTTACATTCATATTTAAAAATGAAAAATAGATTTTTTATTTAATTTTGTTTTTCTATATAATTACCATTTAGAAAAAAATTAAATAATCATAACCCATGGTGATTCAAAACTTATGGTTTTGTGGAGAATTGACTTTAGCACTCTCTAGACTGGCCATCTCGTCTGTTACTCCGCTCAAAATCCTATTTTTTAAATAAGTATTTCGACTATTCTATAAGACTAAAATACAGTAAATAACATGGCAAATCAACCAGTAAACAATAAGTTCTCCGGTTTGCTTACTTTCAGAATTATAATCAGTTTCATGTCGCAGGTTTTTAGATAGGTGTAAAGAGTGAACTACTTACACATATGTGAAAAGCATTTTTCTCGAGAACTTTTCTATTTCCAGTCACATTATGTACTGTTCAGGTTTTATTTATTAGCATTTTACATGAAATTGAAAATAAATCATTAAATTTGAAAAAAAAAATCTTTGAATTTGATAAATTTAATTTTGCGCATGAAAATTGTTATATGTTAATAGAAGCTCTTGTAAAAATAAAAGTAAAGGCAAAAGTGGAATTCCTTTGCGCAAAAGTCTCGCAACAGAGATTTTAAGGCTTATAGGGAACAATTTAGTAGAAAGCCTTCTAAAATTTATAATATTACGGGTTTTTTATCGGCTGTTAATATCTTTTCGATCTATTAATAACTAACCTCAGAAAAATGCTAACATAAAAACCGAAACATTAGACTTGAACCATTTAGCTAAGACATCATTCATTACATGTCACATTACACTTACCTTACATATTGCGGATACGGATAGTTCTGATTAGAGGCATGATAAACATTTTTGGTGGGATCGGGAAAACTAAAATTGATTGGATATTTAAATTTGAAATGATTCTTCAAAATACACGTGATTATCAAATAATAAATGTATAGAAATTATATTGAAAATATTCAATTCACTTTATTACAGCAATAAATACTCTTTTAATAAGAGGAGTTATTTCTGTAATAAAGTGAATTGAATATATTAACATAAAATACTCCTTTATTGAAGAAATTAAAAATATTACAGAGTTATAAATAATTGTGATCCTGAAAATATGATTGATATTTAAAATATGTTCACATTGCTTATAATTTATTGTTTTATGTGTAGATACTGTGCGGAATAGACGTGCTAAATTTATTACGATTATAATAGGTTCACATTATTAATTTTATTGCTTTCGTGACTTATTATTAATCTTATTATTATTATAAGACCTATTACTATTAAAAATTATGTTGGTTTTTTTAAACACAATTATAACTTTATCCTTTAGTTTATTATTTAGACTAGATTTATAACACGAAAGAAATGACTTTCGGAATTTTGAGCATGATCGCCCTATTTAAGACTCTAGCGTTCGTCGGTTTAGTATCGAATATTAAAGCTTTGCGATTTAGTATCTGTTCTGGCATGTAATACCCATGTCAAGTCCTAGGTAGGTCACTGTTACATGTTGGGACTTCGTCGTAGTTAATTTTTAATTTCTATGGTTTACACTAGTAAGTATTTTGTCAAAGCTAAGTTTTATATTAGAGTGGCTTGTATAGATTCTACGTTTCTGGTGATTTTAGCGTTAGTACGTCATTGTCGGTAAGTCGTACGTATTATCAAGTATATGGGGCCATGATAGAACCTTGAGAGACTCCTATTGGATAAAATAATTTTTTTTTCGAACTGAATAAATTAAAACCTTATGCCTCTAGCTGCTGTACAAGTTTAAGGTTACTTCCTAGTACTTTAGGAGTATTGATTTTATATTCTTCTTATTATATATTAGCTAATTTTTAAAAATATACTAATTTTCTGCAGTATGTCACTATAGGCAAGGTTTTCAGACAGTCCCGAAAACTTTCCCTAAGTCGTTTAGTTTTCACCATTTTCATTCTTCCCAATGACGAAACTTGGTCCCATTTCCATTCCAATCTCGTCTGCTATCTGATCCGTTGTAGGCATCTTATTAAAAGATTTCTTATCTCCGTCGCCTTAGAGTCTTCTCTCGCAATTCGATTATCTGTTTCGTCTTCAGTATGAGATCTCTTTAAAGTAACTCTATTATACTCAAGAAATGTACACCGGCTATGAAAATAAAATGTTGAATTGTCGTATATCTTTATATGTTGGCATTTATCTGAGTTAGTTATCAAAGTGTGGTACTGATTGGAACATTAGTTTTAGCGGTTAGTCATAACAAACGAAAAATGGCTTGTCCTTCTATATATTAGTATAGATGCATAATATTAATCTGGATGTATTAAATTTGAATAACACGTGTTGAGATTTAGAACGTCTGACGTTTTGTATATAGTGCGATTTTTTTATTCTTCTATGGTTATCATATCTTTAAAATTTGGTTTAAAATTATTTTGTTCATGGTGAACAATTTTAGGAGAATCAATAATGTTGATCAAGAATCTGCTTAGCTTACCTTTATAACTATAAGTATGGTTGTATATATTGTTACTGAGAAAAATGGCTGAAATATATGGCCAATGCAGAGATGATGTATTATATTTGACGGTAAAATTATCGGAGTATACGGAAATCCCTGGACAAAGGAAGCGTCGTGGTCCAGCCTGCGATGACAGTTATTGGAGGCTGATCGTGACTAGTGGTGGGGGGTCTTTGAGAGGGGCTCGACCTGGAGGGGTGGTTGGGGGGGGGTTCCAGTGATTTATCATGAAGCCTAGAAACATATATAAATAAATCAAACATCACCCATTCGATTGGTATTTAGTATTGAGATTGCAGAAAATCTATTCGTAAAGTAAATGATGAAATGTTTATGGAGTGTGTCGTCATATTCACATGCATCGTTATTTTTCAAATGAAATTATTTCAGGTTGTCATTAGTCTCGCCATGTTCCGTTAGCAGTAAATCATTGATGTGTACTCTCTGGTGTAACGTGATTTTTCGGCGTGATAATTGTATGTATTTGTGTACTGGTCTTCCTTATATGGAATTGAGCCACTTTATATCCCATTCAGTAAGTGAGTCTGTTTTAATACAGTTCTTGATAAATGAAATAGGAACGCGGTTGTGTTCTATTGTTAATTGTGAAACACGAGTAGCTGTTTTTGCTAGTAAATCTGCTCCCTCGTTCCCTTCGATGCCACTATGGCCTTCGATAAAGATCAGTTAAATAGGAATTCCGTGGTACATTATTTCAATTAAATGCTTCTTGAGTTGACGTGTCAGTGGGTCGTTGGATTTGGAGTAATTATCTGAGTTTATAATGTTGTATAGAGCAATTTTGACCTAGCCTATGTAGTGACAGTTATTGTAAATTATAGTTAATTACAATTATAGTCCTGTGTTCCGTTCATCTTTACTTCCATCCGTGTTAACACGATGACATAATATGTTTTTTTCTGATTTTCTCCCGCCCTGGGATAGAAACAGGAAGTGACGTGAGTGTTCACGTCATCCGCAGTTAACGAGTTAATATCAGTAGTTTGTATGTCTGGATCTGCAGGTTCTGTATCTGATTTGTACTGTCTTAGTTTAGCGTGTATGGCAGGATGTATCCAGTATTTGGTACATACTTTGTTTATAATATTTGAGGGAGTCGAGGGAAAAAACTTTTATGTCCATTTTAGTTGGATTTGGGTTAATTTCGGCATTAAACCCTCTTCCGACTAGACTTTAGACTGCATTTCGGTTTACAGGAAAAACGAAAATGCAAGTGTGATCTATGTAACCAAAGAATGGTTGTTGAAGCTTTTATTTCCTTATTAAATGGTAAACTTTTTTTTTTTTTAATTTTTTTTCTTTGTAATGTAAATCTGTATTCACTTTTATGTGTCTTAATTTTATGTTCTCTAGGCCAAATATAATATTTCTTTTTGTTATGAATTGTTACTCTTATTAGACTTTGCCCCGTAATGGAATTTTCTATTCCTATTTTCTATTTCTATTCTATATTTAAGAGACCAGAATTTGAAAGAAATGACTGTTTACTTATATATCTACCGTAACTTGGCAAAGAAAACAAAATTTAGCTGAACTGGAAGCTAATGAATAAAGGAAAATCGACTGAGTTTTTTTATTTCATTTTTCTGATATAGTATTTTTTTTTTAATTTATCACATATATATAATTAACACTTCCATTGATGGAAAATCTTAAAATAAAAAAAATAAAAAGTTATTTAACAAACGAAATACAATCAGACCTAATTCTAAAATAAGTCTTTGAAGTAGAGAAGCCTATCAGCGTTTTTATATGAATAATTGCTGAGGAGAGGGAAGGTGGAGGGGGATCGGGAAGCCAATCAGAGAGTGCGCTTTGAGGACAAAGAAAATCGACTTTGGCATTTTCTGGAAAAGGATTTTATTTTGAAAAATTGAGGAAATCAAGAGGAGTGAAATAGGTTAATATTTTTCAGGAAAATATTCTTCAACTCGCCCTACTTATCGGCTTAATATCAGAGAGAAAAATAAGATAAAATTGACGTTTTCTTCATAAAAGATCTTGGGTAATGAGAAAATGGCTGAAGGAGATCTAGATATTTTAGTCATGTCTTAGATAATAATATTTTATTTGCAACATTCGGTAGCTGTTATTTTAAACTTTAAACTCCCACTTTGAGCAGCACTAGAATGCCTCAACTCAGCTGTATTACCTGATCAACTGGATGGATGACCTCATCTCCTCTTTGGTCTTCTACAACAGCTGTCAAAGGTAATCTAAGTATTTTGCACTACATTGATACAAAACTTCAAGTAAGTAAAATTTAGTTTCTTATTTTTTTATATCTTTTATAATATTCATCTTATCATATTACTTCTTGCTATCTTCCTTTTTTAATTGGTTTTCTGACCAGAAATGCATACATAATATTAAGTAAATAAGCATTGTACTTAATTATAATCATATTATTTAATACATGAAATTATTTTTATTTGGTATGTAATATTTGAATTGTTAAGAAAATTAAAGTTTTAGAATGGAATGGAAAAATTATTTTATCCTGTGAGGAAATCTCTTAGTAATAAGAAATAAATAAAATTGCATCTAGTCAGAGACATATTAAAATGGAAAGAAAAAAAAAAGTTCTTTACTTCTTTCTGCCTTTCTTTACCTTCAATACTTCCTTAATCCGCCCGTCCGTCCCCAAACACAATGCCTCTCTGACTGGAAAAATAATATATCATAAATATGTCTATCTACATAATCTACTGCTTTTCTCAATTCATATTTTAGAATTAAAAGAATTAAATTAAATTAACAATCAATGATTATTCCAAACTACAAAGGTTCCATTTTTGAGTTTTTCTATTATATCTCGAAAACGGTGGAATCTAGAAAAATATGTTTTGATTCCAAATTAAAGCTAATTAAATTTTCTATAAAACTCGTTTTATACATAGTCGTCGAAATTCCAACGGTTTTCGAGACATACATTATTGGCAACCAGTGATTTTCGGGAAAAAAATCTTACATTTCGTTTAGCATTTGCTTTTATTGCCTTCCGCGATCGTTTCTCAGAAAAAAATGTCAGAATCAAAATGGTAGAACATTAAATTTACTTAGTGTTATATAGTAATAAGTTTCTGGCATTTGATGCAAATGTTTTAATAACTTATATCTCGAAAACCGTTTGAAATTCGACAAATATTTATAAATACTGTTTTATAGAAAATTTAATTAGCTTTATTAAAACATATTTTTCTAGAGTCTACCGTTTTCGATAAATAATCGAAAACCCCCAAAAAATGAATTTTCCCCACCAACGTTAGCTCACCCCCCCCCCCAGGGGTAGGGACTTATCGTGCGTTTACCTTCTAACTACTCCCAACGAAGCTATGAAGTCAAGCATAATCGCAGATTTCAAGCACTTTACACCCCTCATTTAAGCACTCATTTTCTGGACTAACACCCTTTTTAAAAGTTTTTATGATGTAAAAAATAATTTTACTTTTAAAGTTAATTCATGGTTGTCTTACGACCGATATCCACCGAAGTCAGACAATATTTAGGAAATTAGACATACCGCATTTTTAAATAGATAAACCATTGTTAACCAATATCTCTTTACGTATCGACGTATCGAAGCAGTGCATATAATCTAAAATGTAATGACTGTGAAGCTAAATACTCGAGAATAACTGGACGATCAGTGTTTAACATTTGAAACTAGCATCCGAATAAAAAATTTAAGTAGAAAATTATTTATAAATTCTAATTCTAAAGATAATGATTCCTATCATTCGCTTTGTGCGATATTTGAAACAAATCTGCCTATAGTATCTATTATTTTTTCCTCCCTCTTCAAGGTTAAAAAAACTATTTACATCTAATTATTTTAAGAAAATTTAATTCCATTAGAAAAGAGAAAAAAATGTGCGGGGAACAACCTGTTGCTCTGGTGTAATTTCTTTTGGAATAAATCCGGCTATTTTATGGGACACCGGAAAAGATAAAGAAAACGCTCTATCCTCCTAAGGCCTCGAGGGGAAAATCTTTTTGTTATTCTATAGTTAATTATTTTGGAGGCTTTATAATGAAATTCCAGTCAAGTTTACTCTGGAACTTCATGACTATCAATTGTTAACTTTTATAAGTTATTTTTTCGCGTGGATAAATTATTTTTATTTAGATGGAACGTTGATAAGATATGGGTATTTCAAGACGATGATTGGTAATTATGGTAAGGTATATCCAGTTCGAAAAATAATATAATTATGTACGTGATAATTGCACAATCGAAGTTAGGAGATCCAGTAAATAAACTAGCCAGAAAGGCAGAAGACCAAAGCATGTCGTGGTTGTTCCCAGGAAACCAGGAAACATTTACAATTTATTTTTTCAAAGGCCCTATAAAATATAAGATCCTTTGTAGAAGACGTTTTTTTCGGAGTCTATGAAGTTTTATTACTGCTAAAGGAAATCCGACTTCAAAGGATAATTGCTATCAACCCTTGACTTTCTAATATTTTATTAGCTTGGTGATGGAAGAAATAAAACAACATTATTGTGTTGAAAATAATAACTAAAGTAATGATTTACACTGGTGGCTTGTACACGTGCAAAGAATGCCGGAATACTGATCACCAAAAAAGATGATATACGATAAGTCAGTAGGAAGGAGATTGTTAGGAAGACCAAGGCTGCGGTGGCTGTACAATGTCGAGGATTACCTAAGAAGACTGGAAGTGATAGGTTCGAAGAGGAAGGCGATAGATAGACAAGGATGATTATCCGTTCATTGTGTGGCCAAGGCCCGACTAGAACTCTAGCGCTCACTATAAAAATAATAATAATGGTTTAACCTCACAGGAATATATATTTTTTTGTATATAACGACATTAGATGTTTGTTCTCCTGATTATTTTAATTAGATAATTTGACTAGGACATACAACTTCTTTTCTATGTTGTATTTATAATAGTATAGAGTTCAAATGATTATTCTCGATTCAACTGATTCTTGACAAAAATCATTACAGGAAACTATGAATATCAATGATTGTACATATATTATGATTTGTGATTATTATACATTGATTTTTTCCCTTCATTTTTATAAGCAATGAGACATAATAATCCTAATTACGATTTATCATCATTGAAAACAGAGAAAATTTGTATGTACTAGATTAACACTTCTTGGTATAGTATTTTAAACAACTCTCTGTTAAAATTAACCATTGTTACTACAAGTTGAACTAATTATTAGGTTGATGAAAAAATAATGCAGGTTTTGAATATTCATTTTGTTCAGGCAAGTGCTTAGCAAGTAAATCAAGATAATTCTCCAGCCTAGTTAACTGATTATAAACAATGGTTATTAATGTTGTTTTTCCTTAAAGTTTAATTTAGTTTGTGCTACATTTTCTGTGAGTAAGGACCCCTGAAATTCTCTGTGTCAAAACAAGATTTCGCTGAAATTCATTTTTATGAGTTCAAACTTGGTCGAAGTGTGGCCCTAACCACGTGGTAATGTTGTTTGAAATGGCAGAAGCATCAGTGAATGTACAGTGCAGCGATAGTTACAAAAATGTCTCCTTAGATAAGAGAAGTTGTGGTAGGCCTCCTGTTGCTGATCACGACCAACTGAGGGCTTTGGTTGAAGAAAACCCTCACAAAACAACTCGGGACATTGTGAGAGAAATAATAGCTTTTTTGTTAGGTATAAACCTGCATTATATTTGCATCAATCTAATAGTTAAAATTATTTAAGTTTATAAGAGCGGACGAAACCGCGACGGAGAATGATAGTAGGAATTTATTTTTAACAGAGGTATCGGTATCTAAAATCTAGAACAGATTTATAATAGCAGTAACGGTATCGTAAAATTGTGGTACCGAACGTCACTAATTTATGATTTTGATTTTCATCATATTTTATGCAAGATTTTTATCATATTAAATTTAGTTGAAAAGTGCATCAATTTTGTTTTCTGTTACTGTTCTAATTGGTTCACAGTTGAATTGAGAACGTGAAATAACTCAATACGGTTCGAACCGCATTTTAAACCTAAAAGCGTACAGAAAACCTATATTCATCTGAATGAAAAACGATACCATTCATAGAATATTAGCAATTAAATAGGTTAATCCAAGTAACTCGAATAATCCGCAACAATCCTGAATTTTCTGGTTAGCAAAGTTACTAAATAGAGCACACTTTATCACTTATCGAGGTTCTATTTGAGAAATAAAATAAAAAACCACCTTATACTTAGAATTATTAGCTTGATCAGCTTTTCGACTTTCGATCGCCCAGATCGGCAAAAGTGACCACTGTGTGACGGGGAGGGATTAAAATCATAACCCCGGAAGCCGGTAAGGTTTAGTGATAAATGCTATGTTTCTGAAAATAGGTTATTCCCTATAATGGTATTAAATACAATTAATGTTCGTTACGGAAATAATAAGCACATTAAAATTGGTTTTGAGGTGAGAGGGATTTAACGTTGTGAATAAAAGTGATAATTACAATCGGATCTATGTTGGTATCAAAAGCATTTATCTTCAAAAACAACACCGGTTCGGATTCGGCCTGGCTGGTTGACATTTATTTTGTGGTTGACCAACTGAATAAATCTCACCTTTCTCTCGCTGGCTAAAACATGTATGTAACCTATAGGATAAACCGCCCTTCCAGCCTTAGTTAGAATAAATAAATAGTTTAAACTTCAATAAATAACACGTAATTATTTTATATTTATCCATATATTAAATAAATATCACCAATACAGCTAAGTTCCCTTACCTGAGATACTTAAATTTTATTTTTTATTTAATGATGTTTGCCATACTGTGGGGACTTGTCTTTACCTATTAAGCAGTTTTTTAATTATGTCTGAATTGGTCTTTTTTTTTTTTAAATTGATTTTTAAATTTTTGGACGTTTGAAAAGGTTTGTCTTTTTAAAATTGTTATGTTTTTGTATGAAATTGAAACGGATTAGTGCACAATTTTGTTTTGTCTTGAGGTTTTAAAGATTCTGAGAAATGTTACACAATATTTCTAGTAAGCAATTCCGTTTTAATTTTTTTTCTGTTGGGTACAGGTATGTTTAAATAGGAAAAGGCTAAAACTCACTTTACTATCCGATGTTTGGAATTCTACTGTCATTAAGTTCCAAGTCGACCTTCCAGCGGTACAATAAACTTTGCCTTCAACGTTTGGCACCAGGACAAACGACTTATTTGAAAACCACATACGAGACTCAAAATACAACAAACTGCTCGTCGTTTTTAACTACACCATCATATACTAGACAAGCTTTCAAAGCTACTAATTAATTACAAAAGACTTATTTACATAACAGTAATTAGATTCGTTAGGACATTACTGATTTGAGTTTTGGTGTATTACTAAACCTTTGAATTCTTCTCGTATCCAATCCTTACAATTTAAAATCCTTATGTTACAAATAAACTTTTCCATAACGATGTCCCAATGTAGCAAGATGTCCTATATGTTGCAGATTTGACCCAAACAAGACACCTCTACTTATATGAAAAGATATAACCAACTCGAATCCACTAGTCTCCCAACTTGCTTCTCACTAACCTTCGGTACATCCATCTTAAACATATCTGAAGAATGGTTTCTGTATCGTTCATTTTATCTAGTGAATTAGTGATCACTTTTGTACACGCTAGTGATTGAATTCCATTGATTTATTGTCAGTCAGAATTTGGCTCTCCCATAGATAGTATCTTTTCCTTTAACAGTTTTATTGGGACTTCATCTGAATTCGTTTTCACCCATTGAAGCCGTCCAATCTTGTGAGTGTCCTTTTAAAAACTCCGACTTTATTTATTAAGTTAAACAAAATATATAGAAATAAAGGCTAGGATCTTATTTTGCCTTTCGGTATTTGAAGATCGGTCTTCTCTGCTATTCCAGGAAACGTAGTCAACTAAAAGGTATTCCTTCAACATAACGAGTATAGAGGGAAGATGTCTAGGTTATACTAGTCTAAAAAACAGAATTATTTGATCAATTAAAAAAAAAAAAAGGAGTCGAATATTAGTTTGTTCAATACACTTTGTCCGTCGAAAATCTGAAACTATTATCCTTCAGTATCCTGTGAAGAGGATTTAAACTGGAAGAGAGTGTCATTTCATATGAAAAATATGAATATACAATTTTCAAAAGGAAGAAAATTAGTTTTTCGGAAATGATAAGCCAAGGATATCCTTCCGCAAATATATAATAAAATAATACCCGCATAATTAGATATAAAAAAACATGTTAAATCATTGTTTATATATTTATTTTTTAATAGTCTCGTCCTCTACATAGTATGTACGGCTGACATCCCGACTCTTTCTAGCATCTACCTCTACGTACGCTGACGACACTTGTGTGTTATCAGTAAATAATGATTTTTTCATTGCATCTCAATCACTCCAAGTTCACATGGCCAATCTTCATGAATGGTGTCATAATTAAAGAATTAAAATTAATCCAAACAAAACTTATCAAATAATCTTTACCCTCCTTTGTAAAACTACGACTTCCTGCCCTACAGTATCTTTTAATGATACCGATCCCCGTTGAGCAGGATCGCTACCTAGGACTCCCTCTGGAGAAACGACTTACTTGGAATCCACATAAAAGACTTAGTAGACAAAAAACTGCTTACCGTATTCGACTACTACAATTACCTAGATAAGCGTGTAAAAGCTTCTGATTAACTACAATAAATTTATTTACTTGACTGTAATTACACCCATTTGGAATTAAGGAGTTGATCTTTGGGGTTTAGCTGTAGATACGTTGTAGATTTGGCCCAAGGAAGACGTTTATCCTTCCATGACAACCTACATATCCACACTTTTCTCCCAACTTACTTCTCAGTCGGTTCCCGATTACCCTCCGAGGCGTCTGAAAATCAGATGTTCTATGGACTTTCTTAGCACAGTTATTGAAGTACTACTAATGAATAGTTTTTTTGGGGCTTCGTCAAGATTCATACTAGCTACAATCCCCGCCCATTGAAACCTTCCGATCTTAATATATCTTATAGTATTTGCAATTTCAATATAGTTGTGCGATCTTTGAATTGGTTCTCAATTTCAAAGTGTTGTCTTAAAATAGTATCTTGTAGTGTCCAATGAAAAGGACTTAAACGTGAAGAGAGTACATTAAAAAAAAATAAATAAATAAACAATTTTCAAAAGAACGAAAAATAGTTTGTCAGGAAGAAGAGTCCAAGGATATCCTTCGGTATTTAAATAACAAAATAATAACCTCTAAGTTAAATATAATGATCAAAGCAATGGTGTTGATTCGTTGTTAATTTATTTATATTTATTTGTTGTCATATTTAGTAATGAACGAAGATATTTTTCTAATCGTTCTCGTTGCTTGTTATTGTAATTGCTTGACAGAGATGTGACCCCAAGTGGCCCCAATCGGGGTGTGCAGATGTAATCAGAGGTGGATAGAGTGGGGTGTACTGCTCGGGGCGGTGTCCGATGGAACGGCGCTAAATCTTCACTAATGTCCACTCTTATCTATCCCAATATATTTCTCAGCCCGCGCAGGAATCTTCGGGGCCCTTTAAGTCAACGGATTTATTGTCCTCTGATACAGTTCTAAAATCAGAGGTATTTTAGACAGATATTACTTCATTGTTATGATTATTCTTTATTTTATTAATATCTAATCTTATTTTACTAAAAGTAAATAACCTTTCAACCTAAATAAGTAAATAACCTTTAAATAAACTATTCGCCACTCTATTGGAATTTATTACCTAAAGACTAGTTAAACATTCATCATCAGTTCTAAAAATATACAGAAAATTCGGAATATCAACATTCTGCTACTCAGATTATACAGTGGCATTAGCCCCATACACCAACAAGGACGGGCGCGCGAATATCACAGATGCAACTTGTATGTTATAAGCATATCTTCCTTTTTAATTGCCATATCTATATTCTATATATGTTAGAAAAGGCAGATATGTGGGAACAGTTTTCCTGATATATTGGATTGTCCGAAAATCAATGCAGGATTACATGTTTAAAACAAAACCTGATATTATTATTAATGAAATTATTTTTTTCTTTACCTCAACTAGAACCTGATACGTTAATTTTAATCGCGTCGTAGTTTCGGCCCAAAAATTTCTATTAAATAGGATCCCATTACCCAGATTTGATACAGTGTGATATCTTGGTTTCATATTACACGGAGACGTTTTGACTTACAGATTTGAATGCCGGTTTTTTTCGTGGGTAGTAGTGACCTATAATAGTGCACAACTAGAGTTAAATTCACCAATAAGCATTGGGATCCGAGAAAAAAAAATATGACAATCATGTTTTATTTTTTTTCTCAGCTCTCAGTCAAGAAAGAGAAATAGTTTTTTCACGTAAAATTGTAGTTTTGTATGCTATCTATTTACCACAACCCAAACCTGATAAATAATCTTCTTAATAGTAATAATTGGTTTTGCTTTAAACATGAAATCCTGCAATAGTTTCCCGACAAGGGGTTCTGCTTGTAGTAAAGAGATTTTACGTGAAAAAATTATTTCTCCATCTTGACTGAGGATTGATTGAGTGATTGAGTGATTTTCATAATTTATTTATTTTCTTGGCTCCCAATGCTCTAGTTTTGCTATAATAGTCCCTACTACCCACACAAAGATCGGCATTTGAGTCAGTGAGTTAAAAGTCAAAACGTCTTCTTGTAAGATGAAACCATGATATCACACTGTATCAGATCTGGATTATGGGATCTTGTTTGATAGTACTTTTGAGCCTAAACTACGACGTAGAGTAAAAGTAATGTATCATCAGGTTTCGGTTGTGGTTAAGATAAATCTCTTTAATAATAATATTAGGTTTTAGTTTAAATATGAAATTCTGCATTAATTTCCAGGCAACCCAATATCACATAAAAAAAAAAAAATCATAAAAATTTTATTTAAAAATAATCTTGTTTTCATGTAGTACATCAGGTTTTTTTCACAGCTTCTTAGGGGACTCAGAAAAAATAACAAAATTACATTAAATAAACGATAAGCTTTAAAAAGTTTAACTATAAAATTAACAAAATTACTTCAAAAATAAAATTACTTACCATTGCGAAAATTTTTTGGATGCTGCAAACAAATAAACTGCTTACATGTATCACAATTGAAACGGACGATCCTTGTTTTTTATCGTTTGTAAGCAGGACCTATGGTGACTAAAAAAAAAAAAAAGAAGCATTTATAAGAACTGAAAAAGTAAATAGATAAAATCATACAATCATTAGAGGTCGCACGTATCTGACTCATACAAATCCGTTTAAATTCAGTGTTTTTTGAATCAAGCGTAAATTCAATTTGGATGTAACTTTAAATTACTAATTTTACTAAAGATAATCTAAAATAAAATATTTAAAAGAACCTACGCGGAAGGGCGTGCGTATTCCTGAAATACAAAACACGCTTTTCTACCGTTCTCATCCACTATCGATCGCTTGTTTAAGCAAAACTCTTCGGAAAAACAGAAACTTCTTTTGTCGACTTGGGACATTCTTTACCTGGAAGAATAGCTACCAGTCGTTCGGTCCCTTCTTTTCCCCTTCCTTTGTTACAGTTTCTTCTTCTTTGGCTCTGTTAAGTCTTTTGTAAACAAACTTTATTGTTTTTCTTTTTTATCACCTTGATCTGTCAGTGTGCATTGCCTTTCAATCAATTCGTCTGACAATCTTGTGATGTCGCTTTGTTCTGCGATGATTAGGTTTCGTATAGTTTTTATAGTCGAATCTGTGTAAACAGTATTGTATTAGTTATACCGTATATATACATTAAAAATTTCGTAATATATTCTTTTTTAGATAACACTTCGTTAAAACATCTCTGAACAACAATGTTAGTACGTTGAGGAAGAAAATGGAAAAATATATTTGTTAAAAAGGGAGTTCGAAGCGAATATTTTTTCGCTTTTTAGGAACTTTGATAACTTGATAAGAGCAGGCTAAAGAGTAAAGCAATTCATTTGCTGAGAGTACCTGGAAAAGTAGTTGGTTTTTCGTGGCTTAAGCGGTAATTTGTCAAAAGCTACTTAAGAATTTAATCTCTCGCATCGTTTTTTAATTTTTTTTTATTTATGCTCTATTATTGAGATGTGTTATCATCTGCCAAATAAAAGACCAGTAAGCAATAAGAATGTTGATGAATCCATTCATATTTTGTATAATTCTTACATTTAAAATAACTCATAGAAAAAAAAAACAAAAACAACTTTTATATAGAATAAGCTCATTAAATTTCTGCATTATTTATGGGTTTTTAAAATTGAATAGAAGGAGCGATCACAATAAAAAAATAACGGTTTTATAAATTTAATTTATTGAATTCTACATTCAATTTAGAAGAAAAAATTACCTGAACATAATAATATAAACTTTATTAGCAAGAAAACATTTTTCATTAAGTATTTTTTTCAATTTATAGGCTCAAATTTTTAAAAAAACAAATTGAATTCATTTAATTTTTCGAGGATATAAGTTTGTAGATTTATGATGTAGAAATAGTAGGTATAAATCTATGGCTACAAGGGATTTTTTTAAAAGTTAAAAAATGGCTAAAATGATTTCTTGTGATCACATTATGTACGCAGTGAGAATCAGATAAACTTAATATTACATACCAAACATGTCTCTAAATTTCGGAAAGTGTGATGTGAATATTTAGAGCAGCTTTTATTGAACTTTTGCCCAGCAGTAAAAAAAGATATTCTTCTAAATCTAACGGTTACTTTATCAAATTCAATTTCAAAAACGCGTGGTTCTGACCAAAATTTATGATAAAGTTAATAATAGTTATTAAAATTCAATTGAAGGAAATGGTGAATGAAGAGGGTATGTAACCAAACACTATTTTGACTAATTTATATTTAAAATTGTTTTTTCTATTTTTTTTGCAGTTTCATTTAACAGGAAGTGTTACATAAATCCTTCACCTTCTTGTATCTCTTTTTCAAGTTGTTTTGAAATATACAGATTTTTCTACCTCATACTTCTCTTAATAAATTCTTCATCCAATGATCTATGTTGTATTTTTTAAAAAAAATGTGACATAACCCTTTCATCCACCAAACTCTTCAATTAAGAATTTAGTTTATTTTGTTTTTACAAATATTACAATCTGTCAAAATTAAGGGCAATAAGTAATAGTGCTGTAAGCACACATTCGTCCCTAACTAAAACAAAAAAAATCAAATAAATAATAATAAGACTATAACTATATTGAACTACTATACTCTATTCTTCACAAACAATTGACTCTAAAAATCAGACAACGATTAAATACTTATACTTACTTACTTAAACCTTTATGGACCTATACATCACAAATTTTTGGGACAGCAAAAAAGACTCACATTCAAAAATTACAAACTTTTCAATCTAAGGATTTAAGAATGATAACTTGCTCACCCTGGTACGTCAGTAGTAGAACATTGCATACAGACTTGAACATATCCGCTGTACAGTACAATATTCACACTTCCTACAAACGATTTTATGACAAACTTTAAGGACACTACAACAAACTAATACAAAACATGGGGACTTTAAATATGCCAGAGACAACACGAAGAAGGCTAAAGAGGAGCTGGTTAAGAGATCTCCTAAACTAAATCTTTTAAAAAAATGCAAGACTGGAGTAGGTACCGCTAGGTGCTGAACTCCCTCATGCCTGACATGCCAATTTTTACATAATTTCTCATATCACATCTGCTTATTGTCGCGAATTGGGTGACAGGTGTGGATATAACAAATAAAATTAAAAAAAAGATCTATATTAAAACATGATGTAATAATTATACGAAAAGAAAATGTAAATAAACCTATAATTAAAAAAATATTTAAATATATACAAGTATATTTTTACATATTTACAATATTTATTCTCAGACTAATTGTAAGTATTCCCAGGTAAGCTTTCCTCTCACTACGTAGGGGCTGAACTCATTCATATGAGAATCTTGCGTCTCTATTTCGCTGCATCACTGGTTCGTGAATCAAACGAGAATTTAATGAATTATTTACCACTTCCACGGTATTTAATATATTATAAGGATAGTTTCAAATATTAGAAAGCTATTATCGGTTCTGAAAACATTCAAAACAAACACACACACACACATTATAGTTAAACATTTGAAACTATTCTTATAATGAACTAATTGTAAGTATAATAAAAGTAGCACGAGATTAATAATTTTCTCATGGCTTTGATCCTTCTATAATATAGTGCATACCTCAACTGAATAAACAAAATCGTCCGATGGGATAAATCAATTCAAATATTTACGGAGTATTTTTATTTGTATCAAAAGATGGTAGGGCAAGATAAGTGATGGCGGCTGGGGTTCGCAGATAAGAGACTACCACTCTATTTCCCGTTTACCATCCTCAGCTTCCTTCAAAATAAATCGAATCCGTTCAAAATTAACATTTTGCTTTTTAAATATTTTATTACCATTAGGATTGATGAATTAATTGCCACTTCTATTGGGATTATTTTATTAGAATACTAGTTTCGAATGCTAAACATTCATCTTCAGTTCTAAAACATATAAAATTTTCAACACACCAGAACTATGTTACATGGATTATATACACCAAAGTTTTCAAAAATATAAGAAAAGAACACAAACATTGGTACTCACCTCAGGAGATCTGAGAGATATCTGAAATATATCTACCTTGGGAAGGAAAGGGGCTTAGATTTTAACATATCTGCCCAATTCCACATAGTACTGATGTGTTGAAAATTGTGTGTGTTTTGTGTCCATTTACAACTGTACAAATATTTACATCAAGTAAATGTAAGTGTTGTTAACTATTACAATAACATATCAAAACTTGAAAAGAACTACTCACCTGTAGCACTTCAATAAAAACTGTACACTAGAAGGTCTCTGCGCCATCTTATTTTCAGACGCCTCGGAGGATTACCGGAAATGGCGTGGGAAGCAAGTTGGGAAAAAGGTGGATTTGAGGGGTAATGGAGCTTACTATGAAAGGATAGGATAGTTTAGGCTAAACCAGCAACATATGAAACATTAAGATCTTTATGTATAAGTTTATCGGTGACAAAGTAAGGAGCATTAAGGAATTTTTTTATTTACGAGATTTTTTTATTTTATTTTTTTTTTTTTTTAAGCTGGAACCAAAATTTAAAATACATCTTAACATAAATAAAAAATTTACTGAAGTTGTTGGTGAAATATTATATACTATTTAGGAACCGAGTTAATATGTTTATAGTTTTAGAATATAAAAATAAAATAAAATAAATAATCCAAAAATAAAGAGTATTTCCACTTATTTTGCTTACTTTGCTTTCTTCTAGGCTGAAACCTCAATCTCTCTAAAGTTTTTAAACCATTGTTTAACGCGTTTCCAACTCACAGAGCTAGACTTTATTAGTCAGTCTCTGGACGTTTTGGCCCCGCAATGGCCGGGTATAAATTCATAAAACGAAATTAATGCGAAAATCACGCTTTGACATCTTAGTAATAACTGGATTATATCCAAGCAGTGACGTGCTACTAAAGTAAACAAACATTTTTGTTTGCATGAGAATTGATAAATGAAGACAACTGTACAAAGTAACAATCCGTTTATTCTCAAAAGAGGTGATTTAATGAAAATATGAAATCCTGCATTAATTTCTTGACAACGCAATATATATACACCAACACTTTCATTCATGAAATAATTTTTGTTTTTTAAAATTTTTATTTAACTTTAATATCTATATTACACATCACATTAGAGTCAAAGTAATGGATTAAATTCTGGAAAAATAGGTCTGTTTAATTGATCGATTGATTGAAGGGAGTTGGTATTGTTTATTTCTAATTGATAGTGAATAACCTATCTTCTTATAATATTTATCTAAAAAGAACTTTGTATCAAAATTTATGTGAATGTATTTACAATGAAAAGAAGAAATAGTTGTTTTATGTCTTGTTTAGTTTGTGTGAACCAGCTTGTAGAAACATGTGTAGAGACAGATTATGCACATCTAACTATTGACCAATAGTCTGAAATGATTAACAAATTTTGATAATTTACACTGTCCTATCTCTATATAATCTTTAAAACGGATCTTGATTAGATTCATCTGAATTTAAGTAAAATATGGACACGCGGGTGTGGCCAACTCAGAGTAGATACGGTACAAGAACGGAATGTTGATCGTATATTCGTTATAGGAATCTACATCAGCGAAACAACACGGTTAATTGAAACGCGACCGGGCCTCTACGGTATTAATTTAAACTGCAAACACTGCGCGGCTGAGTTAGTTTTTTTTTTTTTTTCGCCTCGAATGTAAATAGCGAAACCGGAGACGGTTTAAAAAATGCTTTAATTGCTAGCAAGGAGGGTGAACAACCACACGGTGAAAGAATAAAATTTGAATAGGTTCCTTTATATACCTGGGTAATTCGTGGACAAAAAATGAATTTACAATTTTAATTCAATTGAATCACTTTTCTTCTGGCTTTCATAATTTTTCGTTTTTCGTACGATTTCATACTAACAATTATCATAATTGCAGGTTTCGATTATTCTTCACAGGTTATTATTCATTTGACTAAAATAAAAAAAATATCAGCATATAGATATCAGTATTGAGATTACATCACTCTCCGTTTATTCACAATATCCCACATTTCAAGTCCGCAATCCAATCACTATATACTAGTTTCCGTCTCTCAGATTTCTACAACCCATCCTACAGAACTACTGCATTCCAACGTTCCTTTCTTGCCCGATCCGCTATTCTTTATAAATCTCTTCCTCCTTCTTTTCTCAATGCACCTTACCTCGGAACTTTTAAAATACTCCTCTTCTACAACCTTTTCTCCCTCCAGTCCAATTATATGGATGCTTTTTAATGAATTTAACCCAAGCATATCAGATATAAAACTTTAGCCTATTTAAACAATCTTTTTATGATAATGTTTTCTCTTTTATTCAAATAATTTTCATTATCGTTTTTTTTTCCTGTTCCCTCTTAACAAATATTATTTATCTTCATGCTTTACTATGTTAAACATCAGAAATCTATCGTTCAATCAACTTTTTATTTAATATTTTTTCCTTTAACGGTTGTATATATAGGTAGTTTATGTATGTATATAGTATGTATGTTTTTTACATATGTATAAATTTTTTTCATTTTATTACCTATTTTATTGTAAACTTGTATTTCCTTTTAATTATTTTATATAATTATTTAATTTATAATTTCTAGGCCAGATATAATTTATGTTCTGTCGTGTAACTCTTATTCTTAAGGGACTTTGTCCCAGAATAATTTTTTTTCCCTATTCTATTCTGTTTCTATATTTTCATCTTGACATTGTTCTCCATAGAAACCAATGACGCGGCTGACAGAGCACCGCTGGGATTTTCTTGAGTCTACTTTGTCCTCCTATAGTGGGAGACAAGCTTAGTTCTAGGTTTAACGGGTTGCTTGTAAATATTGTATAAATGTAGTATGCCTGTTTTTAAGGTTAGTTCATTTGTTTCAACAATTATTATCCTAATTTGGTTTCCATCATTATTTATTACATTTTATTTAATTTCTTGTATAGTTTGAGGCTATTTATTTATTTTTATTTTAGGTTTATAACTTTATTTTATTTTTGATTACATTCAAAGGGTATTGTAGGAACGGATTTATTGTCATCCATAATAATGATTGCCTTTGAGTGAGGCAGGTTGTAATGTTGATTCAATTAAAAGTAATCTTCTAAAACTAAAAAAAAAAGAAGAAGAAATTACCAACATATTTTAAAAACTCTCTTTGTTTAAAAGCTTAGAAAAAACCCTTCAAACTACAATGATATCATATCTAGCAGGCAATGGTTTATGAATTCCAGCATACTTGGAATGAAATGGCTGAACCAACTGCTAAAAATGCGAATGTAATGTTATCCATGTCCAACATGCCAACTATTCTTGAAGATTATCAAAGCTATAAACAATTAAAAAAAAAACAAGATTACTGATCCTATATGGGATAGGATGGTAGAAAAGACATTGTTTTTGTTTTTTCACAATTTTCTACTAATGGTATTGACAGGAAATAGGTGATTAGGAATTTTGAATATTAACTCGGTTCGAATTGTTTTTTTGGAGTTGAGGGGCCTCCAAAAACGAAATGAGTAAAATTTATAAAAAATAATCAACATGTAAGTTAGATAAAGATATAAGAGAAAGTTATAAATGGACAGGAAGGGAGAAAGATATGTGAAAGTAGAATTATTATTTTTTTTTTTTTTTTTATTTCAAAACATCTTTATTCAGAATAAAATAGTACATTGATACATATATTATTAAAATATAATGTATCTAGACAAAGTTTTACAAAATATCATCCTTTTGGATGTTTTAATGTGATGGAGTGTTAGTTAAAAACATAGTGTTACAGTTAAATAGCGACATTCAGTGGCGATGTTACACTGAGATTAAAAAAAATAAATAAAAAATAAAATTTAAGTAAATAAATAAAAAGAAATTAAAAGAGAGTTTTAAGACGAGAATTCGTCCTTCCATTCCAGTTGGTTGGCTTTGAAGGAGGATTTAAAGAAGAAAAAAGAGGATTGGACAGGGTAGGAAGCATGTCGTAAAATTTGATGTGACAACGTTTTATGTACTGAACAGGGTTTTCTAGATTAAATCGAGATGCAAAATCAGTCAGTCGGTCTGTACGCCAAGGGGACTGTCTTCGTATAGTCATTAGTGTTCTGTTTTGGAGTCTGTTTAATTTATTGATGGTATCTTGAACTAAGTGCCGAAAAAGAGGAGCTGCATGAAGAAGTCTAGGACGAAGGATAGCTTTATAAAGAAGAAGTTTCAATCGGACAGATAAAGTTGGAGAGCGAAAGAGATGTGAAAGAGAAGTAAATGTTTGACGAGTGAAGTTTAGACGATGACGGAAATGACTGGAAAAGGTTAGGTGTCGATCGAGGCGAACACCAAGGTAGTTAATAGATGATGCAATCGGAATTTCGGTATTATTAAGCTTGATTGGCTGGATCTTTTTCCTTTGGGATTGACGGGAAAATGAGAAAACTATGGCGTCAGTTTTAGAAGGGTTTATACAAATACCTAAATTGGAAAGGGAATCTGAAATTTGTTGAGCCACCGCTTGTATATTTTGAAGGGCTTTTGTAGTGCTGATGGAGGAGCTGTAGATCGCAATATCGTCGGCATAAGCTGATATTTCGACGCGTGGGTAACAAGTGCCGATTACATTTGCTGTGTAAATGGAGTAGAGGATAGGAGAAAGTACAGAGCCTTGTGGAACACCAATCCGAGAGGGCTTATATGATGACAAGGAGTTTCCAACTCTATAACAAAAGGAACGATTTGAGAAAAAAGACCGAAGTAGATTAAAGAGGAAAGGAGGAAATTCGTGATGAAGAAGTTGAAGAAAAAGTTGCTCATGTTGAACGCAATCAAAAGCTTTTGTACAATCAAGGGAGATCATAGCGGTGGCGTGATTTTTAAGAAGAGCAGTGGTAACATAATGTTGTACACGTGAAAGTGAATGTACAACATTTAGACGAGGTTGGAAGCCTGTCTGTTCGTAAGGGATAATTGAGAGTTCATCGCAATAAGTTTGAATATGCGGGAGCAATAATTTTTCAAAAAGCTTTCCTAAATGGGAGAGGAGGCTAATGGGACGGTAATGATCCGGATTTAAGCCAGTTTTATTAGGTTTCAAAAGAGGTATAATAATGGCTTTTTGCCATGAGCTGGGGAAATGTCCAAGAACTAAGCAATTGTTGTAGATGGAGGTAAGATAATTTAAGGTTATGCGAGGAAGATGGCGGAGAAGAATAGCCTGTATATTATCTGGCCCAGGTGCTTTCTTAGGTGCCATTCGAAATATCGTTGCTTTAACTAATTTAGCATCAAAATGGGGTACATCGGAAGATTTAAATGGCAGAAAAGGAGGAACATGAGGAAGAGGTGCAGAAAAATGTTGAGCATAATGATCACAAAGAGCTTGTGCTTGCTCTTGTGCTGTAGGAAGCGGAGAGTGTAAAGTGGGAAGGTTAATAGGAAGGCGTTTATGATAAGATGATCGCGATAATTTCCAAAATTTTTGTAAATTTTGGGAGGCAGCTGTTATTTTATTTTCCCAGATTGAGTTTTTCCATTTTCTGTAAAGCTGGGAGATTTGTTTTGTAACAGAAACAGAGAGCAATGCGGTCTTCTGGTTGATGGCATCTCCGCCACCTATTTAGCAAACGATGAGGGACAGATATTAACCAAAGAATATGTTTCGGAGGTGTTTGTAATACTAAAGGTTTTGGTTGGAAGGTAGGGATAGAATGAGAGGCTGCTTCTTGGAGCAAAGTGGTGAAACGATCAACTGCGTTGTCTATATCAGCCGTGGTTGGTATATCAGGTAAAGGGGGCAAGGAAGAAGGAGAGTTTTTGAAAAGAAAGGATTGAAATCTTATCCAGTCAGCTTTAGAATAATTGTAATGGAATGAAGAGTTGGGTGGGGTGCTAATAGAGGATATGTGATAGACTACTGGGAAATGATCTGAAAAGGAAATGTTGTTAAGAGTATAACAATAAGTAATAAGATGAGGTGCATGGGTATAAAGTAAATCTATTGTACTAACATGGCCTCGAGAAGACTGAAATGTAGGAGAAGAAGGGTAAATAATAGTTCCTGGAAGTTGTGCGATGGCTTTTCCCCTCGGATTGGAGGAAATATTATTCCACATTTGATGTCTGCTATTAAAATCTCCTATCACAAACGATGATCTTGGAACAGATTGAAGGAACTGGGTGAAAGGTTTCACTGGAGAAGAAGGACGAGCGTAAATTCCATACAGCTGATGAGGAACTCCATTGACATATAAAATTATACCCAGAAGTTGAATTGAAGGATGAGGGGATGCGGTTTGAAGAAAGCGATGTTTAATGGAATTGTGAACAAATATGGAAACATCAGTAGTATGATAGGAAGAATAAGAGAGAAAACGAGTGTTTAAGGGAAGTGAACCAGTATCAGTAAGAATAAGAATATCAGGGCGTGCAGAAGTAAGAAGGGCGTGAATACCTGGAATGAAAGGAGAATGATTAATATTAAAGTTAACTACCTTAATCTCAACCATTAATGTCCATATTTGATGAGGCCTGAAGAGTGATAAGAAGTGGCTGAAGAGAAGCAGAGAGCTGCTGGATGCTTACTAAGAGAGCCTGGAGTTGAGTGACAATGGGCTGAAGCGTAGAAGTGATGGTTTGTTGTATTATCGGAGTTATCTGAAGGAATGAAACTGCTGGCTGAGGAGAATGCGCTGAGCGAACATGTGTGCGAGATGGCTGCGGTGCCACGATATTAGGAGCTGAAGTTCGTGGAAGATTTGGAAATTCTTCTGAGGATAGTGGTGGCGGTAAAGGTGTTATTGTAGGCTTGGCAGGTCTATTTTTTGCAACATTTATGTATTCCAAACGTCGTGTGCATTGTCTAAATGAAGCCGTGTGCTCTTGATTACATCCTGCACAACGAA
Organism: Euschistus heros; assembly: GCA_003667255.2. Taxonomy (NCBI): domain Eukaryota; kingdom Metazoa; phylum Arthropoda; class Insecta; order Hemiptera; family Pentatomidae; genus Euschistus; species Euschistus heros. The sequence goes on from RCWM02000027.1 coordinate 545,766, forward strand.
GTGGGGAGTCTTGAGGGCAGTCTTTTAATTCGTGATTGCCACTACATTTCACACATTTAATAGGGCGAAAGCAGTAGGTGGAAATGTGCCCGAAGGATTGGCACCGAAAACATTGGCGAATTCCTTCTGACGGTCTTTTTCGTGGTAATTCGACCCTGTATCTCTGCGATTGACTGATCCGGGAGCCTGGAGATTTTCAGGTTTTACTGAAGGGGATGTGGTGACTATAATCTCAGGGAGATCCATTTTGGTTCCATCTGAAAGTGTTTTCTTTAGTCTTCGTATAGATTTGACGCCAGGAATGGCCAAAAAGGTCCTGTTAATATCTTTTAAAGGAGGAAAGTCTGTTAAAAAGCCGGTTATGAAATATCTTTTATCATTGGGTCCGGATCCGTATGTATGATGGCTGATTTCTTTCGAAGTGAGCCAATTCATGATTTCTGTTCTCTCTTCAGTGTTTGCGGGATGTAGGCGAATGTCTCCAGATCGCAGTGAGGAGAAAGAGGCAGTTATATGAGGTCGAGAGTTGAGGAAGGTTAATAATTCATTCCTCGTTATGTTTGAAATAATGATTGGTGGAATCTTTGGAGGAGAATCAGATGAAGGATGTGTAGAAGCTGATGTATTTAGTAATGGCCTTTGGTCAGGATGAAAATAGTCTAAATTTAGGTCGGGAATTAAATTTCCATAAGAGTTGGGAAGCGCTTGTCTTTTGGCTGCTGTACTAGACTCGTCAGGCGGCCATGGCCTCGCCCTGTTCGCCATGGCAACCAACTATAATAAAGCTTGTTAATTACCTTTTTGGAGCTTCAATCCTAACCTCTCTAAATTATAACTAATTATTCTTCTTAAAAGTTGCCTATAAATAATATATAACTTCTTTAAAATGATCAATTTATCTAATAGTTAGATTTAAAATGCTAATATGAAATCTAAAACACTTCGTAACTTGAAGAAAATCAAAACAAACACAGAGAAATACTACAGCGTGTTCTAGCTTTCACAAATCATATGGTACTAGAATTATTATTCCAACTCCAATCAAGTAGTAGTGTTGGGCCGGACCGTAACGAAGACGTTAGAATCAGCTATACATAGTTCAGGTCACTAATGTGACCCGACTAAAGATGTTAACAGTTACTCAGCATTCGGAAAATGTTTATTGAACCTCCTCTCCACCCACAGTTAATACAAAATACAACATATTTTTGTTAGTATTATACAGTCACTGTGTGTATTTTATTTTATTTGCTGACGTCCTATTGCGTAGAAGGATGTGTGAAATCGCTTTTACAACCAAGAACACAATCGGTCATTATTCAAGATGTGAATAGTTACTAAACTTATTTTATTTTTAGTAAAAATTATTTCAACTACATCCAGATATTAGAGGATTACTACAAATTCTATTTTATTTGTCTTCAAATAACATACTATGGATTCTTTGTCATCTATAATACTTATTTCCCTAATAAGAAACAGATTGTATTATCAATACAACAAAGTGTTATGATAAAAAATCTTTCACATTTTCCAGATTTTCAATATCGGGCGTCGATTCTTTTTTTTACTCTACTATCAACCTAATAAAATATATTTATCACCTAATAGAATCCTTTGTCGCGGCTTCATTCGCTCTCACAAGTAAAGACTTAAATAATTTTAACTGATATTTGAAGTTTAATTTCTTTATCGATAAAAATCTTGTATTGAAATATGCTATTGAGCACTATTTCTTAAATTTTCAGTTGCAGTAATTTTAACCTAGTAAAAATGCCACTGATTAGGTGTTTGAAGATGACGTAAATCGATATTTAGAAATCCAATTTTTAATTTAAATTTATGATTTGGGACGTCAGATGGACAGAGAGTATTAGGAAACTCTTGTAGATAATGAAATGTATTATCAGTGCTCACAACTAAAGGCTCATGGATCATATTTTTACTCTGCATATCAAAAAGCAAAGGATCGACATTTTGATTTGTTGATAACTTTTATTCGACAGAAATAATTTTATTGATTTCATCTGGCAGTATTTTAATTTCTAACCATAGAAGTATATGACAGCGTGGCAAACCTATGGTAAACTTTTTTATTGCTGAATCTTCCCAAAACTATGAAAATGATGTAGTTAAAATTTGCTACAGACGAGTTCAGTACTTTAACCATTGTAAACTCTCTTACGCAATGGTGCAAACCTCAAATCGATCGATTTCCAAACTTCGTTGGGATCTACCTCATATTTAATTTTTTTAAAAATCATTTAATTTAATATAAATAATAATAATAATAACCACTTTATTTGTTAAAGAAAAAGATCTTGTACAAATATTTCAAAATATAAACAATTTAGTATATACTTCTTATGAGTAGCTGACCGCACATCTTAGTAAAGTTTGCATTGTGAATAAAATAAAATATTACTCCTACTATATACATACTACACATTATTAGATCCTGGTATAAATGCATAATTTTACATAATTAAAAATTAATAATTAGTATACTTATATACATATATAAACATGAACAAAGATTAAATAAATAGAAATACTGATATATCATATCCATAAAGCAAATAATACTCAAATAATAACATCAGAGCAAGTAACTAGTTAATTGGTAATTTCGGGAACAGTGTATATCTTAGCAAGTGATAATAAAAATAAGTAAATATAATTTTCTTTTTCAATACTGTCTGTATTGAGGATGTTCTGTATATTTGCATAAGGAGGTGAAAATTTAATATCCATATATGTTATAATCGACTTCAAGCTTTATTTAACACCTTACCTTTGTAACCTACCATGTAGAGTAGCGCTCGCTATCATCAGTCAATTTTCAAACTTTACTCTTATCCACGTATTATCGCTTTTATTTTCATAAGAAATTAATTAAAAATATAATTTATTATTGCTGCATATTTCTTAACTATAAACTATAACTATAAAGATGGCGTGGTTAAAGTTTGGCAAAGATTGGTTTAGTAGCTTTCGTGGTTTTTAGTTTCTAACCATAAAAGTATATGACAGAGTGGCAAACCTCTTTCCTGGCAGACAACATTGTGCATTTAAATTTTTATTATTATAAATTTTACTATTGCTTACCTTTTCTAGAATTATGAAGATGATGTAGTCAAAATTTGGTACAGATTGGATCAGTAGTACACTTACAATTGTATCCAGAATTGTGTTATGGTAAAATTTCATTATTGAAACTTAAAAGATTTTATTCTTGCATAAGCATCCTGGAACTATAAACATGATATGGTCAAAATTTGGTAAAGATTGGTTCAGTAGTTTTCGCGGTTAGGGGTCACAACCGAAAAATCGCTTGACCTTCTATGTAAGAGTACAGATATACATATTTTAAATGATCTGTTTTATGGTCGGGGTGGAGATAATTATTAAAACTATCTATAGCCAAATAGTTGAAGGCAGGAGGGAATGCTAAGCAGGAATACTCCCCCCCCGCGGGAGGAAGGTGACAATAAGGTAGGCATCCCAAGCGGCCGAACATCTGATGAATATCCGGCGCTGATGAAGCGGAGACCGCAGCGTAATTAGATTGCATCAGCTTGGCTGCATGCGGAATAATTTATGTCTCCTTGTAACAGTCGCTTCGGCAAGGATTCGAGGCGCTCTGTGTGTGGCTTTGTTCCTGATTCGACTGCCTTATTACCTGGTGAAGTCGGCGAATCCATATTAAGCGCTCAATTAAGAGTTGAGCTTTCTTAAAGCAGATTAAGTGTACTTTAAGATAGCTCAACTCAGAAAACTTGTAGAAACTCTTATTGTGCCATTATGCATTGCATACACTTAAATAAAGAAAAAAAAATATATTAAATTTTTCCCTGACTGGGAAAAACAATGCATCAGTTTCATTAAATTTATCTTCGGGATCCCCAGGCGGTCACACGTTACTTGCCGATATTCTTAGCTTGGATGGCTTTTTCCTAAATTCCGACGGCAATACTTTCTGGGTACTTTTCTGTTTCAATCTCTAAAAACCAAAAAGCCTTCCTATATTCTTGATCTATTTTCCCTCCGATTTTCTATCCACCTCCTAAACACTAGATCCCAACCTTTAACCTATATATCCCCTCACATACAACAGCTTCCTTTGACAAATCCTTCATCATTCGTGCTACCTCCTTCTGGAATTCCCTACTCACTTCTATTCGTAAAGCTGCTTCCTTAACTTCCTTTAAAGATAATCTGATCTTTTAGAGAATCAATCTTCCACAAATATGTAAATAATTAAATAAATACTTAGATTTACTTTTTTTTCTCATTCTTTCTTTTATATATTCATATATATACGATTGTATTTTATATTATTATTATAAATTCATTTTTTTTTATAATTTAAATTTTTTCCGATAAAAAATGTATGCTGTAATTACTGACGCATTTAATTTGTAAATAATAGGCCAGACAATTGTGCCTGTAACTGTGCTTTATCATTATTCTTAGGAGACTATAAGTCCCAGAATTAAGTTTATTTTTTTTTTATTTTATTTCATTTCATCATGGATATGTCTACCTATAATCTGCTGCTTTTCCTAGCTTACATTTAAGAATTAAAAGAACGAAAAATATCCTCCATTAAGTTTCCTACTAGGAACTGTAGATGTTTTTGATCTAAGTAACATCAACGTGTTCAAAAATCCCTTGCACTCAAAACTAGGGGTTTCAATCGTAAATTTTTTCATTCAAACCAATATAGCCCCTAAATGGTATGTCCTAGCGACTATTAATATAAACAAACATATTTTCTAATATATTATATCTAATAAAAAATTTCTGAAGACATTGAAGAAATTAAATTTTCCAATAAATTTTTGTTGAGGAAATAAGTTTTCGATCCTATCAACACCAACAGATCTAGATCGTGTCAAAATCTTACATACCTAATGACATATCCATGAAAAAACTGTTTTTTTTTTTGTTTTTTTTAAATATAGATATTATTATTTGCCTCACATATAACAATAAATAATAGCGATAGTTTTAATATATTTTATTGAAATAAGTGTACAATCTGCCTCAGTAAAGGGCAATAGGTACAGAGATAAATGTATTCATTCATACCGTATTTACAAATGCACACACACACACAACTAATAATAATAAAAAATAAAATAAAATAAATAATATCTTCATAAAATAAAACTAATAATTATTTACAATAATCAAAAATAAAACAATATTGAATTAAAATTAAAATACACAAATTATTATTCATTCATACTTTATATACAATACAAACACACTCAGCCCGGGGAACCCCGAATCGAACCTATTCCCCACTTATTGGGAGTCAAGGCTAGACGCGTAGAGATCCCAGCGCTGCTCTCTCGGCTGCATCACTGGTAATATCCAGTGGAGGCTGAGTGGGAGCGCTATGGCCACAGATACTCAGGACTTGAGTAGAGAGGCTGGTCATTACCAGAACTCCAACATAACTTTATACATTACAAAAGGTCTCGGGGCCATTGCCGTTTTAACCTTCTCGGAGGGTTATAAGGATGGTTATGACTGGATAGGAATAGTGATAGTAATGAACACTTTTATTCAAAAGGTGCAAAAATAAATAAATAATCTCAAATTAAAAAAGATACAAAATGTCTTGTATTTAAAAGAATCAGTCGAATGATTAAAAAATAAGCGTTATTGAAATAAAAAAAAAATCATAATTTTTATCATGCCAACGTTTTGGCCTTTGATGCGACATCATCAGGGCTATAAACAAAAAAATAAATATGATTTATTTCAGATATTTGTTTGATTTCCTCAGAACTGAAAATAAATGTTTAGCATTCGAAACTAGTTTTCTAATAAAATAATACCTATAGAACAGGCAATTAATTCATTGATACTAATTATGTATATATTTTGTCGATATAATGGAGTTTATAAAAGAAAAGACCGTTTCCTAAACAAATATTTGTATTATTATTTCTTTGATATAAAATACAGTTAATACTCATATTATAGTGCATTGTTATCTACTGTAATTACCCATCTGCTAGCCAGTTGCTCGATGCCACGCAGATACCATTCCTTGTGGATGGCTGTCAAAGAACTCTTGGACAGCATTTTCAACTTCCACAAGATTATAGAAATTTTTCCCTTGAAGAAAATGGGCCATGGATCGAAACAAGTAGCAATCCGAAGGTGCGAGGTGAGGACTATATGGTGAATGAGGCAGGAGTTCAGACCCATGAAGTTCTGTAAACTTTTCTGCTGATTGTTGAGGAGTAAGTTCGTGACGGACCATTCAACAGGTCTTTTTCACCTTCCCCATGGAGAGAAGATGGCGTCTAACAGTATTTCTCGACACACCACATTCCCTGGCAAGTTCGAGAGTATTTTTGGACGGATTTGACTCAGCAGCTTCCTTCAGAACCTCATCAATATCCATTTATGGCCGCCCGGAGCCCTTCGTTCTTTCCAACTTCGTATCTCCACTTTTAAATTTTTCAAACCAACGCAGCGCAGTGCGCTCTTCAAGGCTGTGAAATTATTTTTCCAGTAATGTCTTAAAATTACGAGAATTCCGTAGGACTCTGTCATGTTTCTTCTTTGAAATAAATAACTGAACTGAGCTTAGGGAATGCTCTAAAGGGATTATTAAGTATTGGTAAATAATAAATAGCATAAAGATAGTTACAGACTTTTGAACTTTGGAATTTGAAAAAGCGGCCATTTTTTTATACGCCATATTAGAATCAACATAGACGGTTTCCTGGTTAGTTTTATGGATGAGGAACTATTCTGATTTTATTACTTTTTACGAGATTTATTTTCTTGGGCTGGTTTTATGGATTAATTTGAATATACATAAGCATTCGCTTGACTTTACTTGAGTGCAGTAAAGCAACGGGAATGATAATCAATGAATAAATCTTTGATCGTCGTAAATAAGACGGTGAAAATTGTTCAGAATGTTGCAAGTCACCGCTTTCATACAGAGAAACTCAATCCTTAACAGAAGCTCCCTCTCTGGTAAAGAAGCATCTAATGTCAGGGATATATTATATCAGGTGATACCCGGTCTTCCTACGTTGTTTCTAAATTTATATGCCCAGATAATATCTAATATCACTCTATTTCTCTATTATGTACTTTTCCCGTTATTATACATAATTATTATACAGTACGTAAGTTATTATTTATCTTATTTATTAATTATCCATCTTTCGATTAATTGTTATCTTTTTCACTACCAAGAAATAATGGCATGTGTAATCTAATAGGAGCCTAGAGATAACTTCTTGTAAGCACCTATTCGTTTGATTGCAAATTTTGGTTCTAATGAAGTCATTAGTCAAAATTGCGGAATATCTTGTTTATCTATTAGTTTTTTAGATCTGCCAGTATCTGACGATTTTCTGAGACCGAAGGGCATCCTTGACCTCTCTCATTCCATAATTAGAATTAGTTTTCGTCCTTAACCCTTTAACGGGCAGGCCAGGAATTTTGCAATACATTTCTTCTTTTTTTTCCCGTTTGAATGGCTATAGCCACACTGACCCTCACTCATGTATCATGAAATTCAAGGTTAAATAAAGGATATTAGGCGATAATGAGTGGGACAATCTGTCGGAAATTACGTCATTCATTGAGTAGAAGGCATTAAATATGTGTATCCTACAGGATACATTGCCTGTTAAATGGTTAAGGATGCTGTTTAAAGATGGCGGAAGGACTTCTTTTGGGCGACAAATATTTATTAGTTTTCGTCCTTAAGGATTCTATTTTCTTTTTTCAAGATTTAACGATTTTATTAGTTTTTCGTCCTTAAGGATACGGTTTTGAAATATTCTAGGATTTAACTATTTTTAAGTTATCCGAAGGATATTCCGCAATTGCTTCTGTATGATTCATTGGTTATAAATAAATCTGCTTCTACTTGGGCAAGGTGAATTTTTAAGATACTGCATTTTTGATTTATACATCAAAAATGTATAAAGACACTATAATTGAGAAGCTGAGTGGAATGACAGCAATTTTGAAAAACATCAAACTGAAATATTGGACTTTTTTTTTGATTTTTTTTTTTCATATTTACTACTGTATACAATATATGTATATAGCAAATAAATGTATAGATAATTATTACAATGACATGATCCTACAATAACTTGTAAGAAGCTACTCATTAGTAGCACTTCAATTAAAGTCTTACATTAGGTCTCTTGGCCATCTTCTTATCAGACACCTTGGAGTAATCGGGAATTGTGTGGGAGAAAGTTTTGAGTGGTTATGGAGCGTTGAGGATTTTTTAAAGAATTTCGGATTGCAAGGATTGGCTATAGTATGAATTGGATGGTTTAGTATAGCCTCAAACTCTGTAGGTCCAAATATGTCTAATTACTCTAATGTAAATTAATCTTTTGTAATTAATTGGATGTTTTGAACGTTTATAAGATAAATATTGTTGAAGTATAAAACTACTTCTGTTTTATTTAAAATTGTAGATTTAATCGTATGGATCGTTTCGCATTTCAACATGCATCTAATATTAATAGATCATTATTTTTCTTTAAAAAATCGCCCTTTTTTCATAAAAAATAAATTATTAATTATAAGAAATATCTAGTTGACTGCTAAGTAATATTAGAAGAAGATAATCAGGGATGCGGGCAGGTAGAAGAAAAACAGTCTAAGTAAAAAACTTTTTATATAGTGTCAACGTTTCGGACTGCCTTGCAAGTCTCCTTCAGGGCCACCGAAGCACAGAGTAGAGCAGACAACTAACGATCGATATAAAAAGGATTCTTCAATGGACTTTTTGATGAAATTTTGTGAGAATTGATTTACCTTAAAGTTTTAAGCTCTGTGTCTTGCTTATACAAACAAGTTTACAGTTTATAAGAAATTTTTCCTACTGGTTGGAAAAAAAAGATATTTTCTCTTCTCGTCCATGTAATTAATCAATAAAAGTAAGCTGGCATAAATTAAGATTAGGCACTTTGTTGGTCCGAATTTGCAAGATAAAGTGTAATGTTTTTCTTATATATAAAATTTAATTAACCTTTTAGACTATAATAAAATTTAATTATTAAATTTTGAAGTTTCAGGTCACTCAAACATTGAATATTCTTTCATATTAGTTGAAATTAATTAAAACTTCGATGGTATATTAGTGTTTTTTTTTTTTTAGGTTTAGTTAATTATAATAATATATATATATTATTATATATATATATATATATATATATATATATATATATATATATATATATATATATATATATATAATTTTATTTTTATTTTTAACCTTCAGCCTTTCATAAACTTACAGAAACAATATTGGGAATCATTATATTTTTCTATTTTAAGGTGGTTTGAAAATATGATTTTGTTGTTAGTATTTAGCTTAATGGATGTCTTATTATAATCTCAATATATTATTATTATTTATATATTTTCAACATTTCCTTAAAAAATTTTCTAGAAAGCAGTGTGGTAGTTAATTGTTAGAGCCTAATTGTCCAAAGGTTGTAGTTGTAAGTTAATGAATCGAATGAAATTTAAATGTAGTCCTAAACGTCCCCTCCCTTCCCACACCTTGAAGGCTCCTCCAAGTCGAATAGGTTGTAAATAGTTAAACCGGGTGAGTGGTGCTCGTTGGGACAGCTCGCTAAGTCGTTCACCTCTGGGTCTATAATTGCCATCTAGTTGTTTTAATTAATGGCTTAATCTTAATTGTTATATTTCAGCTTTAATGACGTTTCTGAACAATTTATTTAACTAATCTCATTGTATCGATTTTCCCATTTCTCAATAACTTATTTCATTGCCGTTATTCATTTATACGAAATCGTAGATACATTGTTTATGATATAATAGAATTGAAAGAAAACCTATATTGTAGAACATTAAAATTACATAACAGAAAGTGAATTTATATCTGCCCTTGAGATTTTTACAATATAACAGGATGAATAAAACTAAATATAGAGAAAAAACATCTTCTTTCAGAAAAAAAAAATAGGAAAAATGCTTAATGAAAGATCGCATAGTTTAAATAACTTCAATGATTTGTTTCGATTTTTTTTAATTTTCTAATTCTGACTCCATTCTTGAAGGTTTGTGATTTGAGATTGGAGTGCCTGGGATACTAAGAAGAGGTCATGATTAGGATTGATGAATTAATTGCTACTTCTATTGGGATTATTATATTAGAAAATTAAACATTCATCTTCATTTCTAAAACCTACAAAATTTTCAACACATCAGTACTATGTTACATAGATTATATACACTAAAGTCTTTAAAAATGTATGACAAGAAATCAAACACCAGAACCTTAGGAGGTCTAAGATATAACTAATAATAAAATCGTTTAAAACCCATCCAGATTTTTGTTTAAATGATCAGATAAGCATATCCAATAGCCCCATTTTAAATTTGTTTCCCATAGGAACGGAAAAATCCAATGATTTTTAAGGGAAATCCCATAGTAGTAAATCACAAAAATTCAACCTACCTGCCTCCTTCCACTTCTCACGAATTCAGCGTGAAGTATATTTCTATTTCAGTTATCTCTTAGACCTCCTAAGGTGCGTACTGATGATCGATTTCATGTCTTACATTTTTAAAAAATTTAGTGTATAATCTATGTAACATAGTAATGATATGTTAAGAAAATTTGTATGTTTTAGAACTGAAGATGAATGTTTAGCATTCGAAACTAGTTTTCTAATAAAATAATCCCAATAGAAGTAGCAATTAATTCATGAATCCTAATTCTATTGTTCCTGCTATACCATCATGCGTACCTCAAGGGATCATGATTTGCTGATAACTCACATGTGTCATCAGTGTACGTTGTGTCCACGGTTGTGTTCTCAGAGAGAGGTGCAAGAATGTGTAGGAATGTCAGTAGTATAAACTGTGTAGAGAATGGGGCCCTAGGTTACTTCCTTAAGAAACACTGGAAGACTGAGAAAAGAGGGTTCGGCGAAATTTTGACTCTGAACGTTCTAATAATGAGATAAGAACGCATAATAAGGAAGTATATAGGAGTTAGAAATCTGCGGAGTTTGTAAATTAGCCCCTGGTACCAGACTCGGTCAACAGGAAAAGTTCGAGAAATAGGAGTTGGTCTCTATGGATGGAGAGAAGTAAAGGCGATGATGCTGGACCAAGAGGCTTGGAGCAATCTAGCTAATGAGGGGGAGACTTCGCTGAAAATGTAAATGACAATGGACCAAGAGCTGGTAGAGATCAGAGAGAAAGCCCAGCCTTTGTCTTTACCACTAAAATAAATACACTATATGTAAATAGTGAGCAATAAGTTTAAAAAATGTAAATTGTGTGCTTACCGCTAAATAGATTTATACTCTTATATTTAAATAAAATTTGATTTCTGTATAGAAAATATTACAGTATCAATGATTAAAATATGCCTGTAAGCCTTTATTAATTAATAAATCCTTGATTTTTTGTAATTAGAATTGAATTGTTAAACGTGATACTTTTACAGATCAGGTGGGGGCTTGTCGAAAGGGACAAGATTCATTTTATTAAGGGTACATGTTTGACAAACCCAATAATAAAGAAATAACCAAAAGAATATTTGATCAATATATTACCTTTTAAATCATGAAAAAAATTGAGGCCTTTAGAGTCAAAACCTGCTATGTCCATTTTTAAAAAGTTTTCAGGATATAAAAAAAACGTAAACATTTAAATTTTACAAAAAGTGTTGGAAAAAAAAAAAAAGGAAAAAAGAGTAAGGAAAATTTTGTTTTATAAGTTTGTCTAGTATTTAGTGTTAAGTATTATATTCTAGAATTATAAACAAATATAAATATTATGAATTATATTGTTATTTTTAGTTAGATAAATAAGCAGGCTGTGTGTGTAGCAACACAATAAAGTTGAACAGCATATGTTTTTTATATTAGTAAAGTACATATCTCTTTCTCCCAACCAATGACGCGATTGGGGGCTCGATGGCAGAGTGAGTTGGGCGTGCTCACTACTGATAGTCGTGGGTTCGAGTCCCACCTGGGCGGCTTAAAATTTATTTCGTGGCGAACCTTCAAATAAATCTTGACCTTCCCAACCTGGCTAGAATAGGTTGGTAACCTGCAGGATGACCCGTCCTTCCTGCCCTAGTTGGAGTAAATAAGGGCGTTAAGCCCAAATAAACAAAAAACAATCTGAAATGATTAAAATAAAAATAATTTCAGCTTTAATTTGACATTTTCAAAAACATTTTGGGACTGCTCAGGTGTGCTATAATAAAATTTGAATATTGGACTTAATAGGTTTTGAATCAACAATTCCTTAAAATTATTTTTTAATAAATAGGCATGATAAATTAATATATATCTGAACATAAAAAAATTGTATTTACATTATTTATTCCCAGAGAGATTTAAAGCTCCTGGATATTTTCTTAAAGTTTATCAAATATATGATAATGTATTATATTTATCCTTTGTTCCCTGTTGTTGATAGCAATCCAAAACTGTTGTTACAAAGTAATGTCTTATCTAATTTATTTTTGAGCTTTAATTTGACATTTTCAAAAACATTTTGGGACTGCTCAGGTGTGCTATAATAAAATTTGAATATTGGACTTAGTAGGTTTTGAATCAACACTTCCTTAAAATTATTTTTTAAGAAATAGGTATAAGAACGACTGCTCAGGTGTGCTATAATAAAATTTGAATATTGGACTTGATAGTTTTTGAATCAACACTTCCTTAAAATTATTTTTTAAGAAATAGGTATGATAAATTAATATATATCTGAACATAAAAAAATTGTATTTACATTATTTATTCCCAGAGAGATCGACATATTTATAATAATCGTAAATTTAAATTGAAGATGAGTACTTTCATTTGTATCTTTATTGTCCAAATGAGTTATATTCGTTCTTATCATCAGCAACAGGTTTTAGCTCAAATCAGGCCAGTAAATAAAACATCGTTTGAACTTATGAAATCGATAAAAAAAAAGAAAAAAAAATACGTTAAGAAAATTGTACATAGTAGGTTTTGATTTTAAAGGCTTCAATTATAAATGATAATCATCTTAGGCATTGTATTCGATTCTTCCTTTTCATCGCCTGCAAGACCCTCTGTCCTACTGTTTTCAGTTACTATATTTTTTTAAAAGAATTTTTTTAAAAAATATGATAATTTACAAATATGTTACTAACGTCTGGGGAAAAGAATATTATTAAAAATGTATTAATTATTATTAAAATGTGTATTAGGTTGTGCAAATATTTCTATTCATAAAAATGAAAAGCAGTTTTTATAAATTATCTTAGTTATAAAATGTTTTATGTGAATTATGCTTTGGGAAGTCCTTGATACTTATAAGTTAAGCTTATACCCGTGGTAAGGTGAGGCTCTAACGATCTCCTCCTTAGATGTTCTTGTGTAATCTAGAACGTTATGTTGCCAAGACTGTTACAGGAAACTAGGTGCCCTATTTCATAACAGCTAGCTTGTAAGTTAGTTTACATAGTTCTTAGGTATCATCATAATGGAAGCAATAGTTGTTAGTGAAACACATCTCCTTTTAAATTTAAAGCTACTGGATATTTTCTTAAAGTTTATTAAATATATGATGGTGTATTATATTCATCCTTTGTTCCCCGTTGTTGATTGCAATCCAAAACCGTTGTTATGAAGTAATGTCTTATCTAATTTATTTTTGAGAACCCCAGACATTCTCTCATATCACAACGGAATTTTCAAATTGGGTGGCTTTACCGTAATTTCAACGTTAATACTTAATAGGTGCACTCATATTTCAATACTTAAAAACCAAAAACATATATACCTTCAAACTCTGCGCTCCTCCATCCACCTCTTAAATACTAGAACAAAACCTCTCAACCTGTACACTCCTGCGCATCGAACTGCATCCTTCCAAAAATACTTTATTATCCGCTATTCCTCTTTATGTAACTCAATACCCATCTCAATTCGAAATAATCCTTTCTATTTTTCATTAAACATCATCTATTTCTTTACTTCCTGAATTTTCAATTTTCCAATTAAATGTAAAACATGAATATTTATGCAATAGATATCATAATAGTACACTTAAATAGTATCTTTATACAAGATTTCTCATTTATTTGGTAACTCATAAAGTTATTCGTTATCAATCGAAGCATAGAAATTCAAAGAACATGGCTTCGAGATTTTATACTTGAATTTAAACTTGAAACTAGGATGAACTATTTGCTCTTCTTATTCTTCTTATAATTTATCTAATTTTATCAACTAACAATAAATGTTATGTATAACATTTATTCTTAAATATTTGTTGAGATTGGCTTCTGATAAAGAAATAATATCCCAGATGATTCGTCACTTGGTTATGATTAGAGCTGGATAAAATTTAATCACATCTAAAATTTAATCATAGCTATTTAACAACTAATTTCCTAGAATTACCTAATTTAATAATGATTAAAACTTTGGGTCATTTTTTTATGAACTAATGATCATTTGACCGAAAGATTCAATCATTATTAAATCAGGTGATTGATTCCAGGAAATTAGTTGTCAAATAGCTATGTTTAAATATTGATTAAATTTTAGCTATGAATTAATTAGCCCAACTTTAGTTAAATTAAAGATTAATAATAAAACTTAATAAGTTAGGTAAATATTGTTATGGTTGGAATTTCTAACCTTTGTACGAAAATAGGTAGTCTATATTATTAGAAGACGATATTAAGTTGTTTTTTTTAATGAATAGCAAAGATACAAAACAACATTAAACTTTTTTACTTTTATTATTCGCGTTAAAAAGCTTCGACGAAGTTGATTAGTTTGTTTTACAGTTTGTAGGCACAAAACCAATAGCTGGTCGATAGTTATTATCGATCATAAAAATAGTTTTACCGCCTCCACGGCGCACAGTGGGGAAAACACGCAAATGAAGTGTTTAAAATTCAAGTACTTGTGGAAAAATACATCTATATACTTGAAATTTCACAACCTCTTTATTTCAGCAAAGAGGTTTAATCAATCGTATTGCATGATTAAACAAAAAAAATATTGTAAGAAAATGTATTGATATGTTTTTCTCAAAACCAAGTGGGCTTCTATTAGGAGTTTTTCAAGTAAAATTCGATGAGACATCTAGGAATTAGTTAGGACTTTGTGTTTAGTCAGTACATGATAATTTATTTTCCAAATAGGACTAGTCAATGAGACACGCTTATTTTTTTTTGTTATTCAGAGTTTGTTAGTAAAACTTTACTTTTCTACTAGTTTTCTAATACTACTCAAAAATGATTTTTGAGAAAATTTTAGACTGTTATTTGGCACATTAGTAATATTAATTACTCTGGGAATCATCAGCAATGATCGTTCAAGATTAGTACCCACCTACATTAAAAAGATAAAACTTTATTTTCTTTTAACTTTCAGTAACTCTAATTACCTGCTATTTTTTTAAGATTAGGTTTTAATAAAACATACTAAATCACATCTAACATCGGGGTTCATGAAATGTGTTCCCCGCTGTTCCCGATAACCCTCCGAGGTGACTGAAAAGATGATGGCCTCGGGACCTTCTGAACCTCCAAGCTGAGAAGCACTACAAAGGAGGAATGAGGAGAAGGGTCATTTAGTTAGGTCTTTAGAAATCTAGATATGGATACTTTCTTTTTCTTCTTTTTTTCTCTAACTCTGTACTGCCATTTAGCGTAAAAGAATAGCTTCTGTACATATTTTTCTTTGTCCTTTATTCTCCACAGGTACATTTTCTGCCCGCCCTTCCTCCTTAGAGGCCAAAGTGTGTTTCTGTGGTATAACGGAAAACGTGGAGGATCTCGGTACTCGAACCAGTAACTATTCCAGGCTCTGCCCAGAGAGGGTACTACGGGTTTTGGGAGGTAGCATAGACCTATGCTATGATTCATTTACGTGGTGGTTGCAGTGGGAAGTTTTAGAAGGTTGAGGGAGATGGCAGTTCTGGTGGAGGCCTGACAAACTGGAAGCTAGTGTGGTTAGGTAATTCCTTGCTATTCGGTGGGGTGGTTTGGGGCTAGGGATATTACAGGAACTTCTATTATGATGTAGCATATGGAATAGAATACTGTTAACATTCTAGACTCTATTAAAAACTTCCTTATCTGTTCTATCTTAATTGCTTAAAATCATACCAACGTACGGATTGGTATCTCTTTTCTCAAGTTGATTGACATCACACATAGTGTGAATATCCTGTCCCTAATTTCTGTTATCAATGATCATAACTTTATCTGGACTGGTTTCCGTTCCTCCCTTTATATTTTCTTTGAAGTGATGCTATGCTTTATCCTAGGGTGGCCCCTCTATCAGGTAACAAGAACTTGTTTACTGCCTTACTACCCACGTCAGATGAACATTGCCAAATGTTTTAGTGTTTTTAAAGAATTTTTGAATTTCCATAGTATGTCTGTTTTCATAATATATGATATTTTAATGAACTGAGACAGATAAATAACGTACAATTGCTCGAACAGATTCGTTGAAGAAACTGTCCATTGTAATTTGTTGTTAAGAATTATTACGTGAACGAAGGCTGTTTATTTATTGTTACTAAACAGATTTAAGAATATTTCGACAGCTTTATGCTGTTTTTTACTAAACAAAATACCTGACGCCCTTAAAGCAACTGACGATTTTAATTTCGTGAGGATCGATTAGGGCTGCGAATTATAAAAGGGCTGCGATCCTTTTTCTTCTTTTGTAAGGGAGAAATTTAATTAGTCCCGGAGACTTGCAACCCGGGGCGAATTAATGGTCAAAAGAGAGAATTAAATTTAATAATAGGCAATTGAATCCTTTATTCAATAATTGGACAATTAGAGAGACCTCCCCGGATGAATAGAGTTGATATTACTCCCTCTTGTCTCTTCTTCACTCAATGATACAAGAAACGTCCTTAGGGAGAGTGGTATATTAAACTCCAGGGCAGTAATTAACGCTTTGGTTGTACAAGGATTAAATCTTGCTCCGGCTGGTGGAGATAATGAACTAGAAGGAGAGAGGGACGGTGTAGATCCCGTTTAAGGTGGAAGATTTACACAAGACTCCTCTGTCTACACTTAGTTAGTATTTTATGGTCTGATTTTCTCCTCTATATTTGATCTGCACGGAAACAGCACAGAAGAAGAAGTTTAAACTGTAAAGAGGAAGAAGAAGTTGAAAGAAAGTAAATACAGCCTAGAACAAATGTATTAGGTTTCTATAAAAAAATTATTTTCTTTTTTAAACATAGATGTAAAGAAAAAAGGAATAACATTTCACAATAATTGTAAAAAGTGATTTACTAGGATAAGCCCTATATATATAATAAAGACTGTTACTATTAAATGTAATCATTTTTTCATTTTTTCCCCACAAGGCATGCCATAAGATAACCTTCTCTGCGGTAGAAAGAAATGCCAACAGCATCATTGACTACTTTCTTTATAGTCGCGATATAAGGCGATGTTTCACAGATGTGAAGGTCATCAGAGGGGCAGAGATTGGGAGTGATCACATGCTACTTGTAGCGGACACAAAGGTAATTAAGGAGCGCAAGGTACAGAAAAAAGCGTATGAGAGGATAGAAGTAAAAAAGTTACAGGATCCCGAGAAAAGAGCCCAATATGAAGAATTACTACGTATGAAGCTAGAATAGCATCCTGGAGTCGGCATCTATGGTGTGCGGATTGAAACGAATATCGACAAAGGACAAGCGTACTTCTTGGTGGAATGAAGAACTGAGAGTCATCGTTAGAGAGAAAAAAAATAGCGTGGAAGAACTACTATCGGACCAAAACCCCAGATAATTGGCAGGCCTATGTTACGAAACGAAACAGAGCCAAAGAAGCAGTCAGAAAAGCTAAACAAAAGTCTTGGGAAGAGTTTGGTGAGGAACTGGACAAGGACCACCAAGAGAATATTAAACTCTTCTGGAGGAAAATAAAGACTCTTAGAGGCAGGAAAAGTAAACCGGTAAGAAATATCAAGAACGAACGAGGGAAACTGGTTACAGAGGATAATAAAATTTTGGAAGTGTGGAGAAAGTTTTTTGAGGCACAATTTGGCGAAGACAGGCTGAACCACGAATACCAGGATCGACAATGGAATGAGTCGGACGTGGATGAGACGATAGAGGAGGATGAGGTTGAAAGAGCGGTAATGAGAATGAAAACAGGGAAAGCTCCAGGCCGAGATGGTATAGTGGCAGAATTTGTTAAATACGGAGGTATGGAGCTGCTAAAGGCTCTCCAATTGATCTTTCAAAAAGCGTGGGATGCAAAGAAAATACCAAAAGACTGGGAATATAACATTATAGTACCCATACATAAGAAAGGATGCCAGGCGGACTGCTCCAACTACAGACCAATATGCCTTTCACCAGTTGTCTATAAATTATATACATCCATTTAGAGAACCGATTGAGACCACTCGTGGAACCTCTTATTGGAGAGGAGCAGGCCGGTTTCAGACCCAGGCGACAAACCCAGGACCATATTTTCACCCTCAGAAATATTTTACAAAAGTCCTGGGACAGAGATAAAAATATGTACCTCGCCTTTCTGGACCTCAAATCCGCCTTTGACTCAGTTCCACGAAATGAAATATGGGAAGCGCTGAGAGTGAAGGGTATTGCAGTGGGACTAGTGGAAGCAATCCGGTCCATTTACCAAGATCCAAAAGGAATTATAAGATTAAACGGTCAGGAATCTAGGCATTTTAATATAGCCAGAGGGGTAAAGCAAGGTGACAGTCTAAGCCCCTTGCTATTCGTACTGTTTATGGACGAAATAGCGTCCATATGTAAAAGAAGGACTGAAAGGACATTTTTAGGTCGAAGAAATCTCATGCCAGTGGTAACTCAGCTCCTAATATATGCAGACGACATAGTGCTGATCGCTGACTCAGTGGAGAAGCTCCAGCAGGCTGTCACAGAGTGGTTTGAAGAGCTGCGAAGAAAAGGCATGGACATAAACGCCAGTAAAAGTAAGGTCCTACAAGTTGGAAGGCAAGAGGAAGAGGTATTGGTTTACTGCAATGGAGAAGAGTTGGAGGTGGTCACCGATTTTACCTATCTGGGAGCAGTTTTGGACAGATCTGGGAAAGTTGACGCGGAAATATCAAGTAGAATAAGCAAAGCAAACGCAGTATACTACCAGATCTGCAACACTGTTGTTGGTAAAAGAGAAGTGAGCAAGAACGTTAAGCTCCATATCTTCAAATCGATATACCTGCCGATACTCTTATATGGTTCTGAGAGCTGGATCCTCATGGACAGGCAGAAGAGCAGAATCACATCGGCAGAGATGAGATTTCTTCGTAAGATTGTTGGGAGGACTAGGAGGGACCGAATCCGAAACGAGAGGATTAGGGAAGAATTGGAGATCGCCCCAGTCATGGAAGCCATTGAGACCAGGCAGCTGAAGTGGTTCGGACATGTGGTACGGATGGAAGACCACAGAGATCCACTAAAGACGATGGATTATGTCCCGGAGGGAAGAAGACCTCGAGGCCGCCCAAGATTACCATACCTCGAATACATGGACAGGTTGTGCCGAAAGAGAGGCAAAGATATCCGCCAGACAAGGAACCTAGCAAGGAACAGAGAAGAATGGCATTCCTGGCTGAACGCACCCCGACGCTGAAAGGCACACAAGGGGAAATGCAAAAGAAGAAGAAGACTATTAAATGTTTAGTAAGGTTCTTGAGGCTCAGTCAATAAATAAAAACAACTATTTTGGCAACGTTTCGAGACTATATTGTTCTCATAATCATGCCAATGTTACTGGTGGATATGGTAGACTAACTTTTATTTATTGTCCGAACCTCAAGAACCTTACTAAATATATATATATATAAATAATGTTAACTTAGAGTCGACAAATCAAGAAACAGTAATATAACAACAATAATAACATATAAACTATTATAATAATAAATAATAAATTAATACAATTTCTAACTCACCCGATTTCGGAGTCCCCGATTTCACCACGCCGTCCTCCTGTATAGAAAAAAGGAAGGGGGTTCTCAGGATGGCAGAAAATAAGGGAAATAAGGAAATTTCTGGGAAACAATCCCCTTTTACCTCTCTGCTGAAAGACGCCGCTTCTTCCCGGAGCTACGGTTACAGGGCTTATTTGTCTTCTGTTTCAAGGGAACGAGCAATTTGCGCGTGCTCTCCCATTTTCTGAAGAAGCACGTCTTGTTCGTCTTCAGATTACTTAGTACGAGTATTTTGCTCATATTCGGCGGCTTTCTGAAGACGCAAAGCTCGTTCATCTTCAGATTCGAGAGCACGTATTTTACGGGTATATTCTGGCATGCGGTTGAGACCCCTGAGGTTGAGTTTCCGCAGAACGAATTTTGCGTTGTCTCTCTCATTGATCATAGAGTCTCTTTGTCCTTTCGATGCTACCCTCTGTTTCACGATTCTTCCTTTTTTTTAGGAGAATCTCTCGATAAGGATCTCCTCATTGTTATGAAGTAATTTAAACTTTTAAATTACTAATAATCAAACGTAAACACCTAGATATTACACACTATCTAACTATAATAATAATAAGTAATAGCTTCCTATTAACTTCTATCTTAGTTTACTACACTAAAAACTAAGAGATAAAAGTAATTTAAAAAAAAATTAAACCATCTTCAAATTAGTAGATAGGTATACAAAATTAGAAACAGCCAGAGAACTCAACAGGAAAAAAACAATATTTTTTAGGAATTACAGAAAAGGAAAACAAAATTCAAAAGCGGATTTGTGTAAGTATGCCTAATTCGGTACACACGCCGGCAATTTTTCTGAGGTCGGTGCCAACACAGTGCCGACACAAATTTTAAAAAATGTTAGAAAAATAACTTTAAAAAAATGAAACGAAAATCTACGGCACGCGAGTGTACCGAATTAGGTATGTCTTAGACAAATCCGGATTTGAATTTTGTTTTCCTTTCCAGTGATTCCTAAAAAATATTATTTATTTTTCCTTTTGAGTTCACTAGCTATCTACTAATTTGAAGTCGGTTTAATTTTTTTTAAATTACTTTTTTCCAATAAGGCATTTGTTTAGGATCACCATATGTTCTAAGCATATTTGTTTTGTATTTTGATAATAATTTATGGATCGATAGGCACCTTCTTTTCAGTCTGCTTTAATTCGTCAAAGGGTATGGGGTAGCTCAGTGGGTAAGGTAAAATTATATATCTTTCACACACACAGCCCGTAATAGACTTGAGTGAAAAATCAGACTGTTGAGGGTGATAGCTGACCACATATCCGCTCTCTATAACCGTTGGTCACAAAACAATACTTTCTTACCAAGGATTGAACCCAGGACTCTTCATGAGTTGCACCTCTATAGTTTTTATTATTATTATTATTTTATTTTGTTTAGGCATTTATTATAGTAAAAATAGTCAATTATAATAAAAATTTCTGGTTATGGTTTATTTATTTCATTCAGCCTGAAATTATAACGCTTCGGACAGTATTGAATCAGACACCCAAGGTCGTGAAGGAAGTTATCCGACACGGGATAGCATACAGAGGTAAGGGGGTCCTATTGTATGGGTCTTCTGAAGGGTCCGAAATCCCAGATAGGTCCAGGATTTGGAGCTTAGAGTGAGACTAGAAATCAGATATTCATGCCCATGTGTAAATATTTTCAGAAGGCATTTTGTTGCCAGCTATTGCGTTTTTATAGATTTCTCACTCCTTTGTATAAAATATTGCATTCACTATATTTTTTGTCAAATTCATTTTGAGTTAAAAAAAAAAGCTAGTTTTTAAAATTAAAATTAAAAATATTTTTGTTTCTATAAAGACCACTTAAATAATAGAAATCTTGAATTTCCCCAATAAAATAAATATGATAAAAAATAAAAGCTATAAGGAAATGTTTTAAGCCTAACTACTCTATAGTTCTAGTTATTTATTTTATCTGAGTGTTTCACCGCTCTAAGCAGTATAATGATAGTTGTTATATATTTTTTATTTAAATTAAATGACAATTGTAAATAAATATATTACGTTATTTTTTATTACAAAACTCTGAAACAAAATTTACTAGTCCTTCAAATGAAAACCAGTCCCTAAACTTCCAACGGTTTGTCGTATCCATAGGAACTGAATAATTAATTTCAACCGTTTCATAGAATTGTAGCAGTAATATTTAGTAGTAAAATTTCTTAGAATATTCGAAATGAACTTTAATTTGAGAGAATCAGAGATGGGAAATATTTATTTTAATGACTGTTTTTTCTAATATTGTAATCTAAGACTACTTATTTTTTTTTAATTCACCATAATAATAAAAAAAACACATGTACCACTTGCAACCCATGAAGGGTCTTGGATTCAGTACTTAGATACTTAGGATGTACTGTTTCTGGGCCAACGGTTGTGAAAGAATATTTTTTTCAGAATACTTGCTCAATCGCCATGTTATTTAATTATTTATTAATAAGCACTACATTTTTTTTTTTATCAAATCCTTACCAATTAATTGTCTTCAGAAAATCCTTGATAGCTTCAGAACATGAACAGTTCATCATGTTTGGGAAAATCTCTAACAATTATAAAGAATAAAATAATTATTTACGTTATGGTCTAAAGTCTTAACTTATCGTCTAAATGTATACATATAATGTGCGAAAATACATTATGATGGAAATGCACCAAAAGCTTCGATAATAGAATAAAGATCTGGTATTTTCTTTCATAGTTTTATTATGCATATTTCTTACTTTTTTCTAATGTGAAAAAACACTGAATAAAACATTCATTATATTCGTTAAAAAAAAAAAAAAAGAAGCAAATAATTAGACAAAATAAGATGTCTTGAACTCTGCTTTATAGATCCCCTGCACATTCGATATACGAATTCCTAATAGTGCAGTCAGTCGATGGTGATTTTTTAAAACTATCAAAACGAAAATTTCCATATTTCAAAAAAGTTATATTAGTATACCTTAAGTTGTACTACGTTTTGAATTTATGTAAATAAAGCATATTATGTTTTTATGCATACTTGTTTTCAAATTGTTCTAAGGTTTCCAAGGTATATTTTTTTAATTTTTATTCAAATGGTTTGAACTCAGTTAAAAAATCCTTTTATAATTTATATAATCATAAATTATAAATATTCAATAACCTCTCAGTAGATAATGAATCACTAATTATCGAGACTTCGAAAACTTATTTTAACCTACGGGAATTTACTGCGGGGAACAGTTGAAGTTTCGAAAACTAAACGCAACAATTGGATATATTTTAGATTGCAACTGACAAGTTTACTGAGTCCCAGAGAGGGATTAAAAATTTACAATTCCTAGCAGAACTCCTACATCTCTTGCATAACAATTTAGACCAATTAGCCAGTTCAAGACTTGTGTAGTTACATCAACGTATTCTACGAGGTTTTCTAAAAAATATTTCCTGTTAAATTGGTTTAATTCTTTTAAATAAATAAATTCTTTTTATTTAAATTTATACTGTTATATAAAAGGACAAACCATTTTTCGTTTGTGATCACTAACCGCGAAAACTAAAGAACCAATCTCTACCAAATTTTGATCACATCATCTTTATAGTTCAAGGATGGTATAGAATTAATAAAATCTACTTATTTGCGACTAATTCGTTATTAAAAAAGTAATTAAAGAGGATAAAATTGAAAAATTATCGATATACAGCGTTAGACATTCTGCATTAAAGGTTACAAAGGTACAGTGTTATACAGAGCTTGACAGTGATATTAAAATTTACTTATTTTCAATTAAACTGTTATTACAAAAGCTGTATGGTGTGAAATGTAACAAGTTTTAACTACATCATATTCGTAGTTTTAGGTTTAGCAAAAATAAAAATTTAAATATAAATGTTGAAAGCCAGGAACGAGGGTCATCCCACTGTCATATACTTTTATGATTAGTAATTAAAATCCAACGGGATGAAATAAATAAAATTATTTCTACCGAATAAAAATTATTACAAATAAAATTCCGATCCTTAGATTTTTGATATTGTTTGTAAAAATATGATTTATGGGCTTTTAGTTGTAAGCACTGATAATGGAGTCCATTATATGCAATAGTTTATTGATAGTGTCTGTCCTTTTGGTTTACCAACTCCTAAAATTAACATGGAAAATTGGATGTCTGATTATGATTTACGTAATCTTCAAACACCTAATCAGTGCAAATTTTACCAGGTTAAAAAGTACTGCTAAGTTTGAAAATGTCATTGAAAATATAATGATCAATTGCATACTTGCATACTTGCATGCAGATTTAAATCGATAAACATACAAAATTTCAATTGTTAGATAAAATTATGGAAGCCTCATCGGGGGATGCTAGTATTATATAATGTATGCTAATGAGGTCCTAATTATATAGAATATGTGCAATTTTTTTTTATATCTTTGAACACACCTCTCAGTTATAATATTGATCCTGATAGATTGAATATACGTGTCGTAAAAAGCTTGAGAGGGAACAGAACCCATTGGAACTTCCTTTTGTATGGAAAATTAATAATTAAAAAAAAAAAAAATCTTCAAATACAATACTCCATTTATAAAACAAGCTAATTTCAAAATATTTACACTGCCGTTATTTATTTTGGTAGTAAAGGATATGCGATCTATTATTATATTTTATTCTTGGATTTATTGAAGTAATAATCCAAATAATTAATCTATTATATTTCTAATTTTATTCTTCGGTTTTCACATTTCTATTGTAAATTTTTAGTTGTAATAAACAGGGTGATGAAAAAATAGATGCGGAGCCGCTAGGGGGAGATAGTACTGGTTAATCTGAGTCGATTTTACTATAGGAACTACTGTCCGAAAATTAGCCGTTTTCGAGTTATACTAATTTTTAAGATTTTATAAAATTAATGTCTCTCATACGTTAAACAAGTCATAATACTTAAAAATTGGTGTTTTATCTGATTTTTTTTTTTGGTTTTATAATAAAAATATTCTAAAATACAAAAATTGATACTCAAATGTACATTATTGACGTTATCTCATGCTGTAAGCTTCAAAATAGTTAAATGTTTGTTTAAAAAAATCTTCATTTTTCTCAAAAACTTCAATTTACTAGAAAAAATCACTTACAAAATTTACATACAAAATAATTAGAAAACGTCTACGTTTAATTACCTTTCAAACGAGGTATAAAAATCACAAATCGGCTAAGAATTGGCAAAAATATGACTATTTAAGAGGAGGAAGGAAAAATCATTAAAAATACTACAAATACAAAATCATACTTTAATATAGGATACTTTTTTTAAAAAGTTTTATGACTTGTTAAACGTATGAAGGTCGTTAATTTTATAAAATCTTAAAAATTAGTATAACTCGAAAACGACTAATTTTTGATAGTAGTTCCTATAATAAAATCGGCTCAGATTAGCCTATACTATTCCCCCCCTATCGGCTCCGCATCTATTTTTTCGTCACCCTATATACAAACTTGCATTGAAATTTGTAACAACTATTCAATATTTCATATCTTAATAGAAGAAATACTAAAGAAAAATTAAAAACGTTCATTCAATGATGTTATATTCCAATACCTTCCTTGTTCTATTATTTTTTATCACTCTTCTAGTTACACTTTAATTTATGTGATGCAATTTAATTCTCTATTTAATGGAAAGATATCAAGCTATAAGGATATCGTTCTGGATTAGTCGGTTGGTTGAACTCAGAATTAATAGCGAATGCAGCTTTCATAACAGTTAAGCGCACTCAGATGAAATGATTCTGTTGAAAATTAAACCTCTGTATTTATTTCATTTCTTTTAAAGACGGCGAATTTTAATATTTCATGAGAGGAATATGAAAAGAGATCTTTGGTAGGAGTTAGCTTGATTCGGTAGTTTACAGAAAGGATATTTAATTACATACATTGCGTTCTAGGTCCAGTTTTATATATCCTCTTTGCAGCAGATATCCCTACTACTCCTAATACTTTCCTTGCAACATCTGCTGATGACACTGCTATCCTTTCATCCCATACAGATCCTTTAATAGCATCCAATAATCTCCAAACCCACTTATCTCTGATTGAAGACTGGTGCAACAACTGGCGAATCAAAGTAAATGAATCTAAATGCACCAACATAACCTTTACCCTCCGCCGTAAATCCAGTCCTCCTATCTACTTCAATGGTATTCCACTACCTAAAGATGACACAGTTCGGTATCTTGGTATCTACTTAGACAAAAGACTTACATGGAACCCTCATACTCGGCTCAAAAGACAAGAACTTAACAGACGCTTCAGCCAAATGTATAGACTTCTAAATAGGACATCCCATCTTTCCATTGAAAACAAGCTTCTCATATACAATACCATCATCAAACCTATTTGGACTTACGGACTTGAACTATGGGGGACAGCAAAAAAGTCGAATATCAAACGCATTCAATCCTTCCAATCCAAAATACTCGGAACTATAGTAAATGCTCCTTACTATGTTTCCAACAAAACCCAACACAATGATCTCAATATACCATACGTCCTCGACCTTATACCCCTTAAATTTTCAAAATTTCATCGCAACCTTTCCTTTCACCCTAAACCACTAGCTGAATCATTATCCGCCTCCACCCATCCTGATAACCCCCCTCGCAGACTAAAACGGCAGTGGCCCCGAAATCTTTTGTAAAATTACTTATATTGGAGTTCTGGCAATGGCCAGCTTCTCTACTTATGCCCGGAGTGATTGTTATAGTGCTCTCACTTAGCCTCCACTGGGTTTTTTTTTACACCAGTGACGCAGCTGAGAGAGAAGAGCTGGGATCTCTCTGTACCTGGCTTGTCCCTTCACAAGTGGAGGGACGGGTCTGGTGGAGGGATCTCTAGGATGAGTTTAAACTGTTAATAGAGTATAATTGTATTTTTACCTTTGTTTTATCTTATACTTTTTTTTTCTTTTTTAAATTTTTAGTATTTAATTTTGTATATAGTATATTTTATATTGTTTATGTATAGGCTAGTTCTTTTCTTTTCTCTTTTTCTTTTTCTTACATTCATTATTTACTTTATTTCACTATTATTGTTTTTTTTTCATTGTATAAAATGTGTGAATATGATCATACTTTATCTATATTACTTATTGCCCATAATTGTGGCAGATTGTAATAATTACTCAATAAAAGGTTTAAAAAAAAAAAAATTACCTATATTACAGTGTCGTGTGCACATCAAAAGTTTTAGATTTCTGTTCCCTGATCGATACCAGGGAATCGGTTCTAGGTACTAATATTCCGATCATAATCCATTTTCTCTAACTAACAGTGCCAAGAGAGTGTTTGTAATTTTAAAAAAATACTATAAATCATCATCGGACAAGAATTATCAGGAACACGTACCAAATACATATACGTCTATTTACGTCAGAAAATGTACAGGATAGCCGAGAATGATCACAGACTGAGTGCCGAATCGAAAGCTCTTTGAATGTTTATGAAAAATGTGATTTAGACCGGCCTTTCTTACTAATCTTTATGTACTATATATAACATTTTTGTGTTGAGGAAGTGATAGAGGGAGTTAAAGGGTCGAAAATTTTAACATGCAGATCCGGCTATAAGGATCTGTTCTGGTTGGGTTTTAATTTAACTCTTGGGGGAAATAATCATTCGTTTGTAGTCTGTTAGAGTACATAATGAAGTTAAGCCCCAGTAAATAAATATATCATTTTCACTTTTGGTTTTCAAGGATTGAAATATGAATTCACCTAGAAAGCATTGACGTCGGAAACCACGGTAAAGCTATTTCAGAATACCAGTGAGATATGTGAGAAAGTCTGGAGATACTGAAAATAAATCTTATAAAAATATATAATATATGCCAAATGTATGTAGTTAATTACCAATACCAAGTTACAAAAAGAGACATTTTTTACAAGTCATAAGATGTGCCAACCTAGAACGAACATATGTAGTATCGATCGACTTGGTTTGGGTGTTCAGTATTAATACATTTTATGTTTCGTTATCATCAAATATTACTTTTATAAATTCGATGTAACACATTGTAACGTAATGTATTGTTTTTTTATTTCTAATTTTTCAATGGTTTTTGATTTTTTTTTTTTTTTCATTTATTGATAATTACAACTATTCAAAATGAAGCACGTTGGGAGACTAGTGGATTGGAGTAGTTATGAAGCTTACTATGAAATGAAAGGTAAATGGTTTGGGCTAAATCAGCAACATATGGAACATTGTAATCTTAATAGATAAGTTTATTGGTCACAAAGTAAGGAGCGTTGAGGATTTTTCGAAGGATTTTGGATTGTAAGGATTGGATACTAGATGAATTGGATGGTTTAATGGAGCCCAAAGCTCAACTCCGTACGTCCAAATATGTCTAATCACAGTCATTTAAATGAGTCTTTTGTAATTCACTAGAAGATCTAAACGTGTGTCTTGTAAATGTTGAAGTTTTTTCAATGTTAATAAATTTTTTTTACTATTATAATTAATGGATATGTTAATTCTACTTTTAACGAGCCAGAAAATTTGCGATAATGAAAATGAATTGGAGATATTTTTATAGAATACTATGTCCATGATAAAAAATTACTTTTCATTCATACATATTTTTATGTTGTTGAGATGATATATTCTTAATATTCTTAAACTCAATTCCTATTTCGAACGCGAACATCTGGCGGTGCTATGCCAGTTACAGATGATCAGATGGGACTCGAGGGAGAACTAAGTTAGCCAAGACCAATCCAACTTTATCTACGGTCATTAGGGGCAATTGAGGTGAAAGCCGTTTCTCTAAATGGCTGCGTCAAGTCGAACCGCAGGACTTCTGTCCTCAAGGAGCTCAAACTATCTAGTAATAAGGCCACCAATTACAGAGAGGTAAACTGCTATGTTAATATACTTTTGCCTAATAGCAATCTCTTTAAAGTTTTTGAAAGCAATTATGGGTACCCTAAGGATTAATTCAGTGAAATATATATATTAGAATAAAGATCCCAGCTAAGTACTCGATCTGTTTTAAATAATTTCAATTTACTATTACAATTACAATTCAATTTAATTTACCTCAAGAATTGAATCTTTATGAATCCATAATTTGTAATGATTAACAATGATAACAAGTTACCTACTCTTTGATGACCAATGACAAACATAAGAACCAACAATGACAGGGATTTGATACATAATATAAGGATGTTTATAGCGTAGTTAAAAAAAAAAATAAAACAGAGATAAATCCTTATAAAAGAAAAAAGTTGAGAATTGGCTAGAGACCAGAGTTATAACGAAGACAAACTCATAGAACAGGTGAAAAGCTTTAAGTACCTGGAATCCCACTTAGATGATAATGGAATATTTGATAATGAAATAAAACAGAAAATGAATTCTGTAGGAAAAATATTCTGTGCTGTGAATAAAAGCTTTATGAATAAAATAGAAGTATCCAAGAACACAAAATTGATAGTATACAAAAGGTTGTAGTGTCAGTAAGATACTGGTCTCAAATCTGCCGGGATCTGACATTTTTTGACGGCCCCTTCTTTCCCAAAAAATTAATTTTAGTCCTGAAAATTGATTAAGTTGTTTTAATTTTTAAAAGTACTCTCTCTATCGACTCATGATTACGTAATCTTATTGTTGAACTCATTATACATTTTATTTAAACTCATCATACAATAAACATTTATAAAAATCCTTGACAATGGAAACAAAAACCTATGAGAGATTAGCAACTTAATATAGGTATATATAACAATAATAAAGTAATTTTTATATCCATTCTACATTTAATGCTTTAAATTGAATAGTTTTAAACCTGCTAAAGAATGTGAGAGGTAGAAGGTTTATGCAAACCTGGCGTAGTATGTCCTAGAGGAAAAGCGTTTACACAAAGAAAATATGATGTTTAAATTGAGGAGTTTAATTCCAAAACCAGATAAGAGGAATTTCTATTCATTTATTTTATTTTTTATTTTTTTATAGATTATCATTTTGTTTTTCTCTGAAAACTAGTTGAATCACATTGAAAACGGATGTACAAAAAATAAGGACTCTTCCTTTTTCAGTCAAACCTTTACTTTTATAGACCAGCTGTGAAAAATGGACTTAGCTGGTTTTAGAGGTCTACGCTTCAATTTTATTGATTTCTTTTTCTTTACCTAAACAATTAAATATTACTATTTCATAAGCGCAATGACATTGCGTACGATGTAGCGAGATGATTAGAAGGAATGACGGTAGTTCCAGTACCATACCAGTTAGAAGAAGAAATTACATTTATACTGAGGCGGAAATGGTAGATTCTTTAAAAAAAAAAAAAAAATTAAAAAAAAAAAAAAAAAAAAAAAGAAAAAAAAAACCCTGTTACAAATCTTTGTCAATAACGACAAAACACAAAAGCATATTGTATGCAGCAGGAATAGGATTCCTTAGGACTTGGGAATAGAAAGGATGACCGGAATCAGAAATTAGAAGAACAGAAGGGACCGATTCCACAATACAACCATTATAACAAAGCTTAGTGTTAAACCAGCAGAGAATGTTATATTACTAAGTGTTATGTTTATAAAAGAATGTTATTAATGAGTAGTTCTTTCCAAGTTTTGGCATGTTATTGTAAACGTTTTTAACACATTTAATGTTTATTTGTACAGTTTTAAATTTCAATAAATTGATAAAAAAAAAAAAAAATTAAACTTTAGTATATATAGTCCATGTAACAAAGTGATGATGTTTTGAAAATGTTGTATGTTTTAGAACTAAAGATGAATATAGAAGTATAGAATATAGTTTTAGAAATATGATCTAGTTTCCGAATAAAATAATTCCAATAGAAGTGGCAATTAATTCATCAATCCTCATGTAATTTAACCAGTAATAATATGTATTTAGTATGTATCATACAAATGATGTTCCAAAATGCCAGATAAAATACTGCAGAGGTTCTTTAATTTTAAGGAAGACGCCCTGACCCTAAGAACCCTGCTGTTCTCAACCGGAAATGAGCTCAAGAACGATTTTCATCCGAGAGACTCGAAAAGACTGATGAAGCAAGTCTAACTGAAAGACGCTGGCCCTGACCGCGGTCTTCTCATTAGACCTCACTGATGAAGTCAGCTTCAATTAGTTCCTAAACACCGACATCCATTTAAGTTTAGAGACTTGAATTGAGTTCATCCTACTGACTAGGGGAGAGTAATGTCAGATGTTTTCGCTTTAAACGGAAGCGCACAGTTAAACGATATATTTAATGTTGTACACTATGCAGTTATTGTTCCAAGGTACTGTTACTTCCTGTTTTTTCGATATAAAAAAAAAATATTCTGGGACAATATCCTTTAAGAATAATACCACATAAAACAAAGTAAAATGAAATCTGGCCCAGAAACTTTTATAATAATAATACATCTTCTTTCACCAGCTGCGTATGAATGAGGAGGATTACAATGAAATAAAATCAATAAATATAAATACAGATTTACATTATAAGATTATAAATAAAATAGAATCAGAATAAATAAATTAGGATTGATCAATTAATTGCCACTTCTATTGGGATTATTTTATTAGAACACCAGTTTCGAATGCTGAACATTCATCTTCAGTTCTAAAACATTAAATTTTAACTAAAGTTTTCAAAAATGTAAGACAAGAATTCAAACATCAGTACTCATCTCAGAAGGTCTAAGAGATAACTGAAATATACCCATCGTGGGAAGTAGAAGGGGACAGGTAGCTTATTTTTTGGGTATTTACTATGGGATTTCCCGTATGACTCAATGTAAGTTTGATAATTTCCCAAAATGCTTTAATTAATCTAAAAATACTACTTATCATCACGTCCTTTACGAAGTAACACAATTCAACTAATAACTAAAAACTAAAAGGGCTTTAGGCTCACGACAGCCACCAAAGTTTTATATGCAGAATTAAAAGATTATATAAAGAATAACAAAATTGATTTCTGATATAGTAAATAGTAAGATCATATTTGAAGAGATGTAACAGAAATTATGATAATGAAAAAAATAAGAAATATTAAAAATTGTCAATGTGAAAATTAAAACACTATCATAAAAAATATGTAAATTTTGTCTAGTGTTTTATGTGTATTGTACAAGAATGACATTCATTATGAGACGTGCATGTAATTAGAGAGCGTTAATCTGGAGAGAGAGGGGATGGTGGAAGAGAAGTGTTTTGAATGTTCTGAAGGAAGATGCATTGCAAATACAAGGAGGGAGAGAATCCCATAGAGTAGAAACTGGGTAAGAAAAGTTGGAATGTAATAGTTCTGTAGGATGGGGTGTCGATATAGGAAAGGTGTGATGTTGTATGTTGGATTGATTTGAATTGTAGGATATAGTAAATAAAAGGTGGGTATTGGGAATTGATGATATGGAAGATATATGTAAGAAGAGAATATCCTCTACACATGGAGAGTAATAAGATAAATATATAATAATAAGGTAAAGGGTAAAAATAGAAATCATGGAAATGGCTTGAGATTCTGAGAAAGAACCTTACTACTAAAAAACAACAGCTTCAAATGTCTAATATAAAAGATATGTTAAAAATATTATACCAAGGAATTAATCTTAATGGACTGAGAGAGAGAGACCCAACGTAACTCGGTGTAAAGATGGTTCCTATGACAAATCTTATGAAGCTATTTTCATACGAGTATAATAGGTGGTCGATGGAAGTAGGAACTAAAATGCCCACTTTAAACGCAGGGATGGATGAGTTATCCACTTTATAGATAGAATGAGCAATGGTAACGACTTCGATTTTAATATCGATTAAAGACAATATTCGATATATCAAAATATATAGATTTTGCCACAGCTAGACTCTACTCGGTCCAGTTTGGAAGTCAATCCCTTTCACACTAACCTCCCCCACTCCTTAGACAGTAAACTCATTTAAGTTTATTTTATTTCTTTAGGCTTTTATTGATATATGTATATAGAACCAACTGAATAAAATATTGTCTCGATTTGAAAAAAAAAAGCCTTATAGTCGAAGTAATTTTGTATTTTCGACTCATCATCAGAAACTAGTTCTGACCAGTGTTAGATGACCCTAGGATAGACAGTATTATATTAAGAAAGACCTTGAAAATAGCTATTACTAGCCGGACCATTTGCGAGATTGATGGAGGAGAACACTCCCGCTTTACTGGGTTCTTCTATAAATGGATCTGTCTTCAAAGAAAAGGGATAAATGAATTTGGTTATAAATTTAAAAGCCAGACTTTCCTTTTATAAATTGGAACAGGTCTAGTCAGGATTTTATATTTTTGTCGTAAAAATTTTATCGAGATAATTATATTTTTGTTTTCGTTCTATTCTATAATGCAGTATGCCAACCTTCGATTAGTCGTTTGTTTCGTTTCATATTCCAGTGTACCTCGTGATTTTTTTTCAGTTTGTCTTTCGGTTGTTGTCTTGAAGAAGTGGCTAAGTCAAATTACCTTAAAATTATTTTGACTATTATTCTTCAAAGCAGGATTTTTAATACATGTGTTGTGGAAAATGGGTTATCTCGTACATATTTTTAAGACTTTAAAGAATCTGTTATGGATCAAATGTTATTTTAGAGTAATTACAGGATTCGTACAGTATTGCATTAAATTAATCAGATTAATTAAAAATTTCCTTGTTCGTAAATCTACGAATTCCTACAATAATATGATAGGTTTTCTTTAATAATATCCCACCACAAACGTCTCAAAGATTAAAACAAAAAGACTCATTTACATGACAGTAATAAGACCTATTTGAGCTCTGGGCTTAACTAAACCTTCAATTTTTTCTCATATACAATCCTTACAACCATATTTTTAAAAAAAAAATCCACAATGATCCTTATTTTTTCACAAATAAAGATATCCATAAAGATAATAGTGTTCAATAACTTGCTGGTTGAGCCCAAACCAGATACCCTTTTATAGTAAACTTCATAACCACTCAAATCCACCAGTCTCTCAATTTGCTTCCCATCCTACTCCCGATAACCATCTGAGACCTCTGAAAAGAAGATTGTCTCGAGACCTTAAAATATAGAACTTTTGATGAAGTGCCACTAATAGCTGGTTTCTTTACCAGTTATTGTCATATTATTTAATTTTTCTACATATTTTCAAGATGTATATGCACCATATAGTTTCTAATATCATTAAAAATATAAAAAGAGAAAATAAAGTTAAATATTATTTTCTTTTTATTTAAAAAAAAACTGCTTTCTTTGATTTAAATAATGTTTTTAATAATCCAAATACGTTTAGTATGCTTTGGTTAAAGAAAAATGATACTTTTAGCCGGGAAAAAAAAAAAAAAAAAAAAAAAAAAAAAAAAAAAAAAAAAAAAAAAAAAAAAAAAAAAAAAAAAAAAAAAAAAAAAAAAAAAAAAAAAAAAAAAAAAAAAAAAAAAAATTAGGTGGCCTTTTTTACCTGTATCTATATAACTGTAAATATCTGTCTATATAATATATTTTATTATGTAAAGGTATATGTTGTATAATGTACATGTATTAGGTTGTTCTATGATGGATTATGTGAGCAATAAGTATAAGCACTATAAGCAAGACCAGAAAATAATTGAATGACCAATCAATTTCGAGTTCTACTTTTGTTAAATATTTTATAAATTTTTTAACATCAACATGACGTTGAATGAATTCGGACAATAACCTGTCAATTGTGCTGATACGACTTCAAACTTGGTGTTTTATTGGAGGAGAGGTGATTGGATTGGCTGAATGGTCTAGGGACGTCGATCAACTGTCGCATTACGTACCAACAGGATTTAACGGTTTTCAATAAGGGTCAAAATATGAAAAATTGGAATGCTAGAGATAGCTTGTTAGTAAACGCAGTCACTTTTTTCTTTAAATATATATTTATTGATATTCACAACTGTATATTGTATATAAACAATGCGTCGAAAATGATAAAAATGGCATGTCAATAACTCGTAAAGAACTACTCCTAAATAGCACATCAATAACAGTTCTACATTAGAAGGTCTTTAGGCCTCTTCTCTTCAGGCGCTTCGGAGGATTATTCGGAATCGAGGGAGGGGTAAGTTAGGAGACTAATAGATTCGAGGGGTATGGAACTATGCATGGAGGATTATGTATTTGGTTTCACTTAAAACAAAAAAAACAAAAACATGAAAACCATACCAATCACAGAACCTCCACAGTCAAAACTATAAACATATAATGTTTCATTAATTTTTTCTGAATATGATAATGGAAAAAAATATAGACAGTCAAAAAATATCAATATGAAAATGAAAACACTCTCATAAGAGAAATGTAAATTCTGGCTAATGTTTTATGTTTAATATACTAGAATGCCATTCATTATGAGGCATCCATACCATCAGAGAGCGTCAGTCTGGAGGGAACAAGGGTGGTGGAGGAGGAGTGTTTTGAATGTTGTGAGGGAAGAGCAATTGCGAATGTGAGGAGGGTAGAGGAACGGACAAGAAAGATACGTTGGAATGCAGTAGTTCTGCTTGATGTGGTATAGAGATCTGAAAGACGGGATCTTGTAAGGAGTGATTGGATTACGTACTTAAATTATAGAATATTGTAAATGTTGGGAGAGTTACTGGTGTTGGTAACTTGGAAGAGGTATGTACAAGGAAGCAGCAGGGGATCCAACTTAACATGGAACGTCCTATTGTCTTAGATGTACTCTTAAGTAATTTGTTGATCTTCTGATTCTCACCAAGACCTTAGCCAATCGTTTTAGAAGAGCATAATTTCTAATTCTTGCTAATTCATAAATCGTTTCATTTGTTTCTCTTGGGCATAAAATACGCTTTAGTTTCTTCACTTCAAGACGTTTTAAATGACGTGTTTTAAAGCGATCCTGATCATTACGTAAGGAGAAGATCTAATCAGGGGTACATCTATTGCTTGTTATAGAATATTTCCATGATTGGAGTAAAAAGGCCTAGTAATTTTTTTTCACATATCAGATACAGTTCTGACCAGTGTTTAGCGACATGACACAAGGATGAATAGCAAACAAATATGCAAAATATGTTTTTGCGTGTTTGAGCTATACCTTATTTTTCACGGAGGCACTGATCCTTTTTTGTGGGGTCTTCCTGGTACCCGGTTAAATGGAGGGGAGTGTAGGATTCAAACAAGATGATCCCAGCAATTATGATGGATAACAAACTGCCCTGTGATTAATGAACGCTAAGCCCTCCGCAGTAATTACCTGCTAGCCATGGATGTAAAACATTATCGAGTCATTGTTGGTTATGAAGCTATGATTGATCTGGGCGCTCCAAGTATTTTGTAAATTGATAAGTTAATGTTTTTCCTGATGTTAACTCATGATTAATTAATTGTGTCAGGAATGATTTTTTTTTTTTTTTTTTTTTTTTTTTTTTTTAAGCTCTCTCGCATTTTAAAAGAGTAATGCCTGTTTATTTTATTTCAAAAATGCTAAACAACGATAAAACAATTAAGGATCAAAATAATTAAAAATGGAAAATTTAAGAATTCGAAAATATTGGAATTAAGTTATTTATTTTGCGACGGCAAAATTCGAGAGGTTATCTTCGGACACGTCTGAATATCAATTGGAACACAGATATGTAAGGGTAATTCAGAAAATATATGTATCTACATGATATGTAGATACAAATATTTTCACAGATAGAAAAACCAAACCTGGGTGGACTAAAATTTATTTCTTAAGGGACGCTCGGAATGAATCTCGACCTTCCCACCTTGCTTTGAAGAGGTTAGCAACCTGCAGAAAACCATTCTTTACTACCCTTGTTGATGCTAAAAATTTATATTTACAAGATTATTGTGACACCATTCAATGAAGTTCATGACGATGAAGAGTCTATATTGTTGAAACAAGCAAATGAGTTATGTACTGAAGCCGGATTGTGTCTATGAATTGAAATCCAGGTCGGATCAAGATGAAACTCTTTTTGACGTGAAATTTCTAATAAATACTCCATAGGGTCGTCTAGACTAGCTCTTGAAGATTAAGCTTGCTGTTTAAGGGTCTTGTGCCGGAAATTAATCTTTCTTATAATTATAAGGTTTGGCTATCGAAAAAATAACACCCTCCCCCCAAAAAAACAAAAACTTGTGGTACGCATGATGGTATAGAAGGATCAATTTGATTAGGATTAATGAATTAATTGCCACTTCTATTGGAATTATTTTATTATTCCATTATTTTATTTGTACAAAAGTTTGGATTGGTTTTGAACGATTTTATTATTTCTAATGATTCGTTTAAAACTAAACATTGCCAATCGCCCCATTTTAAATTAATTAAAAACCTAATTAGTCACAGTGGTAAAACCCAAGGAAACCCCCCCCCCCCCCAAAAAAAAAAATTAAAATCAAATAAATAACCTAACTTTAAAATCCTTTTTTCTCAGAATTAAAAAAATATATAAAAAAATCTAAGGTTGTTTAATGTTGTTTTAGTATCAACAAGAACTTTCCATTCAAGCATTTAGTAGATTATTCAGATTCTAATAATAAATATAACTACATTATTAATTATTTTATCCCGTCCTTAATTGGATTAATAATAATTTTATGGAATTTGTTCACTATAAAATTACTAAACTAAATTATCGCCACATCGTCCTTTGCACTAAAGAAATATTATCATAGTAAGTAGTTTATGTTTATTATCTAATTACAATATGGTAATAGAGTTCGTGTTACCTAGTGTTAATTCCAAGTACTGTCTGTTGAACTGTCAAGTTCTAAATGTCAGAAACAAAATAGGAATTTTCGTAAAGTTTGATGTGTGAGTTTTTGAATAAAATACTTCTTATGTTGAATGCACATCTTATTTCTAATCTTCACCTAAAAAAAAAAAAAAAAAAAAAAAATCGTTTTTTGAAACCATATTTAGTTCCAATGACAGTAGCTATTAAATAACAGTTCTATATTGAAAACTCATGAGGCCATCTTCTTTTCAAGATTTTAACCTATTGAAGGAATACAGCGAATCGGCTGGGAAGCAATCATGGAAAGTGGTGGATTTGAGTGAGCATAGAGCTTATTATGGAAAAGTGTTGAAGACCAAATCAGCAACATGTGGGCTATTAAGGCCGTTACCGATAATCTTATGTTTATGTCTATTCTATCTAAATAAGTTTGCGAGGATTAGAATTAGAAAGTTCGATGGAAGCCCTAAAGCTCAACTTTGTGCCTTTAAAATCGATTAGTAAATGTGAAAGTGGTCGAAAAGGACGAGAAGTTTCTTGCCGTTTCAGTATTTTATTATTAATCTAAGCCAGACATTGATTAAGATGGAGTCTAAGGTTGCATACACATATGACAGTTGTGGACGATTATTATTAAAGGAGCCTAAGGTAAATGGTACTAATGTGATTCAGTGAAGTTAATTATTAAGGATATATTTTCTAAACAATTTTATATTTTATTTTTCTGTCTCCTTTGGACCGTGAGCAGGGACGGCCATTCTATTTATATGTTTCATATTTCGTCCATTAAAATATTGAAAAGAAGTGGGCTCACGCCGTCTCCCTGTTTTGCACCTTTGTCAAAGTGTACAGAGTACACAGAATAAATACACAGAGAAAGTAGATTTCATTCCATTTAGGCGAACTATTTCTTTTGCATATTCGTATACAGATCTAAGTGCTTTTATTAATTTAGAGTTATCGGTTTTTGCATTAGAGCGTCCGATATTTCTTGCCCTGGAATCGAGTCAAAAACTGATTTTAGGTCTCGGAAACCAGGATAAACGTTACGACCTCAATCCCAAGTTTTTTTCTCCATTTAATTATTTTATCATGTATACTATTATATATGATTTGTTAATCTAGAGCGAAGTCAACAAATATCATTGATTCTCAACATCATGCCGTATTTCTGCAACATTTATTACTTCTTTGAGTTCAACATTGACCTGATATCCATAATGTAACACTCTTTACGTTTTCCAAGTAAGGCAAGTTATAATCCTTTCATTTAAAAAAAAATTTCTGGTTGGAATGAAACTCTTTCTCCTATTAGCTTACCAATATATAGGTACAGTTCAGATAATAGTTGATAGAGCATGCATTATATTTTCGTACAGTTCTTCTTTTCGAAATAATCTGAAAACGTGATATGTCTATGAAAGTGAATGATAAAACTTTTAAAAGATAATGAGTATAAATTATGCTTAATCGTGACGAATATACAGTGGCCGGCGGAACCCTGATTTTCAAATGACATTGTGAGAGATTGGAGTTTAATCTATATTGGAAGGGAGCTGCCCTTGTAGTGGCCCTATCTGCATTTTAAATCCTAGCGGCCCTAAACTGGCCCTGCACAGCCGCATTTGCATTTTTAAAGCCCTGTCCCTCTGCCGGGGGAGGGGGGGTCGCTGAGGGAGGGGAAGTGTTTAAGGGCCATGTCACGGCTCCCTGCCACCCTGCACACAGCTTCACAGCTTCCTCTCTGTACTGGCTAATGTCCGATGATATTTAGTAGCTTGTTCCTTCAACTCGCTAAATATTTAATAATCCCCTAAAAAAAACCCAATTTGTCCATCACTCTTCAGTTTTTCCATAGATATGTCATTCTCTAGTCTACTATTGCTACGATTTTATATCTATTGCTTCTGATAAGAAAACCGTAGCGAAATTTTCGATTCGAACAACACCAAGAAAGATATACTGTAAAAAAAAGAAATTAATTTTTTTTTTTATATACCTTTATTGAAATTTACAATTGTACAAATTATATACATCAAAAAAATGTATTGACAACGATTATAATAACATGTTAAAACTTGAAAAGAACTACTCATCAGTAGCAGTTTATTAAAAATTCTACACTAGAAGGTCTCTAGGCCATCTTCGTTTCAGACGCCTCGGAGCATTTTCAGGAATGGAGTGGGAAGCAAGTTGAGAAATTAACAGATTTGAGTGATTATGGAGCTTACTATGAAAGGATAGGTATCTGGTGTGGGCTAAATCAGCAACATATGGAACATTAGGATCTTTATGGTTAAGTTTATTGTTGACAAAGTAAGGAGCATTGTGGATTTTTCGAAGGATTTTGGATTGTAAGGTTTGAATACGAGATGAATTGGATAGTTTAGTGGAACCCCAAAGCTCGTACGTGCAAATAGGTCTAATCACAGTCATGTATAGAGTCTTTTGTAACTAATTGGGAACTTTAAACGTTTGTCAAGTAAATGTTGAAGTAGTCTTTAACGACGGGCAGTTTCTTATCGTTTTAGTATTGTTGGATTAAAAAATGAATGCCAAACCTGAATTTTTTCATTGTAACCAAAATAGCTCCTAAACGTAGGAGCTATAAAATATATTGGGTTATTTTATTTTTAAAAAATTAATGCAGGTTTATTGTTTTAAAATATACATAAAAAAAAAAAATGTTCTAAAACATGTTACTAAACAGAGTCCTTTCTATTATTATATATATTTCTGTAAACAAGTTTTTAACTTTTTTTTTTTTTTGAATTATCGATGCTTATATACTTATTCTCAATTTATAATCAGTTATTTTTAGATTCGGTGCCAGCCAAGAAGGGCAGTTTAATCCTGTCTTTGCAACAAACTTTCGATTAGCACGAGATAGCGATGTGGCGGTGATGAAATAGTGGGAGGATCTTTTCAATTACCATTTTTTTTCGATTTTTGTTTGTTTTGGTTGTCACCGACTCCAAAAATAACTGATCATAAATTTTGAATAGAATAGAATAGAATAGAATAGAATAGAAAAATAATTTTGTTCTTGAACAAAGTCCCTTAAGAATAACAGATAATTGCAGGTATAACTAAATTAAATCTGGTTAGAGACATAATGCGATACAAAAGAAAAGAAAAACAATAATGCATTAATGACACTA
Source organism: Euschistus heros (assembly GCA_003667255.2). Lineage (NCBI taxonomy): Eukaryota > Metazoa > Arthropoda > Insecta > Hemiptera > Pentatomidae > Euschistus > Euschistus heros. Next base: position 586,704 of record RCWM02000027.1, read on the forward strand.
TGTACATAGATGATATTTAAAAAAAAAAAAAAGAAAAAAAGATAACATTCTACAGGTTAGAGAAGATAAAATTAAATGAGAAAAAAATAAATCTTGATATAAAAAATCTTTTGGTACAATGATATGATTTGTATGTACAATCGAAGTACCCAATGTTATATTCATAGAAATTTATATTTTTATTAAAATGAATCTCAATTATTCCAGAACTGAATCCAGCAATGCAATAATAATTTTTGACTAAGTAGTTAGATAGTTAGCAAGCGTCAGTCTGGATGAGAAGGAGGTATTGGAAATATAAATATTTTGAATGTTTTCAGGGATTTAGCTTGTCTGATGTGAGGAGGGATGGAGTTCCATAGGATGGTGAGCGGAAAAGGAAGGAGCGTTGAATGTTGAAGTTCTATGGTATGGGGATACAGATCAGAAGGACGGGATCTCGTATGTATTGGATTACTGCAGATCGCATTGAAGCTTATTGTAAATATAAAAAGGTTGGAGGGTATTGATAATTTGGTATAGGAATGTTCCATGGAAATATTGTTTACGGGAAGAAGGATAGAGCCAATTTAGTTTGGAATAGAGGTGGGAAACATGGGAAAGCCTCGGACTACCGAAGACAAACCTGAAGAAGCAGTTCATGATTCGCTTCAGTCTGTCCTTGAGAACCGTCGAGAGGCCACCGTAAACCAGACAACCATAGTCAATGTAAGGGAATAATAAGGAAGAGGCTAAAAGCTTGCGGGTTGACTGGGGAAGAAGGTAACGGTTTCGGAATAATTTGAGAAGGCCTATGGAATAGGTATATAAGTATAGATAATTTCATTGATTGTCCTTTAATGCTCTTTGTCTTGAATTAAATAAAACATTATTTTTTACATTTTAGTTCAAGTTTGTACATGTAGGTTTAATTTTTTAGTCGGTTTTAGTTTTTATTTTCTAAAAATTGTTCTCATTTTTCACTTTTTAGTGGTGAGTGAGTGTATTTTAATTTATACTAATAATAATATAATATAATAATAAATTATAATTTATAGATAAGCTGATCTTATCCCGGAACCCTGAAAAATATTTCGACTTACTGAACAACGACTTATCGAGGTTGTTATTTGACTTTTCATTTACTTTTCATGTAAATGGAAAGAATGAACACAAAATTGGAGTTGAAATCAATACGTATATTTTTCAATTTTATGTATATAGATGTTGTTTGTACATACATTAAAAGTCAATTGAAACAGAGAATTAAATACCCGGAACCACTTAATCATACAACTTTCAACATCAATTAACTGCGTTTTTTTTTCGGTCGATATCTAAAAGACGTTTTAGATACCGTTTTCCACCAGTGGCGATCTATTCTTTATGCTTTAGGATGGTTGAAAGAGAACTACGTGGAATTCCGAATTCACTAAGAATACACACCCTACTTTTTTTCTCCTATATCTACTTCGCGAATCAGTTATAACTTTTCGTTAATTGAAAGAATTTTCAATTTTAGCGGGGCCATTGTAAAACCAGACAACCATAGTCAATGTAAGGGAATAATTTGAGAAGGCCTATGGAATAGGTATATAAGTATAGATAATTTCATTGATTGTCCTTTAATGCTCTTTGTTTTGAATTAAATAAAACATTATTTTTTACATTTTAGTTCAAGTTTGTACATGTAGGTTTAATCTTGTGGTCGGATATCTTATTAATGTTTTTTTTTTTTTTATTTTCTAAAAATTGTTCTCATTTTTCACTTTTTAGTGGTGAGTGAGTGTATTTTAATTTATACTAATAATAATATAATATAATAATAAATTATAATTTATAGATAAGCTGATCTTATCCCGGAAAACTATTGCTATTGGCATTCAGAAATTCTCTCTAGACATTAAATAGTGGAGACACCGCATACATGCCCACTTTAGTACTAGACCTGATTCTCATCTAATAGAAACTCCAAATCCGAAGATAACTATGCAGGACTGCTAGAGACGCAGTGACCCCGAACATAAAAACCACTATAAAAAGGATTTACTATTTAGATTTCTATTCCATGAATATATCTTTCTTTCAATCTGTTACTGTTTACTTTATATTTCTTCTTTTACTGTTTCACAATCAAGCTCTTCAAACAATATACCTTGTGAAGCGTATATCTACTTTACAATCTATTAATAGTGGTATATATAAAATACGATTCTCCATATGTTTTATTTATTCACTCTCTTGTTTTCTATTCTTGGAGAAATTTTATAAACATATATATTATACAATGAAAGCATTTTTATTGTAAAAAAAATTAAATAGAATTCCGAAACATAATGAAATCAATGAAAAATATTCTTTATTCTGAGACATATTGTCCACCAAGACAAATTGAATAATAAGAGAGTCTGGTTGCCATTATTTCAGACAAATATAATAACATATATTGAAAATGAGATTTGTAAGTTTAGAAAATAGTAATCTTATTTGATATAAATAAGAAAAATAAGTAAACAAATAATAAAAGAAGTGGAACTACTTAAAATATGTTCTTTTATGCCAAATTAATATAAATAGTATTCATAAGATAGTTATGATTTAATGGTTCGAAAACAATACAATAGTTAATTATCTAGGATTATTTATATTCGCTGCTTAATACGTTAACATGAGAATAGAACATTTTTTGTAAGAAGATCTATGAAAAATAAGAACATATTTTTAGACCAAGTTTACGAATTTCAGTAATAGATCGTTCGTTATTTTTCAGTTTCCTTATTGGAAATTATGCAGAATTTTTTTTTATTATATAAAATTTGTCCTTAGAACCGGTCGTTTGGGGATTTTTTGACGCTATGTTGGTGTTGCACGAATCGAAAATTTGATAATAGTTTTCTTATCAGAAGAAATAGATATAAAACAGTAGATTATAGATAAGCATATCCATGATCTATCGTTTTTCCTAGAAATGGAGAAATTGATTTATTTTTTTATTATTTGTTCTGTATTGAACTTTATTTGTTTATCAACACCTTTCTGAAATTCAATTGGAAATTATATATTGTACAAAATAGTACATTTTTTTTCTAAAAAAGTTGAAAAAAAAAGATCTGTGCCATTACTATCTATGAATCTTAGTTTCAGTACTGCTTTTACTGATAGTTTTTAGTGTTTTTCTTGACAAAAAAAGGAGACCTTATGGTAAATATTGAGGCATTTCGTTGGTTTCTTGTTTCTTAAAGGTATTCATAAATTTCTATTCTGAATGCTTCAAACTCACATGAAGAGGGAGATTGGAAAGTATCAGGCTGCTTTAATGGAGGAAAAGGTACAACAGATGAAATAGTTTCTCTTGTAGTGACGCTGCAGAGTGAAATAGAGTTCAACTTTTCTCGGATTCAACTTTTCTGGGTCGGAATTCGAGGTGGCGAACGATGTTAAAAAGCATGACATCTATAGAGTAATACTTCATATACGGCTGCTTCAAGTTACAATAACGTAGTAGTATTGACTACTTGCCGCAGTAATTAGAAATCACATATTTGTAGGTTAGATATTCGGAATTGCGGTGATTATCATTTATGAGATAATAGAACTTAATAAAACTTGATATTTTTAATGATTTATAAACATATTTTGTCCATGTTTTGATGTTTGATTTTTAATTATGTCTTGTTCTTATGTTGCAGGTAAGTTCTTCACGCTTTGAATTTTATATCCAAGCTATGAATGTCTTTCAGTTGGATTAGTTGATATATCCATAACGAGGTGAGTTGAAGTGTTTGCCATTTTATATAAGTTTAGCAGCCTTAGTTCGTAACTACTTCACTTCTTTTATATCTCTTTTTATAGATATTTATAATCTAGGAAAATCATAAAAAACAAACATGAACTTGTTGTTGTTACCCTGATCGAAAATTTGACGACAGCTTCCTAGTCTGAAAGTTAATGGAGAAAACTTTTTGTCACTTAATAATTGTTGCTAGGACCTAATGTTTAGTATCCTTCATCGTTGAATGAAAACATTTAAGTTTTACCTACATATTTTTTTGTGCTGGGGGTTATTTCACAGGCTCTACCTCTGTTGGGGTAGCTCGGATTGAAAATTTGACTACAGTTTCCTTATCAGAAATTTAATGTAAAATATTTTTTGCTCTATAAAATTTGTCACTAGGACCTACTGTGTAGGAACTGTATTGGTTTGAAAGAAAAGAAAAAAAAACTAACGTTTTACCTTCATTTTATTAAGTTTTGGATCTTTTTTGACACACTCTTGCTCTGTTGGTGTTGCTCGGATCATAAATTTGTTGACAGTTTCCTCAGCAGAAGCAGTAAATTATAGATAGACCGTTTTTTTCCAGTCAGGGATAAATTGAGTATTTTTTTTTTTGTGTGGATGTCAAGATTTCTTATTCCTTTCCTAAAAAAAATATATGTTTGGAGCCTCGTTAGCATTCACCACTTACAAATAATTCAGCTTTTACCTAAAACTTTGCGTCGAGCAAACTTTTGCTAAAACTCGAGCACGGCTAGAAACAAGCGTAAATTGAGGGTGAGTGCACCATTTGACAATAGTTTAAAAATTTCAAGATGAAGACTTTAGACTTAAAGAAAATGAGTTTCGTGACAGGTCTTCTTCCCTGGATGAATTCCCAGCTTCACCGGAAACTGGGGGTTGATCGACTCGAAGAGGTCTTTAACAGGCTCACAAGGCGACACCATGAACTTCTCCACGTCGCGTCTGGAGCTCTGGAGTATAACTTTGGAACCTTAATAACAAGAAGATTAAAGCCTAGGGCTTACCAAGACATACTTGGTTTATAACATTTGTTCATCAAACAGTTCGTGTATAACATTTATTGTTGATCCGAAATTTAAATAAAATTTGTTTGTTTGTTGTTTCCCTGGATGAAGATATTTAGCGAGTTTTAGTGAATGAAAATTCCAGAAACGACAAACTGACTACTTCAATATAATAAAAAAAACTCAAGTATAAAAAGGCGAAAAAGGTTTTGTTATAAAATTTTTAAAGCTTAGTTGTGAGTCCGCCTCAGAAACCTGTCTCCAGACCTCTAGCTTAGCAACCACCACTATTTTACAGACCTAGAAAACTTTTTAAACGTTTAAGTTTATTTATTAAAAACGTTGATTTAAGTCCGAAGTGGTTTTGAATACGGATTCGAAATTCTATTCAGGGGAGCCAATTGACAGCAGAAATGTATTGATAGGACTGATGCCTATTTTAATTTATAAAAATGTCTAATTTATTTTAGAGCGCATTTTAGGCTTTAGCTGCTTTGACGATGTTTACTGTATTGATACCAATGGATCTATGAGGAATGCAAATATTGTTGCGTTTCCGCAGAAGAGACGGACAGTGCTCATCCCAGATTCTACTGAAAGATATTAAAATAATAACCGCGATCAATCAGGTAAAATAGAAAGGGAGAAGATGGAAATACAGGAAAAGTTTCTCTCTTTCCTTAAAGAGAAATAGTCCGTGAGACATTTCCAAATAGAATCTTCTCCGTGAAACTTTGGGTCTCGCGGAGTTGTACCAGGAAAAACAAGGAGCTTCTTGGAGGATCTTGGTATGGATGGTCCCTAGGCATTATCCACCACCGCATCCATGATATATAGAACAGACTGATTCTATTTATTGTTATTGTATATATATGTATACCAATTTACTTTAGTTAGGTTTACATGTGCATATTTATATAATAGGTGGTAATAATATTAATTGTTGAAACAAAACTAATACAAGACATGTAGAAAAAAAAAAGCTGTACTGTTTCTTAGCCAACGGCTGTGAAAGGAGGTGATTTGACCAGAATTCACACTCAACCATCAGGTTTTGTCCGCAATTAAGGGTGTCCAGTTTTTAAGAGGCTGGGTGTGCCCCAGTAGGGTCTTCCGACCTCGAATTCCACGGCTGAAATGACAGAATAATATATCTTATTGTTATTGAGAATATGTTTATCTTTAGGTAGACAGATCAGTATGATGTGTGTATAGCAACCTAATAAATTTGGGCAGCAATATATTTCTTTTATTAATAAAATATATCTCGCTTATTTTAAAAACATAATTCCGAATTGATTTCTGGAAAACATAATATTATTAATACAATCTGATAAAGGTAAAAGAAAATTAAAATATTTTAAGAAAAAGAGATATCTCAAAAGATCTCAATTGCTTACAAAATATATTTGTTCATTATCATTCTGCTGCCTTAAAATACACCATTAGAACAATAAATTCCAATCAGAATACCCAACGCGGTTTTCAGGATAACAGATCGAATATTCTAGCCTTTTTTTGGATTGGGCAGCTTTAATTGACCTGAACCTCATTGAAAATTTGTTGGAAATCACGGTTAGGATCTTTTATGACCTTCATATCTAGAGGTCAAAGTATCAAAGGATCTTGAGGAAGGATATGAGCTTGGGAAAACATGCAAGAGAGCGCTTTGATAAACTGGGTGAAAAGAGTTCCTAGAAGACCTCCTGTTGGAGGTGATTAAAACGCGGTAGAAGTTCTCATTATTAAAATGAATTCATACTTTAAAGAGTCCAGAACATTCCAAGCATAAACTTTTCCATATCCGTTATTACTATTCCGGTCCCTTTCTAACTAATACAGGCAACACAATTTGACTGATTATAAAATCGTCAAAAAATTTAACAAGTTTGATTAAATATATTTAAAACTTTAATATATTAAAAAAGAAAAAAAAATGGAAATTTAGGTTGTTTTTTTTAAGTCTAATATATAAAGAGTAATAACATATATTTTATATTGAATCTAAATATAGTACGGTATCGGACATAGGGTTCCTTGCCTCGAAACTATTTTTTTGTTAGTACCAATTTCCTTTAAATTGAAAATAATTCTGTTCTAGATATAACGAGTTAATTAAACATAATTCAAGATAACTCAACATTAAGTGAAATGATTCTTAAGGTGGAATAGTCAAGACAAGAAAAATAACCTAAGGCAACAAATAGTTCACCTGGAGATGTTTTGTCACCAAGGTATTCTATAACGTCTTTAGTGTTAGTTACCGGGTACTTAGCCTTTAACTCCGTTAGGGACTTAAACTTCTGTACAACTTTCAAACTACGTTTTCTAGAGTCGCTGAACTGAAAGATACTGTAGGAACAGAACGTCATCACCTTCGGTTCACAATACAATATCTCCTATAGAGTTTTTTCAGTTATTTTTTTTCATCTCTTCTAACTTAAAAACGTACCTGTATTTATTCGGATATATTGCTTTATATAATATAATTTCTAATTATAAAAATTTCTGTACAGTAGTATGACATTTGTAGGTGTAGTAGGTTCATTGCCGAAATTGTGTTTTTCATCGCGATGATGCGCTGATTTATATTCATCTGTGTAATAGCCTCATAGCTAAGTCCATTCACCAAAAAAAGTGAAAAATAGTTAACTTTCTAGTGATTCCCACTACCCAAAATCCATTAACACACAACCCCTATTCACAAGTGCCACATGTAATTAATAAATTGTAATATATAAGTAAATATTGAATAATACGATATAATTTAGACTCCATTACATAATAACTTAATTAATAGATTGACCAATTCAACTATCAGGTGTGACCATTCTACAGTCCTTGTTGAATATTAAGCTAACAGTTACGTTTCTTCTCAAGTTTTGATCACCCGTTTTATTATGTTTTCCATGTGAGAAATCCAACTCTTACGGAGACGTCCTTTTCTTTCGAGAGAAGAGCGCCTGGAAAGCTTTTTTGGCCATTTTTGTGTGAAAGCATACCCTTCTAGATTTCTAATCAATGATGATTCTTGTTGTAGTTGTTGTAATATATATATATACATACATATATATATATATATATATATATATATATATATATATATACATACATATATTTTTTTTCCTTTTGAAACCCGCAGGCTACTATTTATTTCTCCGCTCATACCCTTCTTCGACTACTGCTGTGCAGTGTATGGGGGTGTTATTTGGGCAATTCAAGGCCAGACTCAAAATTCTATATAACTGCTATATTTGTTTTATTTTCGGGATCCCGAGAAGCGCCCACGTTTCGCAGTTTCATGCGGAGTTAACGTGGCTCATTCATTCCAACCGTCACCAGTATTTCTGGCATCCTTTCTCTTCCAATCCGTCCAATTCCAACGTCCACCTTACATTTCCGAACTCCTTCAACTCAAATCTTCAGTTTTTACCCGTTAAACCCGTTCCGTCAATAAGATTTGCATACTCCTGCTCATTGCTCAGCCGCATTTGACAGATCTTTTGTAATCCGATCCTCATCTTTATGGAACTCCATCCCTCTCAACTCTACCTTTCTCCCCTTCAAATACCACTTTTTTAACCATCTACTATCCACCCAGATCCTGTCCACCGAAAACTGCCAAAAGCCACTTTTTAGTTACTTAAAATATTTACTTTTCATACTATTTTGCATTGTTTGAATAGCTTTGCCAAAATGTCTTTGAGGTTTTCTCATCACTTGCTGAGACTATAATATAATCATCATACACAAATATATTGAATTATCAAGAGAAAATGTCTTTTGTAGGAGAATATAATGTAGTATTCACTAGTTTTTTTGTGGGTGGATTATTTACGCATTATCTGATTTTTCATAAATTTAGAAAATTTGTGTATTTACTTTTTATTAACAGTGGAATATGTTTAGTTCTATATGCATAAAACGATTTTTTAGAAATATTAATCTAGTATAATTACGAACTTTTTATTTTATCGGTCCATCTCCCTTTGTAAATAAAAATCGTTCAGAATATGTTCAGAATGTCGTTTCAATGTTCAATTTTTTATCGTTTTTTTAAGATTATAATTAACATCGGATTATTAGTAGTTTCTGTGCCATCCAATCTATAGATGAACGGGTGTTTTTTTATGTTACAATAAAATATTTCACTTGTTGTACGCATGATGGTACTGAAAGATCAATTTAATTAGGATTGATAAATTATTGCCACTTATATTGCGATTTTCTTATTCAAAGACTTGTTTCATTCATCATAAGTACTAAAAACATAGAAAACCATCAGCTCTTTCCTGCACAGCACAAATTATGTGTATACAATTTTAAAAATATAAAGATATAAATCAAACATGTTGATATTCATCTAACTAGGCAACATGGAAGGGTTTTTTTTTGTTAGGTCTACTTAGAGTTGACTGAATGTAAAGAGACAAAATGGGAAGTTTGGTAAATACATTTTGATCCCTGTATTTATTAGCCAGGTAATTGGGCATTTCTTAAGGTTTTCCCAGTAGCTGGTCGATTGCTCTGTTCCTACTGGAAACAGATTTAAAATATGACATTATAATATATTTTTCTATTAATTTAAAGTAAAGTCTGATTTCGGTTTGAACGATTTTAATAATTCTAATGATTAGTTAAAATTTAATTTTAGACTACTTTATGAGCGATGTATTTTTGGTTTGTCCAAAAATTAAGGCAGGATTTCATGTAAATTTAAAGAGATTATTTGTCACTTTACCGCAACCAAAACCTGATACATTACTTTTACTCTACGTCGTAGTTTCAACCCCAAAGTCCTATTAAATAAGATTCCATTACCCAGAACTGATTACAGTGTGATGTCACAAGATGACGTTTTTAGTTGTAACTCACAGATTTAAATGTCGATTTTTGTGTGTTTGGACCTATAATAGTGCAAAACTAGAGTTATAGCCACCAATGAGCATTGGGAGCCGAGAAAAAAAAATGGAAATCCCGTTTTTTGGGTTGTTTTTTTTTCTCAGCTCTCAGTCAAGATAGAGAAATAATTTATTCAAGTAAAATTTTAACTTTGTATGCTATCTCTTTACCGAAATCAAAACCTTATTTATAATCTCTTTAATATTAATATCAGGTTTCGGTTTAAACATGAATCCTGCATTAATTTCCGGACAACGGGTTTTGGTTATAGTAAAGAGATAGATAATCTCTTTAATAATAATATCAGGTTTTGGTTTATACATGCAATCCTGCATTAATTTCCGGACAACCAAATAATTTCCTTCTTCGCTCTTTTATGGTTATTGTTTACTGAAATGGATAGCGAAGTTAGAATACAGAATATTGCATGACCTTATATTTACTTTTAATCTTTGATTTATTAACCATCCAGTTTTATTTTATTAATCGTATATTTAGCTTCACAGTCATTACTTTTTAGTTTATGTACTAGCTCTTTTGGAAAGGCTCTAATTTATTCTTCTTTAGTCTCTTTACATTCATTCTACTCTCTACTGATAAGAAGCCTTTACATTTTGCCTCCTTAAATGGATATTAGATTTGTTGTCTTACATTTTCAAAATTTAATATATAGCTAAATAAAGGTATCGCGGGATGAAGTTTTTAAAAAGTTTTATTTTGAATAACACACATTTACTTTCAATTACAAGTATAAAAATTATAACCTAACAGTGAGACTGACGGGCATAGTATGACTATACGTCACAACGGATGCGTACAGAATGTCTACCCAAGCTAGGTGGTGGCAGGTTTATATAGGGTAGGAAGAGGGATTAAGATACAATTATTTATTTATATTCCTAATACCATTTAGGCATACTTAACTATATATAATACATCTGTTTAACAAAGTGCTGAATTTTCGAATTATATTTTGGAACTGATGACTGATTTCTGAACTGTTGGAAGTAGTATTCGAGTAAAAAACAAAACAAAAAAAGCAGTAGAAGAGGCAAATAATTCATCAATTCTAAGTATTTATATTCTTGCTACTTAATTTTTTATTTTCGTTTATTTTCACAAGTATTCGCAACAAGTAATGTAGCTTTAACGCCCTTAAAAGCAGTTGGCTTTTATTAGATTGTGAACAAATGTTTTCATAACACGAAGGAAGCCATCACGTAAAGTAAACTTGTTTGCAATTATATTAACAGCCGCTATTATAATATTGGTGAAATAGGAGGGGGGAAGAGGGGGGGGGAGGTAGCCTTTAGAGGAGAATGACGGATCGCCTTGTTTGTCCAGAGCCTCTAGTCCACACCCTTAGCGCAGGAGTCTAATCCAGAAGGGATTGTAAATGTCTGGCGTAAAATCTACCGATTTGTAATTCGTGATCTTAAATAATCAACAGTGGAGCGTCGATTATTCGAATGTCAGTTATCGGAACGTTCAATTAATGGAACCAATTTATTTTTTTAAATATAATTTTAATTTAATTGATCATCTAATTACTTATTTGTATTGTTGAAATTATGTTTATTTAAAAATAAAACTAAATAAAAAACATTTTATTATCATTCATTAAAAAAGTTCAGGATGTATAAAACACTGATTAAACCTGTGGTGACCCATGTCAGCGAAACCTGGACTATGATTAGGTTTGAGTGAGGAATACTAAGAAATATTCTGGGAACTGTACGCCAAAATGGAATATGGCAGAGAAGGAAAAATAAAAACCTATACAACAAATACAAATACCTTAATATCTCGGCCAGAATCAGAATTCTTAGATTGAAATGGTTTGGTCACCTAAGGATAATGGAGGACAATAGGATACCAAGGAGGATCTATGAAGGCACACCAGGTGAAAAGAAAAGTGGGGGGGGGCAAGGACCGCTGGAGAGACAGTGTACTCTAAGACATACGGCAGATGAAATGAATGGGTTTTATGTAATGGACAGAGATGAATGGAAGGTAGAAGTTGAAAAAGCCAGAAGCCTTCTTTTATCTTAACAGGATATGTGCCTGTTGAGATAAAAGAAGAAGAAGAAGAAGAAGCAATGCAACGTCGCACTAATAGCCCAGCATTCCACATAACACCCTATATGTTTTTGAGAGTTAGATCAACTGTTGGTAATTAAAGGGTCCAGGATGGATATATCAATTCTTCGGTTGAAGGTTCCAGCTTCTGTATATCATATACCTATTCTTTTTTTAAACATAAATCGCAATAATTTCTTGATAACCAAATAGACAGAACTATAAATTTCCGTAGTAATCAGTTAAAAAGTTTCATACGTTTTTATGTGGCCTGTCATTATTGAAAAATCATTGTTGGTGTGTCTGAACCGTTTATTGAAAGGGCGTTGTTGTAATATGTTTAAAACGTCAAAGGGAGCATTAGGGCAGAGAAAATTCGTTTATTAATTGATATTTCCAAACCTTTGTCAGCTTTCAATCGAAACACTACAAGGAAATTTTGCGTTAACCACGTTTTCGCAGTTTTGATTCGAAATATGCCGTTGAACCTTGTTGTACGCCTCTATTGGGTTTTGATTGAAATATTTAAGCCCTTTTGAGGCCAGTCACGGAACATCAGGTTCGAGTTGCTGTCCTAACTTCCTCACAATATAATCGAATAAGAGTTTCACTTGAGTTTTGCTTTACGGAATAAAACATCACCCTTCCTACTGTCCTTCCTTCAATAATCAAAATGACGGGTTTAATAAATAATTATATAAATAATAAAATTGAAAAATTTATGAGTTGAAATCCTTATTTTAACTTCATTCTGGTATAAGAAAAAAAAAATAAAAAAATAAGGCGTTTTCAATTACACTACAAGATTAAGAATCAGGTCATTGCAATAGACTCTAGCTCTATTCTTACATCGAACTGATATTTCTCTCCCCTAATCCTAAATTATCTTCCTATCTCTTTCGACCCCTCTGTCGAATATCTGGGTATTATTTTTGACCAAACCCTCTCCTAGAATCCACAGACTGTCTAAATCTTCTTTCGATTTATACTCAGGTATATTCCGCCGATCTCATATTCTTTCCCAGTCGACACTCTTAGTTTTTTCACTCTTATCCCCTTTTCCTTGACTATGGTTGTGTGGTTTTCGGTGGCATCTAAACAGTGCTCGAAGCCAGATTGAAATGAATTAATATGTTGTTACGCATAAGGCCCGAGACAAAAATACAGCTCACTTGAATTTTTTCTATATATTTGTATAGAATATATATATTGTAGCTCTCTTAAATTTAATTGAACTTTGCCCCAATTTCATATATAACAAATAGTAATAGTGTGTTTTAGGTGGGACGAAATGATAGCACAGTGTTTTAATAATTAATTAATAATACAATAATAGCTTTGATAATAGCTTTTATAATGATATTAGTATCCTGTGAATGCACCAGCTTGTTTTTATCGGATGGGGAAGTAAATCGAAATGACTTCACCGCTCTTTCCATTGATAAACTTTCTCCGTTTATTCTTATGGGCCGTAAGGAGGATTCGAATACGTTTAATTTTATCTCTCTTTGAGGTGCAGCTAGAATAACCCTTCCAATTTTATTTATTTATTTTTATTTTTATTTTTTATTTATTTATTTATTTTTTTTTTGTATACCAGCATCTTTTGCCGCATCAGCAACTTAAGGAGTAGTAATTAGACCACTAAAAGCACAAAGGCCTAGATGTAATGATAGGAAGCTCTTCAATTAGCAGCGAGCGCCTTGATGGAGCCAATTATTCTAAATAAATAAATTTAATAAAATATACAGCAGTCATTTTTATTTTTATTTAATCTCTCCTTAAATTCGGCTTATGGCATCTAAACTACATGTGTTTCCTTAGATTGGTTTTCGGCTAATTTGAGAATTGAAATATATATGCCTGATAGTTATTAATTAAAAAAAAAACAAAAAAAAAACAATTGATATATGCAACCGTATACGTTTTATACTACAAGTAAATTCGAGGAAAATGATTATAATGACTTGTGAATAAAATGTAATAAACTATTCACTAGTAGCAGTTAAATAAAAATAGTACATTAGGTCTCTTGACCATCTTATTTTTAGTCACCTCGGAGGACTGTTGGGAATAGAGTGTGAGTTGGAAAACAATTGGATTCGAGTGGGTATGGAGTTTACTATGAAAATAAAGGTGTCTGGTATGGGCAAAATCAGCAACTTATGGAACATTAAGGTCTTTAGGGATAACTTTGTTTAGGACGTAATAAGGAACATTGAGGACTTTACGAACGATTTTGGATAGTAAAGATTGGAGGTTTAGTGAAGCCCTAAAGCTCAACTCCGTATATCCAAATGGTTGTGAGTATTATAATGTAAATAAGTCTTTTGTATATTATTGGGAGTTTTGAACGGTTGCCTAGTAAATGTTAGATTAGTCGGAAACGACGTGTAGTTTCTTGTCTTTTAAGTCTGGTTTGTGGATTCCAAGTAATTCGTTTGTCTAGATGGAGTCCTAGTGGAGCTGTTTAACGGGGATTAGTGGAATATTATTTTTTTTTTAAATATTAATTTCCATTTCCTGTAATGAAATAATAAACCATGTTTCGATATAAATATCAAATTGAAAAGAAAGCGGCCAAAGTTAAGCTCCAATGAAGTACCAGCGTAGATAAACTATTTAACAAACTAGTCTCTAGGCTATTCATTCATTGTTCAGCTGGTTGGCCTCCCAACTGCGGCTCCGACCAATAATAGGAGACCCCCATAACTAGCTCCCAATTGGCTGCGGCGATGAAGAATTAGTGGATGTTCCCTCCAATAGCAATTGCAATCTTGTACGGCTCCAATATCTTGTTTGCTCGATAGGCTGCATTAAAAAATGGCCCCCATCACCGGCCAATGGGGGCTATGATTAATCTTCCTTGTTTGTCTCCGGCCCCACTCTCCCCCACCCCTTGGATATGTCTCGCTCACATACTGCATTTATCATTCACTAACGATATCTTCCCCTCTCGGATGTCCCTGGAAGAAGAAATGCTAAGGATTCGGTTTTCTTGTGTTGATCATGGCATGCACTTATATTTATTAGAAAAGGTGACTTTGTTGAGCTGGTGTTAAATATGACCGTTGGGTATTGAGGGATATATATAAAAAAAAGGATATTTCAATTAAATTATCTTTAAAAAAAAATTAATAACATATTAAAAGCTTCAATATATTTCGTGACTTCTGTTGTAAATTTACTTCTCTAAAATTTCGGAGAACAAGATATTGAATAATAAAGTTACATATTAATAATGTCCCTGTTAAACCTTATTACTGATATAAACTATTTTTTGACTATGTTTTTTGTTGGCCAATAGAAATTTTATCTTCTTTTGAAATTTAACATTCGTTGTTCTTATGTTTGCACCTTTATTATTTTGAAAATATTGTGAAATTTATAATTTAAAAAAATTCGAGATTTTTTATTTAGTCAAATATTAGAGACAATATTTTTTTTAAAATTATATAAAAATAGTAGTAGATACTAAATACTCAAAAGAAATCGACTTCAAGCAGACATGTTAGGAGAAGCCTTGAAAGGAAAGGATTGATTTTGTGCCGTCTAGAATAGACCATTGGATTGTCTAGAGGCTCCGACATGTGAGAAATGTGGCGTCCCCTGTTCCGAAAACGTATTCTTCAGCAACGATCTATCCTCAATCGTCAGTTCTCTTATACCTTAGGGGATGAAAACTGTCTTCCCCCCCCCCAAAAAAAAAAAAATTAAAAAAATTATAGTTTTTAAAATTTACAACAAATACTTTTTACTATACAAAAAAACAAAAAACCTTTTATTCAAATATATGTACAATCTGTCTCAGTGAAGGGCAATATGTAATAGTGCTAATGATGTATTCATTCATACAATATATACAAGTACACATACACACAACATTAATATAATAGAAGATAAAAATAAAACAAATAATCATTATAAAATAAAACTAATAAATACCTACAATCATTTCATAAAATGAAATAAAAAAATTATGAGACAGATGTTAAAATACAAGTAGGAAAAAAAATAGGATACATTCATACTATATTTATTCATACTATATATTGCAAGGCAGTGCCCCTACATGAGCAGACGCATACTATATCATATATATATATATATGATAAATATATCACGGGAGAAATATATATATAATACCCCGGTTCGAAGACATATTGGATAGGTTAGGAGGGGCAACCGTGTTTAGCACTTTGGATTTGAAGGCGGGGTATCCATCAAATAAGGATGCACCCCAGGGATCAACATAAGACGGCGTTTACTTTCGAAAGAGGCCACTATGAATTTACGAGGATGCCGTTTGGCCTGAAAATGCACCGATCACCTTTCAGAGACTAATGGACGAGTTTTTTAAGAGGACTGGACGAAGGGACATGCCAAGTTTACATGGACGACTTACTGATATTTAGCAAGGACGAGACGCGACACATTGAGGACTTGAGACAGGTATTCAACAGACTTAGACAGTTCGGTTTAAATTATCAGAGGAGAAGTCAATGGCGAGACCAAATCAACTTTCTGGGCCACACGATTTCAAGGGAGGGAGTAAGGCCGGACGCAAGGAAAGTAGAGGCCATACGGAGGATGGACATTCCGTCGGACGTGAAAGGGATACGGAGGCTCCTGGGGACACTAAATTATTATCGGAGGTTTGTTCCGGAGATGGCGAGACACCTCGTACCCCTGAATGACTTGCTGAAAAAGGGACGCCAAATCGTAATTACCCCTGAAATCGAAGACAATATCCGGAAGTGCATGGCGAAACTCCAAGAGGAGCCGGTTCTACTTTACGAAACCCTTTACAATTACGACGGACGCTAGCGAGTATGCAGTGGGGCCGTGTTGTCCAAGAGGGAGGTAAAGGAGAACAACCCGTGGCATACGCAAGTAGGCGTTTGACGGAAGCGGAGGCGCGTTACAGCGCCTTGGAACGGGAACTGTTAGGCGTGGTATGGGCGGTCGAGCACTTTAGACCGTACGTGTTTGGGCGTAAGTTTAAGGTATTAACAGATCATCGGCCGTTAATGTGGGTAGGGAAGTTGAAGAATCGTCGGCAAGGGTCACCCGGTGGAAGGAATTATTAAGCCAGTACAATGGAAGTCGTATACAAGCCGGGGAGGGAAAATATCGTAGCCGACTGGTTGTCACGAGCCTTACAGGTGAATGCGATAGAGCCGGAAGCTGGAGATATATCCAGCTTTTTATACGGGAGTGGGCACCGGAAGGAGAAGGGAGCGAGATTCGGAAGCGACGGGAGAGGATAGGGAAGGAACGCAAGAGGAGGGTTCGGAGGGGGAAGACCGGAGGAAATAGAGGAAATAGAGGACATCATCAATGACAAACACAGACAGATCATTTGGAAGACTAGTACGACAGGACTGACAAAGGCGGAATATTCAAGGTACGGGAAATTCCGTATAACTACCGTTCGATCACAGGCAGGATTGGGGGAGGATATGATCAGGAAAATTCTATGAATCTCGACCAGGGAAACTTTTTACCTATATGTCGGTAACGCAGTTTTGTGGGGAGAAAATAAAACGGTTTGTGGAGAACGGAAAGGATAGGATTAGATCGCACATTTATCCGGTGTAAGTTGATGGTAGAGACGGTGATGGAGGCGGAACGGCAGAAGGAGATCACGATACCGTACCATGAGGGCAAGACGAATCACCGGGAGTGCAGGAGAACCTTGCAGGCATTAAAGCGAAGGTACTTTTGGGCTAGAATGCGGGAAACCATTGAAGAAGTGATCCGATTGTGTAAAATCTGTAACACAACAAAGTACGACCGACACCCTCCAACCGGAAGACAGGAAGAGACGGAGACACCCTTAGGACCCACTGACAGACTTACAAATAGACACCTTCACATGGAAAGGGTATAAATGGATAACTGTCATAGATGTTTTCAGTAAAATAGCGATGGCATACCCAGTGGAAGACAGGTCAGCCGAGTCGGTATTAATGGCCCTCCGAATATGGCACCTGAATACTCCAGGACACCCAAAGGCCGGGGGTAGTGGAACGGTTGCATAGTACACTAGGGGATCACCTTCGCGTTTTTCACGCAGAAAAGGGGTTAGAGGCTGGTATGGCAATGCCTAAAGCATATTCATTCAATATATATATATATATATATATATATATATATATATATATACAATACAAACCCGAAGAGATCCCAGCGCTGCTCTCTCAGCTGCATCATTGGTGATCATTATATTACAAAATGTCTTGCCGTTTTAACCTTCTGGGAGGGTTATAGGGATGGTTAAGACTGGATAGGGATTGAGCTAGAGGATTGGAATGATTAGATAGATTTTGATGAAATTTCGAGAATTTCGAAGGAATGAGATCAAGGACAAAAGGTATTTTTAGGTCATCGTGTAGGGTTTTATTAGTAACATAATAAAGTGCATTGACTATTGTTCGGAGGTCTTTGGATTGGAAAGTTTGGATGCGTTTGATATTGTTTTGCTGTCCCCCACAGTTCAAGCCCGTCCAAATAGGTTTTAAGTTTGTTTTGTATTAACAAGAAAAACTAAATTTCAGATTTTCTTTTTATGTATTTTAATATATTATACTACTCACCAACTTTTTAAATTAATTACTCCTATAGGGCATCAATATAAAGTTACTTATTGTTAAAAAAAAAAATTAAAGAAAACACTTAAGATAGCGACAATGATATAATTTCATTTTAATAATCAAATCAAATGAAAGTATGTTTTGTTCTCAATTGCTGAGGACAATAGCAACAAACAACCGATGCTACTTTTTCATGCTTAAACGTATTGGAAGCACAAATTCAATAAAACGCTATCCGTCCAGGTTTTGCTTAGCCAAGCATGGAAGTTACCAAAAACGCTTGTTAATTAATCAGCTTGCTTTTAAAAATCCTCCGAAGAGTTTTTGTATCTGTGAAGGAGGTAATGTCATGGAGAATACGAAATAATAGAAAAGTTTAGGAGTCGTTTATTGAACCTGATGTCAGAATGATAATACTGAGAAGGCTAAGCTTGGGAGAACACTTAGCCCGGATGGAAAGATCTGAGATCTTAAAAGTTCTTGAAGGGCTGATAGATCGGGATTGGGAAGGGTAGACGGTGTGGCAGCTGACGAGGGTGACTTGCAGGGTGTTTAATATGAAAAGCGGCCGCACAGAACAGAAATCACTAACGGGAGCTTATTGCGGAGGTCAGAAACCATTAAGGGTTGTTGAGATAATTAGATGCATAGATGTTTTGTTAATTTACCAATATGCTAATATATCCGAAACATACTTTCATAATTTTTTGTTTTCTGTCTTAAGACTTATAAAGTCCAATATTGCAAGAAGTCTGTTATTTATTGTGCTATCTTTCGTTTGTTAAATTACTTTTGTTTGATAGCTTTATTTATTATCTTTATTCATGGGATTTCAGCACCAGAGAAGTTGCTCAAAAAGCAATGATGGGATCTCTTAGAGTGGTGTGACTAACTTTGCTTTTAGTTTCCAGACAGCGTTTTCGTAAAACTTCTTTAGATGATTGAGGAAAAACTGTAAAAAGAAAAATTAAAACCAACCCTCCCCTCTCTTTATTACCACCCACTGAGGACTATTAGTTTGTTGTTGATCCAAGGATTGATAAAGCAAAATCCACGACTGTATATATAGGTTTTTATTTTATTTTTGTCCTTGGTTTCCTGAACCGTATAAATGAAAACACTATGAAAGTCCGGGTCAAAATTGGGTTGTTTTTCTGGAACGGGAAAATTGAAATTTTCCCTCAAATAAATAAGTTTTAATCTGGTACTTAAACTGTTGAATCGCATGGTAACTAAATAAACAGAGCTAGATAAATTTCTTTTCATATTAATTTAAATCATCCAGAGTTTAAGGATGATTAAATTAAAAAAAAAAAAATAGTAAAATAAATTTATCTGGCACCCTTCATTTAGTTACCATGAGGTTAAAAAATTATGAGTCCCAGATGGAATATCGGTTACCTGAAAAAATGATATAAACCATAATAGCATATAAAAAATAAATAGAAATAAGATACAAGAAATTTCAATCTGATAGTATAAAATAATAAATGGTAGTATCATTGAGAATTAAGTGAAATATAATGTAATGGTAGCCTTCATTAATTTTTTCAATAATTCACAATATATGACTTTTTTTTATTCATGATAATGACGTAAACGATTTAATTCAATGAGAATATATATTTTTCTAATTTTTATGTAAATCAAGATTTAGTTTTTTGAAAAATGAAACCAAATCTAGCCACGTTTGTAGAGAGCTCTCTGGATTATAAATTATTTATTGCATATTTAAAATATTTGTCATAAGAAGCCATTCTTTTCCAGGCGTTTTCTTCCAATTAGAAGATAGGAAAAAAAATTTAAAACATTGTAATCTTTAATTTTTAGACATTAGGAATCTTTTATAAGATTTTTTTTAATACGTTATAGAGACGTCAATCTGGATTTTATAAAATGAAAAATTATTTCTATTAGTTCAGGGAAATTAGCATCGATTCTTGAACTCAATAAAATTAAAGGTTTGACTTCTGGAAATTGTTTACCACCCTTAGCTCTAAATGTAGTAAAACGTCACCTTCGAAAACGTGTCGGGTTTGTGCAGGGGAGGGTGGGGAGAAAGGGTTGTTCATTATATGGTTTTAGTTGATCAAATAATTCGGAAACTATCACTTTTAGCACATTTTGTGTTTGTATATTATTAAAGCAAATTTTGGTTTAGACTAATAGTTATGGAGTTGTAGCCAAAATAGTACTGACTCGAAGTGCGACTTTTGGCGAGTACCGCAAGTTAACCAATTTTCAATTTTTTTCCACAGCTCTAAAACTATTGATCTGAGCAAATAAATGGACATAGCCACGGTTTAAGATTTTTTTTTTTTTAAGTGCGAATTTCATTAGCTGGAAAATAACGGTTTATAGATTTATTTTATTACGCCCTTAACAGCTTAAAAATTAAACTGAGAGCTCTCCCCAATATTGAGTTATACGTGAGAACGATTTTCAACCCTTCTCCCACTCCTCCACCGCCTACACCCGAAAGTATTTCGAGGAAGACCTTTTATAACATTTATAGCTAATGGTGGTGAACGATTTCCAGCAGTCTGACCTTTTTGTGTTTGGAGGTCAGGGATCTAATTTTCCTATACTACATATGAAAGCAGATTTCGCACATAATAAATGACACCAAATTCAGCAAAATTTTATAAAAGATTTTTGTTTTTATTTAATGGTATTTACAACTGTTTAAAGTAAATACACTAAGTGAATGTGAGAAATGATAAATATAATATTACATGCCAAGGATTATGAAAACCAAATTCCTTGACCATATGTTTTGCTCCTGTTTCTGTTTTTTCTGGATTTTATGATTTTAAACTATAGGTAAATAATATAAATGTATTAGATACTACATTTATCCAGCACCGATCTTTCAGTTGCCTCGTGCGTCGAAAATTGAAGTAAGAGATGAAAACTCATTCACTAGCTGGAAAATTTCAATTTTCCCGTTCCAGAAATAAAGCCCAATTTTGACCTGGACTTGACTGACAGCCATACGCCCTTACGCCATCAATCCGTCTTAAAAATTAAACTGAGAGCTCTCTCCAATATTGAAACCTGCCCCTTACAGTTCCCTATATAATCCATAGGGTTATTTCCAAAAGAAGGGGTTATCAAAAAAAAAAAAGTATATGAAAAAAAAAATCTAAATATATGAAAATTATATTTGGAATTATTTAATTTTATTTAAATATGCATTTATATTAGTCCAGGCTAAAAAAAAATAACATAATTTCCGAATTAGGGTATAGTTTTTATTGGAATGTTCTGTATAGCATAGGAAAAGTAGCTACCACAGAAAGGGGTGTTAACACATGGTTAGCGGAAACTGTTTTAATTTTTATTCTTTTTCTAATATATATAAAAATATTTTTTCTGAACCATTCACGACCCCTCAAGACTCTCTAATAGTAGGAACTTTTATTTATTTTATTTACTGTGGTTGGACAGACCACTACAATGAACATCAGTAACAAAATCCAGAATTATATGTTGTTTTTTTTCTTCTGACTTTTGAAATTTTACTAATTTATGAAATATACTTAAAAACTTATGAAATTATACACGCGATGAAACGAAGGTTGGTATTATGAAAATTGAACTTTAATAATTATAACAAAATTCTAAATAATTTTTTTTTTTATTTACAAAACTAGAAAGACTATATATACAAAACTTAAAAGACTAGAAACTGCTCGTTATTTTCGACTGAATGATTGAAAAACATCTTTCAATTACAGGAGATTTTGACTATTAACAGAAATAATACAAACATAAACATACTTTGTTAGAGTAAGAGAAAAAATAAATAAAATAAAACAATATTGAAACCTTTTTTCAACTTAAACAACATAAAATATTAAGTATATTTTTAGTAGAAATACTCTTCTAGCAACAAATATGATTAAATAATATCAAAAAATAAACAAGGATTTTCTGTTACTATCAATTAGTGCGTAAAAATAATAGAAAATAATGCAAAAATAAATAATAGTACTTTGTGGAAATAAAATAAATAGAAAAAAAAAAAATAATAAAAAAATAAAAACTACTTTTAACTTATACTTAGAAAAATGATTTGGAAATGTTTTTGCAACTTAATCTTTATAACTACTAATGTGACTAATATAACTACTAATCTTTACCAGTATATGTGACTAAAGATATGAAAAGCAAAAATTAAACACTGTGTGGTCTGTCAGTTATTAGGAATAATGGACTTCTGCATAAATAAATAAATATTATCATGTTTTTTATATTTTTTTTGATTGTTAATATAGTTTCCATTGATAAACTATTGTTTGTAGATGAAATCTAAAGTTTCAAGAATTTTGCTCTTTAGCTATCTCTTGGGGGGAGGGGAGAATTTTCGACTGCTAAAGCAATCACTAGAAAAGCGTCCAACGCTTGCAATTATTTACAAAAAACTTATTATGACAGTAATTAGACCCATTTGGACACACGGAGTTGAGCTATGTGGTTCCACTAGGTATTATAATACTTCCCGTATTTAATACCTACAATCTAACATCTTTCGTGAAATCCTAAATACTCCTTATTACGTTACAAAGAAATTTATCCAAAACGATATAAATTCCTATATGTTGCTGAATTGGTCCAAACAAGATATCTATTCTTCCTTGACAAGCTATATGCCCACCCGAATCCACCAGTTTCCCTACTACTTTCTTACTCCGAGGGGTATGAAAAGAAGATGGCCTGGGGACTTTCTAATGCAGAACATTTATTGGTGCTACTAATGAGCAGTTTTTTTGTAATTATTTCACATTCGCTTATTGTATACAGTTGTAAATATCAATAAAGTTTAAAAAAAAAACTAACCTCGATTTTTTCTACAATTTTCTATACGAGAAAGAAATTGTTACCCAATATGAAATCATTGCGACCGTTGGCGCTTGGCTCCGGGTCACCGCAGTCCATTGAAAGATAAATATGTTTGCTCTCCACCCGTCTTGGGAAATCCTTTACGAGGGCTTCTTCAATTTGTGACCATTGCTAAAGGAGAATTCACCACCAGGCGAGCCTTTAAAAAAGCTGTATCCGGTCGTCCAATTAAAGTGATTTCAAATCTTAACTTCAATAGAGAAATCATGGCTTCGGAAATATTTTACTACAGAAAATATTCTGAAATATTTATATGAAGTAGCAGGATATTTTTAACTAAAAAAATACTATATTTATAAGTTGGGTGAAATATAATCTCCTATTTATTCTAATCAATTCTGATCAGTATTCTTTGAAATGCCTGTTGTATCGAAATTAGCTAGACTGAAAATAGAATTGTCAGAAGATCTTTCTACAGTAATTATTAATGCTACGAATTAGTACACTCTTAGCTTATTTTATCTTAATATTAATTAGTTTGTCTCTAAAAGTCATTGCCATCCCATTAAAACCAATACTCTACACGGCGTATTTTGAAAATGAGTTGAAGATTTCAACTTTGTTTTAATAATAAATTTATTGTAATTTACTGTTGTTTTGTAAATTAAATTAAGTAAATAAGCTGAATTAGTAATAAAAATACTTAGAAAAGCAATACATAGGAAGCAATCTCGGAGATTTCAATTTGCTTTTTCTGGTGTAAAAAATTGTTTTGAAGTGAAAGCAGAATCTTTTCAGTGAAAAATTACTACCAATTTAGAGAACTGGTTATTTCAATTAAAGATCTGAATTTTGTATATATGTATATATTTTTTAAAATATATTGGAATTGACGACTGGATACAAAAATGCATTTAGTAAATGTGTAGATAATATTCATAATTAAAATCTTATCAATTGCTTGTGGAGCAACCACCACTCTGGTAGAAATTCAATTACAATTTTATATTAAAAGCTCCCGAGGATCTCTTCTTTTCATACATCTTTTCATATATACGCAATAGAACGGAAAGCAAGTTGAAAGACTAGTAGATTTGAATATTATGACAACGGAAGGATTGGTAACTGGTTTGTGCCAAGTCTGAGAGGAGTATGCATGTAAGGATTGGCTAAGAAAAGAATAGGAAGGTTGTGTGGAGCCCTAAAGCTCAACCCTTAAGTACAAATAGGTTTTGTTATTGGCATGTAAGTCTTTTGGACTATATCAGCAACATATGGAACAATATCAGGAATAGAATCGGAAGCAAGTTGAGAGACTTGTGGATTTAAATGGTTATGGAATTTGTTATGGAAGGATATCTATCTGGTTTAGGCCTATTCTGTACGAAGTATGGGACATTATAATCATTATGGATGAATTTATTTGTTACACAATAATAAACATTGAGACTTTTACATGTATGGATTCGATACAAGAAGAGTTGGAAGATTAAGTGGAGCTCTAAACCTCAATTCCTTATGTACAAATAGCCCTTATTATTGTCATGAAAGTCTTCAGGGCTAGATCAGCAACATGTTGAACATTAAGGTCTTTATGGATAAGTTTATTTCTGACAAAGTAAGGGGCATTGAGGATTTTTCGAAATATTTTAAATTTAAAAGGATTAAATACGAATTGGATGATTATGATGATCCTTTCTTGTATAATTAACAAATCATTAAAACAATTTAATGTATTTTTTTTTTTTTTTTGTAGATGTAAGGAATTACAAATCTAACACTTCGATAAAAGTTCTATTTTAAGAGGTCCCAAGGCTAGCTTCTTTTCAGATGTGATAAAAATACAAATAAATATATTTTTGTATAGATCATATTTAATATAATTTATCAATAATGGAAATTCTCCAAAATATAAAATAATCCCAATTTGGAAAGGAGTAACACTGGCGGCAATAAAAAATACAACTCAATTTCCGGAGGTCTACAAATCTCTAAGGTCATCATCTAACTTATTTGCTCTAATAAAAAGAAAGGTCTAGTGTAGAGCTCATAAATTTTGGTCCGACATTAGTTTTGTAGCTGTCTTCAAGATCAATGACCCGTATTAATACAGGTATTTTCTATATAATATATTTTTCTTGATAGTATATCTATCAAAATTTTGAAAAATATACAAGTTGTTCAGACAGTTATTCCCTTTTTTATAGTAGATTTGTTTTTGTTTTTTAAATTAAAACCAGAAATGTAGACCTGGTTAATTTTTTTATTATTGGAATATTCTGTTATTTTTCTTTATTTTAAAAATATATTTTTTAATATGGAATCATTTAATATGGAAGTTTTGTAGATTGTTTTTTTTATTTATTGTTGATTTTATTGATAATTTTTTTACATGCTATCAATGGGTGGTTGCTTGGTTATATTAATCATCCTTAACATTCAATTAGCGTATTTATATTAAATATATGTAAATAATAATGAATACAAAATAAAAACAATGAACTTCACATCTTTCAAAGTTTACAATCGATTGCTGAATTTGGTGCCATTTTCACGAGAAAAATCAATTTGAAAACTTGTTTTTTTCATATTAGAAAAGACAAATTAAACCAAAAGAATTGTCTTTTCATATTAGAAAAGACAATGAAATGCTTATTGGTGGCTATAACTCTGGTTGAGCACTATTATAGGTACAACAAAAAAATCGGCATTCAAATCTGTGAGTTACAAGCCAAAATGTCCCCTTGTGAGATATTGTTTAAAAAAATTCACTCAATGTTTTAATTTTTTATTCGTTATTTTCATTTCTTCATTAATTTAATTATTGATTGATTAAATCTTTAATCCGAACTTTGTACTAAACATCATAAATTTTTTAATCTAAAATTTCCAAGATGCTGTTTATAAAAGCCATTAGGGGTTATATTATCTCTTAGGGGTTATAGCCACAGAAAAAAAATCAATTTAATAAAAAAACAACATTAAATTAATAAAAATTACATAGATTATATTGGTCCATAAAGTATACACTAGAAGAATTATAAGTTTGTAAATGAAATTATAATTAAGTAAGAAATTTCAATGCACTTTTATCTTTATGAAGACTACTGACGGATGATTCAGGAACTTGTATGATGTACATAATATAATACCTCATAAAAAAAAATTGTTTATTAATTTATTCAGCTATTCACTGATATTTCCTGGCATTTTCCACTATTCATTTTTTTTTCCAGAGGTCTTTTTTCCACCATATAATCCTAATGATGTTCTGCCATCATCTGTCATCCGGGTCTCTCAAGATTTCCAGGCCATTCATCATAGTTGGTATCCCTTTTGTTCCCCTGTGTCGCCACTAATCTACTTCCAGTCGGAGTCAACGATACTGAAATTCTCCATTTCATTGTTGCTATCGTTTTATAATTTCCTATAAATTATTAACATCTCGTGGGTGACTAGCCTTCTTTTGAATTATAAATTTTGATCTAAAAGTGGTTGTCCTTAATATAAAAATTAAAGAATACAAACAAAATAAAGGTTTTGGGCCAAAAAGAACAATAATAAATCGTGTATTGTATAGGAGGAAGAAAGGAATACGATATTTCGCTGCGATAAGAGATTCTATCAAAGTTACGTAATCGTTACAGTTGTCTGTGTTTATGTAACATTGTTCAATTCCGTTTGCCAATAACAATAGTTGAGATAATTCCGCTCCCAACTTCACCTGTTTCTTGGTTATTGTTGACCCCATTCAACTTTAAATTGGCTTAAATTAGAAATTGAATATTTATTTTACATTATTTGTATTTTTTATTACATTATAGATAAACTTTTTATTAAAACAAATAGAAAAAAAAAATAAACAGTTTAATTATACAATGATAATCCATTATGATCTGTGATGTATTGACAATCTCAATCAACGGGATGTGTTGTTTTCTCAAATTAGCCATTGGAGAATTTAAAGATTAATTTATAATTTTACTATGGATTGATAATTTTAGGAATATCATTAAAAAGTTTAGCCTAGGCTTTACGTAAGTATATCGGAAATATTTACAATATTTACAGCTCGACAGGTAGCTACCGTTAACCCGAATTTTTCCAGGCATTCCGGTTAGTGGCATATCTGTTGATACACCAATTCTTTACCATTTGGGAAAAACTAGATACGTTCATTTTTGTCCACAATAAGATTAATATTTTGAGCAACCTATATTGGAGTCCTACACATCATGTATAAGTTAGGCAAGATGTAATGGCAATAGTATCCTTTTATACCATGACATTACAACTTGTCTACTTTAACAAGATTATGTTGGATACCAATACGAGTTACCCAAAGTATTTATCTTATTTTGGATAAAGATCAACTTATCTATTTTTTCCCAAATGGTACAGGATTCTTTTCAAGTACTCAGCCAACGAGTCCTTCCAACTTAATTTTCGTCTTCCGTGCGGTCTGACTCCATCTGCGGGTCCGTAGTACAGTTCTCCCATCATCCATTTGGATTACATGACCCAGTCATTTTATTCAATAAATTAGTCGAAATAAGAAGCTCAGGGATCGTCGTATAGGTCGGATATCTTTTGTGATTTCATAGTTGGTACACTTGATCTTGCCTGAATGGACCCATAATCCTTTCTAATACTCAAACGGTTAACATCAAAAGTTATTAACCTCAAAACGGTTAATATTTTCTGCTGAGATTATGCCTGAGATGACAAGGTCAGATTATAAATTTGTGCAGCATGATTTTTCTATTTCGGTTTAATAGTTTACTACAGAGTAAATTTCTTGGGGCGAAAAATGCTGAATTATACTCCATTATTCGGCATTGTATTTCCTCACTATGGATAATTCATAACAGATCCAATAAAGTTTAAGCTGGAAAATCGCTGGAACGTAAGCCTTCCCACTACCAATGCTTCATTAGGTTAAGAGGAGTTTTCTTCTTAAACACCATATATTTTCATTTTACTAAATTTACCTATTTCAATTATTGAATACTTATTTTGTATCAGCTGAGTATCGAACCTAGGGTCAGGAGACCTTCCTTGTGCTCCCTGTCTCACTAAAGGAAATTCTAGCCTGTTTTGATTGAGACAGACTTCGATCCAAATTGAATGGAACATTTATCTCTGAGAGTATGACGTCACGTTAGAACTTCCGGAGATTTCTTCTCACTGATTTGAGCGTGAATTATTTGAAGTTTTTATACTGTTATATATATTTTATCATCTGCATGATATCTCAGATGTTAAATATTTACGATTCCTGCTATAATAATTTTATATTTGAATTCCACTTTTTTTTTTTAATAGGAACAAATTATGAATAATATTATATATTAAATATACAAGCTGCTATTATAATCATAAAAATACAATCTCAGGAACAGAAACTTATAATAAAACTGAAAATGCACAACTTTCTGAAAAACATTAGTGAAAATACTATCGGAGTACATTATTATCCCAGGGCTAGGACCTTAGGAGAAGGACAATACTCCAGTTATCGCTCCAGTAATACGATCTGAAGACAACTCCAGACATCCGAGAGGACATGAACCAAGTCATTAATCTGATACTGGATCCTGGAGGGAGCTAATGGACTTGTGGAAAACAGGATGGCTTCCATTAGGAACATTCTTTAATGTTCGTCGACCTTCAAGGCTGCTTCAGTCAAATCTTTTCTGGCTTACCATATATAATTATCTTGAAGCTTTTTAAGAGTTTCTTTAATACATTTTTAAGCCGTATATGAGTTTATATAATTGCGTTATTTGTAAAGTGGTACGCTTATTCTAACATTCGGATAAGCGCGCGAATCTATAAGATACTCAGTGGAAATGTTTGTTTAATTTTATTTGATCCTATGCCGTCTTGTGATTTCCCATCTCTTTTACCCTCTTCTTTTGACCCAACCCTAGCATAGTTTTCACCGAGGGTTATTACAGCAAAGAGTATGGTAGAAAAAAATATTTTGTATCTCAGGAATACGCACGCTCATCCACCTAAATTTTAAAATATTTTATTTTAAATTATTTTTATGTTGTAATGTTTGTTCATTGGTAATTTAAAGTAACATACAAATTGAATTTAGACTTGATTCAAATAAACACTGAAATTAAACGGACCTTTATGTGTCGGATACGCGCGACCTCTAATGATTGTATCAATTTATCTATTTCTTTTTTCTTTTTTTTCACACATATTATTTAATTTTGAATTTCAAGATAAACATGGTGAAATTAGAAAAAAAAAAATAAAAAAAATTCCGAGATATCTTTAAAATTTTATCAGCAATTTTAGACTTGAGGTCTCAGCAGAACCCGAGGTTTCGTTTCCAAAAAAGAAAGCGGAGTGTGTAATTGAAACAGATGAGAGAGAAAAAAATGTAAAAGTAAACATTTATTTAAAATTCTTTCTAGATTTTTTAAGTTTTGTACTGAACTATATCAAGTTTGTAATTTTAGTTAAGGTCCAAGGAAAAAATGAAAAGGAAACTTTTTTCAATTATTCTTTATAATCTAGGCATATTCAACAGAAATATTTTTTGGATTCTCCTTGACTTAAAACAGGTCGTGGAATGGATGTTCCTGTTTGGATTTTTTTTTCATATCTGTCAGAAGAATAGGAGGCATAAGGGAAGATGGATAGGGGGTTCGGAGTAAATAATGCAGAAGGCAAACTAAGAAAGAGATAACGAGGGATCCTCAGGAACATCTCTGGGCAGCGGAAGGGTGTCTCAAGAGAGTAGGCATATTGTGTGATATCTTCAAGGCAAGCAAGGGCGGATATCCTGATTTTCCGTTCGAAAAACGGATTGAAAGGATTTGAGATGTTTTTCCTGGAAGTTGGAGAGGTTGCATTGTGCGATGGATAGTGTAAGGTGGAGTTCGTGAGTTGAAAAATTATTAGATATTTTATAACCCCAATAATAGCAGTTATTCTTGAAAACTATTAGGTTCACTAGCTATAAAAAGTGTCAGAATATCATAAACTAGGCAATACGTTCAAAAAAGTAAATTTAGTATCTATTTTTTTTTCTGTACTGGTACTTTTTTCTTCCATACAAGAAGATAACTAGTAATGAGATATTTTTTTTATTTAAAATTATTAGTGATAATATATTAGAATCTGCTATATTCCAATATACTCGTACTATGAATGATGGTAGAATGCATATATTTATACCATGTTTACGGAGTATAACGTAGAGAAATATTTTAACCATATTGGTAAATAGAAAAAAAATATAAAATAAAATACATAATAAGATAAAATATATTTAAATTCTTAATTGATATTAATTCACACATTGTCTGAGGAATGGTTAACCAACATTGTCCTCTCTCATTTTTAGGAAGAAAAGCCGTTTTATAGATACTTTTTTATGTACGTCATTGGTATTGAAAGTATAACACTTTATTTATATCCAGTATTTATTCAATGAAGTTCAAAGAATTTAAATACTTAAGGTCTCTTGTAACAGATAATAATGCTATTACTACTGAAATCAAGGGAAGAATAGCGGCAGGCAACATACGCTTGCTGACAATTCAAAAAGTTCTTCGGTATAAGGATTTATCTCACTAGGGTAAAATAGCCTTCAAATGGAATGGTATTCTAAAAGAATACGATTTTCTTTATATCAATTATTTATTTATTGTTCATATTTATTACCTAAATATTTCCAAACCTATGCTGTCAAAACGAGAGAATATTATAGGAATGAGTGAGTGATGTTAAATAATGATTAAAGGACTAGGATTATTTTTAGTATTGATAAATTAAAATGTTAAGACCACTCATTACATAAAATAATGGCATTTCTTATGTTAAAACGGCCTATCCTGACTTTAGTAATAATCGTGGAAATATGAGTGATTTGAAAAAAAAAAAAAAATATGGAATACGTAATATATCATATTAAAGCAAATATAACTAAAAAAAAAAGACAAGAAGGAATAAGAAATAATCAACAATTTTTCTATTTTAATAATTAAATTATAATAAATATTTGTTTACATATGACGAACAACGGTATTCAATGTCATTCATAAAATCAGTTATGAATAGAAATTGGAATATCCGTCCATCCTTCTCTGTCTCTTCTGCTTTTCACAGCCAGATGTTCCTCCATCATTGATCATCTAGTTTCAGGTTTTCTTCTTCCATCATTTCCCCGAGGCCGTTTATCATCGTTGGTATCCTCTTTGTCGCCTATCTCAACAGTCCGCTCGAGGTGACACAGACATCGGATTCTCTCTTTCTGAGTCTTTTCTGATAGAAACGTCCATTATAGGTGAATATTTCAAGAACAAGACTGCCTTGTATTATTCTGTTGGTTACAGTTTGTTTGTGTTTTTGGTTACAAGCATACGATCCAAAGGTCACCAACGACTATGATTATTGGTGTTAGTTATTTATTTATTTTTTTTTTTTTAGGCGAATTTATATTTTAATAAATATATATTGCTCTTTAAGAAAAATGAATCTTTTAAAAATATCCTTTGTTGAGAATGGGTGTAAGTCTTGTGAATCTTTTAGGGGTGGTATATAGTATGGACCTTCTTGCAAAATATGTTTTACTGCGACTATTTAATTACAGTGTTGGTATCTTGTTGTTTTGACATGGTATAAGAGTGTATGAGGTGCGATCTGTTCTCAGTAGAAATTTAGCTACCTCTCCGGAACGAACCGATTTGGCCAATGACTTGACAAAGACGGATTATACAGGTTGCTAACCGAGTTTGGTACGGTTTTGGTAACCAACTTGGGAAGATCAAGATCCGTTTCGTGGGTCCACGGAAATAAATCTTAACCCGCCCAGGTGGAATTCGAACCCAGGACCTTCTGAGACCCTCGTCTAAACTCGCTCAACCATCGATTTCTTCTTGTGTTGTTAGGAGGGCAGTGCCTCTGCCTGGGAGTATAAGAGACTGTTTCGTAGTTGGTAAGATACTGGAGTATATGGAAAATATACCTTATTCTGGTACATACTGTCCCCTAAGGATATAAGTAATGCACAATTTTCAGTGTGATTTTATACCTGCATTATTTACCAATTTATACATCAGGATTTGCAACAAACGTTACTGACAGAAAAAAAAAATCTATCATATCCTTAAAATGAAAAAAGAAATCTAAGTATGTACTTAACTATTAACATATTTGTGGAATATTTTTTATGATTTTTATAAGAAGTTTGAGAAGAAGATTCACGAATAGCCCATTCCTATTCCTGGAATAGAAATTCCAAAAAGAGATATCACGAATGATAAAATATTTTTCAAATGAATCGATTTTATGGAATGGAGCGTACACAATTAGAAAGGTTGGGACTTTTTATTCAGGAGATAGAAAAATTCAGAGTTAAAAGGTTAAGATTACAGAAAGGATTCTTTGGTTTTTAGTGATTGGTTAGGAAGGTAACACCTGCAAAGAGGAAGAAGCCACTTAAGCTGAGAGTACTAGCTCGTACCGTGTGATCGCCTGGGGTTCCCGAAGATGATTCTGATGAAATAGTTCATCAGTTTCTTTAATCTCATCTCGAGCTTACCAGGCAGTCCCCAAAATGTTTAGTACCCGTTATCGCCACCAGGGGTACCAAAAAACCCCGTATGCCTGAAAGGCGAGGTAGGGGGAGGGAAAAAAAAAAAAAAAAAAAAAAAAAAAGTACCCGTTATCGCAGTAAAGGAAAATAAACGAAGAAACTAAAAGTACTTTGGGGGAAAAGAATCACAAAATCTATAGAGCTGTTGTACTGAGAAGTAAGGTGAATTCTATAGAGATTTGAGTGATTTAGTTGCTCCAGGATGGTTTTTATTGGACTTTTTTTCTTGGATTTTTTGGACATTTTTTCATGATGCATATATATTTTTTTTTTTTTTTGTCCCTCTTAAGAGCTTAATAATTCAGTCATTGTCTTAAGATTATTCATTTTATTAATATAGAGAAGTGGAGAGCTGAAGCTATTGCATGGAGTTCGGCTGTATATGTGTTATATAATGTTGGTCAAAGTTTTTTGAAACTATAATACCGATTTTTTTTTTTTTTTTCATAAAGCCAGTAGTTCGGGAACAATTGGGGCAGATTAAAAAGGAAATGTTAAAAAGTGATGTTTTCTCAGCTTTATCGTACCGAGTACCAATCAAATAATGTAGTGTCAAAAATTATAACAAAAATACATCTCAAATATTTTATAACGTATGCCAACTTTATAACATGAAAATCTGGAGATTATGGAAACTATGGAAAGCCATAAATCCAGGCAAGTTAAACCTTTCGGTTTAGGCAGATAATGCGTTGGAAAAAGTTGGGTAATACTCCGGCCATAATGTTTAGCCCGTTGTAATCCTTTGGCGAATAATGCAGTGAAATATAGGAGCCTCTCCCCGCCCTAATACTGGAATATAAGCACCACTCAGTGGGGCCGATGTTACTGATGATAAATTCAACATGTCATTTAGTGTAAATTTATTCTTATTACTTATACAATGGAGGCCGATTTGCTTAAGAATAAGTTCCTATCATAGCTCTATTTATTAAATAGCCGCTTTATCTATTGTGAGGAATAAATGAAATGATAAGTGCAACAGATAAGGTAGAAAACATTAGATCAGATAACAAAGGAGAAACCGTTAAATCAAAAAGGAAATAATAAAATCGTATAGTTCTGGATTTTTCATTTATCGTAGCATCATAGAAATCTTCACCAGACAAGATGAACTAAATTACATAAAGAGACTTTGTTGTTACTTAAAAGACAAAAAATCGGCTAATGGTTAAAATTTCTCTTAAATTTAAACTTTAGGACCTATCCTCTACACAGTGTACACAGCTGACATCCCAACTCATCCTATCACTGTCCTCACCACTTACGATGATGACACATGTGTATTATTAGTAAACAATGATCCCTTAATTGCCTCTCAAACACTCTAATCCCATATCCTAAACCTTCAAGAATGGTGTCAAAAATGAAGAATCAAAATAAATCCAAATAAATCACACCAAATAACATTTACCGTACGTCTTAAACCTACGTGGACTTCCTGTCCTACTGTATCCTGTAATAATATTCCACTAATCCCTGTTGAACAGATCCGCTACCTAGGACTCCACTTGGACAAACTCTAACTTGGAATCCACATACAAGACTAAAACGACAAGAAACTGCCCGTCATTTCAGACTACCTCAACATTTACTAGACAAACGTTCAAAGCTCCCAATAATTACAAAAGACTCATTTACATGACTGTGATTAGACCTATTTGAACGCACGGAGTTGAGCTTTGGGGCTCTTCTAAACCATCCAGTTCATCTCGTATCCAATCCTTGCAATCCAAAATCCTTCGAAAAATCCTAAATGCCCCTTACTTTGTGACCAATAAACTTATCCATAAAGATCTTAATGTTCCATATGTTTCTGATTAAGCCCAAACCATATACCTATCCTTCCATAGTAAGCTCCATAACCACTCCAATCCACTAGTCTCCCAACTTGTTTAAACATTTTTCAAATTTTGGCCACATTTTCAAGTTTAGCATTAAATAAGAGTACATGTAACCTTAAATTTTAAAAACTTGGGACCTAAAGAACACCTTGATCATCACCTTATTGAGGGAACTTACAATGTCTTGTAATACCGTTTTTAAAAAAAACACTTTCTACAAAACTGCAAATCTCACGAAACTTGCAAATTAAACCAGCTTTTATATGGTATTATCAAATTAATGATTTCTTACCCAAGGTGTTTTCATTTGGCGTACAAATCGATTACTTGTGTAAATAAGACAGAATGATGATCGTTTAGTGGAAATATATATTTTAAACATAATAATCTCTTCATTGGATTAAAAAACTAAGGATTTTATTGTTTAAAAGGAAAACTGCCAATAAAAGCGACACCAGATCAAAGGATTTTATGTTTTACACTTATTTAAAACCATCCAATTCATCTCTTATTCAATCCTTACAATCCAAAATCCTTCGTAAAATCCTCAATGCTCCTTAATTTGTCACCAATAAACTTATCCATAAAGATCTTAATGTTCCATATGTTGCTGATTTAGCCCACACCAGATACCTATCCTTTCATAATAAGCTCCATAATCACTCAAATCCATTAGTTTTTCAACTTGCTTACCACTCCATTCCTGATAATCTCCGAGGCGTATGAAAAGAAGATGGCCTAGAGACTTTTAGTGTAGATTTTATTGAAGTGCTACTAGTGAGTAGTTCTTCACAAGTTATTAACATGCCATTGTATTCACTATCAACACATTTACTTGTTGTATATTATTTTGTACAGTTGTAAATATCAATAATTGAAAAAAAGAAAAATGAACTTAATTTTGTATAATAACTTTTATCGTATAATGAAAATGATATTTATGTCTATGATTTACAAGATGAGAAAAAAAGTGGAAAATCAACTACTTTTTTTTCTTTTAACTATTTATTGATATCTACAACTGTATACATTATATACGACAAGTAAACTTTAATAAATTATTATATGCTATGATCATTTATGCATAACTTTTGCTAGAATAAAATTGAATAATCATTATTTATCTTAATTAAATATCATCAATTGGTGACTTATTTTTTCCATTTTGTTGATATTAACATATATCGATACATCGAAATTATATACTTAGTTAAATAAATATGTTTTGGATTTTTAATAAATTTTGGTTTTAGCAAGTGAGCTATTTTATTTCTTGTATGATTTATCTGCGTATTTACTTCTTCTTATTTCCATATAACTAAACAATGAAGATTGTGCCAAATCTGGAAACGTTCATTCCTTTCATGAGTAAATGCAATGCTTCAAATGGGGAACAAATAGAGAAAACACGATATGAATCAAGATTATATTGCCCTGATCAGGAATACACATCCTTATAAGTCTGTTTTGCAAGATAACATGCTTAAAGTTTCCATTAAATAAATCGAATTGTATTGAAAAGATAGAATAATGAAGAATAAATGGGTGTCAATAACTGTGGTCTCAATTACTGATCCAATTACTGATTCTGGTGTCAATAACTGTAATTTGATCTAATTATTATTAATTGAGAACTCTCTCCACTGATATTTTCAGTCAAAACTTTTGTATACAGCACAAAGTAAGGTAATTAAAGAATAGTCTCAATGAATTTCAAGTAGATTCAATTATTTTTAATATTTTTTCTTGAAATTATACTATAGGATTTTGCCTTGACGGTGTCAATAACTTTCTAGTTTACCGTATATAATAACAAGAAATTAAAAGAGAAAAAAAAAAAAAAAAAAAAAAAAAAAAAAAAAATGCAAAGAAGTAAAAATAACAAAAAAAAATTAAATTAATAATAGGAAAAATTAAACAAATAATAATAATATACAAGGCAAAATCAGGTACAAAAAAAAAAAAAAAAGTAAGATCTTGCTTATCTTAAATTTTGTAGGTAGTAAAATGTTTCTGATCTTTTCTCGGATATTTATTTGAGAAAAATAAGACAATGAAGCCTAAATAGACTTGATATCAGATGCACAGTTCAAAACTCGAATGAACAGTCTTACCAATATTGATGTAACAATTTATTTAAACATTTTTATATCATACATTTTTTTTTTCTGATAATAATTTACATATTGTTTTTTTAAATTATTTTTTTAAAAATTAGTTCCTTGGGATATGCAAGATTAATTTCTTGAACTAACTTTTAGATTACTAAGCGAATCCTGAGAGACAAACTTAACTTATCCATTAGGCTTTGTTTAATCCAGGTGTTATTTTCGAGTCGGGAAAATTTAATTCGTTCATGAATTCAAACTCAGCCAAGTTTATGTTTCATTAGTAAGCTAGGAGAAAGTTTGTTGTAGCTTTAGTTAGGTCAAGTATTTTGTTTATTTAATTCATCTTCCAGCTTTAAGGAAGTGTACTAGTACTTTATTTAATAATTGAATAAAATAAATATTTTTCTGATGTGATAATTGTCAAAAAAGTAAAATCAATAATACCGTTGTTTTCTCTGGATTCGATTGGCAAAAACAAGAGTTGTTAACTAGAAAATGTTTCATTCATATTTTTGTTTGTTATTCTTTAAAAGCAGGCTCTGCGTTACTTTGGATAATTTCAATTAGTTTTGAGAATGTTCAATAATTTGTTTTTCTATCAGCAAGGAGTGTTTTTCTACACGATGGCTTATCACTTAAAAGTAGTATCTATGATTTTTTGAGGACTCTTATGGTAAATGTTAGCTCATTGTAAGTATCTGAAATATACCCAAAAAAAAAGAAAAAAAAAAGATGAAATCAAATCAAAACTGAAATTCCCGAAACATGTCCAGCGGTAGATTGAACCAGAATCATGAATATTGTTCTTCCAAGATTATTTGAGTCCGAACTTAATTATAACTCCATCAAGGAAATATTAATATCATAAATTCTAGATAAAATAGTAAACATTGCTCTATTAAGGTTGTTGTTTTTTAATATTAAGGTAAATTATTTTTAAAGTATTGTTATTAATAGTTGAACCACCGTTTAGTTTTGTTATGTGTCATGTGATGACTGTATGAACCGGTTTGTGAAAATATTGAATCACATTTTAGAGGTGAATATCTGTTTTGTTTGTCGGATGTTTTATTAGAAATTGTTAAAACAAAAAAATAAAAGAACACATGAGAACTAATTCTATGTCTGTTATGCAAACTAGACTGAAAAAAACTTAAGTAATATTATATGGTCGAGACTGAGATAGACAAGGCAAGTTGCGAGAACAGGCAGTGGTGAAATTGCTTGCATGATGCACGGAGAACTTTCTTACGAAACACCTCCACGAGGAATATCCTAGCTTACATGACACGAAAATAAAACCAGAAAAGTGCAGAGGCTGACTGTGACAGTTGGAAAAAGTTACACCAAGCGTGGACCTAGAAATAAGTTGTAGTGCCACCTCGTCAGGTAGATTTACCTGTTGAGTCTAGTGTTTACCTCAGTTCGGTACATAATTTTCTAGTAATACCTGATTTGAAATACAGCATACTATTAAAATTCAAAATAGTTGTGCTTTCCACCATATACAGACAATATGATTTTCTTATATACATGTAATATAGGCTCTCTTCGGTTATAGATTTTTTTATATCATATTATGGTAGCGAAAAGATTTACGGTATACATATGTGGAAGAACTAAGAACTAAAACAAACATTTATTGATTCTTTATTTAAAAATGCGATATAATATATTTTATATAACAACTATAGAAATATGTATATGAAATGATGGAAAATTTAGTTTTTAGATTTACAGATTGAATTAAAATAATTGAACATAATAAATTGCATTTCATAGTTAATACTTAACTACTAAAATAACATATATTTTTTATTTATTTATTTTTGAATTTATGTTGTTTTTTTCCCTGCTTGGTTCAGGATTCCCCTGGATACTATTATATATTGTACATTTAGTGTGATTGTATTTAAATTTGTTTTTTTTCCATTTCAGTTTATTATTTATTTATTTATTTTAATTTCATTTAATTTTTTTACCTGTACTTTTTGTGTCTACTTATACAATTAAGAGATTATATTTCAAACTATTACAAATATCAGTGAATAAAAATTACAAAATTCAATATAACAAAAATGAATTATTAATTTTTCATGAGGTCAATGGTTCAGGAGAAAGAGAAAAAAATGGCAACTTGAATTTATCAGAGTAAACGCGTTTCACTTGTGAATCGTCCGATTGATTATATGTTGAATTTTTTTAACTTATTTCATTTCTATGAACAATTTTTGTTTTATCAAAGTACCTAATTATAATAAATAATTAATATTTCGAAATCCTAGTTTTCGTTCTTAAGGATATTATTTTGAAATCTACCAGGATTTAACGGTTTTTAAAATGGCGGAAGGACATCCTTGGCTACTCTCATTCCCGACAAATTAATTTTTGTCCTTTTGTATACTATTCTGAAATCTTAGTTTTCGTCCATAAGGATTCTGTTTTGAAATCTGCAAGGATCTAAAGAGGAAGGGTATTCCGCTATTGTCCTTTTGAAAATCCACCATTGTTGTCGTTTTTAAAAATTAAGTTAATACGATTTTTACAAAGAACACTATCTCTTCCTGTTTAATCCTTTGGATTTACTTCATTTTAGTCATTGTTTTACTCGTTCAGCGGGAAATTGGAAAACGTTTTTTAAAAAGTCCAAAAGCTAGGGAAGTTTCTAAGGAGCAGTATTGGATAGTAGAGAACACCGCTAAGGAAGAATTTTGAACTAATTTTGATATCATTAGTTTTCTTTGAGTTCAAACGCAAATTAGTTTCTAACGCTCAAAAAACAGTGCACGATACTGGTTTCAGATCTTCTAGGATCTGACGGTTGTTGGCGGCCGAAGGATATCCTTGGCCACTCTCCTTCCCGACAAATTAGTTTTCGTCCTTAAGGGTAGTATTTTGGAATATTCGAAATATATAACGATTAGAAGATATTAATTAAGGCTTATAATGTAACAACCTGTTCAAACCACTTCATCTAATAATATACTAACAACTTATCAGCGAATAACAGTTATTTATTTCTTATGGTTTTAAATTAAATTATTTTTATGGATTAAAAGGAGGAGGGTGAAGAAAAGTCAAGTTCTCGGCATATTTTCCCTTAAATTGGCTGTTAGGTGAAGGGTAACAGGGTAACGAGGTTTTGATAACCCCACGTGTCCTTTCCATCGTCGTGCATAGAGTCAAGTCATTATTGAACTTCAACGAAATTTCTGATATAATAGATTATTATCAAAACGGTCTCATCGTAATTTTTTTAAAATTTGTTGATTCGATTTATTTAGTTCATTAAAATATTTAGTTTGGAAGAAAAGAGGGACAAGGGAGCGGGGCAGGTGATATTGGATGCCTTCAGCTCCTCGGAATTAGTATTGTTTGCCTTTAATTAACAGCGGGCGGACCGACAACTATCCCTTTATTGGCTTCAGCCTTCGGACAATTATCGCTTTATTGGCTGACGTCAATTGGGGATTTATTTATAACGTTAGTTTAATTCAAAATAGTTTTAATTAACTTTATTATAGTTTTAATTGGGGAAACTACAGCAGAGTACAGTGGACTTCGGCTTATTGGTGCTTCTTTCAGAATGAACCTAGCGTCCAGAACTTATACGATAGATTTTCAAAACTTTCAACACCAATACAATGTATTATATTAACCAATTTAAAATTCACTTAAATCTATTCTTTCTAAATAAACGATACCTACGAAATAATAGAACCTATATTTCATAATGTATTAATTTGTTCCAGAGATTGGTTCTAGGTATGAATCTCGAAATCCCTGCACTGAGTATTATAGACTAGTAACTTATTGGATGAGCCATACCTCCTTTTCTAGGTAATAGTTGACAAACGCTTCAGTTCATATTTATTTATGTAACTAAGATAAAAAATATGATCTAGTATCTGTTATTATCAATTGACTATGAGGACGAATGCCAGCAACATTCTATTTTAATTTCACCCAACTAAAATAAAAAATAGTAATAAAAAAAATTTGTTTTTTTATTTACTTAATCAATTCCTATTCATTATAAAATTATAATAATTATGCAGAATCCTACGTATGTGTATATTATTTAATTAATATCACTTTCTATAATGACTAAATTTTAATAAGTTATAAAATTTCAAAAACATTTACATTATTTGTTTATTAAATTAAGCAAATAATATGTCTATGTAATACTTTGTAAACACATTACTTAATAAAACTATAGCATATCTATAGTATATAACTTTACAGTAACACAGTACAAAAATTACAATAAATGCAAAGTAAATTAAAACCAAAAAATGGGTGAGATTGAAGCAGAATAATAAATACTAGCTAAACAAAACAATTTTTAAAAAATTAATTAAAAAAAATAGTCAGAGAAAAAAATAATGAAAAACAGAAAATGAAAAATATAAAAGTAAAAATGTAGATTATGAGATCAAAAGACACAATGTATAAACTTCATATCAATATTTACATACAGTCAAGCATTGCATGGAGCTGCAAAATATTCATGAAACTCTTGATTTGCCTTCCTTCCCTCCAAAATATTAAAAACCATGGTTTATACCTACATATTACTTCTCCAATAAAACGTTACATCTTAATATCATTTATGTCCTTGATTCTGTAACAATTCGATTTAAATAATTTTCTCAGAACCTAATCATTCAAATCTAGTTCAGCTCAATATTGTCGAATAATGAAAGAATATAATATTTTTTCTTATGTTTGAAGTGCTTGCAGATTCCATTCTGCTTCCACGTGTGCTGTTTTTTATTTTTATAGATTTAATTTTTTTTAAATTTAAAATCGTTTATTTTCTTGTTTATTAGATTGTTTGTAAATAAGGAATGAATGGTTTGATTTCAACTCTATTAAATATTACTAGTTAGAAGGATCTGTGTCATAAATATCTCGTTTCTACTAAATTTCAAGAATTTCTCAGTTTCTCATTCATTTTTTCTCCACACAACTTCAGCATGGATTCTCTATTTGTCACATGCATTCAGACATTTATCCTTTTGTTGACTTGATGTTTACTTTAGATACTTAGATAACTGACCTTACTAACTTCATCGTTGTTCGCCTGAATTATTTTTCAGAGGAGTCGGAGAACGAAGATGAAATGTGTGATGAAATAAGAGAAAAATTTAATAAGAGGGTTAAGGGAATTAATAAACTGAGCGTGCTAATTACAAGGGAGAACATAGTGAATAACAAACAACGAGAAAAAGCTCCTTCAACTCGGAGGCTAATTGATTCATCAGCGGGAGTTCTTCACGTTGTTAGGGCGCCAACTTGTGGCTCTCTCTCTGCCGGCCCCAGACCTAAGAGTGCTCTGTGTTCTGTAATGTTTGCTACAGTTTCATTCGAATCACCTTCACCCTGTGTTTCCATGAGGGGTATCGTTCGTTTATTCATCTTTGTATTGTTGTCGAATAGTGTTGAAAAATCATAGTTCACCCAACAGATTAAATGGTAAGAATTACTAAGATTTGTTACATA
Source organism: Euschistus heros (assembly GCA_003667255.2). Lineage (NCBI taxonomy): Eukaryota > Metazoa > Arthropoda > Insecta > Hemiptera > Pentatomidae > Euschistus > Euschistus heros. The sequence goes on from RCWM02000027.1 coordinate 628,993, forward strand.
ATATCCTACCTCAACTTCATCACGATATTCGACCTGAAGTTCAGCAAAATATGAATTCCCAAAAACATGGTGCGCCTCTACAATATTAGGAAGCAATACAAATATAAACCAACGATATACATAGATAGGTAGAAATGCCTTTCCCTGTAAAAACTGACTCAATTGTCCCTAAACTTCACCTCAAAATGTGGTATTCTTCAATATAATCTGTATTCAGAAGCCAACGGCAAAATTGTGGTCTTTGTTCATTATCATTGGGTTTTAAACCTTACATTGAAAATCTAGTAAAATAAATCCGAAATAATAATAATAAATAAATAAACGTAATAACATAAAATCCTTTGATCTAGGGTCGCATTTATTGGCAGTTTTCCTTTATTTCCTTTTAAACAATAAAATTCTTAGTTTTTTAATCCAATGAAGAGATTATTATGTTTAAAGTACATATTTCCACTAAACGATTATCATTATGTCTTATTTACACAAGTAACTGATTTGTATGCTAAATGAAAACACCATGCTCTTCGTTAGTATGATCAAATCAATTCATTAATTTGATCATACTATATAAAAGCTGGTTTAATTTGCAAATTTCGTGAGATTTGCAGTTTTGTAGATAGTGTTTTTTTAAAAACGGTGAGCGTTGAAGTATTACAAGACATTGTAAGTTCCCTCAATAAGGTGAAGATCAAGCTGTTCTTTAGGTCCCAAGTTTTTAAAATTCAAGGTTACATGTACTATTATAGGATATTTAATGCTAAACTTGAAAATGTGGTAAAAATTTGAAAAATGTTTAAACAAAGTAGAGATAATACAGCTTTTACAGCAAAAAACGTGGTTTCCCCCAAAAATCTTTGAATCGTTATATATCTGCAACGGATTGGAATAGAAAGGTAAGATCTGCGGCATTTTTATTTATTTATTTATTTTTTTTTTTTTATACACTCACCCTTTATAAAAAAGGTATCACTAGGACCTACCGCTTAGAAGCTATGATGTTTTGAATTAAGAAAGTCACATTTTGCCCACAAGTTTTAAGTGTTGGTGCTTTTTATACATGTTCTGTTGGTGCCGCTTCGATCGAAAATTTGCTGACTGTTTCATTATCAGAAGCTGTAGATTATAGATAGACACAACCATGATATTTTGTTTTTCCCAGTCAGAGAAAAATTGAGTTTTTTATTGGCACTCTTATCTCTTCATAATATTATATCTGTTCCACCAAAAGATCGTAGGCAGATTGATTGTCATTGATAGTTTTACATTAACCTATTGATCTGTTCACTTTAATTTTGAAACATAATTAACATTTGTAATCTAAAGGGAATATTTCTTAAAAAGGAATTTGAAAGGGCCATATATTGTAAAATCTGTAGATGAGAGGAGTCCGATGCATATTAACATATTAAGACATTTGAGCATATATCTAGTAAGTGTTTTATTAAGGTTGAGCAACAATGTTTGAAATAATCTCTTCATAATATTAACTGTTGGCAAGGTAATTTTTTCATTCGTTTCTAAAATTTAATAATGCTGGAATGTCTCTAAAACTTTGCATATTAAAATGTTTGAATCAAATATGAACATATTAAATAGTGGTGGTTAGTAAACTATAAATCATATTATTATCAATATCACTGAAGGTATTGAAGTTGAAAGATACACGTGCCTCAGAATCCCTGAGCTTGTTAAAAATATTTTCACCATTATTGGCCGAGTAGTGTATGGAGGTCCAACTAACAGGACTTTTATCAGATACCATTTAGTTTGGTGCTCTCCAGCGTAAAAGGAAATAAATGTAATGCATGCGCCTTATCTCTTTTTGAATACATTTAGTATCACTTTGGAATATACAGAATATTTTATGTGACTAAAATATGAAGTTATATAGAATCGAATTTTAATATCAAATAGGACTGCAAGTTGAAGGTACATTAAAAATAGATTTAGTATAATTAGATAACGAGATCGATCCCCCTAATATTATATATATATACTTTTGGCAAAAGTTTGAACTTTTAGCAAAAACACAATGAAAAAAAATGCTGTAGTTAAATAATAATAATTATAAATTAAAATAAATAAATAAATAAAAATGTAAATATACAAAATAAAATAAAAAAATCAAATCAAAATAAAGTACATTCATACTTATTTACAATATTAATAATGATTGAAAAATTACTTTTTATTAAAAAAAAAATAAAATATTTCAGTTACAGAAGGTTTTGGTTCTTAATAGAAATAAGAAAAACATAATTAATATTACTTTGTTGGATTATGAAAAAAATAATAAAATAAAACAATATTGAAAACATTTTTCAACTTAAACTTAAACAAATATCAAGTATAAATTTACTAGTTGAAATACTCTTAACAACGTATATGATTATAATAATATATAAAAATAAATAGATATGAAAAGTAAACAAAGATTAATCAATTTTCTGCTCTTCTCAATTATAGATATGTACGTGTTTTTTTTTTTTTGTTTTCATTTATTGATATTTACAACTGTACAAAATAATATATAACAAGTAAATGTGTTGACAGTGAATACAATGGCATGTAAATAACTTGTGAAGAACTACTCACTAGTAGAACTTCAATAAAATCTATACTAAAAGATCTCTAGGCCATCTTCTTTTCAGACGCCTCGAAGGATTATCAGGGATGGAGGAGAAAGAAAGTTGGGAGACTAGTGGATTGGAGTGGTTATGGAGCTTACTCTGGAAGGATAGGTATCTGGTTTGGGCTAAATCAGAAACATATGGTACATTAACATCTTTATGGATAAGTTTATTGGTCACAAAGTAAGGAGCATTTAGGATTTTTCAAAGGATTTTGGATTGTAAGGATTGGATACGAGATGAATTAGATGGTTTAGTAGAGCCCCAAAGCTCAACTCCGTCCTTCCAAATAGGTCAAATCACAGTCATGTAAATGAGCTTTTTTGTAATTAATTGGGAGCTTTGAACGTTTGTCTAGTAAATGTTGAAGTAGTCTGTAACGAATATGTACGTCTGAGTTATTTTTGAGAATAAAATGAAAACATATAAAAAAAAAAAATAATAATAAAAACTACTTTCAACTTTAACTTAAAAATTATCATTTCATAAGTTGTGATAGATTAAAGTAACTTAACGAAGTATCTAATGTACCTTTTAACTGGGTCTCTTAAACGATACAATACTTACAAGCAGGCTAGAGATTCCCAGAACAGTTTTTCACACACCATGACGCTTCTTTCCCGCCGCGACACAAGTTTTTCAGCCAGTACTTTCATATTGATAAAAATAAAATGAATTGATTGGTGTAAGGGTATATAAAATATGTTTTGGTTCTTAAGCTTAGCTGTGAATGTCTAGGAATTTCAATGAAAGTGTTCGTACCCAAAAACGTCCTGCTTAACCCCACTCAATTCTTACAATTTACAATTTTACAATTGTATATATTTTTTTTTTATAAGATTGATTTGTGTTTATTACATTATTTCTTAGTAAATAAAGGATTAACGTGTACTTTATTGCAGTTTTAGTAATTATTTTAGATAATAACTATTTTAATGCCTCTAAGATATTTTTAAGGTTGTTCTCTCATTTTAATGCTCGTTCATACCTTGCATATCTTTAAAGAAAATTTGTTCATCATTTGCTTCCTATGATTTTATAGAACTAATTTTTAAAAAATAATAATAGAAAACTGAAAATATTCTGATTATTATATATAAAATTGTAATAAGGAATTCTATTTTAAGATTCTTTGCTATGGGGTACGTAGCGACCCGCTTTACGAACAACGAGATAAGAAATAAATTAATTCTTAACGAAAATCTAAAAATAGTTTCAAATAAACACTCATCCGCGAAGGAAGTAAAAAGAGTATCAGTTTCAAGGAAAGGAGTGATTTAGGGACAGTAGAGCGGCTCAAAGCTGACAAAAGCAATCTAAATGCTGATCATGCTCTGATGTTGTTAGCCTTTCAGGATCCAAAATAAACTCTCTCCCATTCTTCCCTTTTGTTCTTGGTCGTTCTGATTACACAGAAAGATTTTTAACGGTAGGCTCCGGTAGATTGTATAATGTGCTAGAAAAGAGAGAAGGTCGAGGTAAGATACTTGCCCTCTCTTGTTTTGAATTACATAACGGTTCAAGAAAATGTGTGACCAAATTATATTTTTACATAGGAAACAAGTAATAATGAATTAGTAAGTTTTATCGATTTTTTTTTATCAAATAAGATCGTTCGTTTTTATTTTTTACATGGGTATGGGGGTCGGTACTTTCTTGGTGTTTATTTTCACACTCAAACATGTTCTTTCTAACTTCTATACCCTCTAGCTCTTTTGTTGTTGCTCGGATCGAAAATGTTTCAATATTATTCTTATCAGAAATTTATTGCTCAATATTTTTTGTTATATAACATTTGCCGCTAGAACCTACTGTTTAGGAGCTATACTAGTTTGAATGAAAAAAGTCACGTTTTGCCTACATTTTTTATGAGTAGGGGCTTTTTTTGGCACACCAACTGAGCTAGGGCTGTTAATGTTGCTCAAGTTCGAAAATTTGTCGACATTTCACTTTTCAGAAATTTAATGGAGAATATTTTTGTTATAATATATTTGTCGCTAGGACGTACCATTTTAGAGCTAACGTATATTGGTTTTAATGAAGTAAGACCCCAATTTTATTTGGGTAAGTAGTAAATGTAAATTTTGAAAAGTAGTAGATTATAGTTAAAAATATCCATGATCTAGTGTTTTCCCACTCTAAGAGAAATTGAGTTTTAATCTTTGTTAAAATATAAATTTTGAATTTCGTTAACAAGAAATTCCTTTTGAACTTTTATTTTCGTCACCAAAATAGTTGTTTTTATTTATTGTTGTTGATTGTTTTTTAAGGGCAAAAAACTGCTATGGTTATTATTGCCCATACCCAAAATTTAGACAATAACAAATTCCTAATCAAATTATATTAACCTCCAAAAAAAAAAAAAAAAAAAAAAATAAATAAATAAATCTGAGTGAAAAAAAAAAAAAAAAAAAAATAAAATAAAAAATAAAAAATAAAAATAAATAAATAAATAATTAAATAAAAAAAATAAATACAAAAAATAAAATAAAAAATAACATTAAATTTTGTCATATAATCCAATTTCCTTGATAAATTTTATCGTACTACAAACGTATTGTTTGCTGTCGCCCAAGGCCATACAGGCCATACAGAGCTTACGAGGCACACCATACTTATCCATATCTCTCCTGTACTGAGGGCACTCCTCAAAGATATGCCTCACTGTTAGGGCAACTCTGCAGAGTTGACACTGAGGGGGATCTCTCTTTGCCATCAGGTAGTCATGTGTTAAACGACAGTGTCCAATTCTTAGCCGTGTGATTATCACCTCCTCCCTTCTGCAATGTCCTGAGGAAGAGGCCCAGCCACCGATGTTCGGTTTGATTTCGTTCAATTTATTATTTTCTGATGCAGACCATGCACTCTGCCAGCCACCCAAAATCTTCATGTGGAGTGGTCGGAACATGTCTGCCGTGGACAAGAAAATGGGTGTAATAGTTTCTAATTGGTGGGCTTCTCTAGCTGCTCCATCCACCTCTTCATTTCCGGGTATACCGGAATGGCTGGGGATCCAGAAAAAGGTTAGTTTTTTTTGATGATTTACTTATCTGATATATAATAAAATTGATTTCTTGGATTAATGGGTTGTCCGAAAAAATTTTAAACAGGCTTTTAATCGCACTCAAGGAGTCAGATAATTATCGACTGTTCTTCCAATGTTTGAGCAAGGTGAAGCGCTTTTAATATCGCCGTCAGTTCAGCTGTGAAAATACCGCAGACACCATCCAGCTTATACTTCAGCGCTCTGCTGTTGTCCCAAACTGCCAAAGATGTTGAATCATTTGTTTTTGAACCATCAGTGTATATAATTTTGCTACTTTTGTAATTATCTACTTCAGAGAGAAATGTTTGGATGACTTCTTGAGGAGAAAATTTTTTAGTTTTTGAAACTTTAAGCATTTTAACGTTAACATGAGGAGGTGATAATGTCCATGGAGGTAGGTTTCTTCTTATCGGTAGAGACTGATGTTTTATTACTTTTGATATAAACCATCTCATCCTGTACCAAAATGGAAGAGAGGAATTTTTCGATCTTTCATATTTATAGGCAGTATCTTGATTAAAAACTGAAAGATATGCCGGACTGTCTGGTTGTGTATAAATTTTTGTTATATACTTGGCCCCTTGCTTCTGGCGGCGATAAGAGAGGGGTAGGACTCCCGCTTCGATATTAAGACTGAGTGCTGGGCTGGTTCTGAATGCTCCGGTGGAAAGGCGTATGCCGGCATGGTGGACTGAATCCAGCCTTTTAATTTTGGTTTTACTTGCGGAGGCATAGATGAAGCTGGCGTAATCAATTTTGCTAAGTATTAATGCCTCATAAATACGCAGCATGGTTTTCCTGTCCGATCCCCATGTTGTGTTCCCTAATTTTTTCAGCATCCTCAGTCTGTTTGTAGTCTTCGTTTTTAGCTGTTCTATGTGAATGGACCAGGTTAGTTTACTATCTAGATGGAGACCCAAGAATCGGATAACATTGGTGTAAACCAAAGGATTGTTATTTAGAACTATTTGAGGTGGAATATCGGGATTTCTTTTGCGGTTGAAATGCACACAACGAGACTTGTCGGTCGAAAACTTGAAGCCTGTTCTTTGTGACCAAGAAGCTAATTTATTTACCGTGCTTTGAAGGCAGGTTCTGATGTACTGCAGGTCAGGTGATCTGCAGAGTATAGCAAAGTCATCAGCAAATAGGTATCCAGAGAGGCCAGGCATTAAACAATCGGTTATTGCACGAATTGCGATAGAAAACAAGGTCGTACTCAACACAGAACCCTGTGGTATACCATGGCTTAGTGATTTCTTTTCAGAAGATGTTCCACCAACCATAACCCTGTAATATCTGGTTCCAAGGAATCCCTTGATAAAGTTAGCTAGATTTCCTTTCACTCCCCACTGTTGTAACTGTTTGAGTATGTTAAATTGAGAGACTGTGTCAAAGGCATTTTTGATGTCGAAAAATATACCAACTGCATGTTCTTTATTGATGAAGGCGTTCTGTATTTCGGTTGTGATCCTGAGAAGGTTATCGGTGGTGGAACGCCTCTTGCGAAACCCACACTGTAAGCTGTCTTGTACTTGCATTTGATTGAGTAACCAAATGAGTCTTTTGTTCACCATTCTTTCTAGTATTTTACAAATGCAATTTGTGAGTGATATTGGGCGGTAACTGGAAACGTCGGTTTTAGGTTTGCCAGATTTTAATATTGGTATGATTATGGATTCTTTCCACTGATTTGGAAACACTCCGCTTGTCCATATTTTATTATATAGAAGAAGAACTTTGTCTAACGATTCACTTGGTAAATTCTTCATCATTTCATAAGTAAGGTCGTCAGGGCCCGCCGATTTACCTTTCAGCCCAGAAAGGCAGCTTTTTAGTTCCCACATATTAAAAGGAATATTATATATTTCATGATTATCTGACATGAAGTCAATTTGGGTCGTAGAAGGTTCATCGTCATTGAATCCTTCTTTTGCGAAAAACTTTGCTAATTCATTTGCCACAATTTCCTCGTCACAGATCATGTGTCTTCTAATATTTAAATAAATTGATTGGATAGTACGTTTACCTTCAATCGCTCTAACTTTCTTCCACACAATTGAAGATGGGGTATTTGCATTGATGGAAGAAGAAACATACTGTTGCCAGGAAGTTGTTTTATTTAAGCATATTACTCTTTTACAAATTGCTTTGACTTTTTTGTACTCAATGAACTTTATTGTACTCATGTTTCTTTTAAAATTATTGTTGGCTTTTCGCTTATTTTTTACTGCTTCTTTACAGTCCGCATTGAACCATGGAACGGATTGTCGTTTGTGTCTATACGATGCTTTAGGAATAGCCAATTCTGCAGCTTCTCTTATTTTTGATGTGATTTGTGTGCAAAATTCTTCTACATTTTCTGAGAGATTTGCAGGAAAATCGATATATGCTTTAAACTTCTGCCAATCAGCTTTAGCATGTATCCAACTGGGTCTTTTAGAAATGTTGGATAGACGTCCAGCCATGCTAATAATAATAGGGAAGTGATCGCTGGAGTACTGATCACTTAGTACGTTCCAATATGTGCCCCCATGCAAAATGCAACATCTATTGACGAGAAAGTACCATATGAAGAGCTCAAGTAAGTGGGTTCTCCGCTATTCAGCACTTGTAATTTATGAATATCCAACATGTTTTCTATTAAATGCCCCCTTCTGTCTATTCTTTGTGAACCCCAGATAGTATTATGAGCGTTGAGGTCGCCCAATAAGAGCAGTGGTCCAGGTAATTGAGAACAAAGAGCGTGCAATAAGAATTCTATCCATTCTATTCTTTCTTCTTATATGTATAAGATATGTCAAATAAAACATTATTTGTTCTTTTAATCTTGTAAACAATAGTTATTTTAATACCGACTACTTTTCTTTCTTTCTTTTTTTTTTTCTACTCTGTTTCTATTTCTAAAAAATTGTATGTATTTTTTATTTATCTTGTCTTACTTTGAAATTCTCTAGGCTAGATATTATATAAATTTCTGTTATATAATATTATTCCTAAGAGAATTTGTCGCAGAATAAAGATCTTTTTCTGTTCTATTCTATTCTTTCTAGAATAGAGGCAATAACCTGTTAAATGTCCTCCTAGTTCAGAGCTAATGAATCAAAAAATGAGATCCGTCGTCCAGTTCTTTTTAGAGTGAGGAGAATAGAGGATTGAGAACCCTGTAACGCAAGAAAATTGGTTCTGGAATCTGAAGGAATGTTAAGAATATAGTTAAGTTAAAGAGAATCCACTACGATTGAAAGTTTACCTGAACGACTGTTGTTTGTTAGTTGTTGCTGTTCTGGGACACCTGGTACTGTTGGTCACTAAAGTTTGGCATTGCTGAGAATTGTTCGAAGCTTGAAGAGTTAAGGTTTAGGGGAACTCCCTGGGGTGAGGTGAGGTCAACCTATGGTATATTACTTCGCTTCACCCGAAGGTCTCGTAGCTACCTTTATAGCTTCTGCATTCACTTTGGATTATTATTTATTACCTTTGTTTTTTGTTTTTTTAATTTAAAACCTTTCATAGATTGTCCACAACAAGAATTGTATTCTGAACAAGTGTTTGTGTTCCCAAGTATTCCTTGGACCATTGTACATTATGGAACTTAAATTCATAATAAAACTTTTTAACGGAATGTTGCTGTAGTGTTTACCCTTAAAAAGTTTTAAAAATTATTATTTTATTGTTACGCAAATTGTAAGGTCAGCGGTCGTTCTAGAATTCCTGCCTCCAAAAATATTTAAAATATGATGTAATGCATTGTAAGTTATAATGCAATTAGAAATTCGATGTACAGAGAAATCAAATGTATGCATTCTATCAAGTTTCTTAGATGGAAGTGAGAAATAATAGATTAACATGTTGCACTTCAGGATAAAGAGTGAAAAATTATGTGAATAAAAAAAAAGAGTGAGATACAGTTGGCACAAAAAGTATTTGCACACCCAGCGATTTGAGGTTTTATACATAATAGATTTTTTTTTTTTTTTAGCCTGCTTGATATATCTTTAATTAGTCAAGAGCAGACAATTTAACATGATAAATATAATATAAAAAAAAATTAAACAAATATTGAATAAACAACCTAATGTAGTTTTTCACCGCCCAAAAAGTATTGGCACACTTGGAATTACTGAGAAGTTGACTTCTTATCTTATACCTGAGAAAGGAATTAGAGACCTATGACACTCACTAATGCTGTAACTGCTTATTACCTCCAGTGATATTGTACTTCCACCATATTCAGTTTCTAATGGCCCGCAAAATTAGGGAAATACCATTGTCTGTTAGAGAGGTGATTATATCATTATCGTCTTTAGGTAAAAGTTACCGTGAGATTGCTAAACAAGTGAAATTGACATTCTCTACAATGCAGTATATTATTAAAAAAAAGATAAGAACTGGATCCACTGAAAATCAGCCTCGGAGATGTCATCCAAGGGCTCTTACTGTGCGAGAAAGAAGACAGCTAGTTAAAGAAGCTTTAAGAAAACCCAGTAAAAGTGCTCAAAATCTTGCCGATGACCTAGCATCATCTAGTGGAAAGTATGTTGCACTACAAACAATCCGAAACGTTCTCCATAGTGAAGGCATTCGTGGCAGAAGACCTATAGAAAAACCTTTCATTAGAGAAGTAAATAGGAAAAAGAGACTTGAGTTCATGAAAAAATACATAAATGAACCACTAGATTTTTGGAAGAAAGTTATATTTTCGGATGAAAGCAAATTCATAGTTTTTAAACCGGCTAACATTATACAATTTGGCGAAAAAATAAAACGGCTTTAAATACAAGAAATATATTGAAAACGGTGAAGTATGGAGGTGGAAATATTATGGTTTGGGGCTGTATGGCGTACTCAGGCGTTGGAAGTTTAGAAATTATTGAAGGTATTATGAAAGCTCGCTCATATGTGAAGGTGTTGCGATGCAACCTGAAAAGTAGTGCCATTAAATTAGGCCTGGAGGACGAATACTACTTCCAGCAAGATAATGACTCAAATCACACAGCCAACTTAACCAAGGAGAGTGGTTTCTATATAATGCTACCAGAAGATTGCTGACACCCCCTCAGTCACCAGACCTCAATCCTATACCATAGAGAACCTATGGCATATATTGGAAAGAAAGGTACGACAGACAAATCTTACTAGCAAGGAACACTTAAAACAAGTAATAAATGAATCTTGGAACAATTTATCAGTAGAAATATCAAATAATTAAGTAGAAACCAAGCCAAGGCGTCTGCAGGCAGTAATTAATGCCATTGGTATGTTTACAAAATATTTAAGTGATTTATGTGCCTTTGGCGCTAATATTATATTGTCAATTAAGGTGTGCCAATACTTTTTGGGCGGTGAAAAATTGTTTTTTTTTTTATTTATGCCCAACTTGTTAAATTTTTTTTCTATATTATGTATGAGATGTTAAATGTTCATTGTTTGCAAGGTTAGTATATAACAAAAATACTTTAAAAAAATTGTTTACATGTATAATTCCTCAAATCACTGGGTGTGCCAATACTTTTTGTGCCAACTGTACTTGTGAGCAGGTTGAGGTTTCTCTTCATGAATTTGTTAATTGTTTACTGGGGCTTAACGTCCTTATGTACTCCAACAAAGGCAGGAAGGACGAGTTATCCTACAGGTTACCAACCTATTCTAGACAGGGTGTGAAGGTCAAGATTCATTCGTGAGTACGAATGGGATTCAGTATCCAGTGCGCTGAGACCCTCGCCTCACCTCATTGTCATCAAGCCAACAAATTAAATTCGGGTCTATACAGTACAGTCACACATCATTTCCCTTGCAGGATGGTGTCATAACTAGAGAGTTCAGATAAATCAATGCCAATACTCTTTACTCTAGATCGAAAAACTGCATTATCCTCCTGTATCATTTAATGAGGAAATTTTAGAAATGATAAATTTTATAATAATATAAATTTAAATTTACAATGTTGGTTAGCAGAAACGAAGTATGCCACACTGTCATATACTATTATGGCTAGAAATCCAACCAGACGAAATCAATAGAATTATTCCAGAATAAAAATTATTGCCAATACAAAATGTCAATCCTTTGCTTTTTGATATTGAAAGTTTCAAAGATTAGTTAAAATTATCTACGATCTTTTCTTATGAAAGTGAGTGAAGCCGCGACGTGAATGCTAGTTTTTAATAATTTAAAAGATATTTATGCAATAGAAATAAAATATCTATACTGTATTAAAAACAGTGTATATGGAGACATATATGTTAATATGTAAGCGGTTGGCAAGAAAGCGTGTAAACAGTAGCAGAGGTTGTCCCAGAGAAGGTAGCTGGGTGATAAATAAATAAGTCAACCCTAGCTGGATAAGAGGAATCAACGACCCCAGCTTAATTTAACTGGAGTCCCTCCGCCTCCTAAATATGGCACCTGTAGCAATTCAAATGGCTTATCTCTTAAATTTACAACACTTACCTTCGTACATCATGCTGTATCAGATGGAATTTAATTTCAGTTGTGGGGTTAAGTAAGAATCAATTTCCGAATAGATGCCGACAGTTCAATATAAATAAAATTAGGTTTCCACCGTTTTCATCCCGTTTTGTGAATAGAGCATAGAATTTTCTGTAGTTTTACTACGCTGATACAATGTACAACTAAGTCAAAATGATTACCAAACAATTTTTTGCTATATGTGCATACTGTCTTTATGTACTTTAACTAGGGGAGAAAAGACGGTTTATTTATTAAATAGATCCGCAAAGAAATAAATTTTAACGAACCCAGGTGGTATATGAACCCTCGACCTACTGTACCGAATGCGCTGAGGCTCAGTACAGTAGGTACCAATCTGGCTCCTACTCGCTGGACCATTCAATAGAAAATATAAAAAATAAACTGTATGCCATTTTACTGTTTATTTACAATCAGCTCTTGAGAGAGGAACAGGGCAATATATAACTATATATGCTTTATTTATTTATTTTTTGTAATATATAGTATTTTATCCATAGGAAAGTTAAATTTTTGCGTATTTTTTCACCTACTTAAGTTCCTAAACAACTTTAAATATTTACCTTTTGTTATGTAAAAGTATCTGCAAGCTGGAGTATTAATTAATAGAATATATAGATATTTCAACTTAATTATTTAATAAAAAAAATAATAATAATAATGAAAAGTTATACAAAAATATATACTTATTTTTATAATATATTTATTTTTATTTTTCTTCTGTGGTAACCATACAGAAAAGGCGTGTATTTTAAATATTTGTGCATACACCATGCAAGAATCATATATATGCTTTTGATTTCGGAATAGTTTTGTATTGAATTAGCGTTGTGAAAATACAGGAAAATTAATCTACATCTTACAAACCGGTAAGAAAACTTCTATACAACCGTCCTTTGTAAATGAATTACAACGTTTTATATATTTTTCTTTTAATACATTTAATATTGAAATACTTTAATTAACATTTATTTAATTTTGATTACAAAAAAGAAAAAGCAAATTCTTGAAGCAAGAAAAACAATAATGAATGAAAAAAAAAATTAAAACAATCGACTTAAAATAAAAAAAAAGAACTCGACTATCAAATAAAAAGAAACACAATTCAATATACTTTATAAAATTCTAAATGTTCGTTAATATGTCAATCCATTAGAAATACTTTCGGAATTTACAAAAGATTTTTATTTTAAGGATTTCATGCGAAGAATTGGAGTAGTATTTCAAAGTTCAGTGAAGCTCCAAAGCACAGCTCCGAATGTCCTAAATTGGTCTGATTACTATCGTGTAAATAAATATTTTTCAATAAATCGGAAGATTTTATCGCTTGTCTAGTAAATGTCGGACTAGTCGAACACGACGAGAAGTTTCTTGTCGTTTAAGTCTGTAGATTTCAAGTAAGGCGTTTTTCTAGACGGAGTAATAGGTAGCGGATCAGTAAAATCAATTTATAAGGACTAAATTATTTCTTAAGTATTATATATTTAGGGTTTGTTGGATGAAGGGGTTATGACAATTTAAAAAAAAAATACGATCTAGTTTAAAGGATAAAGAATTTATGTGCAGAAGCATTAGGTAGCATAATCTGAATATTTAAAAACAACTAGAAAATGAGATCAGTAGAAGATGGAGTTATGTAACATTTTCTAGTAAAGGAAAAAAAAAAACAAATGACTCAAAATATAAATTAATCAGAACTGTTGTTTCACAGCTCTTCATCCACCAAACTCCTCAACTTTTTCTTTGGTTTAGGAACTATTAGGAACTTAAACTGTTTTCAATAAGTTTAGGAGAAGCGAAAATAATTTTTTAATAAAATTTTATTCTTTTACCTAGAATAACAATAAAAAGAATCATATTTCCCAACATGTTCCCTGCAATTTCCTCATAACCGTTATATATTTAGTACGTTTTTTCTCGCAATAGCCGTCTGTTGATTTTTAGTGTTTCTATTTATACAGGTGACCGTGGAGGGACGGACTCTGCTGAGCTATTTCTGATGTGAATTTATCGAGTTTTCTCGTTAACACCAGTCACCCTGAAGATATGCCGCCGGAACAGTATTTTAGTAAACATCAAAGTCGACTCTTCTTCGAAAAAATTCTTAAACTAGTTATAATTATCTCATTTGCGTGGATGTTATCTTTCGAAACTAACTGGAGATTTTCAAAGATGTAGATCTTTCGAAAAGTAAAAATAAAAACGACCTGTTTAAGAGGCAGTTGTAAAATATTTAAGCGATACTGATACAGAAAAAGATATGGTCATGTTGAAGCGTTGAATTTTTTTTTAATTACTCATGTTCCCCCAGCTGGACAAAGCTTACGTAGAACCCAAATACAAAACAAACACAAGAAACTCCTCGTCAAAACTTAATAGCTAAACTTTTGAAGGTTCCAATAAATTATAAAAGACACATGATAGTGATTAAACCTATTTGGATAAACGAAGCTAAGCCTTTTTCGGGCTTCACTATCCCACCCAATTCATCTCTCATCCAATCTTCTCATTGTCAATAATTAACCAAATTAACTATATTGACCGTTTAGATTTTCCTTCATCGCGTTATATTATCTTCTTGTGTAATGCTTGGTTTTTAATGACAATAGTTTTAAATTTTGTACCAGGTAGTTTGTTATTTAAATATGAAAAAATACTGTTAATGACATTTTTTTTTTAATTTGGTTGACAACATTTCGATGAATAATAATTCATTATAATTAATGAAATCATTATAATTAAATAATAACTACTACCAAATTTAAGTCAACGTCATAATATCGTTTGGTTCGTAGTAATCAACACACACATAGTATATATTGAATGTGTGATGATAGCTTAATTTTTTTAAAAATTATATTTTATTTAAAATATTCTAACAAACGAAATTCCACTCAATGGATTTTGAATTTTTCCCGCTGAATGTTTCATTATTTTTTAAAGGAATTTATGACCCTATACACTTTACCCACGGCATTTGAAACATTAGAATTTATTACAAAAATAACTAAAAAAAAGCAAGAAGTATAAAAGTATCAAATAATTTAAATATACGATATTAGTAAATTATAAGGTTTATATCCTCTCCTTGCTTTCATTACGCCTTGCAATCGATGGAGTATAGGGTCTAACATGCTTTTGAATAATGTGCTCCATATAATGCAAAACTGTTGTAATAAATCGTATGGATGTCAAAGTTAGATGCTATTTGTTTATTTTTACTGTGAGTGCTAAGCGTATTCTAAAAGACTCCAAGAGGCGAAAAGTAGCGAATTACGTTGCGTATTATATTTAGACATTGCTGACATTATCTACAAAATATATTTAGCAAATTGTTAGTTGCGTTATATCATCAGTCCCCTATTTGTTTTAATACTATCTTGTGCCTTCCTTCGTGACTAGAGCCAGAAGGGGCGTAAATAAAGGAATACTGTTTGCAGAAGAAGAATTGGAAAGAGGGGCTAATTGAAGAAGAGTGTCCGATGCTCATCTGTTATTCTCTCTTTGTTTTGTGTTCCCTCCATCTGGTAATTAGGTCGTCCTTCCACCACGTTCTGTCTATTTGGCTTCTATCGTATGGGGTTTATTTTTCGAACTCCTGTTAGAAACTGAGATCGAGAATTATTTTGACTATCAACCTTCGCAGTATTAAAATCTACCTTACAGTTTCTTGAATATTTGGTAGCTTTAGCTTTGTATTGTCTAATTACTAATCCAGAAAAAATATATATTGGGGAAATGCAAACATTTCTATACAAATCGTTATGACAAACGTACTTCCCTCCCTACGTATCTAACAAAACATTTCTTTCGTATACCGACTATCAAGAATCATATTCGCAATAACTTCAAACGATTCTATGACAAATTCAATTTCATCTAAATTTTACCAAGGGCCGTTTAAAATTTTAATATGAAATGGAACCACATGCTAGTACAAACAGTAAATCGCTAAGTCTTCAGCTAAGACTATTGTATTCCGTACTACACTGACATTTCTAAATTACTACTCAAATAGAAAAGCATTGTATACACTTATTTACTTAAGCCTATATGATTAAGCATGCCAGTTGTACGGACCCTACAGAAAGAAACATATTCGGAAAATCCAAACATTTCATTCCATACTGTTAAGACTAAAAACGCACTCCTTTCTCTCTGCTTTTATAAAAAAAACATTGCGTACAGACTTACGTGTTCCTGACCACATTCGTAAGAACTACAAATGATTTTATGACAAATTAAACATACACGTTAAGTATGGCAACAGACTAGTAAAAAATATGGATGCAACAGAAATTCATAATGTGGTGTAGCGAAGACTGAAGAAGCTGGATGAAAGATCTCCTTGAATGACATTTTAAATTAGCTGAAGGTTAGGAGTATGCACAACTGGGTGCTGTCTCTCTCATACAAACCGATGATATGGTTATTGTTTATTTATTTAACAAACAATTGTTTAGCAATATTGTCTTATGTTTATAGTAATAAAAACATTTATAAAGTTAAGATTGAACACTCTAGGCTAAAAAAAAAAAATTGAGTAGTTTTCTATGAATCATTTTTAGAATTTTCGAAAAATACTCATATTTTACAACATTATATCGCTGTTTTAGTATTTCTTAAACCATATCCACAATCGCTAGATTTCCTCATTCATTTAATATTTTCAACCAAACCTTTTTGTACGTTTATACTATATCTATCCACCCACACCCATTTTAATTATGAGCTCCGCTTTATCGCACAGCGTGCATCTGGCATTATAAACAGTTGCATTTTTTTCCATATTGTGCAATATTATTAGATTAATTCATTCCTTCTTTAATCTGAAATACGCACTATTACATTTCACTCTTGCCATTTTATTTTTCATTTAAATCTCTAAAAACCATTATCTCGATGTTGAATATTATCTCCAACGCTTTTGTAACGGTATCCATCACTTATATTATGTTATTATTAATGTATTACATGTAGGTATCTATACACTTTTTCTTTTTCCGTAACTATATGAAAGTATTTTTTCCCTCGTTATTTAAAAGATTATACAAGTATTTTATGTTGGTAACTACTGAACGTAAAAGAAGATTCGACTAGTAAAACTTTTAGGAACTTTAATTCAAATGCGTAAATCATAAAGAAATAATGTTATAAAAAAAATAATGTTAAGCTGATCCGCTATAACTTCCCTTATTCTAGATCGTTTTAATACAATTTTAACCTTGATCAGGTATCCCAGTAATCTTAGTGGATTTAATTAAGTATAGAACATATGGAAGGATTTGGCAAATAAAACAATTTTCCGAGGTTCTAAGAGTTGAAGATCGAGTTCTGATAGCCTTTACATAGAAACATTGAGAAATCTCTCTCTCTCTCTCTCTCTCTCTCTCTCTCTCTCTCTCTCTCTCTCTCTCTCTCTCTCTCTCTCTCTCTCTCTCTCTCTCTCTCTCTCTCTCTCTCTCTCTCTCTCTCTCTCTCTCTCTCTCTCTCTCTCTCTCTCTCTCTCTCTCTCTCTCTCTCTCTCTCTCTCTCTCTCTCTCTCTCTCTCTCTCTCTCTCTCTCTCTTTCTATAAAATAAGCCAGACAATCAGTTATGATTATAATTAATTTGGAATAAAATTAAGTTATTACCAAAATAATTCAATTTACAGTAAAAAAAGCTAGTGGTGCTTGAAATTAAATGTTACAAAAATTGTATTTTTTTTTTATTTATTTATTTATTTATTTATTTCCCTTCCTTGCCTCTCGGCTACACGGGTTTTGCAGGGATGGCTTGTAGCCATCACTGCTGGTTTTAACAGTTTAACATAACATTTCAATATTACTTTTAACATTGCAAGAATAAATTTTCTTAAACATTTAACAGAACATTTTAATATTACATTTAACATTTAACGTTTCAAGATTACACTACACGTTTAAAATAACATTTAATATTTAAAATACATTAAACGCTTTACATAACTACATACTTGTGTTTAATACAATATATTTTATATTTAATACAAAAACCTATATTTAATACAACATACTATATTAAAATTAACTACATACTAACTATAACATACTATAATACATAATAATAATAACTACATAATAACTATAACCTACTAATTTAAAATAACAACATACCTATATCAAATTTTTTTTTTCCAAAAAAAAAAAAAAAAAAAAAAAAAAAAATTTTGTTGGTAACTATTTATAAAAGTAAAGCTATTATGAAAATAATAATAATATCTCAACGGTGGAGGTCCATCCGTGCCTCTGTAACAAAATTTTGTACCCCACACATTTTTACTGTAAACTGAATTTTTTTTTTATAACTTAAGTTTTACTTTCATTTTCATTGATTGTCTGGCTTTCCATTACCGTTACACTAAGCATTCATGAAATAAAACTTATTTTCTTTGAAATAAAACTTTTTAGATGGGCCCGCTATTAAAGAGTGTTTTTTTTTTTTTTTTTTTTTAAACTGTAATTTTTTTTTTTAACAATATTTTTCCACGATATTCAGGAGGTAAAAATGGAATAGAATTTCTCTGAGTTGTAAATTTAGAAGGGTTTCGCATTCCCGTATGGTATCGCAATGTACTTAAAATAGTTTTTACTACCGGAACCTCCAGTCTTTGACTAGGAGTGTGGAACACTCGCGGGAACTATATCAAAGTAGCTTTCAAGAAAATTAGTTTTTATTGGCCGCTGGGTTTCGTTTATGGACATCGTCCAATACTTTTAAGAAACGGATAATTTAAATATAATTTGGCATTTGAAGTTAAAAAAAATATATATATTGGTATATAAGGTACATTTTATACTTTAACATTTCATTTAGTGCTCACGATTTTTTTTTCTTATTATTATATTTTATTTCAATTCTTTGTTTTTTGGGTGTTGACGCCCTAATGTGCTCCGATTAAGACTGTACAGACGGGTTAGTCTACAGGTTTCCAACGTATTCTAACCTGAGTTAGATTCTTTTGATATGCGTTAATCTTTCTCGTACGAATGTCCTTAAATATTTTTTATTTTATAACTGTTAGTTATTCTATCTTATTTTCTGTAGTTAAATCTGGGTAGAGATTATCTACATTCATATAATTGTAAACAAATTATATTTATTCAAGATATAAAGAAAGAAGAATCTTTATCTTTGGCAGAGACCTCTTTCAGCTACTTGTGCTTCTACAAGTGGAGGGACAGCTCTGGTTGGGGATCTCCAGAATGAGTGTATATTGTATTATTGTATTTTTAACTTTTAAATTTTATTTTATCTGTAGTATTTTTTATATTTTTTTATTTTTTAAAAGTATTTCACCTAGTATATTCTATAGTTTATCTTTATATATTGTATCTCCTGGACACGACCTTATCACTTCAAGAATCCTCAAATACCTTCAAGGAAAGCAGTATTATTCCTAACTTACATTTATAATGCTGTCCTCCGTACAACATATTTTCCCGATTCCTGGAAATCATCAATAAAAAAAATGATCCCAAAACCTAAAAAACCGCCCGAAAATCCTTCCTCGTACCGACCTATTTCTCTCCTACCTATCATGGGCAAAATCCTTGAAAAGCTCCTTTTGAAACTCCTTTATCCCATCCTTGATTCCAATCACATTATTCCTGATCACCAGTTTGGATTTCGCCAGTCTCATTCCACTATCCACCAATGCCATCGTGTGGTGGACGTTATTCATCTGCACTGGAGCGCAAGATGTACTGCACGGGTGTCTTTCTTGACGTTGAACAGGCTTTTGACCGAGTATGGCACCCAGGTCTGCTTTATAAACTTGGCCAATTCCTTCCTTCTACATATTTCCTCATCCTCCGATCCTATCTTTCTGATAGAGTATTTAAAATTAACCACAATTCTACATACTCACCCACCTTTCCCCAGACCGCTGGTATTCCTCAAGGTAGTATCCTGGGTCCCATCCTTTATATAGTGTATACAGCTGATATCCCAACCCATCCTGATACTATTCTCACAACCTATGCTGATGACACAAGCGTGTTATCAGTCAGTGATGATCCATTTTTGCTGCATCCCAGACACTCCAGTCACATATTACTTCCCTTGAAGAATGGTGTCATAACTGGACAGTTAAGATAAATCCCAGAAAATAACCTTTACCCTACCTCGAAAACCTACCTCATCCTGTCCTCCTGTATCCTTTTATGGAGTACAATTAAATAATGTAGAACAGATAAGATACCTTGGATTTTATCTGGACAAGAGACTTACCTGGAACCCTCATACAAGATTGAAAAACAAGAAGCTGCACGTCGATTTCGACTACTACAACACCTACTTGACAAACGTTCAAATCTCTCGATACACTACAAAAAACTCATCTATATGACGATCACAGACCTATTTGGACTTACGGTATAGAGTTATGGGGATCCACCAAACCATCGAATTCTTCCCGCATCCAATCACTCCAATCCAAAATCCTTCGAAAAATCCTAGATGCTCCTTACTTTGTCACAAATGAATTGATCCACAACGACCTTAATATCCCATATGTTGCTGAATTGGCACGGACCAAATACCTTTCCTTTCATAATAAACTCACTGCTCATCCAAATCCACTTGTTGCACAACTTGCTTCCCATTCCATTCCTGGCAATCCTCCGAGGCGTCTGAAAAGAAGATGGCCCCGTGATCTTCTTTTGTAAATATTCATTAGAGTACTACCAATGGGTAGTTCCTCTATAAGTTTAATTCATGTCTCATATATACCGCATATTTACTTGATGTGTTTTTTAAATACAGTTGTAAATTTTATTAATAAAAAATAATAAAAAAAAAATATACATATATATTGTATGGTTCATTATATTATTTGAATAATGTGTAGCTTCGGTATTTATATACTTTTCTGTTGATTTTTCTTTCTTTCTCGTTTATCATTTATTCCTTATTGTATATATCGTGTAAATGGATTCTGAAAGCCATCCATAATACATAATGACCACATTTAAGGCAGATTGGAATACCTACTTCATAAAAGTTAAAAAAAAAAAATCTTTGAAAATATAGTCTGATTTCGATTATAAGACGGAATATTGAAAACGGTAGGTTTAATTCATATTTAATTTGTAATACCGTTTTCATTTCTTATTACATTCCTGAAGGCTGATTTGCATATTTACGAGTTCTGTGTACTACGGAATAAGACAGTATCTTGTTTGATTGACTTGTCTTCCCTCTCAGCAGATTTGTCTATCTTGCGAACTTAATGCCTAAGCTAGCTACATTTTCTTGCTATTAGGGAAACTGTTATGTTCTATTGTTCTAGTCGAACAAGCTGCGTGATCCAATCAGGGTTTCCTCTTGCACGCGATGAAAAAAAAACAAAAACAGATCTAAGAAATCGTGGTTAAGAGGATTATAACTAGCGAGGAAGAGCCTATTTTTTTTTTCTCTTTATCGAGACCGAATATGGTTATTTTAATTTTTTTTTCCAATTTTATATCCCTTTTCCACTCGATATTCTCCGGACAGGTGATTCTAAGGTACACACTTTATTTAACATTAAGTGCAAGTGCTTGTGTATAGTTTACTGTTCTGTTGTGTATGTGCTTCCTGTACTGAAATGAGGAACCCGGAGAAGCGGTAATTCCCACTTGTTAAGCACTTTAGCTAGCCCCAGATGTTAAAATGGTTCAATATTATTATTATTATAAGGGTTCATTGCACAGCTGCTTGCAGTTACTTTTACAGTACCATTGCCAAAATGTTTACATGCACATTACGATCTAAGTGTTTGTGTGAATTTTATTTGTCTGATTTTTCCTTTTTATAACCTAAAACTTACTACTTTCGCCCCTTCTCAAACTTGGACTTCTTCTACCAACAAGCGGTCCTCCACAAACTGTAACGCTATCCTTCTCAATGCAGGTGATATTTATCGCCGGAGGTTCAGCTGGTAAGTGGATGCCCTAGATCCTGTTTGTCTGACGACCGCTTTTCCATCCAGCCCCTGTTCGTTGACCTGTGGAATAAACAAGATGCTTGTTCCAATACAATATCCTTAATTGATTTCTACAATGTGTCTAGCATCTAGACACTTTTATCTAGGATAAGGTTGACAGAAATCCAATATGGTGAGTTAAATTAACTAGTATTAATATTAGGAAATATTTTAACACAAAATATTGAGTAAAGCTTTTGGCTTTCATTACTTGCATATTATTTTTTTTTTAGATTTAAGAATCGGTATTGTAAGAGATCGTTTTTGATGATGCCAGTAAGAAAATACATAATAAAAGGTTGATTAATAAAAATAATAAATAAAGGCTTAGTTAATCTGAAGGCTTGATTCCGACACCACCAACCGTTAACCATATACATCCCTCCAAACCCACTCCCCCAAATCCAAACTCCCCCAGTCGTCATTGATACATACACGAATGTATCCATGATCTATTGTTTTTTCCCAACAGAGGGTTGAGTTTTTTTTATTTATTAAGAATAAGACCAGTTGATCGAAAACTTTGAAATATTCTAACAATAACACTGCCTCTTTAATTAATGCTAGGTGAATAGTAAAATTATTTAATTGTAAAATATAATACTAACTTTTTATTTTGTTTAAAATATATTCATCGACTTTAAAGTTACGGAATTAGGGGTGAACGAATTTCTGTTAAGATCCCAATCAGCTCACATTATTCTTAAAGTTATTAAATATATTAATTTGAAAATTTAAAAAAAAAAATGAACATTTTTTATCAGTTATATATTATTGTATATTGATAAATTTAGAATTAAATATTTGCCAATTTAATGAATGTTCTAGTATTTATCTCTTAATTTTAATTTCGTTTATGATGACTTTACACCTATGCTCTTCCAATATCGTATATTGACACTATATTGATCAAACTCGGGAACTAATATCCTGAAACGGTGAGGTTACACTAATATTTGTGTACGTTAATCACAGCTCCTTATGTACTCAGACAGCGTACCTCAAACAGACGTCAGTATATGTAGGACTCATGTCCTAGCACTGTTACTTTCATGCATTACATAATGTGGTATACTTGACTGGAATGGGATATATCTAATGCTTCAGTAAGTGCTTACTCAAGTATGTGAGTTAACATTTAATTTTTTTTTTTTTTTTTTTTTATTCTGAGCAGCTAATAGACTATTTCAACAACAAAATAAAGCCATCTTTACAAACATTTTGTATTTTTTTTTTTTTAATATAGTCCATTGTTATCCACTTTCATCATTTTCAGTACGTTGTTTGATGCTACACTGTTCTTTCGTCACAACCTTGTATCATATAAATTATTACTGTAGAACTATTAAATTCTCTCTCTTTCATGTTATTTAACCAATTACTATAGGTGTTGATGACCTTTATGCCTCTAAGCAAGAACAAACAAACAATCTCTTTCATACTGCTGTCACTCAATCTCTGGCAATAAACGGTCGCCATGGCAATGTTGTAAATTTCAGACGAGGGAGGTCAACATAATCGATACCGTTTAATGTGTAATTTTGTACCAGTTGCGCTACTACAGAATTTACACCAGAGCCATCTAGCACATGAATGAAATTAGAATTAAAAAAAAAAAAAAGTTCTTCAGTACTTCAGTGAAACGAGAGTTTGATACTGTTACCTATAGTCTAAAACTAATCGTGAACAAGATAAAAATTACACTTTTTCGCTTTAAACAATTCCACTTACAAGACAGAAGTTTTTTTTTTTTTTTTATTACTGGAATGTTTATACTTGAACGTTTTTAAGCTAGAAGGGGGTGTCCGCTAACCATATTTCTGAAAAATTTAAAAATGTAAATTACAATGCCTTTATTTTTGAAAATTTGAAACAGGTCCTTAAACTCCGCCTCCATGAAACGGTGGACGGAACATGCTAACAGGTGGTGAGGAAATTTTTTTTTTTTTTTTTTTAATATTTTGTTTCATGGGTTTTGTATTAAACATAGTTTAGTTTAAAATGATTTGAATGATCGCTATTTATAATAATTTATTATCATCGTTCATTTCATATTTTATTCACTATGTTATTAATATATTTGTTTATTGAAATGTATAGAGGTGGTGTGTCGGTGCCAAAACTTTTCAATTTTGGTTCATTAAGGCTGGGTGCACATGAGCTGCAAAACAATCGGATCGCCGAGATTGTTTTCTATCCTATCTCTTTGATACCTATATGGGTTTCCGTGCACATGGAAGATAGGGCGTGACGTCCTATCTATTTGATACCTTGGAAATTTTCCGACTGCATGAGGATTCTTTCTTCTTCAGTGTTGTGTGTTCTTTCTTCCGAGATGGATCAAGCACTAGTTGAAATTTATGACTACATTTATAAAACTGATCAAAAAAGAAGATTTTGCTGTATATATCATTAAAACTTGTAAAAACAAAAACCGAAAAAAAAAAATCTATTTTCATAAAAAAATTGTCCATTATGCTTAAATATTTCTATTAATATTAATCTTAAATATTAATTATTAATATAATACTGAGATTATCCAATTATATGTAATGTTAAATAAATATTTGAGATGATATTAATCATTATGTTATCGAAAACACATTGAAAAAGCACCACATTGAACGGACGCAGCGACGTCTTGTGCACTGTCCCTATATCACATACCATACGTACCACTGAAACGTGGGGAATAGAAAATAACGCAGATAGGGGGAGGGACCAGCGGCAGCCCCGATCCTATCAAGATAGGCCGAGTATGTCCGATACCTGTCGGCGTGCCATGTGCATAGGTCCTATATTGCCAATGGATCTCTGACTATCCGATTAAAAACAATCTTTGCGTTTCGATTGTTTTCCAGCTCATGTGTACCCATGCTAATGATGCCAAAAAACAAAAGATTCTCGATTCTGATTTCTCGGATTAAAAATAAATTGCTATTAAAAAAAAATCCTTATGAAAGCTAAAAAAAACATTTCAAAAAAAAAATTAGTAATGAGATAATTGTATTTATTATCCAATACAATATAATACATAAGTTGTCACCATTCAGATAGTGTATTTAAATTAGTTTTTTTTATAAATATTTATTTAAGAAGAAAAATATTGCATTTAAAACTGAAACAATTCCAGATTATTGTAAATGATACTTTTCTGGATTTTGTAATATTAGTATATTAGGGTATACCACTGCAGTATTGAGCTTTTAGATAAAAAACTGCTCTGTTGAAAGATTAAAAAATATCATTTGCTACAGATTTTTTTTTCATTGTTAAAGAGGTGAATTGATAAATAGTAATTATGTGATTAGATTTCACGAAACTATTTCAAACCTAAGTGGTATCGATACTGAAACTTTTCTCAATAGTCACCAGAACCTTAGTTTGAAGATTGTCTTTTCTATGTATGGTTAGTGTAAATAGTCTCTTTTATTTACATGTTCATGATTTTATTTACAGTTTATAGACAAAAAAACACTCCTTACGGATTTTCCAGGTCAAGCAATGTGATAAAAAAAATATAAAAAAAATGAATACTTAATAGACACATCTTTTCATCTTATTCTTCTTATATATCTCAATAATCCTTTAAAAGGATACTTGTCACTTCCCAGAAAGGATAGAACTACTATTGAAAGAATGGAGGAATATGGGAGAGTATTTTACCAATAAAAACCTTTACCCAGGTTTACCCAAGTTTAGGCAACTATTGAGTTGTAAAAATAATGCAGGTTGTAATTATTATTTTTAAAATGTAAAAAAATAATATAATAATAAAAAGGATTAAAGATAATCCTCCAGTCTAATAATGGATTATAAACAATAGTTATTTATGTTGTTTTTCCACAAATATTTGTTTAGTTTGTGTTACATATGAGTAAGGATCTCTAAAATTCACTATGTCGAAACAAGATTATCGTCAATTTTTTTCAATTAAAGCCCAAACTTGGCCAAAGTATTGCCCAAACCGCGCCTAACATGAATGTTGTTTGGTGTAAAGGAAGCATTAGTAATAGTAAAGTGCAGCTTTGGTTCAAAAAATTTCGTCTTGGAGATTTTGATCTCGAAGGCAAGGAAGGAATATAAGCCTTTTGTTGTTGATCACGACAGTTTTATGCATAAAAACACCAACAAACATACAAAGTTATAGTAACTTTTGTCGCATTTAAAAAACTGTATTATTTTTGCACTATCCCAATACGATCTATTTACCAATTATTATTACTGGTTAGACTTTGTATTTTATAGACTCAACGATTGTGTTTTCAAAAAGCCTCCAATTAAAAAAAAAAATTGACAATTTGTTTGTTTGCTGTTTCATTGTTGAATAATCTTCAGCTGCACAACCTTTGATTACAGGGCAGTTATAGTAAATGTTTTAAACGAGAGACGAGGGTGGCACAATTCTGCAGCACTTAGGGACTCGATTAAAAAAATATTTCTCTTTTCCTCCAATGTTTAACTTTACCCTGTTTTTTCCCACTACATCTCAACCGATATACATACATATAGATACAAATGCATATATATGTATATAAATTCAAATCTTATTTCTCAATAAATATAAAAGAAATGATTAGATAACCACGAAAAATAGCGTTTAAGCATCTCTTGTTAAAGAATCTATTGAAAAGTAAATAAAGGCGTTATCTAAGGCAATCAAGAATAAATTAATTAATTCAAGAACCGTATGTTCTACGAAGAATCATCAGTATTTAAATTGAATTTTAAATTAGGCAGCTTTCCATGAAAAACCATTCCAAGAACATGTAAAAACTCACTTTTCACTGCGGTTCTATTAGGCTATGAATTATTTGCTAAGCAGTTAGTGGTGCTTCCATTAAGGGTGAATCTGATCGAATCCTGAATAATCTGGTTGAATACCTTCAGTGCTAGATGCGGTTGACATTATTTTGGTTATGAAGTTACTATTTATTCACTCTATAGATCATATGACCCAAAGTATGTTTCGAATCCGTCTTATCTCAGTTGGGATTCCACTAAGTCGACTGAGAAACTGACTGCTACAGGAGATTTTCGCATTATTAGATTAGTTGTTGGGTTGTTACGACTGAGAGAGAGGACGGATAAAATTCGGCAAACTCTTGGCAATGCTAATACCTCCAAGCTCTGATAAGCGGCTTATGGAGAAATCTGCTCGGGCTGCTTGGACAGGCTTTAGAATGGGATCATCTTATAGTCTTCTCTTAATTATTAATACTCCCTCGATTTTATGCTAAGATAATTCTTCTTATTAAAATTAACAGAATAAATTCCGCACGTAGGAAGGCTTTGAGCCGATAAAATAAAGATCTTCAAAGATGGTATTAGATCTTCAGACTTCCTCGATTATATAATACCAAGAAGCTGAGTTTACCCTGTTTATGTTTGTTCTTTAAATAGATTTAATATTAGGCTTTATTCTAAAAATAATCTTCCACCTCCCCCCTCCCTAAAAAAGAAAAAAGTACTGTGAAATAAAATGTAATTAACCAATTGGTTGGATTCACAAATTAGATCGGTTTGAAGGAAAATGTCTCAGACGGATTTTCAGGACATGATATATTTGGCAGATGGAGCACTAACAAAGAAATGCCGTATAATAAGTGAAATAGCATAGGAAACAATTGGGATTCATGTTGGTATGATGTTCAAATACCTTGCATAAGCGGATGATGTAACAGTCCTGGGTAGCAGAAAATAATAAAAGCAGAAGATATCCAGGTGATATCTGGATTCCATCTGGAAGATCACATATTCACAAGATATCCATATATTCATATTCGTCGTTGCGAAGCGCCTTTGAGATGTTTCGAGGTATTCCTGATTCGGCTAGCTTTTTGGTGTAGTATGGGCATTCAGTAAACATATGGTTTATTGATAATACATTGCCACATATTTCACAATTGGGAGGAGCCTCTTTGGTTATTAGGTGAAGATGTGTTATTCTGGAGAGGCCAATTCTTAGTCGCGTTAGGATCACTCCTTCTCTGCGATTATCGCGGTAGGAACTGCTCCATGGTTTTATTTCCTTCTCAATAGCCTTGAGTTTACTCGGTGGGCTGTGATCCCACAATGCTTGCCACTCTTGGAATATCTTCTCTCTAAGTGGGCGTGCAAGTTCTAGTGCCGTTAGAAAAGTTTTGCCGGGTCCTGGTAGGACTAGAGCTTCTTTTGCTGCTTTATCAGCCATATCATTACTTTTTTTTATACCGATATGACTTGGTGACCAGATGAAGTAAACCAATTTTCCTTCTTTATATAGTTTCTTGACGAGGTCCAGAATGTAGTGTATTCCTATGTGATCTGAATACATGTTCATCATAGACCTCAAAGTGCTGAGAGAATCCGACACCAGGACAATATATTCAATGGGTGAGTTTAAGGAATATCGCAGAGCCATGAAGATTGCATTAATTTCAGCCGTATAAATATAGATAGTTTTAGAGATAGTTTTCCTCGTGGTTTTTGTAGACTGTTTTCAACCCAAATCCCGAATGGAGACGCAAATTTAAAGAACTGTTTGACTGCTGAATGATCTTATGATAGTTTTTCTTCTGTAACAGCCAATAACCTTGTCCTTAAAATCTTCTCTTCCAGTGATTAAATCGTAGAACATTTCACCTTTTTGGGAAATTGTTGTTTACCGCCCCTGTTCTTGAAAGAACCATTCAAACAAGAACTCGCAGGCAGTGACGAGTCAAGAAGCCCAAATTACTGGAGGTTTCAATCAAGGAGACGGACTATCGAGATTGTCGATTATTGAAACTCAAATAACTTCCATTAATGACCAACTCAGTGAAGTTGACAAAAGAGTCCTCCTCCCTTGTCGTATAGCCCATATCCTAAGATCAAAGATATATCTCGGAAAATAAACTTACGAATATATAAATTATACTACCGGTATTTATATATGAATGAGCGACATGGTTTTTTATACAAGCACTTTTAGATAAAGGTTGAGAAATTTCAAAGGTAGGTTCTCAATGTGGTAGCGGGCCCAACACGGGACAACGATGATTTCGAAGAGAAATAATTATAAGAAAATAGTATCTGAAACCAAGCAATCAATCACGCTGGACATGAAAGCAAGTAGCTTACAGCAGGCCCGACATGTTGTAAGAAGACATTCAACAACTCTCACTCAAACAATGAAACAGTAGTAGGAAATCGATGGGTGGTCGAAATAAAAAAAAATGAAGCAGTCGAACGTCTTGTAATTTACTAGAAAGTTATGCCTGTGGAAAGGTTAAGAAGGCTCAAAAAGGCGGTTAAAGATCTCCAGGGTTCTAAGAGCGAACCGAAAATAAAATAAAAGTGTTAAAGCTACAAAATAACTCTGAATGATGATGAGACATTCACTGTTTGAATTATGACTCAAACACTTATTCTAAAGAAAAGATTTCAATTAACCAGCGCGTTATCACCCTATAAGTTTTGTTTAGATCCGCCATTTCGAGAGGTTATAAAAGCCTACTTTCAACAATAGCGGACTAATTATTTTTTTTCATTAGCTATACAATTAGTAATCGAGGTTTTTAGTGCCCCATTATTTTTTTTTTTTGGACTTTTTCAATTTCCTGTACTTCATCAACACGGTTTTTAGAGCCTTTATATTTTACGGAAGCGTAGCCACAAATCGACTCTTCTCATAAAGAATGGTGTGTAAGGGATCATTTCGAGTCCAGTGAAGCGCGGGACTTTGTTTCAGTTAATGCTGTTCTGCTAATTGGAAGGGATCGCTGTAGCGGAAGATAAAATTCACAGGCCGCTGGTTCAATAAATGTTTTCTGTTTTCTTTGTCACAAAGCTGGTGGTAAAAACATGTTCCGCCATTATACTCTGCTTTAGCTTTGAGTTGATTGTAAAATGTTTCGTGTGTGGAATTTATATCATTTATATTTTTTCTTTTAAAAGATCGTTGGAATAATAATATGACGCAGTCATTCTATTTCCTCCAGATTTCATTAATCATGGAAATTAGTATTTGCTTTGAAAGTAATATTTTTAAAAAAATAGTAAACAGCTGTATTCAAACATTCACTATGCTTGGATAACGCTTTATCTACAGTGATGAGTGGGAGGATTGTAAGCGAAGCTTATAAAGTGCAAACTACTCTATTCACTTATCTGCAAAGTTACATTAAAACAAAAAATACACCCATTTTATTCGGTTTCAAAAACTTTTAATATTATTTTTTTGGAAATCACAATACCTTTATAATTTTTACATTGAGGTTTCTCATCCAGCAGTGTCTTACATACGATCCAAAGTGCCACTCTAATCCGTGTAGCTTTTGGAATGGCCGCTTCCTTGTTCTTTGCCTTGAGAGGGGGTCTGCTAGAGTATAATGAGAGCTACTTCTAAGAAGTTTATTTTGAGATAATTGACACAACTAGGTATATAACTTCTGCCAAAATTGTCTGTGGGAATTTATATTAATATTTTTGTTTTATTGAACTGATTCTCAAATTTAGACGGTTTCTCTTCCGTTGACAATAGCTTGCCGCAGTTAAGGTGACTCAACATCAGTGTGACAACGAATGCTGCTATGTTGGGCTTCTCATCCTCGGTAAAAGTAGATACTTAAATTCTCTGTCAATGGTCCGCTGTTTTTCAAGCCATATTGACGACAACCGCTCAGTCATGATATTTTTAAGCAGAGATTTTAGGTAGTTTAATAACCTCTTGACTTCAGGATCGCTTGTCTCACATAGTTTATACTTTCACTTACTGCCGAGCTGAAAAGGTGTCAACTTTCGGATGTTCGAGTACCGGCCTCTCGGATGGCTGCTGGCAAGAATTCTTTCTTGTCTGTGATCACTTGTGTGGAGGGCAGAGATGTAGGATAGTTTGTGATTGATCAATGCCTTTTAATTATCCCAGCATGCCTATTCGAATCTATATTCTGTTGAATTCAATTAGAGAAACGCACAATCTATTTGATGAAGTAAAGGTCTAGGTGCGACTTGTAAATATAGAGATATTTTTATGAGTCTCGCCATCCTTCCAATTTTTCTTTCATCCTTTTCAGTGATCAGCCATTCTGATGAAACTAAGAAGAGTAATACAAACATTATTCCGAAGGTTCAAAATATCAACTAACCACACTTTCCTGAACCATTCTACCATGTGTTGTTATAAAATTTTACAATGATTTATTTAAGTTAATGATGATGAATTAAATGCCACTTCTATTGAGATAATTTGAACAGTTTCGAATGCTATTTATTTTTTTCCTATATTGAAATAAATACTGATAAAAATGACTGTAAATAGGCATAATATTAATTATGAGATGAGTTATCTGACGGCCTTTGTCATACTTCCTCTTCAGTGAATGAAAACCTTTGATCACTGAGGCTTTGTTTCCGAAGCGGGTTTTCTAATTCCATTCTGTCTCATTCAGCAAGTAATTCAACCGTCTTTGATCACATCTCTTAAGTTAGGCCATAAACTAATTAAATCATTCTAACCTCAGAATATTTACATAAATAATGTTCAAAAATACGAATTAATCAAACCGAATAAAAAATAATGTTTAAATTTAATCACTCGTCTGATCGCAGAACTGTATTACACGGAATAAACATTAAGTTTTTTTTTTTTTTTTTTTTTTTACATTAAGGGTAATTTTTCATCATCTCAGAATATAAGAAATTTCCGAAATCAAGATTACATCAAGATATTCTAACTCATCAAAGCAGGTACATGTTACATTTTTTGAAATAAACAAGTAAAATAACATAAAACATATATTTAATTCCCCATAAGTTTAATACTAAATATCAATTATTTATGTTTAGAAATTGTTTATTATATTTAATTTGGTTGAATAAAAGAAAAAAATAGTATTCTATTATTCAAACTTTTCTTGATTTCAAATAGATTTTTTACTCAGAGCAACTATTTATAGGTGCTTAATTTTCATTTTTACCTGAAAGGAAGAATAAAAAAACCTCCTGTGTTTTGAAAATAAAAATTCTATTAACAAGAAACTAGATATAACTATGTTGAATATCTTTCTATCGATAGCTTAAACCTAGTTTCTATTTGTTAAATATATACATACATTTATATTAATCGTGACAGTTCAACCATTAATAGAAATATTATTACTATGTAATAAAAAAAAAAAAATTGACTGAAGAATCTTCTACCTTTTCAGTACGGACATTACACTGTTTTTCTTTTCCTTTTGGCTTTTCACCTTCCTTGAGAAAAGTCGACACCAAGGACAAATCGGACATGGAAGGGAGAGGGTGTTACAAAAAGGGCGAAGGGCGAACGCATTACTGTGGAAGGTGAAGCTACCACAAATGGTCAGAAGACGATAACAATAGAATCTAGTAGTCTTTTGTGTTCGCATTGGATAAAGGTACGCTTCCTCTCTCCTTCTATCATGTCTCTTCACCCCGTTGTGTGTCTATGTCATCTCAGTATATATATATATATATATATATATATATATATATATATATATATATATATATATATATATATATATATATATATATATATAATACTGATGCCTTGGCTTATTAAGTATCGGTATTTATTTATTATTATTATTTAGGATTTTGCAGAATATATATGATATTTCAGAATACCACTGTTTGAGGAGGATTTTATGGACAGATGAGTCTGATCTTACAGAAAAAGGCATTTCTACCTATCCATGTGGTTTATAATTATTCTACCATGATTGGTTTATTAATTTTTGTTCTAAGAGGTACTCACCGTGTATTGGTGGATTTTCAAACTTCACCAGGATTCACGGATCACACCACATATTTTTCTCTTTATTAATAACTATTTAATGAAAAATAATTAGATTTTATTATTGATTTTAGAAAATCCATTGTAACCTCATTTGCAGAATGGTAATCGCCTCCTATAGGTGTATTTTCAAACATCAGTGGAATCCAAATATTTATTGTTTTTTCATGACAATTTAATTAGAAATCTATAAATTTTATTATTGGTGAACTTTCCTAGAAATATGAAAATGATATAGTTATAATTTGGTACAGATTGGTTCAGTAGTTTTCGCTGTTAGTGAACGTTTTCAGCTGCCCAGTAGTGCCGGTTGTGGACGTTAAAAATTCCTTCCCTTGTAAAAAGAGACTCATCTGTCCATAAAATTTTCCTCAGAAAAAATGGTTCGTCCTTTTATATAATATTATATTGTTTATAGTATCTAATTATATTGTTATCAGTGGTTTTTACTATTGTTATATTCATAATAATAAATAAAGAAGGAACATTGTTACTCATTGTTAAAAATAGCAATCCATATGAGATCTGAAAAATCAAATCATCACAAGTAGGAAAAGCTAGTATCATTTGCTGTCTACTTCATAGATAAAATATATAAGCTGATTGAAAATAAAAAAAAAAATACATAAAAATAATTTATTGTTCAAATTCCTATTAAGAATAAAGAAAGAAGATATATATTTAAGCTTTTGGGTTTCATTTATTACTTGAGGCATTGCAAATGTTTACAACTAAACCCTTTCACTAAATAATATAGTTGAGAGGATGCACAGATATTCCTACGCGTATTGGTACTAATAATAGGATGAAAATGTAATAAAAAGAAAAATAACGAAAATCTCCAAGAATAACCGATAAGTATAATAAATGTTACTATTTTTAGCTGTGATCATATTTCAATTTTGATTAGTGATTGTAAATCCTCATCGATTTGACGGTAGCTAATCTTGATTTTTTAGGATAAATATAGAAATTCTGTAATAAGTTGTGATGCTACTTACGTAACTAAAACATGGGCTAGTACGTTTCATATTAATCTGCTATTAAAAGATGGAAAATATATTTATAACAGTTTTTTTTAAATATTATTTTTAAGAGAAAGAATCGATATTTAACATTTAAATAATTAGTTATAAAAAAAACATACCTGATATAAATTATAAACATTTCTTGCACCTAGTGTAGAAATAATATAATCAGAATATCATGGCAACGAACTGATTCATTATTTAATTTTTTTTAAAAATTAATAATTATTTTGTAGTGTATTAAATCATACATGGGATTAATTTAAAGTATGTCAAATTATTAATATAGAAAATAAGAAAGGTTGAGGTTTTGATTTAACAATTTTTTGAAAATGCACTCAAACATTTTACAAACTTGAGATATATTCTTCAGCCATTGGAAAAAAATTGTCTCTAAATGAATAAAAAAAACTAGCTAGAACTGGAAACGTCTAATGTTTTTTACACAGACAGTAGAAAAACTAATAAGTAAGAGTTTAAGGAAATATACAGAGTAATATACGGTGCGGCTCAGCCAATCAAATTCGATTATTTTTAATTAAATCACCAGCTGCCTTCAAGCCTTCTACAGTTAGTACTTATTTTGGTCAGTTCTATTTAAGATCGCAGTGTGTTCGCTTCTAACAGTCGTGTGCGGTTTTCGGTGAATTTTAGTGTTTTGTTGGTGTTACAGTGCATTGTGATACTTATTCAGTTGTGTTATAGTGTGTTTTCTTATTTAGTAATTTATTTAATTATTTCCACTCGTAACATATTCACTATAAATAAGAAGTTGCAAGACTTATGACCTTAGGACCAGATGTAAGTTCTTAATTTTTTAATTTATATATTGCTTTAAATATTAGTTTTAATTATTTAGGTCTCGGTTCAAAATGTTATAAATTCTCACTTCTTGATACCAATACCTCGGTTAAGATATAAATTACTATTATTTAAAATAATCGATATAAGAACTAAAAAAGTAAACTAAACCTATTAAAAATACAATAATTATTAAATAAATAAATAGTAAAAAGCCCACAACATTTGTTATTTATATGGTATAATATATTTTTTAATTACAATTCAGACCGTGTTAAATAAAATAATTCATTTCCCAAATTCTTATGTAAAACTGAAAATATTTTTCAATGTTTCTGATTTCCATTCATTACTTAAATGTTTCTTAAACTTTCCGCTTAACTCATTGGATTGGCGTTTCAACTGATATTTCATACCCTAGTTTTTCTTTTTCAGATCATTTTAATACCGAAATCTGTATTCCACTTTTATTTAAAAATTAACGCAAAACGAAAAATAAGTCCGACTGGAAGTAAATAAAATAAAATTTTTACTAAAACAATATGTCGGGTTAACTTTCATGATTAATAATACTATAATAGTAAATTTCCTCATAAAGTTCCATATTTTTCGTTTGATAAAAGTTACTTTTATCAACTGTTTATGTTTTGTTTTTTTAATTTAAAAAGGCACACTTTAATGAGATTACATTTATATTGATTTTTATAAATTTATTTCTTGGCTTTGCTGATTTCTCTAAGCATAAACTTTTCATTTCTTCATCACAAGCAGAACCGGTAATAATTTCCTATCGCTAGATTTATCATTAATTGTAGAAGCTTAAAAACAAATTTATAAACTGAATACTTGAAAATTAATATAAACGTACTTAGCTATAATAAGATATTTACAAATAGCTTTAAATGGTTTCGTTTATGAAATCACATGAATTGTGATTGCTGTTTAATTTAACTACAAATTAGGTATAATGATCTAGGGTATATAATGTTTATGGTGACCATTATAAAATAAAATGTTTTTTCAGAAATTAATTTCGGTTTAGGTAGAGGTGAAAATGTAATCTGCTTGCAAATTAGGCTCATATAAATTTCGGATGAGCAGAAATAGTCGCATTTGCAAGTAATCTCATTGTGAATCGTTCTCGAGTAAATTCATTTTTCGCAGAATACACAAAGGCAGAATTTTTGAATAAACGATTTACATATAATCCTTTCATAGATTGCTGTTGGTTTTCACTCTTATTTAGATTTGTGTACTTCTGACACAAATCATTTAGTTTAATCTATAGAGTAAACAATTCATCAAGAGCCATTTGATTGTAGATTTTGTTTACTTTACTAAGTGTTTGCTATGAATCATGGCCAATCAAACGAAGCCCTGTATTAGCGTTCTGAGATTGCCTTGGGAAGGCCTATTTGCTGGGAAACATTAATTTTGTCAGGAGGTCCTTCATTATCTTTGGGTCGTGATCACTTGTTCGTTAAGCCTCGTAAACAAAATTAATTGTTGGTATTTATCTAATAAATCATATGAGCTGGTGTATCGAAGTTTTATGATGTCAATTTCTCTTAATGTCGTGAGAAGAGTGTGTAAATTTGCTTATTGATAATATCTTAACCACGTTAACATTAATTTTTACATGAGGCCCATAAATCTTAAAGTTTGATAAAATACGTTAGATGTCATAATTTACAGTTCAGAAATAAAAAAAATTAAAAAATGTTTTATGAGAAGAACTCAACAAATTAATTATATTATTTATTAATTTCAAAATTTTAATTTATTTTATTAAATAATTTTAAATTTGTATAATAAAAACAAATATTAAAATGTATTACCTAGTTTACCTTGAATTAATCAATTACAAAACATATCTTTATTATTTTTTATTTCATATAATTTTGTAACTTTGTTGGTGAAAATTAGATCGTAATTAACAATAATTAAACAATATTATTATTAATTTTTAATTAATATGTAGTTATAAGTAAGATAAAATAAGAAAAGTTGGTAACGGTCGGGTTATGAGGCACCGACCCCTACGCGCGCCCAGAATACCTTTTAACGATTCTAACCTTCTTCCGATTTATTTCGGTGTTTTAGTCGCTACTTTTCGAGGGGAAAGGTTATTCCTCTTTATTTACGGAGAAACTCTAAATCCCTGTTCAAAGTAATATTAACTTCTGTAAACCTTCTGATATTCAAATGAGAAAATAATGCACTTGAAATAGGAAAATATCAAAATATTAGACACTAAATCAATTTTGAATTAATATCATATTAAATCAGAATTAATATAATGCTAAATCACCAGTAATGTTAATACCTGATAAACTTTGTGATGTGAGGGAAGTGTAAATAACAAATTATAAATATTTAAATTATAAATATTTAATAATGTAAATAAATTGGTATAGTTATGTATCATCAACCCTACCCTTGATTATTTTTAATCGATCTTTAGAAATTGTCCCATCAAAGTTTTGAAAATTATTTCAATAAATCACCGATAAAAAAATATTGTCTATTTAATAAAAAAATTTTGTAAAACATGTTTCATGTCCGTGGTGAAGGTTCGGATAAACTGAATCATGAGCCAGCGAATCTTGGATATTGTGATTCGATTAGTTACTCTCTCAAAAAGTCTTCTTCCGCACCGACAGGTGCTTAAATAAGTTTCCTACATTTATTAAAGTTGGTAGGCGTCTTCAAAACTTGGCTACCCCACTAATCAAGTCTTCCGTGTATGTGTCGGGACTTTGGTAATGAGTTGGGCATGGGCCTGAAGAGGGCGTCTTATCTACCTTTCTCTCAGAACTTTGGTACAGAGAGGTGTCTGCTGGTTTATTATGAAGGAGTCTTCTATAGCTGACAGATCCTAGGGGGCAACTTGACTTTGGCAACTCACAGGCATTGAGGTCCAAGTGGATATAAGCCACACGTCACACAATAACTCTCTCTCTCTCTCTCTCTCTCTCTCTCTCTCTCTCTCTCTCTCTCTCTCTCTCTCTCACACACACACACACACACACACACACACACACACACACACACACACACACACACACACACACACACACACACAAACACACACACACACACACACACACACACACACACACACATATATATATATATATATATATATATATATATATACAGGATTGATGAAAATTATCTGCCACTTATATATGAATTTATTTTCGAAAACTATCTTCGAATGTGTTATTCATCATCAGTTCTTCAAACAAATATCTTGTTGAACGATTTTATTATCTCCAACGATTCGTAAATATTTAATTTTAAATTATTTTTTACGTAATATTTTCTATATAATATTTCAGTCCCGAGCCTTTGTAGAATTTCTTGTTATTTTATTTGAAATGGTTAGCGAAGCTGGAATTTTATTTCTTATTATTTTATGCGCTTTATAATCTTTTCATCTTTGATTTACTGATCGTCCAATTTTTTTCGTATATTTGATTACAGACATTTCATTGTAGTCCATACCACTTTTTTTAGAAAGGGCATATTTTGTCTCTAGGTGAAAGGAAATAAGATGACTGTATTTTATCCAATTTAAATTAAATGAGAGATTTAAATATAATTTTCTTCTCTTCTTTCCGACTTTGAAGGATATTAGGCCATAATATGTGATCAAAATGTATCTCTGTAGGGTAAGTGTGTCCTCTGGAGGTGTTAAATACTGTGTATAATTTTTTTTTTTTTTTTTTTAATTTTTTCAAACTTTATTTTACCGTATCTGTCATTTTTTCTCCCTTAACATTCGAATCTATTCTTGGAACAATAAATTTCCAATAGAAGTGAAAAATTATTCATCAATTCTACTACATCAATTTGATTTATCGGACTTATTTTCTTAAAAGCATCACGTTTACTAATTAAATTCTACTTAGTCGAATTTAGGGAACTATTAATTAATAATCATTGGTTAGTAAATGAAAATAGTAACTAATAGTTAAAATTAAAAATCTGAACTTGTGAAGCAATTACTCTTAGTCAGTCCTTAGGCCATCATTTAATCATGAAAGTACTTCCTATTATTCGTATAATGTAGTGTCCCTGGATTCTGTGTATTATTTTAAATAGATATGTGATGAGTGAAAATTGATTACTCTAAAATATTTTATAACAGGGTACCTGACTCATAGGTGCATCGGACTCCCAAATACACTCCCCGCGTTACGACATAAAGGAGACAGAAAAGGAAAAGAACAATTATTTCAAATTCCTAAAAAGGCTTTAGTTAATGAATCTGTCATATCTATAAAATACAAATGTTGAATGTTTGTACGAATCCTGAGATGAAGTGTTTTTAACGAAAAAGAATGAATCATAGAAGAAGAAAGGATAGGTGAGTATAATTTGAAAACAGTAGTTGTATTGTGCTGTCTCCTATTGGTTATTGTACAAAAGGGTCAAATAAAGGAGGTATAGAACTGGAATGGACAAATGAGTGGTGCAGCAGAGGTTGAGATAGCCCCCTTTGGCGAGTGCTGGCTCAAAGAGATACCCGCTTCCCACTAGTTCACCGGCCGAATAGTTCCGACCCGTTGCCTTCTGTCAATGACTCTGTGCTCTTTGTGAAACAACGTGACTCGCTGTGACAACAATATTACTCCGCAATCGTAACGTATGTCATCACCATAATCCTTTGCTGTTCCCATCAGGTGACAATAGTTGCATACTGAGGGAGCAGTGTTTGGATAAATGCTATCCATTCATTTTAAAGCTTGTTAGCTTTTTCATACAATACATTTTTAAAATTTTTATTTTTATTTGAATTATGAAGTCTAAACTCTTTTACATTACTTTGAGATTTTATATACACCTCTATTACTTCTATCATTCTATTGAGGGTTAGGGTTTGTGTTAAGGCGTTTAACTGCAAGGTTTTTTCATTTCGTTATTGTTTGTTATTCAGATAGTTTTTGTTCACTGTATTTTTGTTCCTACAGTATTTGTCTATTTATTAGTGTATGTTGGATGCAATGATCTATAGATTCGTACATTAGAATTATTTAGCTTAAATTGATCTTCAATTTTTTTTTTTTTTTTTTTTTTTTTTTTTTTTTCTTTTTTTTTTTTTCTTTTCTTTTCTTTTTTTTTTTTAATTCTATCTCTTTTTTTTTTATTTTTTTTATTTTTTTTTTTTTTTCCTTTTATTTTTTTTATTTATTTTTTTTTTTTTTTTTTTATTTATTTATTTTTTTTTTTTTTATTTTATTTTTTTTTTTTTTTTAAATAGTAAAATAAATATTTCCTACTAATTAGTTATACATATATACATCGAGAAACCTTCATAAAGTAAAGTATAGACTTAAATTATTACGTTGTTATATATTGATTATTACTAATAAATTCGAATTTGGTGATCTGAAATCAAAATTTTCTTTAGTTAAATTGTAGAAATATCGTTATAATGTTTTCAGTAGATTGGATTCCTTCAAGAACTTGAGTAGTCTACCTATTGTATCTTCGCAGTCATTTAGTGTTTCTTTAAGAGATCTTTTGAGGTTGTATTTCAACATAAGCTTATCATAATCCGGGCATTCTTCTATAATGTGTTTTATTGTGACGGGTGTTTGGCATCTATTGCATATAGGTTCAGGGTCTTTAGTAATTAGATGGATATGAGTCAGCCGTGAATGCCCAATCCTTACTCTTGTAAGAGCCGTTTCTTCTCTTCGAGTTGATCTCACTGAGGTCTTCCAGATGTTTGTATTTGGTTTTATTTCATGTAGTTTGTTATTGCTAACATTGTCCCACATACTTTGCCATGCACCTTTGGTATCCATGTGTAACCATTTTTTAATATCAGTTTTAATGCAAACGGGAACAATGTCTTGATTGCTGAGTGCGGCTTCCTTTGCAAGTTTATCAGCTGCTTCATTGTATTTGATGCCTACATGCGATGGTGTCCAGAGGAATTTAACATCTTTTTTTAATGATTTTAGCATATCTAAGTATTCATGAATTTTTATTACTAACGGGTGATCGCTGTACAACTCTAGTAGACTTTGTAGTGCAGAGAGTGAATCACTGCATATTATGTGCTTGTCTCCCTCTTTGGTCATTATATTGTGGAGGGCATATTTTATGGCGGCGAGTTCTGCTGTGAATATACTGCAATGAGGTGGTAGTTTATATTTGAATGCTTCTTCAGGTGTGACAACAGCCGAACCTATATTATCATTCATTTTGGAGCCGTCTGTGTAGATGAATGATGCATTCTTATTTTTATTTAATATTTCTTGAAATTTATGGTTTATTTCATACGGTGGTGTGGTTTTCTTTCTGTACTTTTTTAGTGCTATGTTAATACAGGGAACTGCGTATGTCCATGGTGGGGTGACGGTATCTTGGCTTTGTATACTTTTTTGTTCTATTTCTTCTATAGGTCTTCTGTATCTTATTGTTAGAGGGGCTGGTTTTGTTGGGTTATTGCTGTAAATTTGTTGATATTTCGGTCTAAATATGTATTTAAATGCTGGGTTTGTTGGTTGTGTCGCTATGGCTGCTATGTAGTTCATTGCTAGTTGATGTCTCCGGAAGGTGAGTGGTGGCATATTAGATTCAGCGCATAAGCTAAGAATTGGGCTCGTCCTGAAGGCTCCCGTTGCTATCCTTATTCCACTATGGTGCACAGAGTCAAGCTGTGTTAGCAGGCTGAATCTGGCTGAGGCATATATATGGCTGGCATAATCTAGTTTTGATCGTATTAAGCATTGGTATATTTGGAGTAGCCTCGATCTGTCCGCTCCCCAGCTAGTGCCTGCCAACACTTTCATAACATTTAAACGTTGTAGGCAGCTATCTTTTAGGTTCCTGATGTGGTGTTCCATGTGAGTCTTGAGTCAACTATTAATCCTAAGAAGGTGCAGTGGTCATGGAAGCTTAACTCTCTATTGTATAATGTAATTTTCGGGGGAGTGCTTGGTTGTTTTTTTCGGGAAAAGAGAATACACTTAGTCTTTTCTATTGAGAAATTGAAACCGGTATTTTGTGACCAGGTTTGTAGTTTGTTCAGAATTGACTGTATGGTGGCTTTTGTTCTGTTTGTGTCTGTATATTGAATGAGGATGGCAAGGTCATCTACAAAAAGGCTTGGTTTGAGGGATCGATGAGTGATTGCATCTTGTATAGAGTTAATTGCAATTAGAAATAGTGTTCCACTTAGGACACTTCCTTGAGGAATTCCATTCTCTACAAGTGTTTTTTTTTGGAAAGATAATCTGCGATTCGCACTTGTATAGATCTTTTACTCAGAAAATTTTGGATGAAACGTGGTAGGGCTCCTCTGAACCCCCAGTCAAATAGTTGTTTTAATATGGATGGTCGCCAGACTGTATCAAAGGCTTTTTCGATGTCAAAGAAAATGCCTAGGCATTCGCGTTTACTGATGAAGGTGTTTAGTATCTCGGCTTCTAGTGATACGAGATGGTCAACAGTCGATCTTCCTTTCCTTTGTCCACATTGAAAGTCAGTCAGTAGCCTGTTCTTCTCAAGATACCATAAAAGGCGCTTATTTATGATTTTTTCTATTAACTTGCATAAGCAACTCGTTAGAGATACAGGGCGGTAATGTTCTTCTTTCAATTTGTTTTTTCCTTGTTTTAGGATTGGTATGACTATGGACTCTTGCCATTTTTCTGGGAGTTCACCTTCCAACCATATTTTGTTGTAAAATTTTAGGAGGTGTTTTCTTTGGTCTGCTGGGATATTTTTGATCATGTAATTATGGATGTTGTCTGGGCCAACAGCGGACATTCTTAGGGAAGATATCGCCGTGTTAAGTTCCCATTCGGTTATTGGTAAGTTATATACTTGATTGTTGTTATTTGAATTAATTTCAAAATGGATTGGTTGTTGTTCGCTGATTTTTTGTCGGAACTGCAGATTATAATGGGTTGAAGATGATGTTTCTGCGTAGTATTCAGCAAATCTTTCAGCTAATACTGAAGGGTTATATATGATATTCCCTTCTATTTCGAGGGTCGGTTGCTCGTTTGAGTATTTCCCTCTAATGGCATTGATCTTCCTCCATACTGTACGAATTGGTGTGCTGGTGTTAATATTAGTAACAAAGTTGTTCCATGATTGTTTTTTCTTGTTTCTGATAAGGTTTCTTGACTGGGCTTTTAATTTTTTAAAGTTTATGAAATTTACTGTGGACGGTGATTTTCGAAATTTATTTAAAGCACGGTTTCTTTTTTTGATGATTTCTTTGCAATCGTTATCAAACCATGCTGGCTTTGGATTAGAGGAAGATGGATTTGATATTGGTATTGAGGCTTGTGCTGCTTCTATTATTTCCTGAGTGATATAGCTATTGATTTGATTGATATTTCCATTAACGTGGTTTAGATTTATTTTGTTTTGAAAGAGGTCCCATTGTGCTCTATTGACATCCCATAGCCAATTTCTTTTCCCGGTGGTGTGTCTTCCAATAATTTTCGCCAGGATCGGGAAGTGGTCTGAATTGTGGGGGTCATTTATTACCTTCCATTCGAGTAAACCGAATAATGTTGGTGTACACAGGGTTATATCTATTGCTGTGAGTGATCCATTTTTAGGGCATAGGTGTGTCATCGATCCTGTGTTAAGCAACAACAAGTCGAAATTATCTTGGATTCGTTTAATTATGTTTCCTCGTGAGTTGTTCGTTTTGTTTCCCCAGCTTTTGTGAAATGCGTTTACATCTCCAAGGATAATAAAAG
Organism: Euschistus heros; assembly: GCA_003667255.2. Lineage (NCBI taxonomy): Eukaryota > Metazoa > Arthropoda > Insecta > Hemiptera > Pentatomidae > Euschistus > Euschistus heros. The sequence continues at coordinate 672,497 of RCWM02000027.1, forward strand.
GTTGTGGAGCTTATTGATGAGTTTTGTTAATTCATATTCATTAATAGGTTCGGTGGGTGGTAGATAGATGTTGCAGATATTTATTTTTATGTTCGTGTTAACTGTTGTGGTAATTGCTTGAATGGGAGTATCTATTTTTATTTCCTTTGCGACTAAGTTGTTGTGTATTGCCGTTAAGACTCCGCCACAGGCTCGGTTATCTGTTATTTTATCGGTTCTAAAAATTTGAAAATTCTTGATTTTAAATTTTCTATGCGGTTTTAGATGTGTTTCTTGGAGGCAAACTATTCCAGGTTGATGTTCTGTTATGAGTAGCTTTAATTCTTCATATTGTGAGGTTGTGCCGTTAAGGTTCCATTGGATAATATTCGTGTAGTTATTCATGAGATTTGGAGAAGATAATTGTACATTATATTTGTTTTTCTACTACCCATGTAGTTATATATTTTTAGGAATTTAGCGTAGCTTGGCATACAATGATAAATAAAAAATAAGAAAATAATAAATAATAAATAATAAATAATAAACAAAAAATAAAAAATAAATAAAAATAATAGGTTGTATATTTTATAACATATTATATCATTAATCCTTATGCATTTATTATTCTGCTTCATTTTATTTATCCAGTAATGTATTTTTAATTTTAATGTCAATGTCAATATCATTGTCAGTTTTAACACTGTTATATTAAAATTTATTATTTCCCGTCTTGTGAATTCGCTATGTATACTAATGATTCTTATTACGATATTTTTATGAGTTTTTAGAGAAATAAATGCATTTGGACTATAATTACTTAACATAATATGAGTATATATATCATTATTTATTTTTATGACATAGGGTAATATATTTATAGATCTATTGCATTGGTGAATGAATCTATTATATATGTGTTTATATTTTGTGTATTTAGTAAGTTGAAGTGGGTTATACAATGAATTAGTGAGTTGTTTATTTTCGTTATGATAGCTAGCGGGCTTGTTATTGTTTGTGGTTAGAAGGGAACTATTCGTACTAGGATATTTGTAATTAGAAAATTTTATGATTTTAATTAGAATCATTAATTTTATTTTCTTTAATTCATTTATTTTTATTTTCCTCAGATCGTTATTCTTATTTTCTCTACTTGACAGTAATTTTTTATCTTGGGTGTATATGGCTTTTGGCTGATATTTGTTAGTTATTATTTTTAGTCCTTTTTGTTTTCTGAGTAAACTATTACTGATTCGTGGGATGTATGGTATTTGAAAATGTCATGTTATAAAGTGAGGGTAAAATGCAAAAGAAAAAGTCATATAAGGATAATTTAATAAATAAATAAATTAATAATATTAGGATATATTAATAGCATTGTGGTTTTAGGATAATTATTATATTAATTTATTAATCATGAAGTTCAATATAAATTTAAATTATAGATAGATATTAGTTTTAATACTAATTACTATCCATTTTTTCTACGCTCGGATTTCGGCTCGTCGGTTTGGTTCGAGACTTACTCCTTGATTTCCTTTCTCTAACTATAGTCCACCCGCCCTGTGGGTCATCTTGGTGACCGTTGGGGGGAGGGGGAGAGGTCATTTCGTTAGATTTTTCTTTTTCCGAAGGTGATACCTTCGGTTCGGTGGGGGTTTCCGGAATTTTTGAATAATTTTGCCCGGAAGGGTTAAAGGGAGTTAAGGGGGGAAGTGGGTTGGGTACCCGGGATGTGGAAGGGGACGGGTGTAGGATGGTTGAGGGAGGGTAGTGGGAGGTGGGAGTGTGGAGGGGGAAACTCGGATATCATTCATATTCGAGTGTCCGATAGGTGAAGATTTGTGGTTAGTAACTGGCTCTAACTGTTTTTTAAAAATAGAATTATCTCTTGAATCGTCTGTTTGTACACTAACTGATACTTTGTTTTTTACAATATTAGAAAAACTCACATGCATTGTTATGGGGTGTAATAATTCATATTTTTTTTTTTGCTGCTAAATATGTAATTTTTTCACCATCTTGGATGCTTTTAATTTCTTTTTCTTTTAAAAAAATAGGGCAATTTTTCGAAAAAGAGTCGTGTTGGCCTTGACAGTTAACACACTTTATGGCACTGTTACATTCAACTCCTTCATGTTTAAGTTTACCACAGTATCTGCACAGTGGCTCTTTTTTACAAAATGTTTTTGTGTGACCAAACTTAAGACATACATAACAACGCGTTGGGTTTGAAATAAATTGTTTAACAGTGATATTGTAGAAGCCTATTTTTATTTCTGTGGGAACAGTAGGGTTATTGAAAGTTATGAGGTAATTATGACTGTTATGTTTTTCGTTATTTTTGAAATATGTCAGTCTTTTTACATCTTCTACGTTTTGTGATTTTAATTCTTCTTTTATTTCGTTAATGGAACAACAATTGAGATCTGGGCACCATATAATTCCTTTACTTTGATTTAGTTTACCATGCGGTTCTACTTTAACAGGAAAGTTCTTGAGTAGGTTTTCGCATTTTAGTAATTTGTTCCATTGATTTTCCGAAATAACTTCAACTAGAAGAGTACCGTCTCTTAACTTTTTTGCGGTTTTTACATCACCGATTAAATTTTTTAAGCTTTTATAAATTAAAAATGGCGATACTTTTTGGAAGTCGAATGGATTTCCATCATTATCACTACCGATTCTTTTTATAATTAAGAATCGTTTGTAATTATTTTGCTTATTTTCATTAGTTAATGGGAAAGGTTCTTTAAATTTTGCTTTTTTCCGCTTTGCGGGCGGGGATTCAGCCATGGTTTTTACTTACTTTTATAGTAAGCAAAAACAAAACAAAAAAAACAAGTATTTAAAATAGAGAATGAAAAAGCAGGCCTCTTAAAAAAACAAAAAAACAAAAAACAAATTGAATATATTTAATAAAAGTAAAATGCTACTTATCGCTAGTTGAAGATACTTAATCCCCAGGAGCTCACTAAATATACGTCTTCACAGCACCAAGTATCAACACTAACTCTCATTCTATTGATTAATTTCCATACGATCCACAATATTGTATATAAATCACATTTTAATCACTATGTCTGAATTTTTTGGGGACAGCAAAACAATCGAATATCAAACGCATCTAATACTTTAAGTCCTTTGTATGATGGTAAATGCTCCTTATTAGGTCTCCAATCAAACCCCTTATAATGATCTCAATATACGTTTTGTCCTTGCCCTCATACACTTTCCAACCATCCCAACCCTCTGGCTCATTGATAATCCAGTTACACATATTCTTGTATCCCACCTCGCAGATTAAAACGGCAATGGCCTCGAGACCTACTGTAAATACAATGCAGCCTCACAGATTCAGCGTAATATGGACGGGATTGGAGGCGAGTTTGTGAAATTCCGGCTTATCGGAAATAAGAGGCAACAATAATAACTACGAAATAATATACAAAGTACATGTTTTATTTTATTTCTTATATGTACATTCTAGCTTTACAATACACGAATTACTTATTTTCAAAACAAATTCGTGATACTCATTTGCTTCTCACACTGAACTTGGTTCCTTGAAGCTTAATCTCAAAATCAGTGGAGGAAATATTTGTGGGCTAAGCTCTTTGCTGCTCAAAATATCTAACGGTTTTGAACCTAGGCGACAATTTTTCTCGTTTAGAGGAATTCATTATTTTGATGGAATCGCTGAGAAATCCGAACTGGCGGGATATCGGGTACTTAGGTTGCGGGACTGTACTGTATATATTTTATTGAAGTTTTAGCAATGGCCTCTTCCCTAAAGTCCTGAGCTACTGGGCCATAGCTCACTCCTTCAGCCTCCAGTGGATTCTGCTAGTTACGCAGCTGACAGAACAGTGCTGGGGGCCTATTTGAGCCTGGCTTGAGGGAAAAAGCCTGATTCGGGATTCCCTTGGAAGATTGTATATATAGTATAATTGTATTTATTTTTTCCTCTTTCTTTATTTATTTTAGTTTATTTCTTTCTACTATTATTCTTCTTATTTATTTTAGACTATTATTAATTTTATATTATATTATTCGTTAGTGGTGTTTTTATATATTTCTCATTTTACTCTTCTTATTAGATTATTATTTTCTAGTTTCACTGTACATAGGTATTATTGGGTTCATTGTCATCTTTAGTACCCTTTTCCTTTTAGTGAGGCAGCTTTTGTTATCTATTAAAAAAAAAATAAAACAAAAAAAAAACAGTTAACAGCTGCTAAATGAAATTATATTTTTAAAATTTTCGTATGCAAGGATGCATTGTTCTGGGAGGAGGAGGGTTGCAGTAGAGACCATAAAATCAGATTCCAAGTGCAACCATCATACAAAGATGGCTAAATTATGTAAGACAGTTGGCTCGGTGTACGTATACCAACTTCTTTGTGATGCCGGGATTGCAAGAGCTACTTCTTCACAACGAAGCTATTCGTGCATATTTTAGGATCAAGTCGCTAAGTTTGTCTTAGGGCTGAAGGGGCGGCTAGTGGAGGCAGTATGCATATTTCATCCGGCCTCTCCCCCGCTGACAGCAAAACCTTCCCATTTCCCTCCTTTTTCTTGTTTTTTTTTGTTCTGATCGGAGGCGCATCCCCTGTGGGGAGGACGTAGGATAAATGACTCTTTAGAGTGAAGGTTCGCAATAAGTTTGCTGAAGTATTTTTTCTCTTGAAAAATAAAAAAAAACAAGAAACTAATCGTTGTTTGAGACTACTCCGACATTTACTAGACAAGCGTTTAAAGCTCCAAATAAATTAAAAAAAAAATGAAAACTAATTTATATGACAATAGTTAGATACATTTGGACGTACGGAGTTTAGCTTAGGGGCTCCACTAACCTTCCAATTCTTCTCGTATCCAATCCTTACAATCTAAAATCCTACTTAAAATACTTAATGATCCTTATTGTGTCACAAACAAACTTCCAGAAAGATCTTAATATTCCATGTGTTGCTGATTTCGCCCAAACCATATATCTGTCCTTTCATAGTAAACTCCATACCCATTCGAATCCACTAGCCTCACACTCCATTCTCGATAATCCTCCTAGACATCTGCAATGAAGATGGCCAAGAGACCCTCTAATGTAAAACATTTATTGAAGTGTTACTGGTGATTAGTTCCTTGCATGTTTTTGGCAAGTCATTTGTAATCATGCTCTCCAAATTTACTTGTCGCATACAATGTATACAGTTGTAAATATAAAAAAAAAGTGTGGGACAACATTGTGAAGGAAACCAAGACAAGGATTGTGGTCCAGTACATCCTTTTTAAATGACCCAACCATCGAAGTATCTTGAGCTGAATCACTTTTAAAATGCCCTTTTCACTGAAATTCATTAATTAAAGTTTAGCCGTTGTCCTCCACTGATCCTTTACTCCGACTGGACCTAAATTTTACGTATCGCTTTTCTCTATCATACATGACCATATCTCACATCCATGTGTGACGAAAGATCTTACTATTGTTTTGTATAGCATAAATTTTGCCTTTCTAAATAAACTTATGCCTTTTTAAAACTTTATAAAAATATTCAAAATAAAAATTTAAAAATAAAATATCGGTAGCAAACAGTTACAGTGCTATGGCCTTCTGAGAAGAATGGGGCCAGAGAGATGGCCAAGAAAGCTATTAGACAATGTCACGGAAGAGAGACGGAAAAGAGGTCGCCCAAGGAAAAAATGGTTGCTAGGAGTGGAAGAGGTGATTGCAACAAGAGGTTTGTAGGAGTGAGGTTGGGAAGATATAGAATACTGGTGGTCATACTTTTAGAATACAGGGTTTGGCATATGCCCTAAGGTTGTAAAGTCGGAGAAGAAAAAAAAAACAATAAAATAAAAAATATTTTTATTATTAGTTGTTACAGAATTAGTTTGGAAAACTTGATGTCAACACGTCCAAAAATAAATAAAAAAAAAATTAATAAATGTTTCCCTTATCGGAATAATTATATTATATTAGGTATGTTTAATGTAGTTTTAAATTTCACTGCACAAATAATTAAAAAGAGTCTTATCTATATTGTGAATAGTAATACATGTTGAAAATATCCATATTTTCATAGGCAATAATATGGTTAAAATGAATTATCAGTTTATTGGCTTTCAGTTTCTGACAGTTCCTAACTTTGTCCTCCAAATAAGTGTAACAGAAGCTTGTTAGGCCAACTTTTCCATATTAATGCTGCCCACTAATAGGAATAACATGTACAATAAGAGGTTTACCGTGTTTCCTGATGTACGAGGGCCGAGCGGTTAATTCTCTTTGTCGCCGGACAATTTATAAACTATCCGGTCCATGCTTTGAAGCAGAATTGGAAATTATTCAGCAACATTATTATAAAATTTAATAAAAGCTCTTCAAGAGTTGGATAACTCTTTAAAAAAGATAAACAATACACCATAAAATTCTCAATTATTTTATATCCTGAATAATATATTTGTTATTTTATTTTAAATTTTAATTGCTACAAGTGAATAGTTCTTTACATTCACTTATTGACTATTGTTATTGACATGTCATTGTAATCATTTACTTCATTTTTTTTAAAATAATGTATAGAGTTGTAAATGTCAATAAATAGTTAACATTTTTTAAATTACCTATTTGCACCTATGGACTTAAAAATGTGTGGGACACAAAAACAATCGAATATCAAACATATTTAATTCTTCCAATCTCAGGCCCTTCGTACCATCATTACTGCTTCATATTATGTTTCTTACTATGCCCTACATAATTTTGATATAACTTTTGCCATCGATTTGATACTCGTCAAATTTTCGAAATTCACCAAAAGCCTCACATCTTAAAGCCACCTCTCCTTTAGCCTCCACTTGATTTTGATACTAGTAGCGCAGCTGAGAGATCAGCGATGAAATCTCTTGAGTCGGGCTTGTCCCACCCATTAGTGGAGGTTCAAGCTTAATTTGGTGTTCACCAGGATTGAGCGATTCTGTATTAATTGGTTTTTCTCATTTTAGTTTAATAATTATTTATTTTTTATTATTATTTTAATTTAGCTTATTTTTTAAACTTGTATAGCTAGAAGTATTCTTTTTTTCTCTTCTTTTCTTAAGCGTTCAGAGTTCCCAATTAATTACAAAAGACTTATTTACATGACAGTAATTACACCCGTTTGAGCATACGGAGTTGAGCTTTGGGGCTCCACTAAATCTTCTCGTGTTCAATCCTTACCATAAAAAAAATCCTTCGTCAAATCATCAATGCTACTTATTATGCCACAAATAAACTTATTTATCTGTATGGAATGTTCCATATGTTGCTGATTTGGCACAAACCAGATACTTGACCTTTCATTATAAACCCCATACCCACTCGAATTAGTCTCCATACTTGCTTCACACACGATTTCTTATTGCCCAACGAGGTGTCTGAAAGGAATGGCCAAAGAACTTCTCTGAATCTGAAAAGAAGAGAAAAGGCCGAGAGACCTTCCAATGTTACTAAAGACTGGCTCTTTCTATGTTATGGACAAGTCCTTGTAATATGAATTCAGTTGTAAATATCAATAAAAAAACATGCAATCTTATTTTTCTTCATTGGACGTATCATCTGAACCGGATTCTTTGTATTCATAATACTTATTGTGCTCACAGAAGGCGGATTAGCTGGTTAAACAATTTTTTTTAAGCTAATTTTTATTCTTTATTGATAAAGGTTTTATCATAAATGTTGTTTTTATTAAACTTATAAGACTCTAAGTAGAGCCATGATACAGACTTGTGCCCCAAACATTTCAGTTAACACCTTCGCTACCTAGGGCGGAACAATAGACACTTAAAGCTGTCAAGCTGCAACCTCTCGTACCGGTAAAGTGCCTCAAGCTACAAGCTGTAGAACAGATTCTGGAACAACAAAAGTCTCTGTTTTCGAACAGAGAACAGGATGTGAAGGCTGTACATGAAGAAATTTGAGTTTTGACAAACTTATTGTGACTCTGTTGATCATTATAACACCAATAACGTTTATGGATTTTTTCAAAAATCAAAACAAGAAGCTGTGTCGAGAAAAGTATTCAAGATTCGTTGCTAATTTATTAGCATATGAAACGTTCTTAATATTATTACTAAACTTTATTGCACGAGAAAAAAAAAAATATAATTGATGACTAGATACTAGTTATGTGCCAACAAGATAGTGTTCTGTTTGTTTTCGTAAAAATAGTTTTATATGTGTGTATTTTTTTTTTTTTTGACATGGATATAATTTATTCTTTTGGCTGGGGTCTACACTTTTTTGGTGTGACGTTTTTCCACCCTCAAAAATGTAACATTTTGATCCGCCCTAGCTGTGTTGCTGTTGCTTGAATCTAAAATTTTCCAACTGTTTACTAATCAGAAATTCAATGATAAACAATATTTTCCGCTGTGACCGACCGTTTAGAAACTATATTGGTTTAAATTTAAAAAAAAAAAAAGAAAAAAGAAAAAAGGTCGCGTGTGAAACCCCTTTTTTCTCTCAACTTTTAATTTATGATTAATTGTTAATTTATTTAAATTATTAAGTAATTTTATCCTTTTAAAATGTAAATTTAAAATTTTAGAATGTAAATTTGGAAAAGCAGTTGATTATATAAAGAAATATCCCTGATTTATTGTTTTTTTTTCCGTCAGGGGGAAATTGAGTTTTATTTTTCTCCTGTTCTTAGCTGATGTGCATTATATTGGAATATTGGTTTTTTAGATATTTTGATCACGCTTGAGATATAAGATGTTTACATTTTTTATGACGGAGTATAGTAAAGTTTTAGCGTTTTTAAAATCCCCACTGCTACTTTAGGCGTCATTTGGATCATGTTCTACATCTCTGATTTTTAAGGAATTTCTAGATTAATGTATTTATAATATCTAAAATAAATATAAATATTTATCTTTTCTCTGATCCAAAAGCTTGGTGAAAGTCTGTTCAAGCTGGGCCATTGTCCTGACACGACACTAGCGTCTGTATAACCTTCTGCACTTTTTTAAATCTCGAAATCAGGAAGCTACCAATTACCTATTGATTAATTAATTACGTGTTTTCTCCTACTTTCATTAACGTTGTGTTTTTTAGAAAAGTACCTCTAGAGATATCAAGATGAAATAAATTAACTGCTAATCTTGACTTATACCTCTGGTTCACGATTTGATCGAAATTGAAAGTGACTTAACTCGTTCTCTAACAACAAAATATTTATCGCATAAGTTTTTTCAGGCTCTAAATCATACCTTTTGTATTTTATTTAAATTTTCGAGGAATATATAGTTCTATATAAGGCTTATAGTAATTTCGAACTCATATCATGGTCCTTAATTCTTATATATTTCCAGTTTCTAAAAGTAGCTAGTTTTGGAAATTGTTTAAATAACGTTTAGATCACACACACTCACACACTCACACACTCTCTCACACACACACACACACACACACACAAAGATTTATATAAAAAGTATTGAGTAGTGGAACCGTTGAGACAAAGAGAGCTAAAGACAGGTGATGGAGGTGACGCAGAAGGTAATAGCTACTGGAGCGCCCGTAATGCACATTTTATTGTCCCCTCTCTAACTGCCCTATCAGCCTACTGTACTCGGCATTTTACGGTGAGGAAATCTCAACTGGGTGTTTCTCGTCCCTCAAACCTTCAAGGATTCACCATCAACGTGGACTGCAGATCTTCAGGTTTAACAAATAATTGATTTATATAGCTGCATTTTTTCTATTCAAACGATGTTGCACTCATTTGGAATAATACATAAACTGTTCATATATTTATTTATATTATATTTAATAATACTATACATTTCTTTAACTATGAAAATAAAGATCAACTTTTTATAATAAACATTGAAGGCATTATATAAAATTATGCTAAATATAATATGATGTATAATTCAGCTTGTCATAATTAATGATTGTTATAACCTTAAGAATGCTACTCATTGAAATTTTTATGTTATAAAAATGTATGCGTTTGCTTATTTCTTTTAGCCAACGAAAACATCTTATATTATCAGGAAATACATGTTTTAAAGCATTTTGAATCAATTTGAGTTATTTAAATTGTTCATATTAGTGCTCAATTTACCATGAATATATATTTTTGCATAAATGAAATGTAATTGCATAATTATCTACATATCCGGGGTATCAGAATTTGCCATATTTGATGTTTCTGACCACACAAAAAAATAATTATAAATACAAAGTTATTTATTTATTATAGGACCTTAAGTCTAGTAAGAATAAGAAACAATTTACAGCCAAGGTTCTCCAGAGCCTTAAAATGAAATAACGTTTTTTTTTAATAAAATATTAAATAATATTAATATAATTAAAATTAAAAAATTAATAAAATTAATAAACAATGACAGAAAATTTAAATCCAGTAAATGCAAAAATAATAAACATTCATACATATAAACTTTTTGTATTTTATATAACTAAAAAGTAGCTATCTACTATGATAAATAAATAAATAAATTAAAGCCGAAAAATGACTAGGTACTTCTCCTATTCTTTTTTTCCACCTAATGAATGGATTTGTGTTTGTATAGATTCTGATTCTTTGCTTTTCTTGAACTTTTGATCGCATTTGCTCCTCTTGGAATTGTTTAATCGGATTGATTTCTCCTTCTCGAGTACTTGAAATATTACTTTACTTTACTTATTTTCCTTTAGCCTACCATCATTTTATTACTCAGCCCTTCGCGCAATAATCACCAAAACACTTCATTCGTATATAGTTTACTTGGGTACACCTAAAATACAAAAATCACACTTTCAAAGACCAAAGATCTTGTTGGAAAGTATGTACGTGGTGAGTTCTCAACTGAGACTTTCAAGAATAAGAAAGATGTTTTATATTGTGTTAGCTTTGATAATGTTGCATAGATATGGTTCGGTTTTTAGAAACACAACCTCTAAAAACAGAAATGCACAAATAAAGTAAAGGTAAAAAGTCAAACTTTGAACAAATGTTTGTTACACAAACTGCCACTGGATCAAAAAAGTCTGGTCAATACGAGTTCATGTCGCACTTTTGTTTGAGCTGACAAACCCTTCCATAAATTAAGCTGCTTCAATTAAGGTTTATAACATGTTTCCTTTTTTTAATATTTTCATATATTCATATATTTTCAGTATTGAATTGCATATTTTACCCAACATATTTGCATAAATACGTATATATTTTTTCAGGTTTCATTGCATATATTTCACAATCCGTATATATTCCAATGAGTGTTTGATTATCCCGTTTTAGATGAGCATTCAGAAAAAAATTATTCTCAATTATCTCAAATTTTTAGCGCTTTCTTATAGATCTAAGAGGATCATACTCAATGGGAAGTAAATATGTTTTTGTTTTATTCTTCAACCGATTGCAGGCCAACTTATGTATACATATATATCTCCGAAACAAACCTAAATTGCATGAGGCTATATAACTATGTATAGACCGAATATGGGGTAAATAGGAGGTTGATCTTGGGAATTTGGGTATTGACAGGAAGGAAGGGTTGGATGAGGTGTGTGGGTGAGTGGTCAGAGATTGGTGTTGTCGGCATCGAAACTATACTTATATATATAGAATTATCACACATCAAACGAAAATTCCGTCTCCCTGTAAAACCCGTGAATATCGTAAAGTATAGAAAACCCCAAGGAATCCTGTGTACCCCTCCCAAACCCACACTTATTCCTTAACATTTCCATCCTTGATGCTTGTACGCTTCAGTGATAATTAGTTATAACTATAAGTAGATATATCATCAGTAATATTGTAAGTAGATTCATCCTCCATATTTTGAATTATATACAGCTAGATATTCTGACTAATGTATTTTATATATTTATATTGTTAACTGTATTTTTTAAATTACTTGTAGAACTTATATAATTATATTGAAACCTATTTTGTTCACTGTAGGGCATGATTATGAGAATAATATAGTCTCGAAACCTCGCTAAAATATAGTTTTTATATCACTGACTGGCTCTCACTAGCAAATCGTCAGGATTACTATTGGCGTTGTTATTATCTGAAAACTAGTTTCGAATGTTCATCATTAATCGCCAGTCTGCTCTGGGTTCTCATAATCTTCTAGAAGTCATTTTCATTTTCCTTTTTTTCATCAATCCTAATTGAAATATTTTACCGCCACTGAAGGTGTTATACAAAATGACACTACACGACACTTAGGCAGTGGTTAAATTCCATAATTGTCAGCCAGATGAATGTTCGGTAGGACGTGCTTTAAGAAAGGAGGCCCCACTCTTCCTGAAACTTTTTAATTTAAGCCTTTTTGAAGCGTATTCTACCAAAAACTCACACAGCACATGGAGTATGCTGATGAATTTGTGATCATAGCGCGATCTGAAGCTGTCTTGTCGGGAGCGCTAAATGAGTTGAAGGAAACAGTATCAAGAACGGGGCTTGAGATGATGACCTCAAGTCTAAAAAAGAGGTAGGATCAGTCCATATACTTTTTGACCAATGAACTTAAGACGGTGGAATCTTTAAATACTTAGTCACAACGGTAGCGAACAAAAATGAGTTAATTGCTGCAATAAAAACAAGAATAACAGCGGGAAGCAGATATATCTTTTTTCTTTTCTACAAACACTGTTAAAATTTGAGAACCTGTCAAGAAAAGTCAAGATAATTATTTATAGGACGGTGATCCGAGCCAATCTAACGTACGCTTGTGAGACATGGACCCTGACCAAAGAAACGGAAAGAGTATTTTAGGTGTGGGAGAGAAAGGTGTTAAGAAATATGTTTGGCCCGGTGTTTCAGGAAGAAAAATGGAGGAACCGCTCAAATAGAGAGCTGAAAACACTCTACGAAGTGGCTCGCTCTTATTGAAAGGATGCCAGAGGAAAGAGTTCCCAAGAGAATGTTGCTCGGTAAGCCTGACGGCCAGTGACTGAGAGGGAGGCCGAGAGGGACGTGGCTGCAAAATGTTGAAAGGATCTCCAAAAAATGAGAGTCAAAAAGATGGAAGACAAAAGCCGAGGATCGTCAGGAATGGCTACAAATTGTAGAGGAGACCATAGTTCCTCAAGAGCTGTGGAGCCCATTAGTGAGTGAGTGATTGAAGGTGTTACATTGATCCCAGGTGTCATAAGAGGTCGTAAAAGAGGGAGTTGAAAAGGGAGAGGAGGGCCATGATTCTTCTTCCTTTTTATCTCCCTTTTTTATAACCTGCACGATTTCTTCGTCAGTAGGAATTACTTACTTCTGCACATCGTCAGCATCACCAACTGCCCACGTTTGAGTCTCTTCGTTTGATTTCCTAACACCTTGTGTAGCAGTAGGCAAGGGCAAATCTTGGTTTAGTAGTTCCATGTAGACAGGAAACCAATTTGAAAAAAGATTGTTCTAAGATTTTAGGATCAAATAGGACTGAACAGAAGACCAACAATCAGCTTAATTGAATACGATATCTTTTAAATTTACATTTTTTAAAGCAGTCATCAGGTTATCATGGTTTTCTTCGTCAGCAGGAATATAGGAAGAACGTTTCTATAATACAGTTTGATGTTGGCATTCTGGCATTGGCATTCTGATCCATTGGTTGGACGAGTGCCATTGTGCTGAGTGGAAGAAACATCGCAACATTTTTTCCATCCAACTTCGTCTAGTTTTAAGTACATGCACATGTACAAAGAAGAAGTGCTAAAGTAGCTGGAGAACTTCGTAACAAAGTTTTAATGAAAGATCAAATTCAAGAAAATCCTATAAAACGATATAAGCCATGTTTACAAACTAAAAAAAAAGACGAGATGACCCGTTTCAAGTGTCAGATATTTGGGGAGTTTGTTTGCTGCATTTAAACATTTTTTACAATGATTGTATATTATCTTTCAAGTAATTTTGCGCTTTTCATAGAACTAGTTTTTAAGTATTATTTTGTATAACTTGCTGTTTTTAATGTAATTTTGTATTTTTTTTCTGAGTTTTTTAAGAGACTGTAAAAAAACAAACAAAAAAAAACTGTACGATAAAACATAACATGTTCATTTGAAAATAAGATTTTATTGTAACGTTCTTATAATCTTATGAACTATACCAATTACCACACCTTCCTTTTTAAACATGTATATAATATGGATATGGCGAAAAAAATAAATAAACGCTTATTACAAACATATGTTATCCGTGTAAAACGCGCATTTTTCGAATATGTCGGTGCTATCGTTTTTTCTTTTTTTTTAAATAAATATTTATATTTTATATTTAAGTATACATATTCAATATAAAAAATCCCTGTTCAGATATTCTGTAACTGTAATCACTAATTAATTAACTGATGACCTTTTTTTATTAAATTAAATTGAAATATTCATCACGTTGCTCAGCTTCGTACTTCAACATAGAACTAATTGGAAGCCGATCGAGATATGTTGACTAAGGAGAATTTTGGTTTATTCTGATCCTTCTCAGAACCTGTCGATTGTTTACAGCAACAGCTGCTTATGATTGGTTTATAAGACCACACCTATCTGCTTATGCACCTACAATTCATTTATTTTATGATTAGATGCGTATATACAGGGTGAGTATCTCTTGGTGTGAAAAAAAAAAATTGGGTGAAGATCAAAAATGTGGCAAAATGCCGCAGACCTTACCTTTTTATTCCAATCCGTTGCAGATGTACGATAAATCAAAGACTTTTTTGAGGAAACCACGTTTTTTTTTTTTTCCTTAAAAGCTGTAATATCTCCACTTTGTTTAAATATTTTTCAAATTTTGACCACATTATCGGATTTAGCATTAAGTTTTCTATAATAGCTGAGTACCTGTAACCTTGAATTTTACAAACTTGGTATTTAAAGAACAGCTTGATCTTCACCTTATTTAGGGAAGTCACAATGTCGTATTTACTTCAACGCTCACCGTTTTTCGAAAAAAACGGTGAATCCACAAAATCAAATTGAATCCACAAAACGTCAAATTTTACAAAAACTTGCAAATTTAATTAGCTTTCGAATGATATGTTAAACGTATTGATTTAGTTTCAATTTTATGGATGGTGAGAGATACTCACCCTGTATATTTTATATTTTTTAGGAAATTTATCAGGCTAAAATAATCTCATAATTTATTCGCTAGATATTAATTTGTTAGTCAATTTTAATTATAGCCTCTTTGCTTGGAAGAAAACAATTGTCAACAGGTGTGGTTTAAACAATTTATTATGCCTGCAATAATGTTGTGGAGTAGTTGTTATTTTAAAAATATCTTACAAAAATAAAAAAAAAAAAACAAAAGAAAAAAAAACAAAAAAAAAAAAAAAAAAAAAAAAAAAAAAAAAAAACAAAAAAAAAAAAAAAAAAAAAAAAAAAAAAAAAAAAAAAAAAAAAAAAAAAAAAAAAAAAAAAAAAAAAAAAAAAAAAAAAAAAAAAAAAAAAAAAAAAAAAAAATGCTTGTATAACGCTTAGCCCAATTTAACTCGCGATTTCGTATTCATATAAACACTTTTTCTTTTCTTCTAGTGTGACAGATTCGTTCCAAGCCTTCATCATCCCTTTCCACAACACTAATCCGGCTTTTTTACGTCTTCCTCATCTTAAGTTCCTTCATATCTTTAAGCGCACAATCTCCTTTCAGTCTAGATTTGTGTGTGTGTTTTTTTGGGGGGCTTGTGGGATATTTGACAATGGCTGTTTGTTTTCTTGTTGACGAGTTGGCTACCCCGAAAGTATGAAAAAAGCCTACCCTTGCTGTCGCATAAACTTGCATTCTTGTTAGGCAGCCTGGAGATTTTTTCACGGCAAAGTGTTTTGTTCTGGCGGATATAGGAAGCACCCTTGTGTCTATATGTGAGTTATGTATCTTGAATAGATACATACACATTGTGTTAAGCTTCAGCAAAACGAAAATTTTTTACAGGGTGGGAAGTGTTAATATGTGAAATTTGATGATTGGTGATATTAATATTTTACCATCAATAGTTATTCTATTTTTTTTTACCCGAAGTCTAGTCGGTCAAAAGTGATACGTTTTTGGAGACGCGAGGGCATTACGCGTAGTTTAATACGCTCTAGCTCTGTTGGAGCTCCTCTGATAGAAATTTTGACGACAGTTTTCTCATCAGAAGCTTAATAGAGAATATTTTTCGCTAATACCTACCGTTTAGGAGCTTAATTGGTTTGAATAAAAAAGCCACGTTTTGTCTACATTTTTTGTAGAGACCTCTTTGTAATGAGCGAATTGAATTTCTTTTTGATCGAGAACCATCAATCGTTACTTGGGTGATAACGTTTCAAAGTTAAATATGTAATCATTTGAGCATAAAATAAAGACTAGAAATAAATTAATCGAAGGTAAATTGTAAAATTTAAAAAAAAAACCTGAAAAGAAAGTTTCAAAAAGTATACATATAAATTAATCATAAAGTATTTATAGTTGAAAAGAAATAACAACAAATTAATACCCAAGATCGCGGGTTCGCAGCCCGGCAGATGACCTGAGGATTTTTTAAAGGGAGTAAAAAATCCTTAGCTGTGCCGTCCTTCGGAATGGACGTAAAATGGGGGTCCCGAGCCGGTGCGATGTCAGGTACTCGTTAAAGATCCCTATCCTAATTATACGTGGATAGGCAAAATTTAGGACTCCCACCGTAGCATCGTCCGATTAGCCATAGCAGCATAAAGTGACGTTAAACGAAATAAACAAACAAACAAAAAATTAATGCAAGCAATCTTTTTAATAGAAAACAAAAACATTTAATTTAAATAATATTGCTATATGTCATCAATGGAATTGAATCATAGTGTTATCTGGAAACAACAAATACAGTATTGAAGGAAAAAAATAGTTAAATAAACGAATTTAAAACTGAAAAATTAATCGTATTGATACTTATGATGCCCTCCAAATAAGAGAGGAAAGCATTTGCTCTTCTCCAAATAAAATTGTTGTAAAAAAGAGGAAAGCATGGATTTAGGAGAGCCTAGTCTCCCTTTAAGCAGTCTATACTAGTATATAAAATAAGGTGGGTTTAATGCCACTAAACTGATTTTTTATTCACTCTGGGTTGAATGATCCCGGACTTTGCTCTTTCTCCAAATAAGAGAGGAAAGCATGGATTTAGGAGAGCCTAGTCTCCCTTTAAAGCAGTCTTACTAGTGGTAATGCCAGTGGAGGTTGGGTACGGGCTCATTAGCAGTATAATTATATTTTTATTCTAAAATTGTTGTAAAAACGTATCTCCGAGATTATAATATGCTATTCTGTATATAATTTTATATTATTAACTGTATAAAATTATAATATTATAATTCTTAATTATAATAAAAAAATCTATGAATCGGAAATTCAAATAATGTGTGTTCTTCCTATTCTAACATAAAACTGTATACAAACAGATATGTTATGTATCATGTATAATATATATATATATATATATATATATATATATATATATATATATATATATATATATATATATATATATATATATAAAATAAAGTGGAAATTAGATGTTTAAAAAAAAAAAAAAATCAATGTTTTTGCAACGTAGTCACTATAATTTAGGAGGAAGGGATACATAGTACTGCGATACGTTAGTGACACCGTAACCATGACTATGACACTTAGTATGATAGCAATTTTGAGGAAAGGTACAATCAAATAATATTAAACTAAGTTACCATTTTTTATGTACCTCATATTCAACGTCTAAAAGGTTTTTGGAGGCTAAAATTATGTAATATATTCTAAAATTAAAAATTATATATTTTTGTATTCAAAATAAACTATACCATTAATTTTACTATGAATTCACCTCCGTTAATGTAATTATTAAAAAAATAAACGGATGTTACATAAAATTTTTATTACAAAACATTCATCGATTAACTTAAAAAAATTGAAAAGTTTTTAATTTAACAGCAGTGTATAGCTAATTGGGCTAGTTCAGTAGCAATGAACACCTGGAGATAAGCACACCTCTGCTAGGTGACCACTTTGATGGGTGACAGTCAAGCATTAAGTGACTAAGCACCGCATCCAGGTAGAGGACAGTCAGTCTACATGCTGGAGGCGAATCATCCCGGGCTTAGCGGTGGCGATTATACCATGGTATTTAATGACCAACTTTAAACTTTAAAGGGTTCATTTAATTTGAGCCGGCAAGTGCTGTCAAGTAAGCAACCATATTTCTATTCTTTAGATTTTTAAAATCTATCTAATACCTGAATTGTTTTTTTTAATATACAAAATAAAATAACAGAAAATAATAAACCTCTGTTATACAATAATGGAAGCGAGCTTTTAACCAAGAGTCTTTTATAAAGTTTATAGGGCTACCTAATACCAGATAACTCCATTTCATAACGGTCCGTTTCGATTTATGCCTTATAGAAATCTAATTCCTCGTGCCCACGTGGAAGCAGTCGAATCATCAGAAGATATCAGATAAGGTTGAAAAATTGAGTGGCACAAATTGCCTTTTCTGGGAACAATAATCTTCCCGATTCGGTATCCTATATCATCTAAATCCTCCTGTAGCTCTTCCCCTTCAACGTTTTCCTTGAAGCCTCTATTTATGACGTACACAAGAAATGGGAATCCGATTCAAGAGAAACTCCATTGAGTCGGAAAAATTTGATTTATCTATAAATTAATTTTTTTAAAAAATTGCCTTTAAATCACCTATAAATTTAAAAGCTAATATCTCTCTCCCTCTCTCACACACATACTCTCTCATCATAAATAAGAACTTAAGACTATAAATTATAAAGATATTCAGAAAATTAGGTAGGACTGTTTTATTGAATATTATTTTGTTACAATTTGCTTCTCTTAGGGAAATAAGTAATACGGATGACAAAGGAGAAAAGATCAGGCAGAGGTGATGAAGAGATATTGGAAATAACAAAAGAGCAAGAAATGAATTGTTAAACGTGGTCCACAGATGGCCGAACTCGTAAGAAGGAGGTGGCAAATAATCCATTCACACATTACTTACAATGAAGACTTATAAAATAAAATGAAATTAAAAAAAAAACTAACTATACAAATTTAAAAATAAACTTTAATGAATGATATACATATAATAAATTAATAGTGAAATGAACGAAAGTAAATTTAAATACAATCACACAGTCTCACTCTTCTCACTCTCTCTCTCTCTCACTCACTCTCTCACTCTCTCTCTCTCTCTCTCTCTCTCTCTCTCTCTCTCTCTCTCTCTCTCTCTCTCTCTCTCTCTCTCTCTCTCTCTCTCTCTCTCTCTCTCTCACTCTCTCTCTCTCTCTCTCTCTCTCTCTCTCTCTCTCTCTCTCTCTCTCTTTATCTCTCGCTCTCTCTCTTTCCCTCATAAAAAATAAGAAAGTAAGGTTATAAATTATAAAAATATTCAGAAAATTAGGTAGAAGTGTTCTAGAATATTATTTTATGTTAAAATTTGCTTCTCTATAGGAAAATATATAATATAAATGAAAAATAAACCATTCACACATTACTTACAATGAAGACTTATAGTATAAAATTAAATTAAAAAATAACTATTCTTCTTCTTTGAAAGGATTTTTCTTCGCTATCGAAGTTTCCTTCAACCAAACTCTTCCCTTAGCCGGTTCCTCCATTCCTCTCTATCCATTGCTTCTTCTTCCGTCAATCCTCGGCCAGCCATACTTTCAGCCACAAAATCTCTCCACCTGATGCGAGGCCTACCTCTCCTTCTCCCCTCTGCTTCCCATTCATAAGCAATTTTGGGGATTCTTCTATTCTCCATTCTTTTAATATGGCCGAACCATCTCAGTCTCTTTCCCTCCATTTCCTCCAGAATATTTCTCTTACCTTCCATTCTTTCACTTATGATCTCATTCTGGATTCGTTGAATCCTTGTGATTTTTGCCGAACTCCTCCAAAAATCCATCTCCACAGCCAGAAATCTTTTGCCTTGCATTTTTTCTAGAGGCCATGTTTCTGAGCTGTATAGCATTATGCTTTCTGTCAGGGCCTTAAATATTATTTTTTTGACATTGGCACATATGTTGGCACTCCAGAGGACTGAATTTAACATTCCGATAGCCTTCCGTCCAAAAAAATAACTATAAAAATTAAAAAATAAACTATAATGAATATAGTAATAAATAATAATAAATTAATATATAAAAGCACAAATTTAAACACAAACAGTATATGACAAATCACGCATCCTGGAAAACCTCGAACCAAGCACGACCTAATAAGAGGAGGTTTAGGACTCAGTGGACATTGCGTTTTAATCTATGTGGTAGGTTTTAAAGGTGTGTGAATTGAATAATGAATGGACCAGATAATTATGATGATTTGAAAGGTTTTGATGGGATTTCAAAAATTTTATAGCAGGTCGAGGACAAAAGATATATTGAAATCATTACAAATATTAAATATAATTCTTACAATTCAGTCCATCATAATGAATGACATGTCAATTGCTTGTAACGCAGCGAACCATTGGTAGCAGTTATGAAGTTTTATAAGATTATGATTCTATATTAGAAGGTCTCGAGGCGGTCTTATTTTCAGGCGCCTCGGAGGAAATAAAATCACTTAAAGAATAATTCTGAGATATTAATTTTCCTTTTTTTTTTTTATAATGAAAAGATATTTATAGTATTAACTGCATTCCAAATCTACAATTAAACCGGACAATAGCATGCATACAGTACCTAAGTAACCAATAATAGGTTGTCCGGAAACAATTGAGATATTTCAATTTTTCATTAAACCACCTCTCATGATAATAAACTGTTTGATCACTTCTTTGTATGGATGTCTTCTTTTGTTTATGTTATATTTTAAAAGTGTTTAATGTTGCTAAGCTATTTTAAGTAGCAGATCGCTGCTTAGATCCAGTTTGTGCTGAGATCTAATTTGTGCGCGATTTTCGTTTTATCGAATAAAACGAGCGTGAAATATCAGCTAGCTTAGGAAATAAAAGGAGTTAGATAAATTTAACCGAAAGAATATTCTTTTCATAATAACTATAACCATAGTCATTATTTTCTGTAAGTCTAAAATTACCATAAAAAACAGAAGAAAATTTTAAAATGAATAAGCACCTGTTAGTTCACACGAAAGTCTATATTTTTGATTAGATGAATACAATAATCAGTTTGTTCTTGTAATTAATTTAAGGTAAAATATTAGTTTTGGTATATTATTATTTAATTAACTTAAATTAGTGTATCTCGGCACTGTATTTCTTGCAATTAAATGGAATCAACTCTACATATCTCTTTATTTTCAGGAATTAGTGTACTTCTAGTATATATATAGGATAAATGAACCAGTAGTAGGCACTTTAAGGGAACATGTCAGGACTCTATCATATAATATTTTCACAATTTTATTATTTTTTTTAGTAATAACTGTCATCAGATCACAAAAACCCTTAAAAATATTTGTATAGTCTTAAGTTGGTCAACAAAATATGAAATCAGTTTTTAACCTCTCTTAAGATTGGTTTACAATTTCCACCAGTTGTAGGCATCAAAATTCCAGTATTTGGCAGGAAATATCTCCATAATAGGCATTTTTTTTTTGAAGTATTTATTGATATTTACATTTGTACATTAATATACATCAAGTAAATTTGGGGAAATGATTGTAATGACATGTAAATCACTTGTGAAGAACTACTCACTTGTAGTACTTCAAAAAATGTTTTAAACTAGAAGGTCTTTTGGCCAACTTCTTTTCAGACGCCTTTCAGACGAATTTTAGTGAAAAGGGCATTTTAAAAGCGATTCAGCTCAAGCGACTTCGATGGTTGGGCCATTTTAAAAGGATGTACTGAAACACAATAGTTGTCTTGGTTTCCTTCACAATGTTGTTCTACATTTTTTTTTGTATAGTTACAACTGTATACATTGTATGCAACAAGTAAATTTGGAGAAAATGATTAAAACTAACTTGTCAAAACATGCAAGGAACTAATCACCAGTAGCACTTCAAGAAAAGTTTTACATTAGAGGGTCTCTTGGCCACCTTCTTTTGAGACGCCTCGGTGGGTTATCAGGTCTAGAATGAGAAGCAAGTTGGGAGAGTAATGGTTTCATGTAGGAGTGCAGTTTACTATGAAAGGATTGGTATCTGGTTTGGGCTAAATTAGCAACATATGGAACATTGAGGTCTTTATGGATAAGTTCATTCGTGACAAAGTAAGGACCAGTAAGAATTTTTCGAAGGATTTTGGATTGTAAGGATTGGATTCGAGAAGAACTGGATAGTTTAGTGGAGCCCCAAAGCTCAACTCCGTATGTCCATATAGGTCTAATAATTGTCATGTAAACAAGTCTCTTGTAATTTATTGGAAGCTTTGATCGTTTGTCTAGTAATAGGCATTAAAATGTTTATTTGTAAGCATCAAAATTCTAGTAGTTGGCAGGAAAGTACATCAGTAGTAAGGATTATTTTCATTTATAAATTTTATTTTCAACATTATATTAATAAAAATAATTACGTAGGTTAAATATTTGCCATGTGTGTTTAACAGGATTTGATCTAAATTTCATGTATATGATCTAATAGTAAATTTAATCAGCTACCAGATTAAAAAATTGAAATTTTGGAAGGGATTAATAGTTTTGTAGTTATAGCCCGAAGAATGCCAAAAACCCCTGAATTTCTACACTGTGCGGGCCCTCAGCGTGCTAGCATGAGTATTTTACGGTACTTGATACCTAAAGACTACCGAAAATCGTGTTTTACTCAATATGCCTATTGGTAATCGTTTTCAGTTTCACTGGTTCAACTTGGTAATAAATCAATTTCAGTAGAACTTCAATGGTCTAGATATTAACACTACGCTATATCCACAGTACTAAAGATTTATCGATGTAGATATTTTGGTAATAGTGGGATGTATAAAACAGAGCTGATAGACTTAAAGCTGTCCATGTAATGAATGTATCCATGTATGAAATGTATTAAATATAGACAATTATATATCAAACAACATAAATAAATTTTAAAAAATGTAACGAATACGACTATGGGAAACACATAATCAATTACCATCAGTTAGCTTACAAAAAAGAGAAATTAAAAAACGTGGATTTAAATTTGAAAAAGAAATTCAGTGAATACCTTCGAAGAGAATATTCGCTCAATGAAAACTCCACTTCCCCCTTACAAGAGTTATTACAAATGTAGATGTATGCAAATTTAAATCGGTTTCGGAAACTGCTGCTTAGCTCAACCATAACATGTGGTCAGGAAGAGTCGTTGACTCCCAAATTTTCTCGCTCTTAATCCGAAATCTACAGCAGGCCACTTAACCATATATAGATCTATATTTTCATCAGTATATATCCTTTTTTTTGTTTTAATTTTATGGAATTTTGTTATTATCTCAGATTACATATTCATTGTCTTATTCGTTAGTGAAATTACTTGATTTATTGTTATGGATTGGTCTATAACGTAACTTTATTTTTGTTTTCATCAAAACCTTTAAGGCTGCGTTAAGAATATTTTTTTTATAGAAAAACCTTTCTTTTTCTTTCAATAATTATTTGGATCCGTCGAAAATTTATTAAAATCTTTTAAAAACATAGCCATTATACAAGATTCATTCAACATGGTAATTCAAAAAAATATAAGTCTCGGACGCACCCAACAGAAAAACCCCTCCGAATAATTGCAAAGTTTGTTGGCTGATACTCCTTTGCTGTCCAACGTCAAAATATGAATATAGAAATTCAATTAACTTGATGCTAGAAATACTTTTTAGCGATCCTTTTATGTATTCACTAAAATTACATATTGCGTTAAACAATATTGGATTAGCACAAATCATTCCTTTTTTTTTTTTTCTCGTTCTTCATATCTCATAAATTTTTATTTGAATTATTTTATTATTGTTGTATTTTAAACGAAAGGCGTAATGCACTAGGCTTCTAGCTGTAACGCTCAATTTAGTTTAATTAGTTATTTTGTTAGCAGGAATCAAACTTAAGGTAGAGACTATAAAGTGGGTACCCTTAATTGGGGGGAAACCTT
The DNA here is from genome assembly GCA_003667255.2 of Euschistus heros. Lineage (NCBI taxonomy): Eukaryota > Metazoa > Arthropoda > Insecta > Hemiptera > Pentatomidae > Euschistus > Euschistus heros. The sequence goes on from RCWM02000027.1 coordinate 696,502, forward strand.
ATAATCGTCGGCTTGGTCACAGTAGTAAATTCTCGGCAAAGTTCTGAATTCAAGACCCTTCATGGTTTGAAGGGGTATAGAGTCATTTTTTTTAAGAACTCTGGTAAATGTTAGCATTTTTTCTCGTAATATCTAAACAATAATGCTGTACTAGAGTACTTTAACATTTATGTTACTCGATTATATACGAGATGTTTGTTGTCCACATTCACTCTCATTCTCTCTCTCTATCTATCCATCTCTCCCTCCACCCCTCTTGCTCCTCTCTCTCTTACCTCTCTTTTTCCCTACTTGTTTCTCTTTTATATTATGTTTATAAATAGTTTGTAAATGTATTTATGCTTCATTGGTTTTACAAAACAATAGATTAAAATCATCATACTTACATTTGGTGATTGCTCCTTCTTTCTTTAGATTTGCTTCTTTTCCGTTTAGCAACGTGAGGAGCTGAGTTGGGTACAATTTAATCATGATTAAATATTTGAAAACTAATTTCCTGAAACCAATCATATATTTTAATCATGATTAAATCTTTTAGCTGATCTTTTTTTAGAGACCTCCTAGACTAAAATAAAATAAAAATTAAGGGTTCTGCTCTCCCTCATGCTTTTCAAGCCATTTAAATTCTTATAACACATACACTGGTTGTCAAATTTTAAGTGACAGGTGTAAATAAATATATAAACTAAAAAAAAAAAGTTGATCTTTTTATAAACTAAACTAACTGAAAGATTTAATAATGATTAAATTTTGCTTAACTTTGGCGAGGACGGACCTTCCTGTGGATCCTGAAACACAAATCCCTTCTTTAAAAACACTTTTTCAATATCTTGTTTCTTATGGGATTTCGGTCATCCTTCCTTCATGCATCCTTTTGACATTGTGGAATCACAGTTTAATATTTTCTTCTATTACCTGTTTTGACAATTTTACCGACTAGTTACTTCTTATCTTATGTCTCTGGTCTTGTCCATTTTTTTTTCTTTCCTTCTGTCTCCCAAAAGATATATCATTTCCAATGTTAGTGTTTAGCTCCTGTGTCTTGACCTGTATATATAATTATGAGTATACATATTTATTTTTATATTTTAGGCATTTACTAGAAAAGCTCCCAATAAATTATTAAAAATTTATTTACTTAACATTAATCAGGTACATTCGGTCATATCAGAGCTTGGCGGATCCTCAATGCTCCCTATTATGCCACAAATAAACTTATCCATAACAATCTAGATATCCCATAAGATCTGGCCTAACAATATACCTATCCTTCTATGACGGACTACTATTGAGTACTAGTAAAGAACTAGTAATAAATAGTTCTTCAGAAGTTATTGAACATGCCATTGTTATTTTATCACAAGTACCGCAAATTATCTCATTGTATACAGTCGTAAATATCAATAAAAAAGTTAATTACAAAAAAAAAGGATGGAATTTTTTTAATTTTTAAAGAAACCAATCTTGTGCGAATGTAATCATTATCCTGCCGATTTAACTATTTTTCTGATTTCTGCATATATTCAGTAATTTAGTTGTTTTTTAAATTATTATTACACTAATAAATTTTATTAGTTAGTAATTTACCCATTATAAGTAAACTGACATTATCTGTAACATAAATTAGTAATTTCTTTACATTTTAACTCGGCGAAAGCTGCTTTTAAAATAATCTGTAAAAATATAAATAAATCAAGAGAAGCTGCAAAATTTTTTATAATATTAATGGTCTTGTAATGTACATTACGAGTCTTCCATAAGAAAAACTTTTCCCTTTTCAAGGAAAGCTTCTTTATGGAAAGCAGCTTTCGCTTAGCTTTAATTAACATTTTAAACGCTTGTCTTTCCTCTCCGAACAGTCGCCATAATCTCATAATATTTATTTAATTAAGACTTATTAAACTTGAATTCTAGCGGAATTATCTATAGATAGATCTATAGACTGATTGGTTTATTGAAATATCATTATAATTAATGTTTTTTAATAAAGAATACTTTTTTAATACCTTAAACCAGATTAACAAAATGGATTTTGTCTAGAACAACCTTTCATTAAACAATAAGACTCCTCCGACGCGGATAATAGTGACTATATTAATAAATATGTGAAAAATACCGAAACACCGATCCATAAAATATATAGGAACCGAGCCGAAATTCCCGTATGCTTTCCTACAACTTAATTGGAATTCCATTGCTGGGAGGTTTTTATCCTAAGAAAATGTTACAGATAAAATTATACTGATAGAATTCAAAAGGTCAGGGTGTTAAATAAAAAAAGTATATATATTTTATACTGAATTTGTTTCTTCGTGGTATAGAGCCCTAAAAATTCGATTATAAAAAAAATCTTGGAAATATTGAATTATTACTCAGATAACTAAAAAAATGAAATATAATCGAATAATATTTTCGTAGCAAAATAAAATACCTTCATTAATAGTAAGTTAAGATTATGTATGTGTATGTAACTTTGCTACCATGTGATAAAAACATTTTTACAATTAGAATTGATGAATTAATTGCCACTTCTATTGGGATTATTTTATTAGAAAACTAGTTTCGAATGCTAAACATTCATTTTCAGTTCTAAAACAAACAAAATTTCTAACACATCAGTACTATGTTACATGGATTATATGCACTTAAGTTTTCAAAAGTGTAAGACAAGAAATCAAACCTCAGGAGGTCTAAGAGTTAACTGAAGTATACCCATCATGAGAAGTGGAAGGGGGCAGGTAGGTTAAATTTTTCTGATTTACTGTGGGATTTTCCCTTATGACTCATTGGATTTTTCCGTTCCTATGGGAAACAAATTTATAATGGGACTATTGGAAATGTTTATCTGGTCATTTAAACAAAAATCTGGATTAGTTTTAAACGATTTTATTATTTCTAATGATTCATAAATATTTAATTTTATATGTTCTTCTTTTAATCTTTGGTTTACTGATCGTCCAGTTTTTCCCGTGTATTTTGCTTCACAGTCATTACATTTTAGTTCGTATCCTCTACTTTTTTGGAAAGGGTCTATTTTGTCTTTAGGTGAAGGGAAGTATGATGAAAATGGTTTATCCATTTTAAATGCAGGTTATAAACCTATTTTTTTTTAATATCCACCAAAGTAGGAAAGGAAATCAAAAAAATAGGTTTAAACTCTGCATTTAAAATAGATAAACCATTGTCATCATACTTCCCTTCATCTAAAGAAAAAATAGACCCTTTCAAAAAAAGCGGTGTATACGAACTAAAATGATTTTATGAATGAAACTATTATATAAAAGGACAAGCCACTTTTCGTTTGTGATCACTAACCGCAAAAACTACTGAACTAATCTGTATCAAATTTAAACCACACCATCTTCATAGTTCTAGGAAGGTTTAGAAATAATAAAATTTACATATTTTCTATAAAATGGTTGTTAAAAAATGATAAATATGTGATGCTTTTGACAGTTGACCGATAGGTAGCGAGGACCATTCAAGATAGGTTACAAATATACGGTGTTATATAGTGTTATACAGGTATTGATAATAAAATTTGCTTAGTTGAATTATATTAAAAAAAAAAAAAAAAAACTATAAATATGTGGTTTGACGTGGATCCCAGTGAAGTGTAAAAATCGAACTATATGTGGCTAGAAATGTTAACTATATCATCTTCTTAGTTGTAGGAAAGTTTAGAATTGTAAACTTTACTATAATAATAATAAATATACTGTATTATGAGGCAGAAACGAGGTTTGTCACACTGTCATAAACTTTAATTTTAGAAAGTAAAATTCAACCAGATGAAATCGGTAAGATTATAAGAATTTCTACCAAATACAAATTATTACTAAATCAAAGCGTTAATCCTTTGCTTTTTATTGTATGAGAAAATGTGATCCTTGGGCTTTTAGTTCATTCACTGATAATGCAGTACATTATTCGCATGTGTTTCTTAATAGTCTTTGTCCGTCTGGATTACTAACTCATAGATTAAAATTAAAAATTGGATGTCTAATTATCTTCAAACACCTAATCAGTGCGATTTTATCCAGGTTAAAAATTGCTTCTATGCGTGAAAATATCATTTAAGAAATTATGATCTAATGTATGCTTCAAAACAAGAAATTTATCTAGAAAAAATCAAAATTTCAATTATTAGTTAAAATTATCTGAGGAGAGCGGGCGAAACCTCGACGGGGATGCTAGTGATAGATAATTAGGCATGATTTCTTAATTTAGATTTTTCTTTCCCATTCTATCGCATTTTTTTTTCATTTTTTTTTTTTCGATTACAATGAATTAACCTTATTATTAACCTCCCTCATTTTCTGAATTTCACTCACCACATTTTTTAGCCTCTATTACTGTAGTCTGCTTTTATTAATACAATCGAGTCTCTTTCAAATTTTAAGGCTCCATCAGCTAAACAATTTATGGAATTGTGTAAGGAAAACCATATGAATATTATTTATTTTCCCTGGCTTTAAGCCACCGAAAATAGATTACACGTACATTATCATTTGTGAAAATTTTGCACATTCCCCTTCTTATTATTTTAAGGTGTTACATCTTATCCATCATAAATTTGTTTATCGATTAATAGGTGATGGGGTTTATTTATTCTTATATTTATAAGCATTACAGACTAAAATAAACCGAAAGCTATTGCTTCATTTTTAAAATAATTTCACAATTTTCTTTTTTTATGTGGATTAAATGGGTTTAACAGAGGGTTTGATATATACTTTTACGGAATTGAAAAATTATATTCTCATATAGCTTTGAAGTCTTAAATCATTATCTACAGCAAAGACCATCTTGTAAGGAAAGCACAAATTTATGTATCAATGGTAAAAGATCTGAATAAGAACATATCCCTAGTTTGGATTTCATCACACGTGGGGATTAAATGTAACGAAGCAGCAGATCGGGCTGCCAAGGAAGCAGCATTGTCGTCGATTGATATTACAAGTATCTACACCTCATCCGACATTTGCCATTTTCTAAAATATTAAGTTAAACTAGCATGGGCCCAGCTGTGGGAAAACGTTGAGGAACTAAATAAGCTTAAAACTGTTAAAAAAGGGATTAAAAATATGGAAAAGTTCCAACCGAAGTAACAGAAGGGAAGAGGTAGTTGTAACTAAACTCAGAATAGGCCACACCCGACTAACCCATGGTTACCTTATAACAAAGGACTGTCCACCAAAGTGCACAACATGTAATAACACACAACAATTAGACACATACTGGAGGACTGCCCCCTCTGGGATAGTTATTTTCAGGAAGCACAATTACAAAGATACCTCCCAACTATTCTTAACGATAATAACTATATATATAGAAACAATAATCAAATTTCTTAAAAAATAAAAAAATTGTAAATAAAATTTAAAGATTTTTTAAAGATTTCAAAAATATAAAGAAATAATATAGATTTAAGGACGGTCACTGAAGACGCTTGATGTTGAGTGTCCATAAGCAATTCAACCTAACCTAACCTCTTAAATCAATAGATCTTGGTTCGTTTAACAATGATTTAAAACGATTGTTTTATAATCCTATTATCGCTTTTCCATATTCTCAAAAACAATGGGGCATCATGCAGCAGGGTCGTACGAACCACAAATTTATATATCGCTCATCCGGTGGAACAAAGACGAAACCATCATTTAAGTAATAAATATATTCACATGATCATTGTTGATTGGCCAGACTACAATTTAGTCGACGTTTCTACCAAATTACTAAGCTTCTAGGAGTGCTTTTAACGTTTTAATCTCATTAATATTTTTTACCAAAATCCGCAGTTACGTCGTTGTTTCACAGGATGAGCGATATAATCAATTTACAAGTTACAAGCTTGCAGCATTTAAGCAGTTAATAAGTGGTCGAGTCTGTATGATTTTATTCTCATTTTTCTTATATTTTTTAGAAGTGTGGGCCTAAAACTTAAGGTGTCTTTCCATTGCAACACCCAGATTAATTACACTTATTAATTTATTTAACTTTGTATATAGGCCAATTTTTTATCTTATACTAGTTTAATACATTTGTACATTCTCATGTATCTTATTCTAAGTATATTATGGGGTTTAATTTTATATATCATAATCTAAGTTTTGTGAGCTGATAATATTTCTCAATTTGTTGATGTCTAAGCTCCATCATTTAGATTTAGCAGCATATTAATAAATATATTTTATTTTATCATCCAAAAATTCTATGATATATATTATCAGTTTTATATTTAATCTCTGATTAATGATTGTACATATTATATATATGAGTGGTTTATATATAGCTTGATTCCTCTAAAGTTAGGGAATGGCTTATATTAGATGAGGTCAAATCTAATTTAGCAACTGCCGTAGAACATAGCTTCGGTAACACCTGCAAAGGAAATTCCCTGCCGCGGCTGCTTGTGGTCACTGTTTGGTTCTGGGTCAGATTGTGTCCTGTCCTAGTTACGTGTTCGCTGGTTTCTCTTGTAGTTACTGTTCAGTTGAATGTTGGGACCAATGTCATCGTATAGAGATATTATGAATTCAAAAATATTATTAATTAGACCAAATCTGAGGAATATTATTCTTTAACGTTTATGAACTGGATTGTATGATGAACATGGTTATCTCACAGGGGGACGTTCGGAGTTGTAACTCACAGATTTGAATGCCGATTTGTGTGTGGGTAGTAGGGACCTATAATAGTGCATAACTAGAGTTATTGCCACCAATTAGCACTAGGAGCCGAGAAAAAAAATTAAAATATGTAAATCATGTTGTTTTTTTTTTCAGAGCTCTCAGTCAAGATAGAGAAATAATTCTTTCACGTTTAATTACAGTTATATATGCGATTTGATATAAAAATACTTTTGTTATTCTCAAGATACCAACCAATTCAATTTTCAAGACAATTTTTTTCATGAACAACTGACCTCAAATCTCGATTTAATGCATCATAAAACCCTTATATTTGAGATTTATTCAACAATTTCTAACGGCCATAACAACTGTTGCGTTCAACCGATTACAATAGTAATAGCATCACTAGAATCTGCATACATTCTGCTTTTTATCCATGCATATAACATTGGCATTACTCCAGATTTTAGTGGACAAAAACTGATGTGAATAAAAAATCCTAGGGCAGCTATAACTTGAGATATCTGAATAAGAAAATATTCCGCCACCTTTGGAATAAACTCTGCAGTTTTACGGCTTCTAGATCACCTCAAAATTTGGTTTTAATTGATGGCGAAATGTGTGAGATAGCGCAAATTATTTACATTTTTTCAGAAATTGACAGCTCTTGCCTTCTAAAATCATACAAAATTTTAAAGATAAAAAAAATGTATTTTTGATTTCGATAAAATTTAGTTTCTATATGTTTTTTGATTATAATATCAGTTTTTAGTTTATTAATTTTCTTATAAACTTTTCTTATAATTTTCTTCTTATTATATAAATAAGACATTTTAAAATGATCCATTTATATTATTATTTTATTTTACATAATAAATATCAAATAAGACCATTTTTATAATATAGGTGAGGGAAATTTTTTTTTAAAACCGAAACCTGACATTAATTTTAGATTATTCATCAATCTTAGGGCTTCAAAGCAATTTGAAATAGAAATATGGGTGAGGAAAATCTTTAAACTAAAAAATGGTATTATTTTCATATTCCTCATCTCAAAAAACAAGTAGAAACTAAATTTTGTCGAAATCAAAAATATTTTTTTTTTTTAACTTTAAAATTTCGTACGATTTTAGAGGGAAAAAAGTGGTTGATAATTTCTGAAAAAAAATGTAAATAATTGCGCTCTCTCACACATTTCACCATCAATCAAAACCAAATTTTAAGGTCATCTAGAAGCAGTAAAACTGCATTGTTTTGTCTAAATCCTGAGGTCACGGGGTTTCTCCTATTTGAGACATCTATTATAGCTAATCTCGGATTTTTTCATTCCCATCAGTTTTTGTCCACTAAAATTTGGAGTAATCCTAAAGTTATATGCATGGGTAAAAAGCAGAATGCATGCTGATTTTAGTGATGCTATTACTATTGTAATCGGTTGAACGCAGCAGTTGTTATGGCCGTTAGAAATTGTTGAATAAATCTCAACTTCAAAATTTGAACCTTTTCGAAATGGGTAAAAAATCAATATTTTTTATTTTGATAAAATTTCACCTGTAGGGGTTTTATGATGCGTTAAAACGAGATTTGAGGTCAGTTGTTCATGAAAAAATATTTTCACTGATTTACAGCCGATTTTCATTGAATTTTGACATTTTTTTAGAGTTTTTGAGCACCCTAAAGCCGGGTGGTGTCTTGAGCATAACGGAAGTATTTTTATATCGAATTGCATACCTAACTGTAATTAAGCGTGACAGGATCATTTCTCTATCTTGACTGAGAGCTGAGAAATAAAAATAAAACATGATTTTCATATTTTATTTTTTTTCCCGGCTCCTAATGCTCATTGGCGGCTATAACTCTAGTTATGCACTATTATAGGTCCCTACTACCCACACACAAATCGGCATTCAAATCTGTGAGTTACAACGCCAAACGTACCCTTGTCAGTTTCAAGAACGGTGCTAAATGTGCTTTCGTGAGTTGCCAAGAACGGCGCAGTGATCAACCCATCCCAAACAACCTGAGAGCATTGATGAATTGATCATGGTTACATTTATTTAATTTATTCATAAGAAACATTTATTGCATTAACTTATCCTTAAAAAAAAGAAGTAAACGAAAAATAGAGTATACGAGTGTATATAAAAGCTTTACAAAAACGAAATTATATTGCAATATTTTTCTGGAATTGCATAGTTTTAACTCTATAGTATTGGATAGTTTCTGATGCTCTGTATATAAAAACACAGCTGTAGCGTTTTGATCAGCATTGAACAGCTTTTAGGTCGATAGAGAAGTACTAGGAGGAAAAATAACTTAAAAATCCTTATTGCTGTTGCACGGCTTATTTTCTGCCATTGAAATCAGATAGAATATTCCATTGGCTTTCTGATATTCATCACCTCCCTGTATATCTACCATCATGACATATAATAGCAACAGGCGTCCACATGCTTGGGAATCTAACCAATACAGGTGATCCTAAAGTCTTCATCCAGCTTGCTTTACACATAAACCTGATCTGCATGTCCCCAAGGTTCATTAATTTCAAACTTCAAGCCATTCATTAACTGCTAGTTGAAGCCTTTCAAGAGTGGCAGATCTTAATAATTTATCTTTACATATCAATGCTTGGGCTAAGCTGGCGTCGTGTCCCAATAACATACTGCTGATCTGTGGGTTCTTCTTTTAAATACATCTAAAAAGACAAGTGTTAGTATACTCCAACATTTTCTAGCAAAAATATTAAGGACTAAGACATCAGAACCCTGGTGTATAAAAAACATAAACGGCACGACCATAAAGCATATACTATATAACAAAAAAGTTGAGTAGATGCTGGATGAGGGATCTCCTGGGCTAAGTCAAAAAAACGGGTAGCAGGAGGTGTCGCAGGATTATTTCTTCTTTATGCCTTCTACGCCTTGTATTTTTGTATCTCGCCATATTTACTGGTTGTAATTACAATTCCTGGCAGGGGTAAATAAATATTCAAAGTTAAAACAAATCATAACTTGGATGAATGAACTGATTACGGTTCAATTTCGAATTCCTTCTTACCATAACGGAGTAATTTATGAAGGATACTTAAGTCAGAATTTAAGGGTACATCCTTCTTCCTCTTATTTATTTTTTTTTTTTTTGGCTCTACAGTTTTTGGTGAACTGAACATTGCTTTCCACCCCCTTAACAATTACCTTCCAGTAATCTCTATCCAAAGGATTTTTTCTTCAGTTCCTCACCCCCATGTTTATCAGGTCCTCTTCCACCTCAGCAATTACGGGGAAATCCTCTTCTTCTCTTTCAAGGTAGGTCACCTGGAAAGCTTTTATGACCATTTTTGTGCCTGATATCCTTTGTAGATGTCCTAACGAGCTAACCCTTCATAGTTTAATGAACCTCACAATATCTTCATATTGTATAATGTCATCCAATTCATGGTTAGTTCTAATGCGCAGTGTTCCTTGAGCACAAAAGGGCAATATATTGTTAGGCCGTAGTTATAAATGTAGATAAGTGTAGATTTTTGTTTTTTTAATGAAAAAATATTTTACATTTAGTAGTGATGAAAAATGTATGGAGCCTAAATAAATAGAAAGATTATATTTTTAAAAAAATCTACATCAACATAAAGATTTTTGATATCGATAAATCTGCATGCATTGTGTAGGACAAGAAAGGAGAAGTGATAGCGAGAAGCGAATAATACTTTGGGGAAATTCCAGCAATCGTTCAGTCAAGGAAAATGGAATGAGGCGTATTCGGGCTTAGAGTACCTTCAGCGGCTTAACAACAATATCCAATATTGACGATAATCCCGTCCAACAAGGAAAGGGTAACTCATGAATGAATAAGAATATTGTAGATTGTTATTCATTACCCTATATTTAAAAAATCATTCATTTGAATGTTGTAATGAATGAGATAAAAAAAAAGTGTTATGTTACTACATCAGAGGTGATTCTGTTAAGCAGACCCAATATTAAAAAAAAAAAAATAATAAAAAATATAATACGAAGATGATACTCGAACAATAAATAACCAGTTTATGTAGGATTTATTTCTCAACGGATCAAGTTTCATTGTTTTAATGAATAACGTATTTCGGGGTTTGGGTGTCATCGGCCCATCACTCTTCCACAGACTGTTCGATTTATCATGTCAAACCCTCTTGATTTATTTCTTTCGTTCGAGTTCAATCTGTTTAATGGTTTTTGTGTATCTTTTTCTTTATTTTTTAAAAAAATAAGTATTAAAAAAGTACATTTAAAAATTAGAACCATTCTGAAACTGAATTTTCTTCAATCCTTTGACTAAAAAAAATTCAGGATAATTTAAAAGATATTTTTTTTTTTTTTTTTTGTATTTTCCGCTAGAGCTTTCTAAGGACCACGTGCCAATTTCAATTATTCGTTTTTTGCTCTTTTCTCCTCATCCAGTATTCCTCCCTCCTTTCACTGTGCTGCTTCTTTCTCTCCTCAGATCACTTTAAACCAGGTTTTCTCTTCAGTTCTGCCTGGAATCTCTTCATATTCAATACCTTATTTCTAAAAATATCTCTGTTACTAGTCTCTTCTTCTTTTATATAATTTCTATCTAAATCTCTTTTGACCTCTTGAATCCAACTAGTTGTTGATTTTTTCTCCCAAAGGTATGTAAACATTCTTTTTGTTAATCTGGTATCATCCAATCTATGAATATAATCAAAAAATAATAATTTCCTTTTTCTTAGTATTTGTGTTATGTTTTCTATGTTTTTTTTATCATTTCTGATTAGATCTTAATTTCCTACTTGTGACATTTTCACTAGAACTAACAGTTTTCCAAATATTTTTCTTTCTATTACTTCAAGGTTATCTAAACTATAGTTCAATACTACGTATTCACTCACATATAGGCATTCAGGTTCTATCACTGTATAATAGTGTCTTATTTTAAGACTCTTAGATAAACATTTTTAAAAGACATTTTTATTTAAATTTAATAATGACTTAAATTACAATAATAACCAAATATGTAGAATAAATGTAGGGTCACACCTTACCCTAAAGCGTACTAACTGAAGAACTGTCTTTTCATACTCGGTAACCAAACGGTACTAAAGAAACCATAGAAATCATGTTCCGAACTTAAGAGAATGATTAGTATTATGTGAAAATGAGTTAATTAACTATAATTGTTGAGTGTTCTAAGACTGCTCTATGTAAGAAACCATTTTCTTTTCTGTCTTCTTAATTTGAAAAAAAAAAATAATAATCTTATAGTAAGAATTCTAATAACACAACTTTTGAAAAATGTTCAGATAAATTATTTAATTAAAGAGATCCTATGTCCGATTCTTTTTTGGAATTTGTTGTAAATATTCTAAGTTTTTTTTTTTTTGTTTTTTTAATACTCTTTTGTAAGACTACATTAGTATGATAATAAAGATTTTTGTGAAACTTATATTTTTTATAAAAATGTTGTACACTGGCAATTCAAAAGGAAACGATTCTTCGGTATTTGGCTTCCCGTCTGGTAAAATAAATAAAAAAATCAATGCACAACGCAGAGAGCAGGCGCACGTCCAAAATATTGCTGTATTGTTCCAATAAATAAATAAGCACGACAATATACTTTTCGTAGCACTTGTGGAACAAGAAATAGTATTTTTATTTAAAACGCCTGCTACACACACACACACACACACACACACACACACACACACACACACACACACACACACACACACACACACACACACACACACACACACACACACACACACACACACACACACACACACACGCATATATAAATATATATAAATTTTTTTCGATTTAAACTACTAATTGAGACCTTATTAATAATAAAACAAAGTTTTTAATGATCATAACATAAAAAAAAAAACGACGAAAAAATAAATTAATCGTAAATTTAAATTGTTATAACACATACCAGCCTTTAAAAAAAAAATTACTCGTCGTTTTAGGCTACTACAACATTTCCTGAACAAGCGTTAAAAGCTCCTAATTTAAAATAAGAGCCTTATTTACATGCCAGTTTAGACGCATTTGGACATTCGAAGTTGAGCTTCAGGGCTCCACTTGATCTTTCAATTTATTTCGTATCCTATCCTTACAATCCAAAATCCTTCGTAAAATCCGCAATGCTCATAATTATGTCACAAACAATGTTAAAAAAAAATTGATGTTCTATATATTGCTGATTTGACCCAAACCAGATCCCTATCCTTTCATAGTAAACTCCATACCCACCCGAATCCATTAGTTTCCCAACTTGCCTCACGCTCAATTCCCCAAATCCTCCAAGGCTTCTTAAAAGAAGATGTCCAAGAGATTTTCTAATTCAGAACTATTGAAGTGCTACTAGTGAATAGTTCTTTACATGTTTTCGACATGCCAATGTAATCATTTTCCCATTTTCAAAATATGTCACAAAAATCGTTGATTTTCCTCACAGTGTGTTTTTTTTCAAAATATTGTCACAAAAATCGTTGATGTGCTATGAAGACCCATGTGGCCGAGTAGTGGGGGCTAATCCCCAGCTATCCACTGCCAAGTTCAGTTTTTTTTTTTTACACATAGAGCAAACGCTACGTATTTCGTTTTCAGATTATTTTTTTTTATTATTTAGTTATTTCCCCTCTTCAAACTGAGTCACTAAATGAGATATTTTCACTGTTTTCCAAAATAACACCATTCATTTTTTTATTCGCCAAAAGGAATAAATATAATTCAGAAGAGTTTATTAATAAGGTGTTAACAAATACTGATATTGATTGATTGCATCACAAAGATCTTCGTTAACGTAAGGGACTTCTCTTTACTGTTGCAACCATCTTAATAAAATAATCGGCACAGGAAAATACTCCACAGTTAATAGGACACAAAAATTATGCCAGATTCCCCTGATACTTACCGCCGCATTTTAAATATTTATCTGAGAAAATCGACTTTCAACTTACCAACTTAAAGAAGAGAGATCATTGAGGGTCGTAGTGAGGAATCTTTCCAACAACGCCAACTGAAGTCTTTAAAGTTCGTAGGTAACCAATGTCCAAAGATCCCGGATAGCGGCAAAACTCCATTGCCTTTTTCTTTGTTTCCTGGAGTTATTAGGTCTCATCAATCTATTTACTAGAGTAAAAATTACCCCAAAGATATCGCTTGTCACTTGATACGGCCATACAAAAACTTATTGCCACCACATACCGAGATGCGTTAAATGTGGGCAAACGCATAAATCCAATGAATGCACAAAATCTAGAGAACTTCCAGGTCTGTGCCCTCTGCCAACAAGGACACCCTGCCAACTACAAGGGCTGCCAAACTTACAAAAACTTACGCAACAGGTTCCAAACAAACCGACCACAGGCCGAAGAAAACAACACAGACCAGAGGAAGACAGCCCTCGAAAATTGCCACGTCATCTGTTTCTTTTGCAGAAATGCTGGGCGGAAGAAGATACCAGAAAGAAAATGGGGCCATGCCGCTTCTCCTCAACAGCCTCAATTTCCTGATCCTCAACCTCAGCAACCACTGCCCCAACCACAGCACCAACTGACCATACAACATGCTCCAGCACCGCTAATCCAACCTAATCCACACACCCTTCATCAGATACCCCATATTCCTCCTCCTCCAACTACCTCAGATCCTCTCACATCTTTATTTAACTCCTTCCTATCAGAGTTGAAAACTCTCATTACCCCACTTATATCACTCCTTTCAAATGTTGTCCCTCTTTCTCATTCCTCTTCAAAAAATCCTTAAATGCCTTCAGCAAAACCCTTATCCATTCTCCTTTGGAATGCGAATGGTATTCGCAACCACACTAACGAACTGACATCCTTGCTACATGACAAAGAAATCGATGTAGCTTTAATAACAGAAACAAGACTGACCAGTAAACAAACGTCCAATTATTTCACAATACCAAACTTACCGAACAGACAACCTGATGGTAGAGCCCATGCTGGAACTGCTGTCATCATCATCCACCATTCCCTCTCTCACCACGTATTCCCTTTACCAGCCAAAATGAATTCCTACAACCCACAGCAGGTGTTATCCAAAACTTTCTCCTTCCCAGTTACGATTGCAGCGGCCTACTGCCCCCCCAAATAAACCAATTTCCACATCCCAGTTCAACTCATTTTTTGATTCCTTAGGTCATCGCTTCCTCCTAGGTGCTGACTTCAATGCTAAGCACCAGCAATGGGGGTTCAAGAACCACCAACTCCCGTGGGGCGAGCATTGCAGTCTGCACTTAATTCCCGAAGATCCTTTATTTCTCCCGGCACTCCCTACATATTGGCCCACGGATCCTAACCGAAGCCCCGACCTTCTTGACTTCTTCATTCATTCAGGCTTAGGATCCCTCCATGTTACTCTATTGAACGCCTGGATGAACTTTCCTCCGATCACAGTCCTTTAATTTTAACCCCTCCGTCACTCCAATCCCCAAAAAACCTCCTCCCCCATCATTTATTAGAGGACCAGTAGACTGGAACCTCTTCCGTCAAACAATATCCGACACTATAGACCTTAGAGTATCCCTCAAAACCTCCCAGGACCTTGACAATGCTACTAATTCCTTCACTACCATGATCCAGCAAGCAGCCTGGGCAGCATCCTCACCTCGTTTCCCTCCCAATCTTCGAAAGAAAAATCCTTTATCCAAGATCTACTGGACCTTATCCAATCCAAACGTCATGCCAGAGCTATTTGGCAAAGGACCAGGCATCCGGATGATCGGAAATCCTATAATTACCTTACCAAACTCCTTAAAAAAAATATGGCTACCTTCAGATCCAAATCCTATAATTCCTATCTTTCTTCACTTTCTTCTTCAGATAACTCCCTCTGGACCACCACCCGAAAAATCCTTAAATATCAGCCAACCTCCATCCTCCTCCGACGTGCAGATGGTTCATGGGCGCGTCTTCTGACGTGAACAGATCCGAAGAATTTGCCCAGCACCTTTCCAGCATATTTGTTCCCCATCCTGAATCTAATCCTACCCACACAACGACGGTTCATGAATTTCTTGATTCGCCGATTCCTCTTTCCTTACCTCCTAAAGCAATAAACCCCTCTGAGGTCAAATACCTTATAAACAAATTAAAACCCCGTAAATCCCCTGGATATGATCTCCTTAGTTCACAAATCCTCAGGCAACTTCCTCATAAAGCAGTCATATTCCTCACCTACCTTTACAATTGTATCCTGCGGACAACCTACTTCCCATTGCTATGGAAACACTCCACTATTACACATTGTGGAATCTCATCTATCAATTTTCAATATTTAAAATCATTCAATGACTTTTTGTCTTTAATGACTGAATATCTCAAAGAATATACCCCTTATTTTCTGTTTTGTTATTAGATTATTTAGGCTTGTAAAATTTCTTGA
This sequence comes from Euschistus heros, assembly GCA_003667255.2. Lineage (NCBI taxonomy): Eukaryota > Metazoa > Arthropoda > Insecta > Hemiptera > Pentatomidae > Euschistus > Euschistus heros. The sequence goes on from RCWM02000027.1 coordinate 712,556, forward strand.
TATTACATGCCATGTATTACAAATTTTTTACACCAGTTTAAATTTAAGTGGAATTCCCTTGGGTTACCATAAATAGAGTATAATTGTATGTTTTTATACCTTTATTTTATCTTTGTATAAATTTGTTTATAATCAAAAAATATAAGCCTAAAGATATCCTTAATTCTTACTGAACTTAATCTTTAAGTTATTTTAAGTTTCTGATTATTAATTATTTTCTGATTTTCCATGACTGTTTCCAAGCAAAGGTTATTATTTTTAATTTTTTTTTATGTGTCCATACTGTACAAAAGGTAGAAATTGGTTTCCATGAACAGTTTCGATATTTTTTTCAATATTATAATATTTAATATTTAATCATTTGAAAATTGGTTTAAGATTTATGAAATTGAACTCCAAAGAACCATTAAAGTCATTTTCTACCTAATCAGAAACCAATCTGCAAGATTATTGCCAATTTATATCTACATATTTATCATATAATTTTGAAATTGGTAGGCTGATGAGAAGATTCCAATTGTAATTTTGACTAAAATCAGCAACACAAAGTAGTCGATAAATCGTGTAATGATCGTGATAACAGGAGAAGCTCCATAGCAAATTTCTATAAATTTTGAATAACTAACTGCATTTACAAATAAAAATAACGTTACAGAAATATAACAGTGGTGACATTAATTACCAATGATAATTATTAAATGTATAATGCTTATTATGGTCAACTGTCAAAGTTGAAGTTGAATTGTTGTTATGGTTGAGCTGTCAAAGTTCCATCGCCAAATGCACTGGCCTTTTTGGAACATATAATATTTTATTAAAACAAATAATAATTTTGTATACATATTGATCAATATATTTCATTTATATCGAAACATTGTACACGATTAGGAAAATATTATAATAATTTTACTTCATATATATTTCTATCATTAGTATTGATGGAAAATCAACTCAAAGGTGCAGCATAAAAACAACATTTTTTTTTAAACAACACTTTCATTGCATTATACAATTCCTATGCACATAGTTTTCATTTGACTAAGGAAAAAATTATCTAAACTGCAACAGGAAATGCTTTGCCTCATCCTGTGAATATCTCAAATATTGCACCATCAGATCATTTTTATTGTTAGATCGATTATTTATTTTTTAAAAGATGGGACTGTTGATAATTACGAGGACGTAAAAATTGGATGTGAAGAATTCATTGATTAAAATCAAACGTACCAGCTTCAAATGCAATTGCAGCAGAAAAATGGGCAAAAGTATTTGAAAATTTGAATTATCAATTCTCGAGGAAAACAGAAAATGCTTCAGTGGTTGGTTAAGTAGTTGTATGGTCAAGGTTAGTATTAGTACAAGAGGACAGTATTACTTGATAAAAATTGGCGCAGTATAGCCTCACTAACCCGACCCCTAAGGGACCAAGGGGTAGGCTGAACGGCCAAAAGGTCGGATTAGCCTGAGAATACAATGAACCACAGGTTTTTCATTTTAAAGGTGTATATTTTTATACTAAGAGTGTATAATATTATATTCATAGTTATTTTTTAACAATAAAAAAATGCAAATAAAAACGTACTTTATTTACACTAGCAGACTAGTATGGCATAGGTACGTAGCCAGTTATTTATTTATACAGGGTGTCCAAAAAGAGTATCGGGTATTTGTTGGTTCGGTAAAACAGAAACTACTTAAAATATAAAAAAATAAATAAATACAATATAAAGTGGAAAATTATTTGGAAAAGATTATGTTATCTAAATAGTGACCGTTATGCTGCTGACGCTCTTTTAATCGGGAACGAAGAATGGCGACCACATGCTGACACATAGCTCTAGATATTGCTGTCATTTCTCACCTGATGTTTTGCTTCAATTGCGTCAGGTTCGTCGGATTATTCTCATAGAACTTACTTGTAAGGTACCTCCATGCAAAATAGTCATGTGGACTAAGGTCGGGGCTTCTGGGTGGACAGTTGATGTTACCCCTACGCGAAATGGCCTTATTAGGGAATAATTAGTTAACAGCTTTCATTGCTTGATTTGATGTATGACAAGTGGCTCCATCTTGTTGAAACCACGTTCTTGGGTTGAAACCTTACAATTCCTATAACTCAGGACTTAAAAATTTTCGCAGCATATCGGATTAACGGTCACTATTTACATTGAGCGGTCGGCATCGTCGATCATAAGGAAAATAAGGACCGATTATGACTCTAGCAGACATAGCAGGCCAAACAACGATTTTTTAGCTGTGATCAGGAGGCCGACCGCTCAATGTGAATAGTGACCGTTATTGCGATATGCTGCGAAACTTTTTGGGTCCAGAGTTACAGAAATTTCAAGGTTTCAACCCAGGAACGTGGTTTCAACAAGATGGAGCCACTTGCCATACATCAAATCAAGCAATGAAAGATGTTAACTAATTATTCCCTAATAAGGTCATTTCGCGTAAAGGTAACAGCAACTGGCTTCCCAGAAGCCCCGACCCTAAAGTAAGTAGTTTTAGTTTTATTGAAGTAACAATTAAGCGATACACTTTTTGGACACCCTGTATGTAGAAAGAAGCATAGGCCATAGTAACAATACATTGTGTTAGGTTTATATCTAACCAACTTACCTTTAAGTTCGTTCATAATAAAGTATACTCTAAACATCATTTTAAGGACGTATGTATAGAGGAACCCGTGAAAAAAATGTCTACATAATTAGAAATAGGTAATATAGAAATAGCTCTGTTTCATAACTACTATAACTACTACAGCCTAGTTATGAATGCCTGAAACACATGTGCTTCTTTTTCAATATTAGATTTTTTCCAAATAATAAAAATATTAAGTATGAAGAGATGAGTTAAACCACACATTGTTGATAAGGAAGTGCTCTCCGAGAATTTAATATAGCCTCAGTTCTTAGCTCTTCTCATATATTTATCTCCCAGCCGGCCATATTCAAGACATTCATGCTCCACGAAGTGCCCATTAAATCTGAAAAGTATGTAATAAAGATTTTTAATTCAAGTAATTTGATGCTTTAAATTCTAAAATGTTGATTGGCAAATGCAGTAGATTCTAAACAGACGTATCTTGGATTTATTGTTTTGTAGTCAGTGAAAAATTTATTTTTAATATTATTTACAAATGAATGAAACTTATAAAAGTTCACATGTTTAAAAAAAAATAGGAAAATACATGAACTGAATGGATCTTTTTAAAAATACGAGTGATTACATTTGTTTCTACAGATATTAATAGAACCGTTGAAGTCGTACAACTGTTTGTCCCAATGCCACTTTGATCCGCCCGTTGGAGCTTAATTAGCTATTTATTCTGAGCTTAGTTTAAACGTATCAAATAAATTTGCTCGTTGTTATAATGCACATAGCTTTGTCAATTTATGGGCGCACGTGTGCTTAGATTAGGATTTATCTTTCGGCGATATTTATTTATACAATAGCCCAATTTATACAATAGTTTATGGAGGTATAAGTACATTTTTGGAATGATAAATATGTGACATAAAAATATATATATAAAAAATGTTTATAAACTCACAACTGCGTATTTATACCTTGGAGAGTCGGACAGGTATACCTTATAAGAACTAATCAAGTGTAAAATGAAAAAAAACAGACATAGTGAGACACAAGAGACTAGGAAGACTGAGGTGGGCCAGCATGTGGCTCGTATGTCAGAGAATGAGACCCCTAAAAAAGTATAATTGAGGTTATCCACAGGACCAGGAGCAGAGGAAGACTCCGTCTTACATGGCTGGATGGCGTAGTGAAGGATACAAGGATCCTGGAAGTCGAGGATTGGAGGAGAGCTGCCTAATGACGATCAGAATGGCAGAAGTTATTGGAGGGTGCCAGGGACCAGTAATGGTCTGTTGAGGGATCGGAATAAAGAAGGGAATGCCACTTCAATATAAAACTAAAATGTAAAATATGTAAATTAAATTACATTAATTTTATCAAGGAAAATTATTTCTTATCGACATTTCTTTAGAAGGGATCTATTCTGGAGCAGGTGCAGGACTTTAAATATCTAGGTGCCTGGATCAACGAAAGCGGTTATATTGATGCAAAGGCTGGGAGCAACTGGTAGACTGTTCAACGCAGTCCGGAAAGGTTTTCTCAACAGAAGAGAGGTGACGAAGAAGACAAAGATATCCCTCTACAAGTCTACGTTCCTGCCCATCGTATCTTACTCCTCTAAATCATGGACCCTTACCTCAAAACAAAAAGGGCAGATCCAGACAATGGAAATGAGATACCTAAGAAAGGTTGAAGGAAGGACCAGCAGAGATAGGGTCCGTAACTCTACAATAAGATCGAACCTCGAGGTACAGGCCGTAGGGACCACTCTTGAAGAAAATAAACTAAGAAGGTTTGGGCACCTCCTGAGGATGAGCTCGGAGTGAACGGCCAGGGTAACGTATGAGACGAGAGTAGAGGGAAGAAGACCAAGAGGAAAACCACGGATCACCTGGGAGGAAGGCGTTCAGGAAGCGAGGGCTGGACTGGAGAAGGAGGAAAGAATTGGTTCAAGAAAGAAACACTTGGATCAAGCACTATATAGGGAATCCCCACACTGCACAGCGGTAGAGAGGGACAGATTATGATGATGATGATGACAAACAAATAAATATTAGAAAAATTATATTCATAATCATCCAATATAAATAACAATTTCATTTTTTTGTTTCAAAGCTTTTAAAACTAAAAAGTATGGAAGTGTGTCCATATAATTTTAAATTTTAATATTTTTGGCTATATTCAAGTAATTTATTTAGGTCAGAGTTGTCTTCAGCAACTTTATTTAAAACCCTAAAATTGTGATAATGTATGACCTGTTCAGAAATTAGTTTGAGTTGAAATATCTGATACGTATCGGTGTTAAGCTGCATAAAATGGCTATAAATCGGTATACATCCTTCATCTATTGGTTCATAATTATAACAGACTTGGCAAATTGTAGAATCCATAGAATACCTTTTATAATTTATATCTATCACATCTGCTCTTGTTTTTTTTATTCAGATTTTGTTTACAGTTGTAAAATATTTATTGTTTAGATGTGTCTTCCTTTTGTTTTAATAATAATTCAATTTGTTATATATAATAGAACTGGTAGACCCCTGAACCAGTTTTATCATGTTTTCATGGTATTTATTCAGTATTTGACTTCTTGAATAGTTTACTGTTTTTCCCCATGAATCGCCGTTATTTATATGTAGTACTTATAGTTACCTATACTCTAAGGTTTTATATAAAATACCTAATTTGATCTAAAGTAAGCTAGATCAACAGAATCTGCTTACAGTAGGGCTTAGGGAAAGGAGCTGTGTTAGGTTCCTTTCAGGTCAATGTTTAGATACATAATATATGTATATATATATTACATTGCAAAATGTATACATTTTAAATTGTTCCAATGTTCTAGAGTCAGAGTAAACTAAATGAATTATTTAGTAATACTAAGCAATCATTGGAGGCTATCAGTGTGGACACAGCTAGCTAGAACCGAACTATCCATAGAACAAATAGGTTTCATTCTAATAGTATGGTCAATATTATCAATATTATCAATGGTCTATTTCACTTGTTTAATAATCTGTCTATTTAGTGTTGATTAAACATAGTAATAAAAATTTATTATATAAAATAAAAAATAATATTTCATTTTCATGTTTGCTGCAATACTAAATAACATAAAACATTACATAATATAGTTTTTAATGAACATGTACCAACATTCTTTAAAAAAAAAATATTATTAGGTCACGAAACAGAGAGGAAAACTATAACAGTGGAAATATAATAATTCAAGATAATAAAAGATATGGAGGAAAAAGAAACATGCTACCTAATTCTGGTCCAAGACAAGGGAAACAAATCAAATAAAACTAACAACGTTATAGTATTTTTACGTTATTGTGTAACAATTTTTTATTTTAATAATCAGTCCTTTATATGTTTAGCCTGAATGAATATCTGATTATAAAAAGTGACAGCCATTCTATACAACTCGAAATCATACCAACAATAATTTTATTATCAATAATTAATTTTAGTAAAATTTATTTTCTCCGATTAATATTCAAAGATAGATTAATATTTAAATATTAAATATGGATAGATCACCAGCTGCTAGTAAAATAAAATAAATGTTCCAAATAATCAAAATGAATTAAAAAACATTCCATTTTATGTCAATGTGCCTGGTTTGAACTGAATATAAAATAAACCCTTCGGAAAAAACAGACAATGACCATTATTAAAAATGGAAACAACAATAAAAATCTTGAATAGTTAATTCTATGGATGTTTGTTTATCTATTATATATGCGCTACTAAATATAGGTAAGAAATAATAAATGAAGTCAATTTATAAACATTAGGTGTCTGACCTTACAAAGAAAAAAAAGAACCATATTTTTTTAAAAGTTTATTCCTATTTTACAATGATTTTTATTCATTATAAGAAGATTGAATTCTATGCATTATAAATAAATGCTTTCAAATCTGTTTTTGTTATTAAGTTGTTGTTTGTAAGCAATTACCGGAATTCTCGGCAGAAAGAGTCTATTGCTTAACTAAAACATTTATTCATTTTACAATGTATTTATTTTTATCATAATATAAATAAACATTATTTCTGTCTATGTATCAATTTATTTGATTTTTATAGATAGATATAAATTAGGTGTGTTTAAACAACATAAAATCATATAGAAATACTCAATAATAATCGTAGCTATACAATGGACATAGTTATCAGAATTTTCTTGAATTGAAAAGAATTTATTATAGAGCAAAGAAAGTAAAAATAAATAATTAGAAAATATGCATTTTTTTCCTTGAAAAGACTTTCAAATTATATATATATATTTTTATTTTTTTTTTATTTATTTATTTATTTATTTTTATTTATTTTTTTTTTTTTTTTTTTTTTTTTTGTTTTTACACCTGTATCCCTTACAACCCATGAAGAGTCTTGGGTTCAGTACTTCCGTTAGGGTGCCAACGGTTGTGAAAGGTGGTGATTTGGCCAGAAATAATGCTCAATCGTCAGGTTTTTTCCTCAATAAAGGGTAACCACTTTTTATGAGGCATGGTGTTCCCTCGGAGGGTCTCCCGACGTCGAATTCGATCCACGGCTGAAATGACAGAATATAAATTTTATGCCGTTAGTCGGATTCGAGCTCGTGCCCGGGAGCATGGTATGTAAAGCCCTACCCACTGAGCTACAGCGCCTCTATTTTAATTCAACATCCTTATAAATTAAATCCAACTTGTATTCCATAATGAATTTTAGATAAAGAATCAGTTTTCCATAACACTTACTATTTATTGTTGCTTCAGCCCTCTTGCTATATATTCACTAGTTTATGATCCAATGACGTGGCATATGAGCAGTGCTAGGATCTCTTAGAATAATAACCTCACGTATAATGGGAAAAAATGTTGTTTGGGAATCTAGTGAAAGTTGTTTGGGAGTCTTAGTATAAATGTTCTAAATAGTAATGAATAAGATTAATGGCATTTTTTATTTTCCTTTGAATTATATAATAATTTTATTTTATTTTTATTGATGTATATATTTTTTATGACTTCCTTGAGTTGTTTTTAAATGCATACATATTTGTCATTGTCAAAATAAAAAAGGAAAAAAAAAATTAATTCCTCAACAAATGTGTGTGTCAACTTTTTTCATTAGAGATAGTAAAAAGTACCAATTGTGTTGGGGAGGAGGGCTTTTCACTTTTGGAAAACAGTTCCCAACCCCAATGAATGCTGGTAAAAAATAATCTTACAATTAGAAAAAATGCCCAAACATTAATTTTAATGATTGGAAAACCTGTAAAGAATTAATGACATAAAAAACAAAAAAAAAAACAAGGAAAATTGAAACTGTAAATGAAAAACAAAAATTAAAAATATATTTTCTTAAATGAGTGAATATAAATACTCATATACTTAAAAACATGTATATGTGTAAACAAGAAATAAACAAATAAAAAATGTTTCTCCTAATAATAATATTAAAAATCCCCTATTGTGATTACAAAAATAAACCAAATTAAAATATATACAAAAAAAATTTAAATGTCTCTTTTCCTTTTTTTTTTTTATATATTGGTTCAAGTTACGTAAGTGTTACTGTGAGTGTTACCATACTTGAGGGTCCCTGGTGCATTGCTTCATCATTCCATGGGCAGGGGTGAGTAATAAAAAAAGCAGCCTGCCGGTGAGTCTTGAAGATGAAGTTGGTGAGATTTGTGCCTAACTGCTTCTTCCAGGGAGGTCTGGCCCAGACTGACCGTTGAGTCTCTTATCTCCCGAGGCGTACGTAAATACGTAACTTGAACCATAAACACTTAACTTGAACCGTAAACACGCTATTTACACTACATATTGTTCAATATAAGTTTCTTCACTATAGGAAATGAGAATATAAAAAAAATAAAATAAAATGAGATATTAAATTATCGGGCTTTAACAAATTGTCTTAAAGTAAGTTAGGGCATACATTTTTATTCATTATTTACAATAGTTAAGAATCAATGCAATGCATTGAATTTCCTTCCACACAATGACTACATACTTCTCAAATAAAAAGGTCTCGTATATTTGTATATTTTTACTTACATTTTTTATTGGTTGCAGGTCGATGGATATTTGGGGGCGCACTTTGCCACCTGGTGGCCTACGCTCAGGGCACTTCGGTCTACATTTCGACATTGACACTGACTTCGATCGCGGTGGACAGGTTCTTCGTCATCATTTATCCTTTCAAACCGCGCATGAAGCTCACAACGTGTATTTCTATAATTGTCTGCATATGGAGCTTCTCACTCCTGATGACCATCCCCTACGGCCTATACATGAACCATAGGCCAGATCAAGGTCTCTACTACTGCGAGGAGAAGTGGCCATCGGAGAACCTCAGACAGGTGAGTCAGTATTTTATATAATGTTTTGACAATAATCTACTAGGTACTTATCTCCAATTCAAATATATTCAAATTAAGATGAAAGAAAAATGGTTACAGTTATGTTGGGATGATCAGTTGATGATGAGGTTGGGATATTCTTTTACAAACCTGTGAGTGAATGCTAGAATTATTTTTATATAGCAATGTTTGTATAATATATAGTTTATGTATCAATGTTTCTATCAAGTCTTTTTCTACTGTCCACTCCATAGTTTGCTTCTTGTAGTATTTAACTTTTACGACTGACGTCTCACTAGATGACCACTTCCTTTGTTAATCTTGAATGCATCCAGAATAAATCCAGCAGTAAATCAGCTTCCCTAACTTACTTACCTAACTTACTAAATACTTAGAACTACTTTTTTTTCTTGCGTGATTTTATATATACGATTGTATTTTATGTTATTATTATTACTTCATATTTGTTTAAATTTATTTTTTTTTTCTGTCAAAACTGTATGCCGTAATTACTGAAGCATTTAATTTGTAAATAATACGGTCAGGCAACTGTACCTGCAACTGTGCTGTAATGAATGAAAGTGATCATAAAGTCATTTATATTACTTGTTCCCTACATTTGTGGCAGATTGTAATAATTTCTCGATAAAGGTTTTAAAAAATAAAATAAAAAATAACCTTAGTAAATCACAACAGATTTAAATTAATATTTGTGTTATTTTTGTTTCTATGATTATGAAATGAATATTTTTTAATTGAATTCTTGCCGAAAAATTAAATAACACTATTTTTTCACTTTTTGTTTTTTTAAGTCGTTCTGTAAGTCCTGCCGCTGAACTTTCCAGGCTCAAGTAATTTCTCAGGGTCAAATTCGAGGTCACGCTGACCGAGCTCGTTGGGGCGAGAGTTATTTATTTATTATATTTATTTCGCGGCGGTCCCCCAAAATTAATCTTGACCCAGCTGAAATCGATCCGCTTGCCATATACCACCAGTTCCCCTACTAATACCAGTACCTGCTCTAAGGGTTACATTCGGAGGAGTTCGATACAGCTAATTTATTTATAGCCATATATGCTTCTCTTTTATTTATTTGTTTGTTGTAAATGTTATTTTTCTTGTTTTATCCAGTACCGCTAAAGCAATTTTCGAAATTTTTAGAAACCGATAAAAAACGACATAAACCGAGCCTGTGGACGGAGTCCCTTAACGGCAATACACAAAAACTTAGAGTCGCAAAGGAATAAAATAGAATACTCCCATTCAAGCAATTACCACAACAGTTTACACCAACCCGAAACATAAAAATACATCTCTGCCAACATCATCTCACCACCCACCGAACCTATTAATGATATGAATACAAAACTCATCACTAATCTCCCACAACCTTTTATTATCCTTGGAGATGGTAAACCGCAATTTCACAAAAGCTTGGGGTAACAAAAACCGAAAACTCACGATGAAACATAATGGTAAAAACTAATCCCAATAAGTTTTTTCTCTTTTTTGTTGCTTCACACAGGATCCGCCTGACCCACAACCTGCCCCCTACAAAGTGGATCACTCACACGCGCAATAGATATAACCCTTTGTACACCAACATTAATTCTGTTTACCCCTCAGAATGGAAGGTAATAATGCTGCTATTTTCTATTTATTATATTCATAACTGTTCCAAGGAATAGAACAGAAAGCAAGTTGATAGATTAGTGAATTTGAATGTTTGCGTAATTTACTATTGGTATCTAGTTTGGGATAAATCAGAATCACATGGAACATTAATGTCTTTATGGATAAGTTTATTCCTAAGGAGCACTGAGCGTTTTGGATTGAAAGCATTGGATACTAGTGGATGGCATGATTTAGAAGAGTCTCAAAACAAAATCACGTTTGCAGAAATAGGTCTAATTACGGTCTTATAAATGAGTCATTTTGTAATTTATTGTAAGCTTAGGTCGTCTATCTAGTAAATGTTGGAGTAGTCTCCACCGACGAGCAGTTTTTTATCGTTTTAGTCTTGCATGTGGAACAAGTATGTTGTTTATCCAAATGGAGTTATAGGGGATCTGTTCTACAGGGATTAATGGAATATTCTTATAAATGTGACCATTATTATAGTAGTAACGACGGATTTTAAAGAAACTGCATATTGGTTACAGTTCATTAAAATTTCTATATTAGAGGGTCTCCAGGCCATATTTTTTTCAGACGCTTTGGAGTGTTACCGGTAATCCAATGGGAAGTGAGTTGAGACTAGTGGATGGGTGTAAGGGAGTTTAAAATTAAATTATATGTAATTGGTTACTATATTTTTTTTTAAATTAAACACTTTTTGATAAACTCCTTGATAAAGGCCTCACTTTGTATTCAGGATCTAAGCGAGCTGGACATACTTCTCTCTGCCCAAGGCCCTTTGCCTTCCATTGATTTCTCAATGCTAAATATATTGAATTTGTAATTTATATTTTTTATTTTTTTTTTTCAGATTTATGGTTACCAGACATTCCCCCTTCTAGCCTAATACTTGCATTTCTGCACACTTATTAAAAATAATATGACTATGAAACGATCCCTAATTTCTCCATAGACTCCAATCCCATAAACTTCCACTATTCCGTTACGAACCTCGGCATTATCTTTGACCAAACCCTTTCCTGGAAAGATCATATTTCCCTTATTATCCGCCGAACAATTTCCACTCTTCGACTCCTAAACCGCTCCCGTAGATTCCTCCCTCAATCAACTCGTCAACTATTAATTTCTTCCCTCATATTCCCCCATTTCGATTTTGGTAGTGTGGTGTACGGAGGCCTCTCTGCGTCTCAGGACGCAAGATTGAAGAAGCTCATGAACTGTTGCCTGAGATTCGTTCTAGGGATATCACGTTATGACCATGTATCTCACCACTACACAAGATTAAAATGGTTGTTTCCCTCCTTCCGAAGACAATACTTCCTTGGTTCGTTCCTTTACAAATCACTTTCCTCTCAGTCACCTCCCTATATCCTGAAAGCATTAACATTAAAATCATCTGTGAGTTCCCGCAAAACCAGTTCCCGTTCCTCAGACCTCTACCTAACTTCCTTTAACACAACATCCTTCAAACGTTCCTTTATTTCTAGAGCTTCGAACTTCTGGAACTCCCTCCCTTCCATCATTCGCCATTCCTCCACCTTACAATAGCTTCAAATCCCGTCTTTTCGTTTACTTATTAGAAACTCAATCTAATAGTCATATCAATGAAGAAAATATTTTTTAAAATGAAATATGAATATTCAAAGTATAATATTGATTTTGGTACAGAATTATTTTAATACTATTACGCTAAATTTGTATAATTGGTTTCAGCATAATTATATTATTTTATCAGACAAGATACATTATTTTTCCGTATAATTTATATTTCTTAGCTTTGTCTACTGTATTTTTTCATTGAATATTTTTTTGCTTTTTCCTAAATTTTTTTTGTAGCTAATTTTAAATTTCTAACCTTAAGATATAATTTGTTTTTCATGTGATATTTTAAAACATGTATTATTAATTTTATTACTTTATGTTGTAATTTAAATTTCTTTTCAATTCCTTAATTTAATTTTAATTGTATTTCCTTGCCTTTATCATATTTCTAAATTATAGATACGGCAGCTAGGCCACCAATAATTGTACATTATAATTATTCTTAAGGGGCAATGGCCCCAGAATAAAATGTATTTTTCATTTTTCATTTTCATTACTTCCATTTCAAGTATCCTTATCTAACAGTTAAATTCGTATAGTGTAATAGCTCATGAAGGCTCTTAAAAATTATAACTTAACTGTGAGAGATCCTAACAACTATGCTCACTCCATTTATTTATAGCGATAAGCCATTCGATACAGGCATTCAATGTAAATACAGTCATTCAAAAAATCATACTAAGCACTCCATTTTTGCTATGATTTGATTATAAATAATTTTTTTACTTTCGGAAATAATTTTTTTAAACACGCCTCGATGACATCAGATAAAATATTAACTTTGTTTATTGAAATGAGAACCTGCATTTTTATTTAAAAGTAGTTTTTTTTTCATTAAAAATTATTTCATATTCAGCAAAATCGGTAGCGAAATTTTCATTTGTACACAAATGAGAATTACACTATGAAGGGTCATTATTTCTCAGGTGTTTTTAGCCACGGATTCAAATTAAATAAATTTCAAACAATATTTTTCATTTTTTTAATGTAAAATAGTTATATTAAACAATATGCTCATAAATAAATGTTTCTTTATAAAATTTAAAATTAACTAGTGCAACAATTAATTACGATGTCATAAAACTAACAACTTCCCCTGGACCAGAGGGCTATAAAATGCCCATAAAACGTGATTTGCTGAAACTAATTTCGTTTTAATTGTCTAGTTTTACTTTCTTAAGCATGTTGAAAGTATGAGAACTTACTGCGACTTTCGTTATTTCTTCCAGACTACTGTTTTTTGTTTATGCCTCTTCTAATAATCTTTAGTAAACACTAATCTGTTGATCGAAAAGTTCAATACACTGAACAATTGGTTTTTTTTTAATACTAAAATAAATAACAGAGTAGGCCTTAAGTAATATACCCACTTAACCCAGACAACACTGTAATCCTTCTAGTGTTAAAGGCCTTAGTGGATCATTTTCTGGATCTGTGCTAATGTTTTTAAGAAATAATAATAGAAGTAGTGTATAATTTTGGATAAAATTCTAATGTTTCAGCAGCGTTCCAAGATATATCACAACAATAAAATAATTTTTAAAATTATCAAAATCAAATAATTTTTTCAAGTATATATAACAGAAAATGTAAGGTAGGTAGGTACTATAACAAATGAGGTGTCGACTTTCAAAATGAGATAAGTATAAATCGTAAAACTAGCATACTTTTTTTTTTAAAAAGAAGAATTTCGCAGGTCTTATTACAAATAATTTCTGGTCATTAATGAGTTCTCTAGAAATTTCAAAGAAAATATTTTTTGTGTAAAAACCTTATCTTTAACAGGGAAACTGGGACCTTGGGTTTATTGATGTAATTTTTGATATCAAGTTCAAAATTTTTGAATTTTTCTTTGTCACGGGTAAGAAGATACCTTTGTCTATGCTATAGTTTCTTCAAGTAACTATACTATAACTAAGCCTTTATGTAAATGTTTGAATTTTGTTTGTTCATTTCGTTTAACATCACTTTTATGCTGCTATGGCTAATCGGACGATTCTACGGTGGGAGTCCTAAATTTTGCCTATTCAGGTATCTTTAACGAGTACCTGACATCGCACAAGCTCGGGACCCCCATTTTACGTCCCTTCGGAAGGACGGCATAGATAAGGATTTTTTACTCCCTTTAAAAAATCCTAAAGTCATTTACCGGGCTGCGAACCCGCGATCTTGGGTTTACTAGGTTGCTATGGTAACCACTACACCACAGGTGACTCCGTATTTGTTGATGAAAAAAAAATTGTTGTTTTATAAAATTTAAATTTCCCAATGGCTAGGAGGTTTCAATATCTTAAATTACAATAGCATTTAGTTCGTTTTGAATGGAGACAATATTTGCCAAGTATTAGAGGAGAAAAAAAAATTAGGAAATTGAGATTTTTTTTTTGTTGTAAATAGTGGATTTTCTCACTTTGGATCCCATTTTAATAGTTGACGCTTCAAATATTCTAATAAAAAATTTATATAAAAGCAAATATATAAATGGAAGGGATATGCGTGTATGTACGTATGTGTAAATATAAATTCAAAATAAATAAAAAATAAGAATTAATAATTAATAATCGGCAATAATGAACGAAGTACTTGTAGGCTTATAATAAAAAATATATAAAAAAAAAAAATTAAAAATAACCAACAAAGCGATTCTGCTTTATCAACTTTTGAATTACTGTTTTCCATCTCGACTTCTCGAAAGAAGATAGCTTCGTAGAATTTTTATTTTTATACTCATTTATCATTTATTTTTATAATTTTAACTGTTATAATGACATTACATTTCTAATCCCTAGGAGATGGAAAGATTTTATTATTAAGAATTTTTCATGTCTATAGTATATTGAATAGGATTCGACTAAGAAAACCAAATACTTGGTCCCACCCAACTAATTGAATAATTAATATTTCTGATTTCAAGTAACGATGAATTAATGGACCCTCAGATGACCTGAAGATCCAAATTCCATGGCGAATTAGAGGTCACAAACTCAGTCTACCTGAGCCGTTCTATAATTCACAACTGCGAGGGTCAGAAGGGATTAGTATTCACTCTAATTCCGGAGTTTCAAATCGATAACTGCCTCCCACACGTTTTAGAAAATTTATAATGGACTTATACGTGTCTAAATCCACACAATCACGCTTAGAGCCATGTATTTAATGATAAAAAAAACTCAGGTTCTGTAAAATAAAAATCAAATAGTATGAATAAAAAAATGATTAATAAAATACACTCCTTTAAGCATAATTCAGAAATAAATAATTCTTTTTTATCTAAAAGTAAATGATATTATTCCAATAAAGACTAACAAGAGGAGGACACACTCAGTCTCTCACGGATCTTATTAATAAATATTTTGAGGTTTCTGGTCAAAAAATATTAGAAACGTATTTTGCCTTTCCGACCAATGGCCCATGGAAGCTTTGAAAAAAAAATATCATTAAATTAATTTATTTCATATCTCAAGTTTAAAAAATGATATCGACATGATTCTTGCACCAAGGTTTTTATTTTTAATTGCGGATTTAAGAAAAAATACAGCCGCTCCATAGATTTTGGGTTAGGTTAATTAAATTCTAAAAAAATGATTAGATTTTAAAGGAAATTACCTCTAAAGATTTTTTAACACAAAAATTGACGTCAGATTCTAATTGAGCACCCTCAAAAACATTTAAAAACGCTTATTCAATAAAAACAAAAAATGTCATTAAGTATTTCCGTACTTAATTACTAAGCCCAAGATGGGTTGTAGTAGGTAGGTTTTTTTTATAATATTATTTTTTTATTTTTATTTTTTTCACGGAACGGCCTTAGAGACCACACGAATATCATTATTTTCACTTCTTTTCATACCCCTTCTCTCCTTACTTCTCTCTTCATACCTTTTACTAATTCTTTCCGGTTGCACCTTCCTTCTTTCCTCGGTCCACGCAATTCTTTTTCTCGCATCTCTCTCTTCCACAAGAACCTTAATTTTTTTTTAGTTTTTTCCTATAGTCATTCCTATCGAAAGTCTTGGTCTGTTATTTTCAGCCTCTCAGTTTCTTCCTTCATCTCTTCGATACATCCCCCCCCCCCAGCACTCTTGTATCCTCTCATTTTATAGATTTCTCTATTTAATCCCGCTGGGCGCTTCCTCACCATATGACCATAGAACCATGATCTTCTTATACTTATGTCCGTTTCCAAATAATTAATTCCTTTGTATATTTCCTTGTATATAGCCTTCTTGTATCTTCTTTGGGCTGTAAATTCTTCTTAGTATTCTTCTTTCTATCCCTAACATTTTCCTTAGGCTGGGGAGGGAAGCGGTTTCCATTCTGTACAGTACTATTGAAATGTCTTATCTCCGCTATTATTGACAGGCTCCTTTTATAATCTAAATCCCTTGTTATATTTATTATATAATTTATTTATTTTTTTAAATAATTTTTGATTTGAGAAACCACTAAGCTTGAGTTTTTTAGTGATATATATATATATATATATATATATATATATATATATATATATATATATATATATATATTTACATTTACATCATATAGGTGTAGTTCACATGTGAATATTGACTGGAAAATTTCAGCGGAAAAAGGTGATGGGGAACTAGTGAGATTTCGTTCAAAGTGGGTACATTTTTACGTCACCTGGCAACATTGCACACTGGGGCCATCTCCTCACTAACACCGCTCAAAACTCTATTTTTGATTTTTGGGTATTTTTACTTTTTTTTTGTGGCTAAAATAATCTACATAATATGGCAAATCAACTAGTAAACAGCACTCGCTTCTGTTTGTTTCCTTTCAATGTTTTAATCCGGTTTATGTCGCGGATTATTAGTGTGCATTATTCAGTTGATTGTAAAGTGCAAACCATTTCAATACGCTAATTTTTTTTCTATTAAAGTTTTATATTTCAAGTCATACTATGTGGTGTTCAAGTGAAGGTATATAATATAAAATATTAATAAATAAAATATTAAGGATGAAATTCAAAATTTAAATTCTTAAAACCTAAATTTGATTAATTCAATTTTGCGCAAGGGAATTGCAAAACTGTCATTGTGATGTGATAATAGAAGCCTTTGTAAATATAGATGTGAAGGCAAAAGTGCAATTCCCTTGCGCAAAATTAAAATATTGAAAATTTTGAATTTAATGAAAGGCCCACAACAAAGATTTTAGGGCTTACAGGAAAAAATTTAGTAGAAAAACTTCTAGAATTAAATAATTTTGTACTATAAAACACTAATAAATAAAAGATTATGGACGAAATTGAAATTAAATCTTTAAATTTTAAAATTTGAAGCCTAAATCTTTGAATTTGATTAATTCAATTTAGCGTTAGGGAATTGCAAAACTGTCATTATAATATGATAATAGAAGCTCTTGTATAAATAAATGTGAAAGCGAAAGTGTAATTCCTTCGCGCAACATCAAGATATTGAAAATTTTGAATTTAGTGAAAGGCCCGCAACAAAGATTTTAAGTCACTTGAGGTATGCATGATGGTATAGAAGGATCAATCCTAAAAGATTTTAAGGCTTATGGTGAACAATTTAGTAGGAAGACTTCTAGATTTCATAAAATTAAAGACGTTTTTAATCGGCTGCTAATATCTTATAACTAGTCTGATCTAATATTAGATCTGAGCTAACCTCAGAAAAATGCCAACATAAAAAACAAAATTAATTAATATTAATTCGACCCCGATGTTTTTGGCATGTTAACAATTAGACCATTTAGCTTAAACAACATTACATGTCACATTACATCTAGCTATATACGAGGGTAAGTCAATAATTATTCGCAATATAGCTATATTTTTGTTTATGTTGGCAGTACTGTTCTTTTGTGTTGATGGCGCATGCTTTGTTTATTCGTTCTTATGTTTATGTTCGTATCAAGCTGGTAGGTTAGTTTTGTTATCGCTGTCGTGCTGTTAATAATGGCCGCTCCACTTTCTATTTGCACCAAAGAAGAGCAACGTTCAGTGATCCGTTTTTTGTGGTCGGAAGGTGTATCAGGGGCCGAAATTCATCGAAGACTTTTGGTACAGTACGGGAACAATTGTTTGCCACAACGGAGTGTCTATGAATGGATTGAAAAATTCAAAAATGGTCACACAAGTGTTACGCAAAATGAAGGAGCTGGACGACCAGTTACCGCCATAAACGAGGAAAACATTGAGCGTTCACGTGAAATGATTCTCTCAGACAGACGGATAACTGTTGACGACGTGGCAAATCGTCTGCAAATTAGCCACGGTTCTGCCAACGAAATTATTTACAGCAGACTTGGGTTTCATAAAGTTTGTGCAAGATGGGTTCCAAAACAACTGACACAGTTGCATAAACAAACGCGCTTGGACGTGTGCACAAAACATTTGGATCGCTATGTTAACGAAGGGGACAACTTCTTAGACAGGATCGTTACTGGTGACGAAACATGGATCCATCATTACGAGCCGGAGAGTAAACGGCAGAGTATGGAATGGAAACATCCAAATTTGCCGTGCAAGAAAAAATTCAAAACCCAACCGTCCGCAGGAAAACTTATGCTTACGGTTTTTTTTGGGACTCACAAGGTCCATTACTGGAACATTATCAGGAAAGGGGCACAACAATAAACAGTGAACGTTACAGTGAGATGCTTACTGCTAAGCTGAAGCCTGCAATTCGAAGCAAACGCCGAGGACTGCTGTCAAAAGGCGTTGTGTTGTTGCACGACAATGCCCGTCCGCATCATACAGCTGCCCACACTGTAGAAACGCTTCAGAAACTCAATTTTGAAGTATTGAATCATCCTCCATATAGTCCCGATCTCGCTCCATCTGATTTTCACTTGTTTGGTCCACTCAAACAGGCAATTAGGGGCCGTCGATTTGCCTCGGACGAAGCATTGAAAGAAGCGGTGCATTCCTGGCTCGCATATCAACCCAAAACCTTCTTCCATGAGGGCATCAGGAAACTTGAACAACGTTGGACCAAGTGCGTTGAAAAGCAAGGGGACTATGTCGAAAAATGATGTACTTGTAAGTTTCCTATTTCATTTCAATAAAATTTTATAACTATATTGCGGATAATTATTGACTTACCCTCGTATTACGGATTCAGATAATTCTGATTAGACCCTTAATAAACTTCTTTTAGGGGATCAGGTAAAACTAACATTGATTAAATATTAAAATTTGAAATGATTCTTCAAAATTTACCTGAATATTAAATAACAAATTTAAAGACATCATGTAAAAAAACATTACATAGTTATTCATTTATTATAATCCTAAATATATGATTGATACTTAAAATATGTTAAATGCTATTTGTTTATATTTTATTGTTTTATCTGTAGATATTGTGCGAAATATTTGTACCTACAACATTTTATTATTTTTATACTATAGGTTCATATTACGTAAATTTTATTACTTTTAGGTATTTATTAAATTGTTCAATATGTAGTCCTACACATTTTTTTTCTCATTAAGATAATTCTGCCAAAGAAAGTTTTATATTAAATATATAATATAAGTACATTATTAAAAGTAATGCATTTTATTAAATTAAAACCAATCATTAATAAAAAAGATGCTTTTTTTAATTCAATTATAACTTTATCTTTTAATTTATTATTTAAAATAAATTTATAAAACGAAAAAAAAAAAAAACCGCTTTTTAGAGTTTTGAGCGCGAGCGCTCTATATATGGCCCCAGTGTGCATTGGTCCCAGATTTCCCGGATTCGAAGACCGTCAGTTCGATTTCCTTCTAGGTTAGTTAAAGATGGACTGGGATGTAAAATGTAAATTCGGATGCCAATTTTGAAAAAAAAAATAATAAACGATGAAATAAAAACAACAACGAAATTCAATTTCCTATAAGGCTTTGCAATTCAATTAATGTACGTCTCTTGAAGTAACACTGTTATCAATAGCAGCTGCTAATGCCAGCTAAGCCGCCTTCCACATTGTTTTGTCTATCAGGAACAGGAGACCGAAGAGGCCTTTATAATCGGCTTGTTCAAATATGGAGTTTTGTTTATTCAATAGGGCGAGGTTTATCAACAGGGGATTTAGTCACTGTCTGGATAAATTATCCTCCAATAACAATAAATAATCCCTAATTAATTGTCAAATTTATTTATTTCTTTAATATATACGCAAATTTATCGATATTGGATACATTTAATGATTTCTTATGTATTGGTATACATTTTGTATTGAGTGCGTGCATTAGTTATTTATTGATAAATGAGAAAACTCTATTTCTACATGACTTATAAAAAAATAGAATATGGATATGTCAACTGCTTTTCCCATTATCCACTCTGGAATCTAAAGGATTATATTACTTATTACATTACTAAGGGTTATAGTTAAATTAAATTAACAATTATTCGTTGTTCAAAATAAAGTTTGATAAGATAAGGTTTATAACCTTTTTTTTATTCAAACCAACATAGCTCTCAAACGGCAAGTCCTAGTGACAAGTGTTATGTAAAAAAAAAATATATTTTCCATTAAATTTCTAATCCGGAAGATATTAGCAAATTTTCAATTCTAGTGAAACCAACTGTGTCCCAAAATGTTACATTTTTGAGACTGAAAAAACATTAAAAAGGGAAATCATTGACCCTTAGCCAAAAAACGTTTCTATATCAATAAAACAAAGTAATTGTTGAAGGAGATTTATATTTTTTATTTTGTCCCCTAACAATTTTTCACGTGATGTCGAAAATTAAAAATTTGTGAAATTAAATTCATCCTAAAATACTTGAATATATTTTTATAATCCTTGCTGATTTCAAAATATCATTTAAATTTGTATTTGTGGTTTTGTTTTGGGGTAGACCTTGGTCTCTCGCCCAATTCTTTTCAATTCATTCCTATCCAGATTCCTACTCCTCCGGTTCATAACTCGAAGTTTCCTTTCTTTCTCAACATCCTTTTACAGGATTTTCTAAAGTATCCTCACTTTCTTTTTCCTGGTAAGATCTCTTTCACAATATTCTTCACTTTTCTCTCACTTGGTATCCTTTCGACTAGTCCGAACCAGCTAGTTTTTTGTGATTTCGTTATTAACCGCACAATATCTTCATGGTTGATTAATTAGCCCAGTTTTTGGTTAGTTATTATGTGCTAAGCCTTGTTCACAGATTTGACCGTACATGTTCGTCTCAAAATCATCCTCTGAAAGCAAATATGTACATACAATTTATGGATAAAGTACAGAACATAATAAAAAAAAGAAAAAGAAAAACACTAATATTTTGGTTCCCATGGTAGCTGAATTTTCACGAAATACCTCCATACGTCGCACAGTGGAGTATTTACCATTTAATCATGACCAAAAGTCCAAAAAATAAATTGTACTTCAGAACATTACAATACGTATTTCCTGGTAGCTTAGGATTGTTTACATCGAAATATATTTATCTCGTTCATTGTTACCCACTTCCTGCCCGAGGAAACTAGCCTAAATCCAGGAGTTGGGTACGCTGCATGTACACAGTTGCTTTTGCTGAGTTGTATGATGCTTGGAGATGTTGTGATTTCTGTGGAATCAATTTAGCAATTGATCTGAAATTTCTCTACACAGCTTGGAAAGGTATGTATTTCTCTGTGATAACTAGTTTTTAGCAAGTTTTAATATCATCACGGTTAACTTGTAGTTATTTTTATTAAGATGTTTAAACGAAAAAAATAGACTTGTTTAGAAGAATAAAAAAGATTATGTTGTACTGTCGGGCTTTGTCGGGCAGATATTTTTGCATTAATGTAAAGTTCAATCCTTCTACTTGTTATACCACAAAAGAAATCTCACCCCCCCCCATGTTTTTAATGAATGTATAAAAATACCTCTTATAGTGAATTTTGTGATAACCAAGTCGGTGTTTAGCGTGCAATAAGTAATTTCAAACTCTTTCAAGACGTGTAATGAAAATAATATAGTCGTAATTGGTTAAAGAAACATTTTAGATTATTAAAATTGAAATCCTTATAATTTTTATCATATAATCATTGTCTAAAAATCTATTTTCTGTGTATTTTAGCTATGCACGTAATTAGTGAGACACTAAGATATACACAGTTATTGAGAGACCAATGTTCAATTTTCGTGGTAATTTCTAATAGTTTACCCTTTTACTATTTGTTTGTGACGTCACACTGCGGCATTGATAAAAAAAGATCAGTCTGTCGTCAGAAGATCAGTAAACCATATAATATTGTATTTTTTTCTGTTTCACAAAGATTAATTCATTTTTTAGTATTTTTTGTTATCTGGTTTCATTTTTACATGTGGTGAGAGATTGAAAAATGTTGTATGCAATTAAAATAGTATATCCATTTTCCTAATACATTATTTACATTCAGGTTTTTACAATTAAAATTTATTACGCAAATAATGTATTTAGTATTTGCAAAAGCTAGATATTAAATTGCCATATAACTTTCAAATGTCTTGAACATTTTCCCGACGTTTTTCAAATTCCCTACTTTTTCCAAAGATTCCCCTAATTTTTGTCAAAACTTGAAATTTTTTATATCTTATTAGTCTGATATATTTCTAGATTGTTGATAAAATGTTTTAAGTATTCCACAGTCACAAAAAAATAGGTAAATAGTTTTGGCAAGGATTTCATGGCCAATACTCCACTGTGCGGCGGCACCTTCATTTATTTGAGTTTGAAACCAGCTATTATATTGTATCCATCATATATAATTTTTGGTTTTCCTCAGTTTCCTCTCATGGTTATTTCATTTAATTCATTAAAAGAGAAATGTTTATTAACTTCAGAAACACAACATTAGAAATCCTGGTCATTAAGCTAATAATGATAAGCATTTTATTTTTCAAACAACCCTTGTATTTTAATATTAAAGTTGAATAAATTTACCCACTATTCCCTCCTATGACTTTGGATTTGAATAAATTTAGTATTATATACAATATATATTTATACTTTTTGCTTCATGTTCATGTTAAGCTGGTATGTTTATCAGCAGATCAATTATTGAAAATTAAAATTATAAAGAAACGATATTTATATTTTTAATATAATTTGTAATTTCCCTAATTTAAGAAAAAAAACTTTTTTTGTTGGAAACTAAAACATATTTGGCTGTGGTCACAGTCTAAATTATTTACAATATATAATATATGTTGTAATGTTCGTAAATATTCTTTAATTCATTATTAATAATTCTTATTTAATTTTCCATCGCCAATGAATTAGCTGACCGCCCTTTAATGCCACAACGCCAACCAATCCTTAAGGTAAATAATCCCACTTTAAGCCCTTGATAGGTCGGTCAATATCCCATTAAACCTTCCCAGGAAGTTGTGCCTCCTCTTGATCAAACGGTTCTGTCCCCGCCGCTTCCTAGCCAGCTTTTAATTGTGTCTTAAATCTTGTGGCTGTCACCTAGCTCCTCGCCTAGGGTCATGGAGGTCCTGTGGTCAGATCAGCTTGGAAAATAGAGGTAGAAAAAGTAAAGAAATATGGGTAAAGTATTGAATATGAACTTTTTAAAAAAAATCAATAAGAATTAGCTATAAACTAATGATTCTTTTCAATCTCTTAATGACATAAAAATTACTTGGTGAATCCCTGTAGTCGTTCTGTTGCATAGCAACTTTTCCTGTTCTTTCTTTCCTGGCTCGACGGGTTGTTAGATATCCTGTTACATTCATAACTTTAACAGATTATATTTTTTAGCTCTGTTGGTGTATCTCGGATTAAAAATATACATAGTTTCCGAATTAGAAATTCAAAGGAGAATATTTTTGTTATGTTACATTTGTCGCTAGGACCTACCGTATAGGAGTTGCCTGGTTTTAAAAGAAAAAAGTCATGTTTTGCCTACATTTTTTTGTAACTTTTTCACTCTCAAAAATGTAACATTCTAGGTAACGTTCTAGGTCTGTTAATGTTCCTCGGATCGAATATTTACCAATAGTTTCCTTATTAGAAGCAGTAGATTTTAGATAGGTCCATGAACTATTGTTTCACCCAATCAGGGAGAGATTGAGTTTTTAACAATACAGTTTTCGTAATACAGATCCATTCACGTTCTTATTAAATCTCAAAAGTATTAATTTGAAGATTATTCGAATCACATAGTTCCAGTATTCACGATGTCTGCCTAATTTATCTAAAAATTTTGTTTTACATGTGTAAGATCGAACTCCTGTTATCCCACTCTGAACCTAACCAACCTATTACCTTTTGCTCCTCCGTAAAAAAATTGGGAATCATCTTCCAAACCTTTCCTAGAAGCCTCAAATTGCCCGAATATCCAGAAATTCAAAAGGAACCCTCAAACTATTTAATCCCGTCACTTCCTCCCACAAGCCACACGCAAAATCCTAGTTTCTTCGTTTATCTTTCCTCATTTTGATTATGACTACGTAAGGTGGGCTCTCCATGAGTCTCCGAGATAGGTTAAAGCGAATTATGAAATTGCTTTGTTCGACTTGTTTTCGGAACCCCAAGGCGTTCCAATGTTGCACACCTGTACACTATTGAAGTGACTCTACCAATCCACCCGTAAATTATACTTCCTGGGGTCATTCCTTTATCAAGTCATTTATCACCATCGCCCATCCTACATCTATAACCTGTTGAAATTCGAGTATTCCTTCTACTCCCGATTCACAACAAGATCACGTTCCTCTGACCAATACTTGCCTTTCTAACGAACAGCTTCATACCAGCATTCCATCCTAGTCCGATCCGCTACACTATGGAACAGTCTCCCGCCTGAAATAAGACATGCCCCTTCCTTAAGTTCATTTAAAAAACTCCTTTTCCAATATCTCCTCTCTTCCCAGTCAAATGCCAGTCAATATGAACAATAATTAACATTAAATTTGTCCAAATCGAATAAATCTTATACCGGTGAATTGGTTGATAAGTTTTCTTTTATTTAATAATAATCCTTTATATGTTACATAATAGTACATAATCATCTGTTTTATAAAAATTCAAATTTATTTTCACTTTAAATGTTTTTCCTATAAAATGAAATATCTATCAACTTGACAATTCATATGTGTATGGTTGAGTGTATGGGTATATAAGTGGATGTGTGCAGCATATATAAATATATATCGTGGTATCTATAAATATTTTCTTTATTCAATGTACATGTAGACATAGTTCATTCTCTGTATTTATCTTTTCATATTTTCTCATGGTTATTTTGTTTTTATTATTATTATATTTTTTTTTTTAGTTTATTTCATTTCTCCTTCTTATGTTATCATATCTACTTAAGTCCTTTAGACAATGATTTACAATTAACTTTATTTGCATGTCTGATGTTTCTCATATATAATCACCTTTGTATGAAAATATACAAGCCAGACCATTGTACTACCTTATGATACAATTTTGTTATTCTTAGGGGAAAATAAGTCTCAGAAAAAAGATTATTTTTTCATTTCATTCAAGATCTGATATAAATTGTTAATGTAATTACAAACTACATTAATACTAACGGATTTATTCGTTTGGTCATCGTGATAATTTAATATTTTTTTATTTTATTGGAAAACCTTTTCTCGCTGCTGCTCTTCTGACCGAAATTCACTGTTCCTATTTCCGCACTCTTTGTTGACGAACTGCCTCTTCTTTTCGATCTCTGCTTCACTCAATCCATTCCAATTGCGCAAGATACGGTCCATGGAAGACCCCTAGGGTAAGGACATTAACGGCTTTACATAAACAGACGTGCCTATTATCCTGTCTGGACCAGGCCTAACCTCAGATTCTGTTCTGATCATATATTCATCAAGTTGAAGACTTGTTCGCTGTTCTATAGTTCTAACTTCTCTCGCACCTGGTCTAAGGGTCATATGATAATTTTTTGTTGCCGCCATTCATTTTATTTTTTTGGTTAAAAAAAATCTTGTTAAACGATATATAAAAAGTTGTATATACAAATAAGATTGTTTCGGCCTGTGATCTATCCTGCAAATCGAGATTCAGCAAAACACGTGAAGCAATGTATACGCAATAAAACCTCTTCAGTCTAAAACTATATAATATGAATCACATATACACAAATCAGTACATGAATGTGAAAATAAAATTACCTAACAACCTTTATAACAATATAAGGTAGGGCTGTCCGGAAATAAAAATGCAGGTTTTCTATTTTTATATAAATAACCCCTCTATGTAATAAACTGTTTATATTTAATAGATTTTTTTTTGTTTTTGTATGTATGTTAATATCGATTATTCTTTGAACTTTTTTTTTTTTTTTTTTTTTTTTTTTTTTTTTTTTTTTTTTTTTTTTTTTTTTTTTTTCTTGCAATTGGAAACAATCTAGTATTTACTCACAAGTTTTTGCATAACTTCATTTTACGAATTTACATTCTGTAGCGTGACAACATGACTAAAGGTTTTTACTGAGTCTACTCAATAGAAACAACTTATGATGGTGCTATAATAATAATCACTGTGAAAAAAAATACAAACAACAGTAAACTTTGAACAACATAATAATATAATTCAATTTGAACAAAATGATAAAATTAAATAAATAAATAAAAAGTTCTTTATTTATTCTGGGACCTTTAGTCTCTTAAGAATAAAAAAGAATGTACAATCAGGGGCCTTTAGAGCCTCAAAATGGTTATGAAATATTAAATAATAATGATAAAAAATAAAAATTAAGCTTAAAAAGTAACAGCACAAAATTTGTGAATCAATTGTTAAAAACAATAAAATTCCCTCTACATAATCTTTCATATTTTATATAACTATAAAGTGGCTAATGACAGTTTTCATGGATCAGGATGGACAGTAGGTGGTTAAATAGGTGCTATTTGAAAGTAGAAAGAGAGTTTGAGTGGCGAATGGTGTAAGGGATGAAGTTCTGTAGAGACGAGGATCGGATTAGGAAAGATCTATTTAAAGCAGCGGAGTAATGAGCAGGAGTGTACAAATCTGATAGGGGGTTTGGTGGGTAAGAACAAATTATTTAAGCTGAAGGAAATGTGATTAATAATGAAAGTAATTTCAATGAACTTTGTTTTACCAAAATAAAATCAACCCCCCGTTTTCGGTATTTTAATCTGAGTTTTCGGAACGCAGAGTTACGTCCTGACCCAATGATCTCTGGGCCCGTTAGTGATTATCAATTAAGAAATGGCCTACTATAATTAAAATAATGTTTTAATGGTTTAAAAAAAAAATGTTATGCGGGCTTAAATTATTATTATTATTAAGGTTTGCAAACATTAATTTTTTTATGCATAGTTAATATATAATGAGCTAATTAATATGTAATGTTTTCATAGTAAATGTAATTAAAAAAGGATATTGATTTAAAAAGAAATCCCAAATTATTTTAATTTTTTTTTTCATTTACAGGTGAGTTACTTACCACAATTTATTGGATATTATGAGAATTTAGGAGTAAGTACGTAATTTTACAAATTTTTATTCCATTTATTACTTTGAAATACTTTTAAAAAATTATATTTTATTTTAAAACGATTTACATATAGAACAGTTTTATAGGTCAATTTTAAAATTTTGAATGTGATTTTTTTTTCTTAATCGAAATATTTATAATGCAATGAATTCTTATTTATTTGTGAAGTAAAAATGATACTAAAATATAATTATTTTTATTTATATATTTATTTTATTTTATTTTTTTTTTTGATTTTTCAATATTCTTACAAACAGTTTCTAATTACATGAAAAGAAAATTAGATAATTTATGGTCCTGAGCATAATGTTGGGTGGCAATAAATTTAAAATAACTCATTCAAATTTAAAAAAAGGAGCGGAAACAGCAAATTCGTAAGGAAAATCTAGATAGAACCGGGAAAGTTGGCGGATTTCCATATTATCTGCCGAACCGCAGTGCTGAGTAAGACTATTTAGCATAAACAAGACACCTTCCATTCCGGCTCACCTAAATTGTTTTTATTAAATTAAGTTATCCACCGCGTTCTTACTAGTAATTCATTAATTCTAAGAACATAAAATTTTTACTATAATTAATTAAGCACTTTAGTACTTAATGTTTGTTTGTTTGTTGGGGTTTATAGGCACGAAACCCTTAAGGTCAAATTCTTAATGTTTAATTTTGTTTTAACGTTATTATTTATTTATGAATTATGTAGAATCATTGATCGGATTCAGTAACAGAAGAGGTTTTTAAGATATCCTAATGCGAAGAAATGATTAGAAATAGTCGACAAAGAATAAAAAAAATATTTCAATTATACAACTTTTTTTTCTAACAATTCTGGAAAAGGAACGTAATCACTTATTTCACGTCCAGGGTATAAATATAATCAAATGTCAAGCAAAAAGTAAATAAACGTCGGAGACAATTATATCACAAATATACCTAGATAAAAATATTTTGGGACTTAAAAAAGATAGGAGTGTATTTCTAATATAAATAGTTACAGACTATTTCATGAAATAGTTACATTCAATTTTAATCTATAATTAAGGTGACATATACTACTTTTAAGTCAATGATCTTACTAATCCCCGTTGTACCCAACGGGTGACATAGTTCCTACATAGTATTACTGTTTAACTTTATGAAGGCATGTATTGCAAAACACTTTGTTGTATTGAATGTATTATATTAGTATGTAGTTTGGGTAGAGATGCTTTCTACATTTCCATTGGAACTATGGATAATTGAAAAAATAAACAAAACAGTGGTGTGGACAACGATCTAGCAATAGAAACTACCGTATTTTTTATTTAAACAGACTGTTGCAGAAATGTAGTTTCCTAAGAGAGAACCAGCCTTCCCATCCGACCAAATTATCTCCTTACTAAAACTTTAACCAAATTAGTGACTTACAGAAACCGCAAATGCTTAAGTTTAATCAGAAAAGCCACGACAGAAGCCTAACCGGAGGCCAGACGGTAGAAGTTTACAGAGACAGACCAAAACCTCAAATCCCTTGGTGTGTGAACAGTGCTCGCGGTGGATCCTTCGTGAATCATCCTTCAGTGTGGATAAGAAACATTAACTAATTTTTATTGAATAAGTTTTTATATTTTTTTTTATATATATTATATTTTTGTAATATATATATATATATATATATATATATATATATATATATATATATATATATATATAAAGTTACAAAAAAGATATATAAATGATAAAGGAATTTAGCATAATTAGGATTTCCTGCTCATTTTGATTTCTGACTCCACTCTCACATAAAATATCTCTCTATTTAATTTTCTTGACTATATATCCTGTTTTCAGAATCTTTGGTTCTATTTAGTGAGTTTAGAAGTAAGCAATCATGGAATGAAATGAGTTAAAAAAAAATATGATGTGGCCATGAAATAGATTGATATATAACTTATCAAGAGCTATGTAAAATATTTATATGAGAAAATAAAATATAACTGTAAAATATTCATATGATCTATGAAATATAAATGAAATCTTAATTTATATAAATCACGTGGAGCGTTGTTTGGGCCACGCTGACACCTAAACTACTGAACCGATTTTAATCAAATTTGCACACCGTGTGCAGTTTGATCCAACTTAAATAATAGGATAGCTTATATCTTAATTTATAGTCGCAATATTATTTGTATATTATCTACAAGTCACAATTATCTGTTAGCTGTATATGATTTTAACATATGACGGTATAATGTTATACTATTATATAAAAGGACAAGAAATTTTTCGTTTGTGATCACTTATCCCCAAAAACTACGGAACCAATCTCTACCAAATTTTGACTACATCATCTTTTTAGGATGGTTTAGATATAGTAAAATCTAACGATTTTCAACTATTTGTTTATTGAAAAATGAATAATAAGTGGATAACAGTGAAGTTCAAAAATGGCGGCAATTGCCATAAACATGAAAGGTTAAAAGGTACAATGTTACATAGACGTGAACATTGATAATAAAATTTACTTATTTTCAATTAAATTGATATATAAACAGCTATATAGAGTGAAATATACCAAATTTTAACTACATCATGTTCATAGTTCTAGGTTTAGCAACAATAAAAATTTAAATGTACAATGTTGAGTGTTAGAAACGGGTTTTGCCACACTACCACATACTTTTATGGTTAGAAGTTAAAATCCAACCAGATCAAATCAAAAAAAAAATTATTTCTGTCGAATGAAAATTATTAAAAATCAAAATGCCGATCCTCAGCTGTTTAATATTGTGTGTAAAAATATGAATTTTGGACCTTTAGTTGTAAGCACTGATAATGCAGTCCATTATATGCAACAGTTTCTTAATAGTCTCTGTCCATTTGGATTAGCAACTCATATATTAAAATTGAAAATTGGATGTCTGATTATGCTTTATGTTTTCTTCAAACACCTAATCAATCTAAATTTAACCAAGTTCATAATGACTGCTATGCGTGAAAATATCATCAAAAATATAATTTTCAATTGTTCACTTTAATACAAGATTTATATCGATAAACATAAATCACTAATCATGATCACTAACCGCGAAAACTACAGAACAAATCTGTACAAAACATTTTAACTGAATCATCATCATAGTTCAAGGAAGGTTTAGCAATAATAAAATTTACATATTTTCTATTAAATTACTGTTTAAAAAGCGATAAATATGTGGTGTGCAGTAAAGCGAGCGCCATTCAAGAGAGGTTACAATGATCCGGTGTTAAATATAGCTTGGTAATAAATATAAATATAAATATAAATTGACAATAAAATTACTTAATTCAATTAAATTGTTATCCAAAAAGCTATAAATATGTGGTGTGACCTGTGGATTCCAATTTAAAAATCGAATGATATGTGGCAAGCGACAATAGCGTTTTAGTAATACTAATGAATCTATCTGAACCAAATTTTGACTACATCATCTTCTTAGTTCTTGAAAGATTTACAATTAGAAAGTTTACTATAATAATAATTTATACTATTATAGAATAAGACTAGCCATTTTTCGTTTGTGATCACTAACCGCGAATACTACTGCAATAAATATTAACTACATCATCTTCATAGTTCCAAGAAGGTTTAGCAATATTAATATCTACTGATAAGATGTGGACAACAGTGAAGTTTGAAAATTGACCGATTGGTGGCGAGTGACATTCTACACGAGAGGTTACAAAATTGCTTGAAATCGATGATAAAATTTACTTATTAAACTATCAAGAAAATTATTAAAAAAGATTTAAATATGGTGTGCAATATGTGGATCTCAGTGAAGCTTGATAATCGAACGATTGTGTATAGCGCCATGCCACAATTGAGTCTACAATGGTAAAATGAACCTATCTGTACCGACATCTAAATAAATAATTTTATAATTCTAGGAAGGCTTTTCAATGTTAAAATTTACAATAACTAAAATTTAAATGTACAATGTTGAGAGGCAGGTTTGCCACACTGCCGTATACTTTCGTAGTTCGAAATCAACATTCAACCAGATGAAATCAATAAAGTTATTTCTGCCGAATACAAATTATTATTAAATCAAAATGTCGATCCTTTGCTTTTTTAAATTTTGTGTAAAAATATGATCCACGGGCCTTTTTTTGTAAGCACTGATAACCCAGTTTATTTTCCGCAAGAGTTTCTTAATAGTCTTTATCCATCTTGATTACCAATTCATACATTAAAATTACAAATTTCATGTCTAATGGTGCTTTTACGTAATCTTCAACCACCTAATCAGTGCAATTATAACTGGATTAATAATTACTGCTATGCGTGAAAAAATCATTGAAGAAATAATGCTCAACCACAGGCTAAAATACAAGAATCTTATCGATAAACAAGTAAAACTTTAATTTTAGTTGAAATTATCTTTATTTATGAGGGCGGGCGAAGCCGCGACGGTGATGCTAGTATGAAATATAAAATATCCCCGTGAATATAAGGAGAGTCCAACCACCAAACTATCGTACTTATAGTAAATTTCACGACTAACTGTAATATTTTTATATTTGTATTATTATTTACTGGATGTGGAAATAAAAGTAAATATTAAATTGGTTAAATAAAACACAGGAAACGAACTAGCTGACGTTATCTGAGGCTTCCTCGTGAAACAGTTCCCCACCAACAAGATACCACAAATATAATCTAAACTATGAAATACGATTTAATGTACATAATAAACGTTTTGAATCAATAAAGGAAACAAATGGACAACCTGTATATAATTGAAAGGCTTAGTGGATGAAGGGGCTATGTAACAAAACAAAATTAAAAATAATTTATGTTTAGATTTTTTTTATTTAAATTTTCCTTTAGCAGAAAAATGTTACATAGCCCCTTCATTTTCTACATATCTCTATTTTTAGTTGTTTTGAAATATTCAGATTTGGCTACCTAACTTCTCTGCACATAAATTCTTCATCTGAAGAACTAGATTTTATTTTTTTTTTTTAATGTGACATAACTCCTTCACCCACCATACCCTGCAATTTTATTTCAGATAAAACACCTTAGCTACGACAAAATCAATAGTGTAAATCACTAACTGATTTAATTCTTAACCGAACATGGTTTAAGCAAAGCTATTTTGAAAGATTATAAATGGTTAACTCAGCTACACGCAACGGCGACCGATAAATGTAACTAAAATTTGATCTCATCCTTTAAGACTGGCTAATTTTTGACAACAAAAGAGAACACTTAGAGTATAATGTACAATTCTGATACAACTGGCCGCATCCAGATAAAAATCTATTAAAAAAAAAAGATTGTTTAATTTTTAAATGAAAGTAATTTTGTATACAAATAAAAAAAACTAAAACTTAACGATAAAACGAAATAATTTTTTGTTATTATATTATATTAGATTGAATTATTCAATCCTTTATTTTATTTCAGTTAAATGATAGTAATTTCATTGGAGATTTTCCCCTTTTTGTATTATTGTCGACATTGACGTTTTATTCTAATTAAAATAATGATAATTATTATTATTAAAAAATTACTATTTTTTAGTGTTTGCAAATACAAATAGGGTGTGAATACTTAATATCGAATTTTTTGTAGACCTTTTTAATCACATAAACGTTTTTCAAGGTCAGTATCTAACTATTTGTCCGAGAAACCTACACTAGAAAAAAAATAAACTTTCATTTGTTCGTAACTTAATATGCTTTGTCATTTATACGACTGCATTTCACACCGACAATGCATTTTTTAGATTTTAATCTTTCTTTTTAAATATTTTTTAATTTTTATTTCATAAATAATTAGGATTTAACCCTGCTGAACGTCTATGCCCTTATGTTTTATATTTGTTTCTGCATGTTTATATGATTTTAAATTAAGTTAACAATTGATGATTATCCGATATAAACCAAATTGGTAAAAAAAAAAAAAAAAAAAAAAAAAAAAAAAAATCGGGGTTATAAAACCATCATTTGACCAATAAAGCTGTAGGTCCTAGCGTCAAATTTTATAAAAAAAAATATCTCCATTAAATTTTTAAATGAGGGATGTCAAATTTTCGTTCCGAGCAACACCAACACAGCTGGAGCGTGTCATACTACGCTTTTCGCCCTCGCGTTCCCCAAAAACGTATCGCTTTTGACATATTAGGTTACTGTTAAAACACGGTTCATGTTAATACCATATAGAGATGAAAAGATTAGTTCTAAAGGCTGATCCAAAACTTCTTGAAGATAATTATTACTTTTATCTACTTAAGCAAGTAGCTGGCTGAAGTACTGAATACTTACTCAACAGACCATCAATTCTTGGCTGCCAAACCGTTAGCAGAATGCTACACTCAGGAGGGTAGCTCATATACGGACAATATATATTCTCTTCGCAGGCTATTCAGAAATACATAGATCGTATTAAAGCTTGATTTGTCATGAAATTTTAATAAAAGCGACAGCTATGACTAATATTATTTTTGATCCTTATGGTTATAATGGCTTCACGCATGACAATGAACGTCGGTAAGTTATCATTTGAGTTCTTCGATGTAAAATAATACAATAATATTTCTAAAATAAAAAATTACCTCTTTAAATTTGAGTTTTTCATTAGTTCGTCGTAGTCTCTTTCTAAGTCCTTCATTATCAAATATACCTGATTATCGATGGGGATACATTGGAATTGTGCACTATAAATAAGGGTGTTTTTAATCGTTTTCAGAAATACTGTATTTCCTTCAAAAAAGACATTCGGTTCTAAATAGACACTTTAATGCCTTTTTTAAAGAGTGGCCAGTTTTTCAAAACGCAGATATTAAAAATCATGCTTTGAAGAAAAAAAAAATTAACAGAAACAGAAATATGGGAATTTTAGTATATTTTTGTGTTGATTTTAAATATGTTGTCAGATTTTTTTTCCGCCAGGCAGGGTTTTTGTGTGACACGCATTTAAAATAACTTTTGATGAGTCTATTAACAACTGCTACTGATCGGTCTGGTGTTGAAATCCAAAGGTCTGCATTATTGAATAAACACCATTGCTATACACTACACCATTATCTTCAGAGAAGTTTTTTAAATCACCCTCTCGGTGATTTCTGCATAATTTTACGTCTTCCCAGAGTAGATACCACCCTTTGAGCCTAGAAGCTAGAACCTCTGATTGCTACTAAGACAAGTTTAAATCCCGAATAAAGCCGTTCAAATCCTCTTGCAATTAGAGGTGAAGTTGTGATGAACTTGTTTGTAAGTAGGATTTGTTTTTAAATTGATGTGTGATTCTTTTTAAATTTCTGCAAGGTCAAAATCAGACTTATCGTTTTCGTTAACAAAATCTGGACACTTCGGTACAGGATGCTCTTCACTATGTAAGAAGATAGGCCTTAATGCGGATATTAAGTTTGCATATTTAACTGTGTATTTTGTTTTGGATGCGATGTTTGTTAATCAGAAATAGCTATCTGTTAAATGGTCCTGCAGTTCCCTCCAAATCACAGGAACAGTAAACGGCATATGATGTATTAGTAAATGGCATATGATGTGTAACATCATATCCAATCCTTACAATCTAAAATCCTCAATGCTGCTTATACTCTCACAAATACACTTATGCATAGTCATCGTAATGTTCTATTTGTTTTCGAATTGGCCCGAACTAGATACCTATCCTTCCCTGATAAGCTCCATGGGTACTCGATGTCTCTCGACTTGCTTCCCACTCAATACCCAATAATCTTTTCTTTTTTTTTTTTTTTAACTACTTATTGATATTTGCAACTCTAAAAAATAATTATTTTACATAAAATGAATTTGAGGAAAAATTCCAGTGGGAGAGAAGTTTACTATGAAAGGATTGGTATCTAGTTTGAGCTAAATCAGCAACATATAGAACATTGAATTCCTTATGGATAAGTTTATTTGTGATGTCGTAAGGTGCATTAAGGATTTTTCGAAGGATTTAGGATTGTGAGGATTGGATACGAGAAGATATTGAAGGCTTAGTAGAGCCCGAAAGCTTGACTCCATATGTCAAAATAGGTCTAATAACTGCAATATAAATTAATATTTTGTTATTTTTTGTATGTTTGTTCAGTTAATTTTGAAGTAGTCTATAACGACGGACAGTTTCTTTTTCTTGTTTAATCCTTTGCTCATTAAAGGAAACTGTAGGCCAGATTAGGAAAATTTATTAGATCGGATTTGTTTGAATTTATTTTGATACTCCAATTTCGAAAACATTCTTGTTGGATTGCAATACGAGTTTTTGGGATGCAATGAAGGAATCATTATTTACTGATAACAGGCGTGTGTCATCAGTGTAAGTGGTGAGGATGTTCCTAGTATGAATCGGGAACCAATAAGCTAGTGTCTGAAAAGAAGATGGCTTATTGAACTTTTGATTTAGGACTTTTATTGAAGTGCTATTAATGATTAGTGCATCAGCAGTTATTGACACATCATTGCAATTACGTTTGACACATTTACTTGATCATATAAAGCAGACTTTTGTATATTTCAATGAATTACCCATTGCTTTACCTAATAACCTTCCTATTCAGTTCCAAAACTCCATTAAAAATTTAGGAGTTACCTTTGATCATCACCTTTCCTGGAATAACCATATCGCCCAAATTTCCAAAAATCCATCGTAATTCTTA
The DNA here is from genome assembly GCA_003667255.2 of Euschistus heros. Classification (NCBI taxonomy): domain Eukaryota; kingdom Metazoa; phylum Arthropoda; class Insecta; order Hemiptera; family Pentatomidae; genus Euschistus; species Euschistus heros. The sequence continues at coordinate 748,854 of RCWM02000027.1, forward strand.
AACAACTGTATAGATCCCGAGATTTCTTTTCCCAGAGTACCCGTCAACTTTTAGTGTCCTCTCTTGTTTTCCCTTGCTTTGATTACTGTTGTTTGTTTGGTTTATGGGGGACTGTCTGGGGATCTCGAGATGAAGCTGAGGGGACTGATGAACTGTTTCATTAGGTTTATCTTCGGGATCCCTAGGCGGTCACACGTTACTTGCCGATACTCTGAGCTTGGGTGGCTATTTCCTAAATTTCGACGGCAATACTTTCTGGGTACCTTCATATACCAATGCCTAAAACCCAAAACCCTTCCTATATTCTTGATTTATTAACTCTGCGTTCTTCTATCCACCACCTAAACACTAGATCCCAACCTTTTAACCTATATATACCCTCACATAAAACCGCTTCCTTTGACAAATCCTTCATCATTCGTGCTACCTCCTTCTGGAATGCCTTACCCACTTCTATTCGTAAAGCAGCTTCCATAACCTCCTTTAAAAATAACCTATTCCAGTACCTTTTAGACAATCAATCTTCCGCAAAGATGTCAATAATCAAATGAATACTTTTTTTTTTTTTTTTTTTTTTTTTTTCCTCTCTTTCTTTCTTTTATACGTTCATGTATGTATGTGTATTTATGTATGTGTATGTGTGTATATGTATGTATATATATATATATATATATATATATATATATATATATACGATTGTATTTTATGTTATAATTATTATTTCATATATTAATTTATTTTTATTTTTTATTCAATTTAATTTTTTTTTCCAGTAAAAAATGTATGCTTTAATTACTGGAACATCTAATTTGTAAATAATTGGCCAGACAATTGTACTCTTAATTGTGCATTATTTTTATTCTTAGGGGACAATAAGTCCCAGAATAAAGTTTATTTTTTATTTCATTTCAATTATCAAAAAATAAATCTAATAATACAAGATCAACAACATGCTTAAAGCAACAAGCAAACAAAAAAAAAACTGTATAAAAGACAAGCTGTTTAATTCACAACCTTTGAAGTACGCTGCCCCAAAACCTTCGATCTCTTCGGATTTTGTTACAAATTAAAGTGCCATCTCATCCGCTCCTCCCTTCGAGTTGAATATAAATTTGAAGAGAGCACGGTATGAATATTTAACAGTGAGCCTCCTACTGTTGTAAAACCCTCAACTGCTTATCCTTCTTAAGATGTACCTCTGCCCTATCTCCCCCATCTTCGACGGTCGTGTTATATTCAGTATGTACCTTAGTAAGTTTCCAAAAATAATCATAATCATCGTTTATTCATTAGGATTAGCATGCCTTTGATGATAAAGATGTCAATCTGACATAATGTAGTGAGGTTTATTGTATCGCAGTTCAATCGTGAGGGCTTTATACCTCTTCGTGAGTGCTCTCTACTCTATCATGACCTGCTATATAATTTATCGCTCTTAGGAACATGTATGCGATAAATAAGGTGTTGGAGAATGTTAATTACCTTATTATCGGTTAAACAGTTGATTTGTGCCTTTGTAAACACTTCTGGAATCATTGTTTCTATTAAAAAAAAAAACTTATTTTAGCAATTAAATGATGTCCAAATTATTTATGGATCCGCAGCATGGTCTAGTGATAACGCGTATAGAAAAATTGCGTAACTATAGAAAACTGACGGATAAAAGATTGCCGCTGTGATAGAATGTTAATAATTCCTAGTTTCTCATCCAATATCGACCAGAGATTTTTTTACGGAAGGGCAGATAATAATAATAACGTAATTCAGTTACAAACTTGTGACCATTATTTTTTAAAATTCATTTAATATTTTGCTTAATTAAACCAAATTAATAACAATTAAAAAAAATTTATTAATTTTTTGATATTTTCAACTGTATAAACAAAATATATATACAGATCCTGTAAATGTGATAATAACGTAAAAAAACATGACAATTACTTGTGAATTCTACCCTGTGGTAGCACTTCAATAATGTATCAGCCAACTTTCGGACGCCTCAGGGAGTTGTCAGAAATAAAATGGAAAGTAAGTTGGGAAACTAGTGGATTTGAATGGTTGTGGAATATGCTATGAAAGGATAGGTATCTTGTTTAGGCTAAATCAGCAACATAAGGAACATGAAGGTCCTTATGGATATGTTAATTTGTGATATGGTAAGGAGAATTAAGGATTTTTCGAAGGATGCTGGATTGCAAGGATTGGATACGAAATCAATTAGATGGTTTAGTTGAGCCTCAAATCTCATGAACTAATGGTTAAAACGTGAAGTAAAATGGTTGGAAAAAGCAATTATGACCGGAGTATTACGAGGACTTCTAAATGGAAGGTATTCGCAGGAAATGTCTTGTCACACCGGATACTTTAGAATCAAAACTCAAAGGAAAAGTTATTTGATTAATAAAATCCTCAAAAATTGTGTGTTTGAAAGTGTTATGTCCTTATCTTTGCCATATATGATTAATAAGTGGACAAAAGCATTTAATTAATTTTAGGTTAGAAAATAGAATTTGCTACTAAAAATGAAATTTAAAAAAAAAACAAATAAAAAATACGATACTTCAGGTTTTTCAAAAAATACGAATAATTTCTCAAAAATGATGATAGAAAGATTTTCTTTTGCCTTCAGATTTGAATTCAGCACACGTAAAAAAAAAAACATCAGGAACGATTTCTCAAGTGAAAATTTTTTTTTTCTTTTGCAAAACTATTTAATCCATAACCGAAAAATGATTGTAAATACTGAACCTACCAAATGTAAATTAATACCACTCCGAAAAACATGTACCATGTTACCTTACTCTGATCCTTGATCTGAACTGAGATTTTGTTTCTTTTATTTGTAGCAGCTCAGAGGTGCATATATGCATCATTCCATAACAAAAGGTTCTGTATAAAGTATAAATTGACTTAAGACCTAAATTAACCTAATAGAAAAGAAAATATGCATAAATCGATTAAAATAAATTTTCAAATACTCCGAGATTTTAACATGAACCAAGTAGGTGTCACAATATATAATCTATAATAATTTTGAATATGATAAAATACTAAAACAATGCTACTCAAACTTATTTATTGCGTTATGAGGGAGTATTTTTAGCTGCATTGTACGAAAGTTGGGGAATTTAACTTTCAAAAGTTGAAAACTCGCATGGAAATAGCCTCTTTTGCAAGGGGCCCTAAGCAGTCAAAATGAATTTTCAGAATTGCTGGAGCCTCCGAATTCCTGGCTGTATTAAAGTTTTCTACAAAGGGGTTCGTGTCCTTTCAGGTCTAGTATTACCTCTATGAAATAGGCTCCGTTCAAACGGATTTTTCCAATATGTGAATACTCTCCTTTATGGGCACGGATAAAAAGATATCAAAGTGTATTTTTATGACCCAATATCAATTTATACTACATAGGAGCAAACTATAGATTCGTCGATACACTAAAGCTGGCAGTGAACAATTACAATTTGTGATCTGAATTGCAAATTGTAGTGTTAAATGCAAATTTCATTCGAATTAGGACATTAAACAGCTGTTTCGGCCTATATGGCTTTAGAAGAGTAATCACATTTGTTGTGGATTAAGCATTGGATATTCATAGGCCGTAGGCTCATTGAGGAGGAAGCTGATCGATCAGGCATTGCAATGTTTAAATTTGAACCGGGTTTCGACTTATTTTGTCTATCTCTTTAGATATAGTAAAATAGTATATAATTTGACATATACTAAGAACTGAGAGGAGGTGAAAATTATTTTCAAATACTTTTGTATCATTGATAGAGATTTTCTCTTGTATATGTAATATATATAATATATATATTGTATATATAATATATCATGCGTAATACAAATAGATATGGTTTGCTACAAAAAATACTTCAAGGGAAAATTGACATCAAAAGAGGTCCTGGAAGAAGTCGAATTTCTTGGTTTGACAACCTCAGATATGTCTCAGTATGTCTTCAACGAAACTTTTCCGCATTGCAACCAATAAGAGAAGAATAGCCATCATGATCGCCAACATCCGAAGCGGATAGGCACCGAAAGAAGAATATATGTAATATTTTTTGTTATTGGATTGTCTGGAAAATAATGCATTTTTTTTTAAAATTTAAATTACCCTTCTATGTAATAATATTTTTGTGTAGATATTTACTATTCCACTTCAAAAAACCAACATTGTTTTGCCTCTTTAGCATTTCAACACTTCGAAATAACTAATGTAATAGACCGAGTAAATAAACAAACATTTTTGAAAATTTTATCTTAAAATATATCTACTTTTATATAAAAAAAGAAAAAAAAAACAGTCATATATCTTAATATATAATAATATGAAATACCTCAATCAATAATATATGAGCCGGTGAGAATGAAAGTTGTGTAAGTCAAGGTTTCTTCATTTCGAGAAAATAATGGTTTTGAAAAAATTCTTATTAAAAATTACAAAAGCAAGATAGAATGGACTGTGTTTCAATTTTAGACAAATAAGCTTTAAAGTTTATAAAAATGAGGGGTGTAAGTTTCAATAATAAGTTATTAATTGGTTTCAGCGGGCTAGAATAAATCATATCTCTTTCATTTTCGTCGCCCGGTTTGCTCGCTTCGCTCTCTTTATAAAAATAATAAAGATAAAAGAATAAAATTTCTCAATATGAACAATTTGACATCAAATTTGACTCACTACGACGTTTAGTAGTTGAGTTATAGAGATCAGAAGAACAGTACCACATCGATCATTATCGCTCCCTCCCGCTTAACCTACCGTATCCCAGGGTGGAAACATGCAGTTTCATAATCAGTAGGGTCCCCTGAACATTCCGAAGGAAAACATCGGTGAGTAATTTTTGTATATACAACCACAATCAGCTGGACTATACCTATTGACTTATACCACTCTCATTCTCAACAGATATCCGTTTTTGTTAAATTTGATAATGATATTGTGTTTTTACAGGTTTTAGTTAAAGAGTTTGACAAAATGAACAACGTAAATTAATAGAGCAGTGATAAAGGAATAATAATAGTGAATAATCTCAATGTTTGAATTTTTGACTTACACCATTTTCATTCTCACCGGCTGAGTTATCATTATTATTATCGTTTTTCTCTTTCAGGAGAGCGTTTGAACCTGAAATATACACAATATTCATTTTCTTTGATTCATTTCTTATCAAAACTTCTTCATTTATTCACCATATTTCTTTTTTCTATGTTATGTCCATGACCTGTAGTGCTTGTTGGTTTCTGTTTAAATTTGTTATTCTTGATTTTTTTCTTAGAAAGGTTTTCTATCCTTTATTTCGTCTTCCAAAAGTTTGCATTGTTTAAGGTCCTCCTGTACTTAGTTATAACAGCTATTTTTCATTTTACTTGATCTGATCAAATTAATTTTTATTTGGGTAAGTTTGTCATCATTCATTCTGTAGATGTGACCATAGAATGGAATGCTTCTTTTTCTGAAAATATCTGTTATTGTGTCTGTCGTTTTATCCAAACCCCGTTTCCAACTACTGTGCCATCGATTTTTTAAGTGTATTTATTGTTCTTACTTCTCAATATTATGAATTTTCGGCATTCCTCTGATTAGTGTGGTGACTGCAGCATATGTGACCTCTGGTAAATTTTATAGTAATGCAATTATATATATTATATATTATTGGAAAATATTTACTATATAAAATATATCAACTTTCATATTGAAAAAGAAGTTAGTGAAGTGAGAAGTTGTTATAAACGAGAAAGAACCGATATTACTGATAAAGGAAAGTAGAACAGTGTAACTTATCGGTTTTAGTTCAATTGTTAAATAATAGATAAGAGCTAAAGTATTATCGTTTATGTTTTCAATTTCCTAATGTACTTTAGTGAAGTGAACTATAGCTTTTTCGATCTATTAAATGGGGTCTATTCAATAGTTTTCGATATCATCGAAATAAAACTACATATTCATTGGTTAAGCGTTGACCAAATCAAAATGTATTGGATTACCTAGAAAATTATACAACCTTTCTTGTTTTGTTTTTTAAATTACCTCTTCTTTAAATATTAACTGTTTATATTCAGTAGATTATTTTCCGGTATGCTTGCCAATATTACTATTCTTCTCCTATAAACAAATTATTATTTTACCTCTTCAGCTTTTCACTATTTGGAAATAATTCAGTGTTTACTGGCAAGATTATAAATGGTTTTCGTATCATTTAATTTCACGAGAACAAACTTGCTTGAAAAATAGCTCGAAGATCTAGAAATATTAATGAAGTGCGGGACGACGATAGAGTGTTTTTTGTACATTCTCTTCTTACTGCTTTCTAGCGTTTTAAGGAGTCATAGTTTGTTTATCATAATTTTTTATTAATTAATATAGTTAAATTAATATTTATGTGATGGGCCTCACCGTTTATTTATGTGTTTACACCTTACACACTAAAATAACTTAAATCTATAATTTCATATTTAAGATAATTTTTGTTATCGCTTTAGTTCTCCTGAGAGTGAAATTTGACTGTAAACAGGATTAGAAATATTTTTTAAGGTGCTAAAAACATTTTCTGTTCTATCGGCAAAAATCCTTAATTTTTTAAACTTTTAATTCTTTGTATACTTTCGTTGTTTTGACTCTTTGCATTGTAGTAACTTTTACAATTTTTCTCATAATACCATTTTGTTGTTTGTGATTTCCCAATGGATGAAAATTATCGGGCACCATACATCAAGGTAGGTCGGATCACACATTTATATATAATTAATTTTTAACGTAAAACTAAATTTGTAGCAGATAATAAGTGATTCAGTGTGTAATTGTAATCTCGCTTTTCTTATTTTATTAAGCAATTGGGCCGAAAACTTAAGGTGTCTATAAAATTTAATTCCTAACTTATCAGTGTTTTTAGATAGTTTGTTGACAAAATTATTGCAGAGTGTGTTCAACGTTTGTTGAACCTTTGTCTCTGAAGATTTTTGAGAAGGAGACTTCAGCTTTGAACATGAGTAGGTTCATTGCAGGAATTCTTCCCTGTATGATGATATTCTGAGAGCTACGGAGGTTGGAAATGAAAGAAGTGTCAGCAAATATGAGTTCACCGGGCACAAAAAAACAATAAACGATCAATACCATATAAAAGATGTTGTCTTTATAAAATAGTTAGAGCTTAGTTATGAGGATCTACCTTAACCGCACTTTTCCCCAGAATTCAAGCCTATCAACTATAATAGTTTTAGGTATTTGGACCACTTTTTTTAACGATAAATATAATCTATACAATATAAAAATATATTGATCAAAAACGGTTAATAATAGGGATTAAAAATGGTTTAAGCCAAAGATATAAATAAGTTACAATTACAATCTAATATCGTTTATGAAATTCTTTGTGAATACCTGATCACCATTTGGATTCCGCTCATATCATTCAACAACACAACAGTTACATAGAGTCACAGATTACATATCCGCTGCTTTAGAACTAAAACTTTACGATTCTGGGGCGTTTTTGGACGTTTCCCAGGCTTTTGATAGAGTATGGCACCAGGGGTTACTAGTAAAATTGAAACCGTTACTACCACACACTTACTACCTTATCTTACAATCTTTTCTTTCAGACCGCTTTTTCTCTGTTCACCAGGGCTCAGATATCTCCTCCATCAAACCTATTTTAGCAGGAGTCCCTCAAGGCTCAATTTTAGCACCTTTTCTATACTTAGTATATACCTATGACATACCGACGAACAATAACGTGTTAACTGCTACTTATGCAGATGACACTGCAATCATGACTAGAGACGCGGACCCTACACAAGGCACCTTAACACTTCAAAACAACCTCAACGAGATTCAAACTTGGTGTAAGAAATGTAAAATAAAACTTAATTATGACAAATCCCTTCATATTACATTTACACTACGACGCAAGACCTGCCCGCCTGTTTACATTAACAACCAACCTTTACATCAAACTGAAAAAGTGACATACTTAGGACTTACGCTTGATAGACTGACATGGGGCCCACACGTCAAGACAAAAAAAAACAGACGTTACAGTTAAGACTGCGACTTCTATACTCAGTACTTCACAGACGCTCAAAACTACCTTTAAAACAAAAGCTTAACATTTACAGTTACTAGATTAAACCCATCTGGACGTATGCATCGCAAATTTATGGACCGGCCAAAAGAACACATATTCAGAAAATACAGACATTTCAATCTAAATTCCTAAGACTGATAACAGACTCCCCTCCTTATGTGCCAAACGATATACTACATACAGACTTACGTATTCCGACAGTTAAGAGCCATATTCATAAACTTTATCGACAATTTCATGAGAAACTACGTGGACACACTAACAAACAGATACATAATATGGCAACAGTACAGATACCAGACATAACTCAACGGAGGCTGAAAAGGAAGTGGATGAGGGATCTCCTAGTCTAATCGCTAATAATTTAGTTTCACGCCTGGAGATTGTACCACTGGGTGCTGACTCCCTCATGCCTGATCATGTCTGTTGCATCAATGTAATTTCACATTCACTGGTTGTCCATTGTGTACAGTTGTGAATAAAGTTATTATGTTAAAAAAAAAAAAAAAAAAAAAAAAAAAAAAAATTCTTTGTGAAGATGGTTGTGGCAAGTCTTATTTTGGTACATCGGAACAATATCTTAAACGGCGAGTGTATCAAAATAAATACAGTTGCACGTCTATTAATAAAAACCTGACCAAACAACTCTCACCACACATTACAGGCAAACAAAACATTCTTTTAAATTTGGTTTCCCCAAAATTATTCACCATGAACAAAATAATTTTAAAAGAAATATTAAAGATTTGATACCCGTGGAAAAATTTAGAAATCGCGCTATAAACAAAAATCAGACGTTCTAAATCTTTACACCTGTTATTCCAATTTAATACATTCAGACCTATAATATAAATTTACATTAATATACATCATGTAAATCATTCATTCATTTATTAGTATATTACACGGAAATATTTTTGAACCTGCATCGTGGGAATACCATCCAGTCCTTATAACTTAATTTTTCCTAGGGAATTCCCCATAACCTTTGTAACTGTTTTTTCGGAATTCCTCCAGGTCAGTTGTGTACTAGAATTGTTATAAGTTAGTTAGTTTATACCATATCCACCAGTAACATTGTAAGTGGTTTCATACTCCTCTATATTCTGTAATTATATATATTTTTATTATTCTGATACATGTTGTTATATACTTGTATTGTATGAATATTTCTAAATATTTACTTAAGGGTGTCATTACCTGTCTGGGTTACCCTATTGTCGTTTATTTTTTGATTTTTAAAGTTAAAAAAAAAGACAAATAATTTGATGCAGTGAGATGAGGGGGAAGAAATATATCAGCTCTAAGTTTGTTTTTGTTTGTTGTATAAGAACATCAAGATCATCATGAACACACTGGAGTCGAAATTATCAAACTTTCGCTTCAAAACTTGTCCAGTTGTCACATTTCGGGAGGAAACTTAATTTTAACAACCTCTCTCAGAAAAAAAAAGAAAGAGGGAGTTTTGTTTTGTTTCTTATCAAATGTTTATAGCTCTGCCATTGAATTAATTAACAAAAATAGCAATATAGTTTATCAATATTATCTCTGTTGATACGAGTATGTTAGTGATTAATTCAAAGAAAAAAAAAACTATTTAGAAAGAAGGGAAACTATTGATCTCGATCTCACAATATTCACTCAGTTATTTAATCAAAGATTAGAATTCATTTGTGTGTGTATATATATATCCTCTTATTAGGGAGATAAGAGCCCTTTTTATTAATTGAAAACAAAATAATGTTTAACAAACTATGAAGCATCAAAATGATAGAAAGCAGTAAAAGGAGAATTGACAGAACTTTATATTATAACAAAAAAGTGTATAAAAAAAAAAAAAAACAATTGAAATGTGGAATGATTACTGGAATTACTTATCCTATAATAAAAAATTCCAATAATTTTCTAAGCTAGGTTTCTCCGTTAGCTTATTATATTATTTATTTCTTTTTTTTTGTATTCGTTTTTCTTCTTAATTTTTTGTATTTATTTTTATTTTTCCTAATTTATTATTTGGCGTATTCATTTTTGAACTTTGGTGTAATAAATTGATGTTTTATTATATTTAGCAATTCTTATATTCCGTTGACTGATCCTAAAAAAATTCTACCTAAAAAAATAAATTAAAAGGACAGTTCCTAAAAAAAGTGTCATAAACAAAAACGAAATAATAATTTATTTAATAAATCTTTCACTAATTGCTTTGACTGAGAAGTCTGAGTAGAGATCAAAAGTTTAACAAAATAATAATTATATTAAAATAATAAAACAAAATTATATATGCATATATATTTTTCTTTTCTTTTTTTTTTTTTTTTTTTTTTTTTTTTTTTTTTTGTTCTCTCAGAAATTAAATATGATCATAAGTAATATGATATATACATTGAATCAATGACAACGAGAATATAATATTTGGAAAAAGGAAGGCGTTAACAAAGATACGGGGTATCGTAGGGAAAAAGAGGGATATTGCGTATCTGAAATGGACCGGAATACAAAAAATATGAAGTGCAATAAATAAAAGATCTCTCAGATCCATCAGTTTTATGGCAAGTGATTTAGAGTTCGAGGCAGGGCCCGTTTTGCGGAAGTGGATTGTGCTATTTGAAAATATTGCAGGGTTTTGTCAGTTGATAATTATAAATGAAGGAAGAGCAAGGACGCATTAGGTTCGCTGGTTAGGAAAAATACCTCAAAATGGTGTTAATGGAATTAATATCGTGTAATTATAATAATACATTCAATATTAAATGTAAATAACCAACAAAATATCAAACTATGTATTCATTTTTTCATTGCTATATAGCAATCGGATACTTGAATAATTACTGTACCAATATAGGTATTACACAGGGATGCAGTCCATGCTCTCTCCTGGTTAATACCTATTTGGGTAATACTCCTGTTCATAATTGTTTTCTATTCCACTCTTAAAAGATCCATGCAGAACATGGGGCGTTTTCATCTTGGCTTAACATGACTTACATAAACACATTTGACGGTGTTGGGTGAAAATCATAGGAATGCTTAATACAATCTCCGTAACTTCCTAGAATAAATTGTTTATTAACCTAGATAATACCGTTAATGAGGATGGGGATAAGAAACAATTGGGCTAATAGAACAAATACAGATAATAGAATATATAAGTGATTACAGATATCTAGGATTATCCATAAACGAGTGCGGATAGTTTAAAGGGAAAATAAGGGAGAGGATTGAGGGGCGGGAAAGTCCTTCAATTCCCTGTAAAAAGGCTTTCTCAGAGGGTTCTTTCTTGTAATGTATAAGCGAGGTATGGATCCTCATCACTAAGCACTAAAATGAGGTGAGATACAGCTATGGAAATAAGATACCTTAGAAAAATTAAGAGCAATACAAGAGAGACAGAGTAAGGGAACATTATAATCAGCGCGAGTCTTGTTATAATACTGGCCTATTTCCTCGGCCGAAGAAAATCGCCTGGTTTTGCCTGACACTTGTACATACGAGTCTCTCGACAGTAAATTGCAATAGCAAAGGTTACCTAAGAAGCTGTTATAGAGGGAACAACAAGAAAGGTCTAGGAAGGAGTGTCAGAAGCATTTGCGAGGCAAGGAATGGAGAGGATATGGAGGAACCAGATGATAGAGGATTGTGAATTTAGATCAGACTTTATCAGAAGACACCTCAGACCAAGATATGGTAGGAGAGAAGGAAACAAGAAGAACTTTTCATACAGTGACTGGCAAAAAATCCCTCATAATTGATTTTTTTTTCATTTCCTCGGCTTAAACATTCATTCTTTTCAAAGTGTTTACGTCCCTATATACATTAACTAGGGGACATGATATCTATTAGGATTATATTAGGCGTTGAATTCCAAAACTAGCTAAATCCAATTTCCAATATTTTTTAAAAATTATTTTAAAAAAATAAGGCCTCTTTCTTTTTCAGTCAAACTTTTATCTTTGTATACTAGCAGTGGAAACTTTTGAAAAATGGAATTTGTTTTGGAAATATACGCTCCATATAAATTATAAATGGAATAAAACACGAAAATTTACAAAAAAAAAATTTATCTAGGTTTATATCCGCCCCTTGTCTTCTGTACGTCTTGCATACAATATAGTTCTAATGGAAATATAAATAAATTCATGAGGAGTATGTCCCATCTAATGCAAAACTGATAAATTACATCATTTAAAATTTCTTAAATATTTATAAAAATAATATTGCTTAATTCTACTTAATTAATAATTATAAATAATAATAATATGTTTCATAAACATTGGTTAAAGTATATAGGGACGAAGAATCTGATAAATATGAAAGATTAGGCCGTGAAAATGGAAAATAAATTTTTCGGAATGTTTTGCCTGCCAGTATATTATTAAATTTAGATCACCAGTCCATTTATCTTTTAATTTCAGTCATATGTCACCTCAGACTAAGTTAAATCATGAAATAATACCTAAACGTTTTTTTAGAGAAAACGTCAGAAAGGTAGCGAAAATAATTTAAACCATTTTAGGTAATTAATAAAATAATAAAAAATAAACTTTAATGTTTATGCATTTTAATCCAAGTAATAACCATATGATTAGTGCATATAATAAGCTGTAAGGAATTGTTACAACACAGATAAGGGCTCCGTCAAATGATGTAACTGAAGAAATCTTTAGCCAGAGTATTCTGAGACATTACTGAGATCCGATATCAGTCAAATGGATCAGGTATACTCGTACGACGTTTTTTTTTTCTTATTTCCATCCCTGGCTTTCATCATATTCTTCAAAACAATCTAGAACATTAGAAAAATATAAGGAAAATTTACTAAATGGTGTACGTTGAGATAAGATTTTGATTGAAAATTACGAAAATAAAAAATGTAACCGCTATTGAGGTTATGTGTTCATAGAGTCAAGTCGTTTGACTTTGAAAAACTACAGTTATCTATATTTAAAAGATTACACTTAAACTTTTCATATTTTAAGGTATGTATATATCTTTGGGTAAAGTGTCAATATTAAATTGTGGAAGTGTAATTCGAACTATTCCAGACGTTTGAATGTCTTGTCACACCGCAGGAAATTAAAATCACACTAGTCCCTTTCTTTTCTTGATTTGTCAGAAGCCGTATTCGAACCCACATCAAGCTAGTCGTGTCAATCAAATATTTTTTTTACTAAAGTTTATTATTAATATGCGATTTGGTATATTCTAACATTCGGCAATAACGTGACATGAAAAAAGCAAAACAAAAAAAACACTGATTGTTTTCAATACTCCGTCCCTGATAATGTTCAAATCATCACTCTAGTATCATCTCCCCAGTTAGAGGTCTATAATGTAAAAAAAAAAAAAAAATAAAAACTACAAAAATAAAATAAAAATAAAAATCCAATCAAAATAAAAAAAATATTGACCGATAAATGGTGAGAGCCATTCTACATGAAAGGTTACAAAGGTACGGTGTAACATAGAGCTTTTGATTTAATATAAAATATACTTATATTCAATTAAATTATTTTAAAAAAATATAAATATGTGATGTGGGAAGTGGACTCCAGTAAAGTTTTAAAATCAAACAAATAGTAAAACTGCAGAACCCATTTGTAACCAATTCTAACTTCTTGTTTTAAGTTTTGCAATGATAAAATTTACAATTATGATAATTTAAATGTACAGTGTTGACTTGAGAATCGAGGTTACAAAAGTACAGTGTTATATATAGTTTAAAATAGATAATAAATTTTACTAATTTGATTAAATTATTAAAAAAGTTATAAATATGTAGCTAGATAAGATCCTTTGCTTTTTAATATTGTGTGTAAAATTATGGTTCATCGGCTTTTAGTTGTAAGTACTGATTATAACATCCCTTATCATTCAAGAAACAATTCTCAACCGCATGATAACATAAAAGATTTTTATCGATAAAAAAATAAAACCTCGAACAGTTAAAATTATCCAACTTCTTTATAAATGAGAGCAAGCGGATATGGGGATGCTAGTATGTATATACTCCGCCATTTATGGCTTTCAAACATAGACATTTTACTATCAACAGTTCTGTTGTCCTATTTGTAACCAGAGCATAAATATAGAAGTTTATTTTAGTATCGATATAAAAAATTTAATAAATTAATACCACACGTTATCCTCCTACATCCATGCACTAACTTAATCTCCCTTTATTTAAATTCTGCTAAGTTAATTCCAGCTCGGAGGAACCCCTTTTTGTTGACTTTTAATTCAAGTCCCCTAGGCAAGATTGCTCGCTCTCCCCCCTTCCCCTGGTTTACTAAAGTATTCAGTTAATTAGATGCCAAGTTGAGGAACGGTTCATCATTCAGCCCCCCTGCGAAAGTGACCCTACTTCAGCTGTTTTTATTCTTCGAAGCGTTCCATCAGATTTTAATTGTTCTCAGAGGGATTTGAGGTCTTCATCGTTTCCAAAAAAACTTATAATAACATTACATTTGGAAAAAGTTAGTGAAGACTGATTTGATATTCGTTCGAGGTACGCATGATGGTATAGAAGGATCAATACAATGAAATAATGAATGAAAAATATACTTTATTCTGGAATATACTATCCACCAAGAATAAGAATAATACCCGATTGTTGGTGAAACGTTTTGGTCTTATTATTTACAAATCAATACATCATAAATTACGGCATCACTTATTAACTGTAAAATGCAATCATAAACTTCCCGTCAGAAGTATTGCAACACCCATAATATTTAAGATTTTTCCTGGTTTTTACCTTAATCCATACTTGGTTTATTATTCGTCACAGGCCGTCTAAGGACCACTCTTAAGCAACTAAGTCAGCTTTACGCTTTCTCCTATACTCTTTCATTGGTTTACTTTTCTCTCTTCTCTCTTCTGCCGTCTGTCTTATTTGGAGCTGCTTTGTCTTGGAAACGTTTCTACTCTTTAATTTTTTGTCTATAGCTTGTTCTGTCTTCAATTTCTTCTTTATTCAGGCCAATTTATTTTAAATCTTCATGTACCTTATTAAGCCAGTTTGGTTTGCCAATTCATTTTTCAAAATATCGCACAATTTTTCTTGTTAATCTCCAGTCTTCTTTTCCTATGTTCATCAGTTATCTTTTCTATATGTTTGTATACCTCTGTGCTACTCATCAATTTGGAGGTTTCATCCACTGTTCTATTTCCCAAATTTTTCTCACAATCTTTCTTTCTCTTTTCCTTGGTTTATTTTATTGGTTTATATTCATATTAATATTTTTTATTAAACGTGAGACATTAAGGATTAGACACATCAACATTTTTCCCTGTTAATAACGATGGAATTTTAAATTATTTTTTTCATATTTCCTTTAGTCCATGTTTATCATTCGTTTTGTTACTTACAAGTATTCCAAGACTAGTGGAATCAGTTATTCAAGCCAGAGTGGGCAATATGTCATATTAAATATAAATTGAAAATTTAAAAGTTAAAATTGTAAAAAATTAAAATTTTAAAAAGTGAGTGTTTTAACTTTTGTTTATTGGAAGAAATATTGTAATTTATTTTAATAAAAATTGTTTATGTCTAGTTTAGGAATGTTTGTTATATACTTCAGAACCTTTCTTTATTATGAAATAAAAATACCTTTTGACATAATTCAAATATTTGAAAGAGTTGCGATGCTTTTGACTCCAAATTAATTTTCATTATGAAAAAAAAAAGAAAAACCTGAATATATTTACACAGCGGAACACACATCACACACCAAAAATTCACATAGCGGAAGATTGATTATATATAAAGTAGGAAAATGGATTTTTTTTTAAAAACTATTAATTGATCTTTACAACTGTATGTATTATATAAAACAAGTAAATTTGAGAAAAAAGATTAAAATGACACTTCAATAAGATGTGAAAACTACTTATTAGTAGCAATCAATAAAACGTCTGCAATAAAAGGTCTCTAGGCCATCTTTTCAGACGCCTTGATGGATTATTGGGAATTGTGTGAGGCAAGTTGGAAAGATAGTCGATTCGAGTTAGCTGAAAAGATGGGTATCTGTTTTTGCCAAAATCTGCAACATATAGAACATTAAAATTTTTATGGATAAGTTTTTTTGTGACATAATAAGGATCACTGAGGATTTTAAGAATGATTTTGGATTGTAAGGATAGAATACAAGGCGAATTGGAATTGGATACCCATATATTTTATTTTTATTTTGTTTCAAATGGGCTAAGTTAAGTGACTAGTACAGAGATCATTATTCTTATTTGAATCACTGTGGAAAATATTTGAAAACTTTATTTATCTTCTTAAAATATAATTTTTGCTCTTAATATTCTAATATTGAAGACTGGTGCGATGACTGGCGGGTCAAAGTAAATGAATCTAAATGCACCAACGTTGTCTTTACCCTTCGCCGCAAACCCAGTCCTCTTATCTATTTCAATGGTATTCCACTACCTAAAGCTGATACAGTTCGGTATCTTGGTTTCTACCTAGACAAAAGACTTACATGGAACCCACATACCCGACTCAAAAGGCAAAAACTTAACAGACGCTTCAGTCAATTGTATAGACTACTAAATAGGACATTCCACCTTTCCATTAAAAATAAACTTCTATACCAAACCATCATTAAGCCTATTTGGACTTATGGACTTGACCTGTGGGGGACAGCAAAAAAGTCGAATATCAATCGCATTCAATCCTTCCAATCCAAAATCCTCCGAACTATAGTAAATGCTCCTTACTATGTTTCCAACAAAACCCTACATAACGATCTCAATATACCACACGTCCTCGACCTCATACCTCTTAAATTTTCGAAATTCCATCGCAACATTTCCTTTCATTCTAACCTTCTGGCTCAATCTTTATCCAGCTCCACCCATCCTGATAACCCACCTCGCAGACTAAAACGGCAGTGGCCCCGAGAACTTTTGTAAAACTTATTGGTTATGGAGTTCTGGCAATGGCCATCTTCTCCACTCATGTCCGGTGTGAATGTACTCTCACTCAGCCTCCACTGGGGTTTTTACACCAGTGACGCAGCTGAGAGAGAAGAGCTGGGACCTCTCTATGCCTGGCTTGTCCCTCCATAATTGGAGGGAGGGGTCTGGCTGGGGTCCCTAGGATGAGTGGGTATTGTAAATAAAGTACGATTGTGTTTTTAACTTATAATTTAATTTTGCTTTATTTTTTATAAATACTATTTATTTATTTTTCTTACTCAATGTTTTATTTTTTCTTATTTTAGTATTTCATTTTATTTATTTGTATATTTTTCATGTATAGGAAGTTCTTTCTGTTATCTCTTTATTTATTTTATTTTGTATGTATAATTTTTTTTTCTCTCTTTTTGTACATAATGTGTGAATGTAATCATATGCCATCTATATTACTTATAGCCCACATTTGTGGCAGATTGTAATATTTACTCAATAAAACTTCTAAAAAAAAATATTCTAATCACAGTTGCCAATTATATACTCGATAGAAGATTCAGTTCGAGGTTCGGAAAGATCTCACTGACCCAATGTTTGCATCTTTTTTATTTCTTCGGCAATTTTAGCTTCTTAGTTCTCACTGAACGTATCCAATCATTTCTTCTCATTTCCATTTTTCAAATAAAATCTGAATATTTTTTTCTCGTCCCCACCATCTTCCTGTTAAACGACCCGAAGGGTGAATCTTGAATCTGATTAACTGTAGCCCTTAAGGGTGAAAGCTATTCTTCTATTCTAAAGGAAAGCGTTGAACATTGGAAAGAGCGGATAATGAAAGAAATTAAAGTAGAGTCAACCCTCTTTCTGCGTCCTTTCTTTCACTAATTATCCTATTCCGCCTCCTCCTCTCCTCTTCAGTCGGCCTTAGTTATGCGATGTATAGACTTAACTCCCTTCAGGAAGCGTAATTAGCTATAATTATCAATTAAACTAGCAAAGGTTAATTTCGTTATCTAGTATGGAATTTAAGTAATACCTTTTGGAACACATAAAAAGCTCACATTAGAATTTTATTTACTGTTAATTTAGTACCTTGAGAGCTGTAGCATATATACCAGTCATAATTGTATCATTGGAATTATTAATTTACTACAAATTTCGTTTGAGAACAGTTATATTTTTTTAGGAAAATAAAAAATGAATGAATATAGACTAAATAGGTACATTTATTCCATTTATAAATAAGTAATAAGTTGATTTGGGTCTTAAAAATTTAATACAAAATTTTAATATATTATAATTGTATATAATAAAATTAAATACATAATTCTCTTCCAGAACTATTATTTGTTCAAATTATTATTTTTTTTTTCAACGATACAAAATATACTTTGTACAATTAAATAATTAAGATAAATTAAAAAAGACAAAAATAAAAACAATGAAATACAATCATACATCATATACATTTTTTTTACGTCGTATATATTCTTAATATACATATATTCTTTATTGTATGGGTGTAACAATGCATTTATAAAAAAATAACAATCTCTCTTATATTAATATAAACATGTAAGGATATTGAAGCCAATGAAGGTATATTAAATCTTATTTCTCCTTAAACGCGGCATTATATTTTCTTGTAATAATTAATTCAACAGTTATCATTAAAGTGGAGAATCTCTAATAAAAGTAAATGATAGCGAAATAAAAGAAATAAGGACAATATTTTAAATAACGCCAAAAACAGAGGTTATTGTCGGTTTTTTATGGTGTTGGGAACATGTAGAGAATTGGCTAGCTTTCCTTCAATCCCGCTTTTTCGCAAAAACACGTTTTCCCGTTCTCTTTTGGCTATAACTCCGAATCTATTGGGCCGATCCGAAATTTCTATTAGTTGTCTTAAAGCTGGTTAAATTTACTATTAGACTTTAACTCACTCTTTAACTCCGAAAGATATGTCCATTCCAAAATTTACTATTAGATCTCCGTTAATTTGTTTTAATCATATTGGTCATTCCTTCAAAAATAATGACCTTTCCACATGATAGAATTTGCGCAAGACTACTAAAAATAAAAACCATTTTTCTGACTTTTGGTTTTTTAGTTATAAGCTTTTAAAAATTCAAAAAATTCTGTTTTCGGTCCTCACTCAGTATATTCAAAATTATGCTATTAAATAACTATTGCTCTTACAGAGCTCAAATTTGTGGTATTATTTTTCATTTGAAATGCCCTTTAATTTGATATATCACTTGATATATTTTCCGTCCATTTTGAATTTTTCCGAAACGTCCAAAAACGGTTTTTGTAACTTCCAAAATACGTACCCTTTGATTTTTTCGAAAAAAAATTTGCATTTTTTTTTAATGGAGAGTTAGTCCAGTCAATAAAGTATTGTAGAGTTCGTTTTCTGTTATACAAAGCCTTTCTTCGTAAACTTGTTCAGGGTAGTTAGAAAGTAAATATACTAAAATTCCTGGAGTTTTCCGGCCTGGAACAGGAAGAGGGGAGTACGATAAAAGTTGCCTTTTATTGGTTTAGCACTTATATCTTGAAAATGGTGCGTCGTATACAAAACATGACTATTTACTTTATTAACCTCAGTTGACAGTATATGAGATTTAATAGTAAATATAACCAGCTTTGAGATGGAAAAATTAAATTTGGGATAAATGTGCTAAAAAAACAAAACAGATTTTACAACAGTACGGAATTTATAGCGTGCTAGAATGTGTATTCTTGACTTGATTAAAACTTCATATTCAGAGTCTAATATTAAATTTAATCAGCTTTAAGATGGAAAAATAAATTTTAGAACGGACAAATAAATTTGGAGTTACAGATATATATATTATGAACGAGTACCGATGAAAGTGTTTCAGTGGAGAAGTGGACTGACTATAAGTTCCATATCCCCAAGGCCACAACTTCACCAAAAATGGCCCGATTTCGGAATTGTTTTATTTCATTTCGTATGTACGGGTTCCAGCTACAATTTATTTTATAAAAACATTCTTCGAAAAACCTTTCGTTGCCTTTTTATATTATATATCGCTGTCTATCATGGCAGGTTTATTGTCGCCTGCTCCTGTACTGTGTGACTGTAAGCATCATATGGTATATGAGTGAACATTTAAGCACCTCAAGTTATTGCCTTCGAAAAACGTGCCTCATCCTGACTAAACTAAGAAAATGGTTGACGCAAACGTCTCCTATATTTATCTTACTGCTAAATATAACTTTTCTTATAAAAGAACATTCTTCCAAACATGTTTCCTATTGGTATCAATATCCTTATTTTTTTAAAAAACAATATCCCGCCTTCTAGAGAATAAATACGAGTAAATTAGAATCTTTTATTCATATATTTTGAACGAGAATCCTAATTAAAATTATATGCTAAATTATATATCTGTTTTGTTAGTATCCTCCACATCTGTTTTAAATCAGGTAATTGGAGTTAGCTCTCCTTGGAGGGGAACGCCTTTACAGCTGAGCCTTATACCCTGCGTGGGATTTCTCATTACTTGGATTATTCTATATGGAACATAGTCTAATTTACTAATGGCTTTTCATAATAATGTCATGATAGTCTTCATCGTCCCCATAATTGTTTTTATCGAGTAAACTGGAATCTCATTGCTCATTAACGCAACGAAATAGACATATAACTTTGCCTAGAACACAAATGATAAATATATCTAAGGAGACAATGCCAACAAAACCAATATAGAGAACAATATAATCTCGAAACGTCGCCAAAATAACTATTTTTTTTGTTGTTTTTATTTATTGACTGAACCTCAAGAACCTTACTAAACATTTAATAGTAAAAGTCAAGAAATTTATCCATATATATATATATATATATATATATATATATATATATATATATATATATATATATATATATATAAATTATGAAATAATTCTTGGTTAATAAATATTTTTTAAATATATATTTTTTTTTATTTTTGAAGAGAAAAGATTTGACCCCGGTTGGGATTCGAACCCAAGTCTCCACCTCTCTAGCGTGGCGCCTTATCCACTAGGCGACCGAGCTCGTATCCTAACCAGGGAAATCTTCTCTCTTCACCGATCTATATCCCCGGGCACTCGCAATTGCGATGTACAATTTGGGGATGAATGTTCAATTTGAACAATACTTTTAAATGGATCTATTGACTAGCTCTCCTATATATATTAAATTATGAAATAATTCTTGGTTAATAAATATTTTTTAAATATATATTTTTTTTATTTTTGAAGAGAAAAGATTTGACCCCGGTTGGGATTCGAACCCAAGTCTCCACCTCTCTAGCGTGGCGCCTTATCCACTAGGCGACCGAGCTCGTATCAAATCTTTTCTCTTCAAAAAAAAAAAATATATATATATATATATATATATATATATATATATATATATATATATATATATATTTTTTTTTTTTTTCTTCATCCTTTACTAGATTCAATATCAGAAATATATTGTTTAATCAATTTGTCCCAGAATAATTTTTTTTTCTATTCTATATATACACACACACACACACACACACACACACACACACACACACACACACACACACACACACACACACACACACACACACACACACACCTAATATGTTTTATTGTATTATTTGTTTGTTTTTCGGAGCTCAACGTCATTATGCTAGTACAGTCAGTACCAACTGTAAAGGTCACACACCTATTTTAGCGTCGCGATTTATTCTTTAGCACTTCCACGAAATAAAACCGGAAATAAATCTATGCCACTGATTTGTAGTTTTAAAGTACATTCTAATTAGAAGTTATCTCGACTATGTTGGCCTGTTCTTTGGCCTAGATTCTTCTCGAATAGTAAGAAGCTGTACATCTTTCTTTGAGTCTATTTATACTGCAGTGTGGTCATCGTCAGAATAACTCACTCGTTAATTACTGTCAGAGATTATTTGGACCCGATTTAAGTGAATGATAACAAGGCATTATCGAGAAGAACGAGGCTGCGTTGGAACTGTTTTAAACTAATGAAGTTTATCGGTAAGCTATGTTAAGCAGTTTATAGCTAAACAGAATAAACATAAAAACGCAGCCATTTCTAATGATTCCTTAATCATTTTTTTTTTGTTTAAACTTTGCAGGGCCAAAAAGTTTATAAATCAGGGGGTCAAAAAAATAACAAACATTTTCAACCGACTATATAGTCCAGTCCAGTCCAGTCAATGAGTGTTGAAATGAGGGATGTAGAGTGCATGGAATATGCTATTATTTTTGACTGCATAGCTTCGTTAGGAACAGTTAGAAGGTGAAAATACTGAAAGTCCCCGCCCTGGGAAGTGAGCTAACGGTGTTCGGGGAGGGGAGAGGGGTCCCATTTTTGGGTATATATCTGGAACACAGTAAACTCTTGAAAATTGTTGCTCGAGATATAAGTACATTATTGAAACGCAATATTTAAAAAAAAAAAAAAAAAACAAAAAAAAAAAACTTTTTACCTTACTTTTTTTCAAACATTTGCTTCTGTGTGCCTTCCAAGAACGTTTATCAGAAAAAAATGTCTTATATCTTTCTAGCAGTTAGAGCAGTCGTTTGACTAAAAGAGAGGTGGATTTTTTTTTTTCTTTTTTCCGAACATTATCGATTTTTGATGACCGTTAGAAGTTCGATAAATATGTATAGAAGCAATTTTAAAGGATAACCTTTAATTTTGATTTGTCGCATATTTTTCTTGGGTCTACCATTTTCGAGAGAGGATCTTAGAAACCTAAAAATGGAACCTTCTCCCCTCCCCAGTACCATAAGCTAACTCCCCAGGGGCTTACTTTTAGTATGTTTTCCTTCTAATTACTCCTAACGAAGCTATGAAGTAAAAAATAATCGCAAATTTCATGCACTCTACTATATGAAGAGTCCACGGGAGAAAGGGGGAGAGTCAATTTTTTTCTGAAATGGAGTTTTACACTTCAAATTATTCACATTGTTGAGGAGAATAAGATGGTTAAAGGTATCAGCCAGAAAAGGGGTTTTTAAGTTAGTTACAAGAGGTTGAAGGATATCCATACACGGAAGAAAACGGAAAAATCCAGGTCTCTCCTCCTTCCTTCTGAGTTTAAATTGGAGCTTTTTTACTAAAACTTTATTTCTTAGATTATTAAAAATTTTAATTCGCAAAAAGTACAATTAAAAATATGAAAACATACTGAAGTTATTTTTGAGATCCAGACGATAAAACTTATTTTTTTCGAAATGCATTCCCAATGACATTCCCCCTTTCTCCCGTGGACTCTTCATATGTTTATGGACTAAAACTAATACATCAAGCTCTGGCCAATAAATATGGTGTCTTGTACGAAATTAAACGTCCATTAAAAATAATATTTCTATTACTTTTTAAATATTGTAGTTATTTTTCTCTAACTAATTTCTCATTCTTACGGGCTTTAACTAAATGCTCTTTTTCATGAAAATAGCGGTTCTATATTTTATCTTTTGAACTTTGCCCGTTTGTTCGATATATGGACATTGCACTTGTTACATAGAACTGTTTTTTTCATTTTATAATTCAATGTTCTAAAATAATTATGAAAACATAAGTTTAATATACAAAGATTATTCTTTGATTCATCTGCATTATTTTCTAATAGAAAAGCGTCAAATGATGCTTATTAAATTATAAATATGTTTAAAACTAAATATTAACTTTAAAAAACTACATTAAAAAAAAGGTATTGAAAAAGTAATTTTTTTTCTTATCTAGAGAATTGTGATTCAGGTATATTTCCGTTATTCTGTACATAATGACTTGTATTCATGTTTCAATTGCTAAGTTGTTTTTTAAATATTTACCGCTCAATATAATCTTATGAAATTATAGTTTATAATTATATATTTGCAGCTGATTATACCACAGTAAAATTGTAACAAAAATATAAATTCCTGAGGGGTGATTTCACATTCACCTATGTGTCCAATCGTTAATGCTCAAAGCGGTTCTCGTAAATCGGATAGTGTTTTCCAGGTATCGGTGAAGCTGGACTATTGTTTTTTATCTCATGGAACGTTGCAGTAGATCTATATATCTATATATTAGTTACTGGGAATATATAAATGTATAAATCACACAAATTTCTCCTTATCTAGTGTTCAACAAATATATTCTATCATGCTTATTTTAGTTTCTTGTTTTTATTTGCTTTTCCTTCTTTATTACTATCATTCTGTGATTATATATTTTTTAAATTATAAAACCCCCAATTTTTAATGTCATATATGTGCGTATGGGTGATTCTCAAATTACGGGCAATTTTTAGTCCCATAAGATTATTAATTAATTAACTAAGTCCCACCCTAATTTTTGCCCAATGATATTAGGGTGGGGAAACATTTTTTCATAATAAAATATTAAACATGAAATAAAAACGAGTAATTTGATTTGAAAATTGCTTACAAACAACGAAAATGCCATTACCACGGAGTATCCCACTCATAGTTTTTTACTGAACATTCGCCACTTTGGTTTCGTTAACTATGGTGAATGGTAGTGAAATTTATTTCCTTACATTAAGGATAAACTAAAGATCCAAAATGTTTCCATTTTTGTGTTTTTGGTAATAATATAGTACGTTTATTGTGCTCCAAACTTGGTCTCATCACTATGATGTCATTACCAAGCAAGAAATAAATTTATAAGGAAGTCAACTTTAAGAAATGGAACAGTTGGGATTTTTTTTTTTCAAAACGTAGTGGTACACCTTTTGCTGAAGACCAGCCATAGCGGCGAAGCGATAGTCAGTTTGGTAGTTCCCCCACACGTGTTTACAACCTGATAGGTAAGTCACGTACCTATATTGTTGTCATTACCACGACTAGTATTATCTCTCTTGCTTTTCAAATTAATTCATTGGCTTTATTTTAACTTTGACTGTCATTTGTTCCTAAACAGTTGGCTCAAGCAATATTTTTTTTGTTTTGATCGTAGCGGTTTGTACTGAACAAAATGCATGGAAATGTCATTACCAAATTAAAAACCTATGTCATTCTCACGCCCGAATTATCAGCGCGATAATGATATAAACTTTTCGGTAATGACCAAAAAAAACTGCTAAAAAAAAAAAAAAATATGCTGCCGATTGTAATACCAAGATCCAGTTTGTCATTACCGCACTTTATTAATTTTAAAATTCTAAATTTCTCGTGAAAAAAATCTGTTTTGAATTTGACCAAATGTATTTTTCAAAAGCTGAGAGGCAATAGAAGCCGTCGGTAGTTATAAATTTTTAATTTAATGAAGTATAGATTTGTAAAAATTTGATACTAGAAATAGCCCGTAATCTGAGAATCACCCATATAGTTTACTTGGTAAAGCTTTTTTTTTTTTTTTTTTTTTTTTTTTTTTTTTTTATAACATTTTTTAAAACAGCTCCTTAAGGATCTCAGAAGTTTCCATTATATAATATAAATGGGTTTAAGGCAGCTACATTTATTATTGAAAAAAAAAGCCAACAGAAGCCATAATATTGTCTATCTTGCTTTGTTGAATGTTCTAAATATTTTGTTTTACCTCCTCCTTTATTCTTATTATAAAAACTTACTGGTCTCTTCAGATTCTATGCTCCTTAATTGATGTTTCCATCGTTGTGGAGGCTCGAAATCACACCCGACACATACGAGTCCGTTTAATTTCAGTATTAGTTTGAATCAAGTGTAAATTCAATTTGTATGTTGGTTTAAATTACCAACGAATGAATACTTTTCAACAAATAATTTGAAATAAAATATTTAAAAACTTATGGGCACTCCTGAGGTACAAAACACAGTTGTTTTCCTAACTGTTTGCCGTAGGGATTCTCAAGTCGTAAGGGTCAAGACTGTTCTTGGATTGTGTCGAAAGATGAAGTGGAAAAGAGGGGAAATCCCATAACAGTCTAGGATACCGGAAAAGTAAACAAACTTTTCTGCTGCGAATATGACAGATACTTGAAAATATTTTGGAGTAATACACAGGAATGAAAACTAATTCACTTCTAGTCACAACGAAAACTAAATTTTGATACGTAATGAACACTATACATAATTTTCAAATATCGGTTTCTTAACCACTTTAGTGTGATATCCGAATCTTGGTTTCACAATATTTGGCCTATACAAGATACTAGTCATATTAATCTCCTTAATCAGTCAAAATCACTAGTTGCTTTCAATTCGATTCTCGTAAACCCTCAAAGGTTTATGGGTAACTTATATATTATTAGTAATTTGATATTAAAAGGCATACAATTACTTTATAATATTGATTATTAAAAGGATAGTTATGATGTTAGGTTGTCATTGTCATAATCATAAAATACCTCTACTTAGATTTCCTTGGTTTTTTATTTATGCAGTTCTAAATTTCAAGAAATAAATATATATAATAAAATGAAGTATTTGAATACAAGAACTCGTTCCCTAGAGAATTATGAAAGGTAATTAAATTATTTAAGCTTATCGCAGTGCTGTTTTTTTATATTTTTTTCATTTTGATTATTAGTAAGTATTTGGTAAATTTTAAAAAAATTTTAACTATTATTAAATTAGGGACAGAAAATATATTAATATAGTCAAGAAAATTGTAAAACTGTAACACCCTTGAATATTCGGTTGTGTAAGGCTATTTGTGAATTATAGATTATAGGTAAAAACAGAAAGCTAATTTTTCTCTCTTTATTTGTGTCTAATGGGCTGAGTTGTTTGTTTAGTTTAATGGCGTACAACTGCATCGGTTATTAACGCCAATAATGGGCTGAGTTATGAGGCTTTACAGAGATGAATAAATAAAACATGTGAATCATCATTTTTCCTAACATTGGAATTTTGTATGTACTGACTATTCACAAGTTCCACAGAAATCTGACTAATCGTAGTACAAACAGCATAAATATTATATATTTCCGACAGCTTAAGGATTAGGGAATGAATCTGTTAGGATTTTAGTGTTAGCAATAGTTGAAAGAAAACGTACAAAACGCGAGAACGTATCCAATAGGTCGAAGAGATCAATTTCAACTTGGACCCTTTTGTGATCCCAAGAAGAAATGGCTTGGTTTAGGAAGACTTAGAGAGCGGAAGTTTTCCTTCTCCCGATTCTGGATTATTTTTAAACTGGCAAACAATGAGATGGGACTGAACGAAAATGACAAAAACAGGATTCGCCTGTGGAAGCTGAACAAAAAACGTTAGGAAACCTTTTCTTGACACTTCTTTTTTCGAAGCCCCCCTCCCCCTCCCACCCACTCCGTAGAGACAACACCACTTGGCACCAGATGCTCCCCAACGGCATTGTCTAAGTCCCGATACTTATAAATTACTTAAGCACAGCTTAATGGTTCTTGACGTTTTCTTTCTCTTATAGATTATATACTTTCGAAGTGTAACTTTGTTTCTTCTTGACTTGATATACTGAATGGATTCTTTTCTTTGGTATTTCTAAGTATCTAAATCAATTTTCTTATTTTTGTAGTAGACGATAATTGTGAAGAATTTTTATTTATATAAAAGTGACTAATTAATGAATAAAATATATCTAATACATTTTATTTTATTGCAGAAACTCCTCTTAAAACAATTAATCTTCACACAATGTGACATGTTTCGGGATGGAATACCTTTATCAGACTTTCTATTCTTCTGGTGTTATCCCACTATGTCAATTTAACAGTTAGTTTTTGCTAAAATAAAGTGTATTAGGTATATTGACTTTAAATACTCCTTTATTGAAGAAATATAATAAATAAAAGTAAACATTATTAGGTCGGAGTAGGTTAGTAGACCATCATAAATTGGGGGGGGGGGGAAGATAGTTGAGAGTGCGATTTTAAAAACACTTCAGTACACAGCTTTATTAGGTCAATGTTTTGGCTTACATTACAAGTCTTTATATGGTAATTTATATATACAGGAAACTGATCCAATTATAAGTAATTAAATTAATTAAAGCCCTATAACAGAAAAAATATTATTTTAAAATTAATAATACAATTTTTAAATAAATTGTATATAAAAAATAAGGATTATAACAAAAGATAAGATAATGATATTAATAATTTTAATGTATTTGTACATAACAAATACAAGGTTCAACTTTATGGCCTCTTAAATCCACTAGTTTCCCAACATTCTTACAGTTCGATTTACAATTACTCTCTGAGGTGTATCAAGATGAAGATGGCTTAGAGACTTTAAAGTGTAAAACATTTATTGAAGTGCTATTAAAGGATAGTTTTCTTTTTTACAATTTATTAGCATGTCATTGTAATCATTTCACCATACATTTATTCTTTGTTTATATTGTATACAGTCGTAAATATTGATGGATATATATTAATAAAGAATAAGAAATAAATAACCTTATTTGTATTATTAATATAACCAATTAAATGAAAAAGAAAGTTCACTTAAAGTTGATCTAAGTACGTACCTGAAGACCGAAGAAAAAGATATCATATAAATTATTCGATTATTTAATTTAAGACTAGTAAATAAATCAGTATTATAAAGGAAAATCTTGAAGAGGAACAAGCAGTCTTCAGACCACACCGCCAGGAGCAAGACCACTTACATATTCTCTCTCAGGACCATAATTGAAAAGCCATGGGAAAGGGGGAAGAGTATGCTTCTGGTTATCCTGGATATACAGGCAGCATTTGACTTGGTACCGAGACAAGAGATATAGACAGCTTTAGCCGCTAAAAATGTCTCAACTGCACTAAAAGATGCTGTAAAATGCACACAAAAGGTATTATAAGAATAAACGGAAGAGAATCGAAAACCATTTGAAATGGTTAAGGGAATAAAACAAGGAAATAGTCTCATCCCTCTACTATTTATTATCGCCATGGACGAGGTAATAAAAATTTGCAAGCGCTGGGCAGCAAGAACAGCGTTTCGAAAATGGAATATGAGGACAATCCTTGCTCAAGCTATGGTGCACGCAGATGACATTGTTTTCATAGCAGATTTGGAAGAAAGCCTACACCAAGGAGTCATAGAATGGGAGGCTGAACTAGATAGAAAATGAATGACACTCACTGCAGGTAAGAGTAAAGTTATGCATGTTGGAAGAGATGAAGAAAATATTGAGATCCGATGCGTAGGAGAAATATAAGAGATGATCGAGAAATATACCTACCTGGGCACGGTCTTCATCAGGAATAGAAAGATTTCCAACCGGATCAAAAAGGCAAACAGCATCTATTGTCCAACCATTATTATGGTTGGCAATAGATGGTTATTCATATTATAACGGTAAATTTCGTTTCACCGTTTTAAAAATTCAATTAATAAAGTTGAATTTTAAAACACGGAGTATATATCTGTTAGATGTCGATTAAAATAATTATTTGTTCTCGACGAATGTAATTTTACTTATTTTTCGAAAATTAATTTATTTATATATTTTATGTTATACTTATTTATTGTGTACTCAGTTCATTAATATTTATGATTCATTTTTGTTCATATTTTTTTTTTTTATATATTCCCTATTCTATAATATTTTTCTTTCATATCTATTTTTAATTTCTTCTTTATGCACGCAAATTTTGAGATTATTTATGAACTGGTTTGTAATTTGTTTATTAATTGAATCATTGTCATATTTGTTAATTATCTTGAATTGCCTCAGTCAAAAAAATAATTATTTAATAAATTTATTACTCATTATTTAAAAAATTATTTATGGTTTTTTTTATAGTATTTTTATGTTAAATAGTTGATCAACTATAAAAAATGTCACATTTCCAGTGTTATAAGACAGGGTTCCATAAATCGACCGGGTTATATTTCCTCATAAATAACTATACTTTCCTAGGTTTTGATCTATTTTGTAATTACCATTCCCGGAGTTAATAACATGTGCTGTCTCCATATCTGTTGTGTCAAATAGTATCTGATATGGAAGTTTATTAACGGGACGTGTTTGTTATCTTGAATACGTAGCCATACCATGTTAGCAAACATTGCCTCATCTCTGCTTTTTATATCCGATATTTTCAAATTACTTTTCTAATAAGCCTTTCATTATTCAATTTATCATAGCGGTTGAACTTCTATAATTAAAAAGATTAATTTCTATCTAATTCTAATTAAAATATTGCAATAATAATAATAGCTCGTTTGTCGAGAAGTCTCAGAATTATTTCCTAATAATTACAATATGGCAAAATAATACTTATTTTGAAACATTCACAATATTATTAAATGTATGATTTGGAAAAAAAATATTAGAAAGTATGCTTCATTTTCCTTTGAATCAAAAGCCTAATTTTTTTTCCTTGGTCATTTTATCTTGACTACAGTTGTAAAAGTATTTTATATTTATAGGAGTTTTAATAAAAAGGCCTACAGACTATATCATAAAAGAAGGATGATACAAAAAAATTTGGTAGGTTTTATAAGTGACTTTTCAACCTTCTATAACATTTTCACGCTATAGATATTTTAACGTTTCAAAATCTAGAGTTTCGGATTTTTTATATTTTATCGTTATCGTTAAATCTTTAAATAAACACCTGTAACTTATCCCGTGGTGATATCAAGTGTCACAACGATACAATAATATAACTGGCATGTCGAACATGAGGGAAATCAGCAACCAGCAGTACTTACTCCTAAGATGATCTTTAATTAAAATTCTATCATTCGTAAAGAACTTAAAAAATTAATGAAATCGACACCTACTACAAGTAAATGGCAGATGTCATATTTGGCAGAGTTTGAAACAGGGGACTTCTATTGAAACTTAAATAATTTTTTACTTCCACTTACTATCCAATCCTTCTCTCTTTCCTTCTCGACAAGTTTTAAAAGGATCAGATACCTCTTCCGTCCACCAAAAAAGGGAGGGAGTACGGCAAGGATCGATTCTTGCACCTTCGCTCTACTTATTTACACACAATAAAATTTGAAATTTAAAACTATCAAATATAAAAAAGGATATTTATTTAAGGATTAAGGTATACCTCACTTTCTAACGAAAAAGTTTATATAAAAAAAATAAATAAGGAAATATTGCTAATAATAAGTAACATATGTAAAATAATAGGGCGAATAAAAAAAGAAATAACCGTTTTATCAAATTCCAGAGTTCAAAAGTCTGTAAATATCTTAATACTATTTATTATTTGCCAATACTTAATAATCCCTTTAGATCATTCTCTAAGTTTGTTTACTAACACTAGACGTCTTCAAAAAAAGCCTCAGTTCAGTTATTTATTTCAAAGAAGAAATATTACAGTGTCCTACGAAATTCTAGTAATTTTAAGACATCACTGGAAAAAAAAAATCACAACCGTTGAAGCAACTTGTGAAATTATTAAATATAAAGAGCGCACTCCGCGGCGTTGGTTTGAAAAATTTAGAAGTGGAGATATGACGTTGGAAAGGAAGAAGGGCTCCTGGCGGCTATTAATGGATATTGATGAAGTTCTGAAGGAAGCTGTTGAGTCAAATCTGTCCACAAGTACTTGCGAACTTGCCAGGGAGTGTGGTGTGTCGAAAGATACAGTCAGTAGCCATCTTCTCTCCATGGGGAAGGTGAAAAAGACCTGCTCGTCCATACACTTCCCGTCGAACCAAAAAAACGTTTTCAGAACTTCATGAGTTTGAACTCCTGTCTCATCCACCACATAGTCCAGACCTCGCCCCTTCGGATTACTACTTGTTTCGATCCATGGCCCACTTTCTTCAAGTGAAAAATTTGATAATTTTGCGGAAGTTGAAAAAGCAGTCCAACAGTTTTTAATAATCTTAACCCCAAAAAATAACAGGGGTTAAGATTATTCCAACTTAATACGTTCAGACCAATAATATACATTTACATTTATATACATCATATAAATCATTTCTCCATTTATTAGTATATTACACTGAAATATTTTTGTACCTGCATCTTTGGGAATACTTAAACAGTCCTTTTAACTTAATTTTTAAGAAACAGGGATTTTCCCACAACCTTTGTAACTGTCAGTTCAAAATTCCCCTAGGTTAGTTGTGTACTAGAACTGTTAGTCTATTCCATATCCACTAGTAACATTGTAAGTAGCTTCATACTCCTCTTTATTCTGTAATTATATATATTTTTATTATTCTAACACATGTTGTTATATACTTGTACTGTAGCTAACTTTATGTTTTGAAATAACTTGTATAACTTATATATTTTTATTTTAACCTGTTTTTTCACTGTAGGGCAAGATTATGAGAACAATGTAGTCTCGAAACGTCGCCAAAATAGTTGTTTTTTATTTATTGACTGAACCTCAAGAACCTTATATATATATATATATATATATATATATATATATATATATATATATATATATATATATATATATATATATATAATAAATGCATGCATGTATAAATGCATTATAAAGTATAAAAAAAAAAATTCTTTGGATAATAACTGCATTTGATTAAAGTAGCTTAGCAATTAGCTGAAAGAAATAGCGGCCATGTTTATCGTTTTCTTTAGAATTGAGTTCAAATTGTAAAATTGGGAGAAGACCGAGTCTGGCGTCACCCTTCTTATAGCCTTGTCGTTAACCTTCTTCACGAAAATTTAAATTACTTTATTTATTATGTTACATTATAATTTTACTATGTGAAAAAAAACAAAAAACTAAGAAAGGTTCTTGAAGGTATTGTTCACATGGTGCAACAATAAAATCAATAGTCTTTGTTTTGCACTTGGTAAATAGGCTAATTTCCATTCCAATGATTATTTATAAGTTGGGTCATCTTTATAGTCAAGATGTGGAGATATATTGCAAAATTATTCAAGTAGTGACTGAATAAAACTTTTATTGAAAATATTTGTTATAAAATATAGGTTTATTCTGTGAACAGTAAAATCCGAATTACTATGTGTTAATTATGATCCGGTGGCTTAACAACTCATTTCTGAGTCAAAGCCTGTTAAATCAACTTCCGCAAGCTTTGTACTCCCAGAAGGGTATTAGCGTCCCATTCAAGGCAATCCTCCAATCGCAGGTTCAGTTTTCTTTTTCCACTAATGGAAAGGGCGCGCTGATGAAGTTAAGTGAAATCTAAAAATATAAAATTAAAAAAAAAATTAATTGTTCCATTAAAATGTAAATTTTTCGTGATATGGTACTTATAGAACATCGGATTAGTGAAGATATAAATTAATTTATAATGGAACATAGAACAAAGTAAAATGAAGTACTACATATATTATGTTATACTTACAGGGTTATTCATTAGTTGTAGTCATATTACCTGTAGTGGGCAGGCTTGTATAATTAAACAATGGTAAGGAACTACTTCATTTCTTTGTGATGTCATCGGGTGAAATGATTTTGTTAAGGTTTAAAATTTATTTTAAATTTTAAATTTACTCATTTTAAATTTAATGAGATTATCTCATTTTTTTTTTTTTTTCCAGTTGGTACTAAAATATTGTAGTACTTTTTTATTAATTTTTTTGTACATGCCTATTTAAAAATGAAAATTATGGTGGAATTTCTTCATCATTAGACTTTAGGCTCCCTTATGATGAATAACACTATTACAATTAATTATCATACTATAACAATTAAAAAATGTATTTTACAGCGGGTCTATGATAATTATTTCATACTCAAATATGTAATTAGGTGCAGCTTTTGATATTCATTTGTAATTTAATTTAGTTTGTTTGTTAATTTTTGTTATTGTTTGGTCACAATCAGTTTTTGTTATTTTTAACCCTGAAGAAGTCCTGCAAGGCGAAACATTGGCACTCAATTTAAAGATTTTCCAAATTTGGTCGTGTTTATTATAAATCCTGACAGCATTTCAGAACATTTTCTTAAAAAAAAAAAAAAATATGTTTAATGATAGGCAGTAATTGAATTTTTTATATTACAATAAAAAATATCTTTACAAATGTTCAATAAAAAAAAAGAAAAAAAAAAAAAGGTAAATACAGTGGAACCTCGATATAGTGAATTCCTTGATAAATCAAAGGTTTTCTATTCCCCTTGAATCTGCCTACCACCCCTATGTTATTTTTACCTCTACATATTGAAGGATTGGTCAATGAGACCTTAATATATCAGATTCCTTAAGCCGCGTTTACACCTAAGTTGACAACTAAGTTTTCCACAAGTTGCGGCAATTTGTACTAAATACAGCAACTTTTTCTGTCTTCCAATAAATTCTGGTTTCCCTCGGATTGTCGGTAAATATCAAAGAAAGTTGGCAACTAAAAGTGGAAGATTTGTTGCTGTACACTTTGCGCAAGCAACTTGTAGAAAACTAGTTGAGAACTGTTCTCCCTCCACGCGCCCCGGACCTGACGTTTGGCTGACGGAGGGGTCATCTCCTGATCCAAATCAGTAAAATAACTTGGTGCGACTCTATACAGATCTCTTAACTTGCACAGACCACATAAATGATAAAGTAGACAAAGTAAAAAATAAAAAATCAAATAGAATATGTTTCCTTACTTACACAAAAATATAAATTAAGTCCTATATATAAACTCATGTAATATAAAACAGTTATTCGATCCCATATTACATATGCCTCAGCAGTGTGGAACTCAACTTGTACAACCAACTACCGTAAACACGAAAGAATACAAAACGTGTGCATGAGGATAATCAATTATTACGCTCGATATATAAAAATATCAACTATGCTTCACGTCTACGATCAAACAAAAACATACTTCGGAAAAACAACGATATTAGAAAATTCCCTTATCACAGAAATCAGTAATTACAATAAAACATCACTTAAAAGATATACGCATAAAATAACAAAAAATGTACTCCTCACTTAATCTAAGCCTTTCGCGCCAATTCTTTGGTAACACGTTTTCCACTTGTTGCTCAAAATTTGAGAATAGCAACTTTTTATTGTCAACTTTTATAGAGGTAGAGCGTAAAACCCTTTCGTATGAAGAAAAATTTAAAAGTATTCAATCCGAAAATGCCGGGGTTGACAGAAAGTGCAATAATCCAAAAACGATTGGAATACAATCAAAAACCTTATCAACAAATTTGAAAAATAGGCTGAAGTATGAAA
Organism: Euschistus heros; assembly: GCA_003667255.2. Taxonomy (NCBI): domain Eukaryota; kingdom Metazoa; phylum Arthropoda; class Insecta; order Hemiptera; family Pentatomidae; genus Euschistus; species Euschistus heros. The sequence goes on from RCWM02000027.1 coordinate 783,938, forward strand.
ATCAAACTTTTTCATTATTATAGACGTTAACAGAGCCCGAGTTCCAAGATATCGACTTAGAAAAAGTGTCGTTTTCAGGTAGACAAACTACTATTTCGGGTTTCTTCCAAAGGTCCGCTTAAATTTTTCACAATTTAATAATTATTCTTTCATTATTATTATTTCAATCAAATATTTAAATATTTTATATAGTTACATTGAGTATTTTATTACAATCCTCTAACCTTTATATATCAAAGTCAGTCAGAAATAACTCTGTTTCTCGTTCACCTTGAGGTTCGTTGTATCGAGGTTCCATTGTATTCAGATTGATAAATTAAATAAAAGAAAACTAAATCAATAGTATGAATAAATTAGTATTAATTTAATTGTTGCGCGGAATTAAAGTTTTTTTTTTTTTTTTATAGCTTCGCTTTCCATTTCCAATCACATATGTGTGACTTATTTTTAAAGTTATTGTGGTCCTCGAGAGAATCCTGTAGTAACAGAAAGATATCCCATAAATTTATATAGTTTTCGTCGTAGTTTACAATTTGAACATGCAACATGTTTTACCCGTGACCTGTTTAGTCGAAAGAAATACGTTTTTAAGGAACGTGTACAGTTTGACACTTTCTAGTTCTTCTGATGTTTCTGTGATCGAAAATTTCCTTAAAATCTACTTATCAGAAATTAAATGGATAATATTGTTGTTCACGAAACATTGTTCCTTAGAACCTTCTGTTTAGGAGATAAATTGATCGAATGAAAAAAAAAAAAAAAAGTCTCTTTTTAAACATTTTAAAGCCCTGTTTTGTTTCGTTTTTTAAATCAATTATCATTTTGATTATTTGTTTTTTTTATTTATGTTATTATAAATAAATTAAATTAAGGGAGAGGCTTTTTTCATAAATATGATGTCAATAAAGCTTTATTATTATTATTATTATTATTATTATTATTATTATTATTATTATTATTATAAATACATATAAAAAAGTAAAAAGATTTATTGAAATGAAGTCTTCCCTCCTTCTCCTCGCCACTTTTCGTCTTACCTTGTCTGAATATCTTTGGTGGCATGATCTCTATCTAAATAGATTTTCTTAAAAAGTGGATGAGCACCTACAAAAACTGGATGCCTGACTAAGTCCTGGGCGCTGCCTGAATACTTAATTTGGTGAGGTTGGAAACTATGCTGAATATCGAGATACTTTGAGCATTAAGAGAGGACTTTCCTAATGACTAGTCACTGGTAGCGCAGTCAGGTCCCACCCTACTTACTCGTCTAGTCCGCAACTATTTTCTTTGTAGGTGAGCATTAATATTCCATTGGTCTACTAACAGTTATCTATTTTTTTTTTTTTTTCAATTTTAATAAAACTTTTGTCTAGTCTAAGCTTGTTTTGTTTTTTTCAACTACGTGCAATGATTAGAAAAAATATATACATATTTTAAGTAACAGTATTAATTTTTTAAAATAATTATTTTTTAAAACAGCAATTACAAACTGTTTAAATAAATTTAAAATATAGCTAATCCCACCGTGCCTTTGTCCACTCTCCTAAGTAAATGCTCTAAATTTAACTTATTATTCAAATTGTATCTGTTAATCCATAAAAATTTTGTATTGTAGCTTGCAATTAAGTCTTATTTTCTTAATGATACTTTCACGTATAGCAATGATGTTTAACCAGCTTATAATTGCGCTGATTAGGTGGAAGAAGCATAACTAGACATACAATTTTTAATTATAATCCATGAGTTGGCAATCCAAATGGACAAAGACTATTAAGAAACTCATTGTGAATAATTTACAACATTATCGGTGCTTACATCTCAAGGCCCATGAATCATATTTTTACGCATGATATAAAAAAGCAAAGGATCGACATTTTGATCCGGTAATAATTGTTTTTTTCGGAAGAAAAAATTTTAACAATTTTAGCAATCTGGTTGGATTTTATTTTCTAACCATAACATTTTAAGACAGTAAACCTCGTTTCTGCCATTTAACATTGAACATTTAAATTTTTATTGTTGTGAATTCTATTATTGTTTAACCTACCAAGAACTATGAAAATGATCTAGTTCAAATTTGGTATAGATAGGTTCAGTAGTTTAATCTTAAACTCTATCACAGAACGGTGCTAACTATATACATTGGTCCATTTTTAAACTTCACTTGCATTCACATGTCGCATCACATATTTCAATAGTTTTTAATAATTTGATTTAATTTTGTAACCTCTAATGTAGAATGGCGCTTGCCACCTATCGGTCAAGTTTCAAACTTCGCTGTTACCAACTTACTATCGATTTTTTAATAACTCATTGAATTAAAATTAGTAGATTTTCATTATTGCTGAAATATCCTGGAACTATAGGGATGGTGTTGACATTTAGTACTGATTGGTTCAGTAGTTTTCGTAGTTAGTGGTCACAAACGAAAGATTATTTTATTTAATTGTATAGATTTGGTGACTCATTTAATTTCTTCCTGCCTTTCCTTTACTTTCAGCCGTACGGGATCCAGCCGTGATTAGTGATGGGTCGTTCTGAGTGGAACGGAACGTGGAACTGGTTCCAACTTTGAACCGGTTTGGACCGAACGAAAACCAACGCCTAGAAATCTCTCGTTTCGTTCCTTCGGTGTAATAGGATTTAGATCGCATCTTTGGTTTCTTTCCACCCAAGGTCGTTCCGATTGCTTTGTTGCGTTAATCCTTCCGCTGTTGGTTTCCTCCCCCTCCTCCATCGCTCTACCACCCTGCGCATGGGCATCTTCAAAATTTAGCGCTTTCTTTGAAATTTTCTATTATACCGACAGAGCTCGGCTTCTTCTTTCGGTTTCAGAGCAATGAACCACACAAGGTTTTACTGCATGTGTATTTAAATGATTTTTTCCCTGTTTGTTTAAAAGCTAATGGAGCTGTCACAAGAATTGATTACTCATTTCTTCTCGGAACCAATGTAATTGGAAAATTCTCGCTCAATCGTGCACTATATTTGTGCTAACGTTTTCCAAAAAAAATTCATGATTGAATAAAACTATTTTAAAAGTATACATTCTTTTAATAAGTATACTTAGCTAATTAAACCTTAATAATATAGTACCTACAAAATTTTTAATTATAAAATAGAAGGAGGAGGTTGACAGCTCGACAGTCACGGCAAGGGAATGCATGGTACGTAGGTAGTAGATTAGTCAAAATTACGTGGAACGAAAAATAGAACGGAACGAAAACTGGTACTGGTTTCAATCGTGGAACGGAACGTAAAATCTCATTCCACTTTTGTTGGAAAGGCCCTTTACTAGCTGTAATAGGTCTTACTTAAGGATATAAGGCTGCTACATATATAACTCTTAAGTCTATTCTTTCATAACTTATAATTCATAAATTTCGAAGTTACCATTCTGTTTTCCGTTATCTCATTTAAAAATACAGATATAAATATACAGTACCCTTGGACTGAGTAGGTATAGAACATATAACTTTGAATATGTCGATCAATGTCGCTATGAAGGGTGAATAGTTATTATTAAGAAGCTTTAATATGAACAATGTGAAGTAGCTTTATAAGAAATTTGATCATAATTGGAAACCTTTGTCGAAAAAGATGAGAGGGATCTTCTTAATTCTTAAAATAATAATTGTGCTTATTTTAAAGAATATTAGAACTACATGCAGGATTAATGAAGAACAAATCTTGCATGTTAATCAAAGAGACTGGCATCGTTGCATACCAGGACATGAAAGAGGTATTTTGAAAAAAAAACCACACATAAACATCCTCAGTACATATTCAAATCCACATAATCTACCTGCGTTTCAAATACTGCTTATACTTCTTACGTCCCTGATATGATTAATAGAACAGACCAAGCAATTAAGAAATAAAAAAATAAACTAAATTAAATTACAAAGGAATATCAAAACTTATACCTAATTACACAACTGTTTATGAAATTTATGATAAATTGATTTCTTCTGGCATTCCTAATCAATAACAGGGCGCCCCAAGATTTCATCACACCACTGTAGAGCGTTTAAAACAAAATAATTAATTAAAAATGTTGATAAGTTATCTTGTTTTACATTGGTTACTGTTCATATAGACCTCATAACTTTTTATGATGAAAAATTACCAGGAGAAAGCGGTACGGTTCCAACCTGTATAAAAATATCGGAGTAGACTAGACTAAACAATATTTTACCCTGTATTTAATGAAACAAAAAATTAATAAAACCCCGTTAGTACGACGAAAACCCATTAGACTCGACATCATTCTGTTAATATAGAACTCTCATCAGGAACTCGTTAACTTTAACAAAACAGTTATTCATGAGTGAATACAAATTACAGTACAGTAAAATAATATAAGTCTATTGTTTCAGGCGTTCACAATGGAATACATTTTTTGTTTCTCTTACATAGTGGCACTGTGAGAAAGAAAGTTGTGTTTGTCATTTTGAAGTTCCATCCTGTCCCTTATACTATATGTCATAACATAAAAAAATGAGAAGGAGAAAAAAATCGAATGAGCTTAAAAAGCGTTGAGAGGAGGCTTAAAAAATCTGGAACTATGTTACAAAGTTTTCCTGATTTACGATACATTATCGACATCCGTTTCTGTTAATTCAGAACCCTCATCAGGACCAATGTATCAAAGAAAAAAAATATATATGAGAGATCTAATCTCTTTAAAATGGTGTCTAGTGAAGAATGAGGGTAAACTCATGGTGATAAGGAAATGGCTGTTTCGTATCGATATTAGGTTATAGCTAAGAGTCATCTATTACTGATCAAAATTCTGTAAATGCAATTAATTTACCGTTAACTATTCTAAAATTTATTGTTTTTAAATCTGTAACGTAACCCGTTTTATTATTTTTGTTTTAAATTTATTTACCTACATTTACAACATTAATGAAAAATTATAACAATAACATGGCACAGCTTGTAAAGCAACTACTCTTTAGTAACCCTAAGTTGGAAGTTCTCTAGACCATCTTCTTTTCAGACGACTCGGAGGGTTATCGTATATCTAGTGGTAAGCAACACTTTTGGATTTGAGTAGGGAGCTTATTATGGGAGGATAGGTATCTGGTTTCAGCTGAATAAGCGACATATGGGACATGGAGATAAGTATGTCAAGTTTATTGAATACGGTATGACTTATAAGACTTAATGAAGTCCCTATGCTCAGCCTCGCATGTCAAATATGTTTAATTACTGTCAAATAAATGATTTGTTTTGTAATTAATTAGAAGCTTTGAACAGTTGTATTGTCTGGTTCGTTACATTTTTTTTTCTTATTGAGAGGAACATATTCGTGTTCGACTAAATTATTCTCTTTTCGGCAAAAAAAAAAAAAAAAGAAGTTTTTATATATATTTTTTTTCATTTTATTGACCAGAAGAATATAGGAGAAGATGCTCAATTTTTTTTAATTCTTTATTCATTTCTTCATAATTTTGTTACGATGATTTTTTTGTTAAATTAAAACTTTTTTTATTGACAAAATATAGTTTGGCTCATTCCGGCAAAATAACCAATGTGTTTCCTAGTAAAGTGATTTGTAGAAAAAAATTTAATTTTCCTGATGTTAAAAGCCAATGATTGAATTGTTTGATGTATTAAATTTAAATTAATACAGTTAAACCGAAGCAATGAAGAGTTTGAATAGATCTCCTACTAACTAGAGGTCTTAGAAAATTCTAAAAATTCTTATTTGATTCCATTTTATTTAATCTTTTACTTCCATTACTTCCTTTCATTTTACCTTTTCACTTTTATGAGGCAGTGAAGATAAAGAAAAAAAAAGAAGGAGTGTTAAATATAATTGTATAAAACATTTTTACTGCTTTGAAGTTTTAATAGAACTATTTCAACTGAAGTAATTAACCATTGGACTCCACCAGTGAGATAAAGTCTATCACTTTTTTTTTTTTTTTATGAGGATCGATAGATTATCCTGAGAGCGTATTCAGCCTCTTTTAACTGATCAAACTCCTCTAGAATTTAGGATATCTAGCAGAAGGTCTTGTAGATTGCATAACATATTTGTTTTATTTAGGCAAAAAAATAAATTCCAAGAACCTTTGCATTCAACAATAAATGCTAGCACTACACTACTGGCGGATCGGAGCAGCTATAATAAAAGATAATATGAGATAATAAAATGCTAAAATCCTTACAGAAGTTTTAGTTGTATATTTTTTTAATTCCCATTACTTTTCATTCTTTTTCTACTGCCTTATCATAATTTAATTTTTTTTTTTTAATAACAATTTATTGAAATTTACAACTGTACAAGATATATACATCAAGTAAATGTGCTGTTAACTATAAGAATAACGTGACAAAACATGAAAAGTACTACCCATCAGTAGCACTTAAATAAAAATTCTATACTAGAAGGTCTCTGGGCCATCTTCTTTTCAGACGCCTCGGAGGATTATCAGGAATGGAGTGGGAAGCAAGTTGAGAAACTAACGGATTTGAATGATTATGGAGCTTACTGTGAAAGGATAGGTATCTGGTGTGGGCTAAATCAGCAACATATGGAACATTAAGGTCTTTATGGATAAGTTTATTGGTGACAAAGTAAGGAGCATTGAGGATTTTACGAAGGATTTTGGATTGTAAGGATTGGATACGAGATGAATTGGATGGTTTAGTGGAGCCCCAAAGCTCAACTCCGTAAGTCCAGATAGGTCTAATCACAGTCATGTAAATTAGTCTTTTGTAATTAATTGGGAGCTTTGAACGTTTGTCTAATAAATGTTGAAGTAATCTGTAACGACGGGCAGTTTCTTGTCTTTTTAGTCTTGTATGTGGATTCCAAGTAAGACGTTTGTCCAAGTGGAGTCCAAGGTAGCGGATCTGTTCAACAGGGATTAGTGGAATATCATTAAAGGATACTGTAGGACAGGAAGTCGTGGGCTTACGACGAAGCGTAAAGGTTATTTGGTGAGATTTTTTGGGATTTATTTTGATTCTCCATTTCTGACACCATTCTTGAAGGGTTAGGATATGGGATTGGAGTGTTTGGGAGGCAATGAAGGGATCATTGTTTACTGATAACACCCATGTGTCATCAGCGTAAGTGGTGAGGACAGTGGCAGGATGTGTTGGAATGTCAGCTGTATACACCGTGTAGAGGATGGGGCCTAGGATACTACCTTGAGGAACGCCGGCAGATTGGGTAAAGAGGGGAGAATAGGAATTTTTATGGTTTACTTTGAAAGTTCTATCACTCAGATAGGAACGGATAATTAGGAAGTATGTTGAAGGAAGGAATTTGCGGAGTTTGTAAAGCAGTCCTGGGTGCCAGACTCGGTCAAAGGCTTGTTCCACGTCGAGAAAGGCTCCCGTGCAGTACATTCCGCGCTCCAATGCGGAGGAGACAACGTCCACCACACGATGGCATTGCTGAATGGTGGAGTGTGATGTTCGGAATCCAAACTGGTGATCTGGGATTACATGATGGGAATCTAGGATGGGATACATGCGTTTTAAAATTAGTTTTTCAAGGATTTTGCCCATGATTGGCAAAAGGGAAATAGGACGGTATGAGGATGGGAGCTCTGGTGGCTTTTTGGGTTTTGGAATCATCTTAACTATGGATAATTTCCAGGATCCAGGAAAATATGTGGTACGGAGCACAGCATTATATAGGTATGTTAGGAATAGGATGGCTTTCCGAGGAAGGAGTTTTAGGATCTGGGATGTAATTAGGTCGTGTCCGGGGGCTTTGTTTGAAGGTAGTTTATGAATGATGTTTGATATTTCAGAAGGATGGAATGCTTTAGGGGGAGGAGACATTTGGAGTGGAATATTTAGTTCAGCTTCTATATATTTTAAGTGAGTAGTATTAACAATATCAGGATGTGGGTTAAAAGTTTGGAAAAGGTGCTGGCCAAAAATGAGTGATTTTTCTTCATCAGATTTTGACCAGGTTTGGGATTCGGTTAGCAGAGGATGATTGTGATTTTTGAAGTTCAGAAGTTTTTTGGTGGTATTCCATAAAGATTTGTCGGTGGTATTGAGGTTTTCTGTATAGTCTTGTAGTTTTTGAATTTTGTATTTTTTAATTTCTGTCTTAAGTTTGTTTGTTAGTTTAGAGTAATTATTTTTATCTGAAGGGTATCTGGTCCTATGCCACTTTGCTCGCGCTCTACGCTTTTCTCTTAGTAAGTCGCGTATATGGTATGGCAAGTTAGTCTGAAGAGAATTAAAATTTGTTCCGTGTGAGGTGTTATCATTAATGCTGTTGGATATTGATGTGGTAAGTTTATCTATGGCGGTGTCAATGTCATGTTTTGTTTTGAGTGAAATTTTCAAGTCTAATTTGTTTTCTAGATCGTTACGAAATTTGTCCCAGTCTACTCGTCCCGTAATCAGTCTAGGATGAGAGGGTTTAGGGACAGGATTTGAATGCAAGAGAAGCAGAACAGGGCTATGGTCTGATGAAAGGTCATCCAGGGATTTGAGAGAGGTATGAGAGGTGGAAATTTGGGAAGTAATGAATATATCGAGGATATCGGGATGTTTTTTTGGGCGATGTAGGCCAATAGGTAGGGTTTAGTGGTGAGAGGACTGAATAACAGTTGGAGGTTGAAATACGGGATAAGATACTGCCACGGGAGTTGGATGTCCGACAACCCCATCGCTGGTGCTTGGCGTTGTAATCTCCTCCTGCAATAAAGCGCGGTCCGAGGGATCGGAATAAGGAATCAAGGAGGTTATGCGATATGGAATTTCCAGGAGGGCAGTATACAGCTGAAAATGTTAGATGGAAAGGACGAGTTGAAATGGATACAGAGGTGGATTGAATGGCGTCAATTGAAGTAGAAGGGACAAAGGAATGTGGTATTGATTTATGGATAAGGATGCAGGATCCACCATGGGAGGTGTTATCTGGGTGATCAGATCTATAAGTGATGTAGTCACGTATGTAAAAATGTATCTGTTGAGTAAAGTGAGTTTCAGTCAGTAGGGCAATATCGATTTGATTGTCGTGGAGAAATATGTCGAGTTCGTCTCGGTGATTTTTTAGTCCGTTTGCGTTCCATAAAATGACAGAAAGGGGCTTTTTGCTCATTTTAGGATGTTGAATGGGACTTCAGAAAGGACTCTTGTGAGAAGGAAAATGAGAGGTCTTATAGTTTCTTTAAGTTCTGTCAAGAACGATGAGAGGATGGAATTGATATCACTTGGATTTTGGGTTGGAGTAGGATGTTGAGGATTTGTTGGCCCGGAAGTGTTGGCTGGGGAGGGATCCCATCTTGGGACGTTAGTGGTTGTTTGGTCTTTGGAGGTTGGGTATGTTAGAAAGGACGTTTGGGAAGGAACTGGGTGTTGAGTCTCAGGTGGTAGTTTCACCCGTAGGGGTAGTTGATTATGAGATAGGTGTTGACTTGGAGGTTGGTGGGAAGGGTGTGGTTTGGGAATCAGAGCCTGAGGTTGGGAGATTTGAGGCGTCCGAGTTCGATGTTGTGGTCGATGCTGTTGCTGGTTTGTGGTGACGTTTGAGTACGATGCTCGAGGTTCATTGTGGGGCAGATTGGTGGCTGTTGAAGTTGAGGGTTGATTTTCAGTGAGAAAAATTTGGTTTTCCTCACATGCGGTTTTCAAGGATTCATGTTGTTGACTATTACGTCTACCACTCTTTTGTGTTTGATGTTTTATGGTCGCATTATGTGTTCTTATTCTCTGGGTGTTTTTATATACTATGCAGCCTTTATAATTTGCGGGGTGATCTTCTTTGCACAATACACATTTGGCAGGTGTGTCACGAGTCTTGGAGCAGGTTTCTGTGGCATGGTCGCCTGCACATTTGACACACCTAGGTGGATGGTAGCAGTATGTCTTTGTGTGCCCAAGGTTTTGGCACTTAGTACATTGTACTATTACTGGTCGCTGTCTTGGCTGCTCAAAACGAACGACTGAGTAAACAAGTCGTTTATTTGGAAAATTTCTGTATTATTTTTTGCAGGCTCGAGATCTACGAAAAATAGCGGGAGAGGGTACTTTTCTGTAGGATGGAGTACGACTGAAATGTTCCTAACATTATGTCCTATTTCTTCAATATCTCTTTTTATCGCGTCTGTTGGAGTTGTGCTGTGTAAACCTCTCAGTACGACTCGGTATGATTTATCTTCTCTTAATTGATAACAATGAAATTCATAGTTATTGGCTGACAAATAGTTAACTACTAACTTTTTATAGTGTTCTTTTGTCGTTGTGTTAATTTTTATGTCCTTAACCCTCGAATAACATTTAAAGTTGGTTTGACCAATCAAATTGGCGATTTCTTGGCCGAATTTCATAAAATTTTTTATATTGGTCACAAAAATCGGTGGTGGAACAGGGTCCGAAAATCCTTGGGTAGGTTGTGGCTCTGATGGAATTTTGGCTAGATCGGCAAATTTATTGCTTGCTGGAATGTTGACAACAATTTGTGTTTTATTTGTGGTTGCAGTAGCTTTACTGCGAGTTATTGGTGCCTCACCAACAATAATTTGCTTACCTTTATTTTTTTTGTTTCTTTTTATTAGGGGAGGTCCCAGCGGAACCGGGTGCAGCATTTCGCTGACGTTTTTGTAGTTGTCTGCGCTTGAGGTATTGAGAATCTGTCTCACTTATTTCTGACATAGGAGTTTCATCCTCCGATTCCGTGCCTGATGAATTATCTAGGTCCATTGTAAAAATGAATTTTACAATTTAAAACTAACTTTAATTAATTAGAAAGTAGTGAAAAAAAAAATATGAAAAAAAAAACAACAAAAAAAAAAACAAAACTTATAAACTAGGAAAAATACTTATAAACTAGAGTATTTACAAAACTATATACAATATTTGAATAAAATAAAAATAAAAACTCATTACTAAAGCTAAAAGAAAAAAAAAAAAAAATTATGTCCTTTAAGAAAAATAAAAATAATAACAAAAACAATCCGAGTTAGACTCGGGTGAATAATCAACAGACCTAGACCTTGAGTGATAGGGAGTATAGGTAACGCCCCACTCGGCTGACTAGGGAACTATTCTCTAGTAACTGTCTTTATTATTAATTGTCTTTAATTAATAATTAACTCACTCACCTCACCCAGTATGTTTGTATAATGAATCCATAGTATAAACTTTCACTGTTTATAAAGTTTGGCTGAAGGATTTTAGTTAATACTATTGATAATATTGTCACAAGCACAGAGCACTTAACTACGTAATGTTAATAGCGGCCATGACACTACAACTTTTATCATAATTTAAAATAATGGAATACAATATTATTGAGAATTTTGATTAAAAGTGTATATATTATAATTTTGTCAATATGTTTTTAATTTTAAGATGCACAGAGTAATTTTCATATGTAACCTGCAGATATGTAGATTTCAATGAATGTTTTTGACAAGAAGGTTTCGAGGTGATCTATTGCATTCAAAAGTACAAATGATATAAAAAATCTTAATAAAGTCTATTTTTTCCATTTACTAATACTAATTAATATTTTTTAGTTTGCTTATTATTATTTAAATTTATATATTTCATAACTACAATCCTTAAATTTTTTCTTTCTTGATGTTCAGTACTAGTTTTAATTTCAAAAAAATAAAATAAATAATTGGATACAGTAGAATCCCCCTTACCCGGCCCGCATCCTGTTTAATTATGGTAAACGCCGGATGACATAGAATATGAATTGCTTCGGTCGATTTGTTTTCGGTACCCCGAGGCGTTCCATGTTTTTTAACACCTGTACACTGCCTTAGGCTCGTTGCACACACACCGGTTTTGGACGGCCGGTTTTTTACCGGTCGTCCAAATTTCAATAGTGAACGACATGTCAAATAGTAACCTTGCACACACCCCGACTTTTTGCCGGCCGGCGAAATGCCAGTGAGTTGCCGGCGCCTATCACTGCATTATAATTACTGTTTTATGCACTATAATTACAAAAGCTACTATTTTCTTGAGTTACTGAATCGAATGGAGCAATATCAATTTGTTAATCAGAAATTGTTAAACGTTTTAGGTCGAAAAGTCAAGAATAAAATAAAATTATAATTCTAGTAATTGTTTGACCGGCAAAAAGTCGGTGTGTGTGCAAGCACTAGCACCGGCAAAATATCGGTCGTTTTTTTGCCGGCCGGCAAAAAGTCGGTGTGTGTGCAACTGGCCTTAAAGTTGCTCTAACCATCCTCCCGCAAACTGTATTTCCTGGGTTCAATCCTATTTCAGGTCATTCATCACCATCGCCCATCCTACATTTATAATCTTTTGAAATTTAAGTTTTCCATCTACTACTAATTCACAAGATCACGTTTCTCTGACCTATACTTGCCTTTCCATCGAACATCCTTATACCAGCATTCCTTCCTAGCCCGATCCGCTACCCTCTGGAACTCTCTCCCACCTGAAATAAGACATAATCCTTCCTTAAGCTCATATAAAACATTCCTTTTCCAATATCTCCTCTCATCCAAGTCAGACGCTTGTCAATACGAACAATAATTAACATTTAATTTTATCAAATTGAATAAATCTGATACCGGTTGAATTAGTTGATTAATTTGCTTTTGTATGATAATAATCCTTTATTTGGTCCACAATGGTACATAATCATTTCTTTTATAAAAATTCAAAATGTTTTTACTATAATTTTTATTTTTCCTATGCAAAGAAATATTCTTACTTACTTACTTACTTCTGTAGCTCTACAGTCCCGGGTGGACCTTGGCTTTTCCAACAATACTACACCACTCCTCTCTACACAATGCTCTAAATTTCCAGTTCCTTAAACCAAGAGTCCGGAGGTCTCCTTCAACATCTTGCAGCCATCTTCTTCTTGGGCGTCCTCTCTTCGTGGTTCCAAACATTGTCCCTAGTAGTAGCTTTTTTGTAGTTCTGCTATCTTCCGTTCTCAGAACATGGCCCAACCATTCAATTTTTCTCGCTTTTATAAACTGAACCATGTCACAGGAACCGTACATTTCCTATAACTCTCTGCTTTTCCGAATCCTCCACTCACCCTCAACCATCACAGGTCCAAATATTTTCCTAAGAATTTTTCTTTCGAAAATTCTCAGTGCGTTTATTGTGGAGGTACACAGGGTCCATGTTTCAGCAAAATATGTCACGATAGGCCTTATTAAGGTTTTATATAACCTTATCTTCGTTGTCCATGACAAGAGTGATGATCTCTGACAAGATGTTCGCGAAATATGCTCGGTTACCTGCCATAGTCCGTTTTTGCACCTCTGTCGATATCTTATTTTCACAGTTGAGCTCGGCATCAAGATAGGTAAATGTTTTCACATTTTTAAAGGAGTATCCGTCTGCGATTAGAATTCCTCTAATTCTTGAATTATTGTTTGGACTGACGTAGATATATTGGGTTTTACCCTCATTTTTTTTCAAACCAACTACCTCGCCTTACAAACCAAATACGCCTAGCAAGGCTAGCTTGCTACTCGATACCAAACAAATATCATCCGTATATGCACAAAGTTGATTAGACGTGTACAGTATATCTCTATTGATATTCAGCTTTTTTACAACACTGTGCAGCGCAAGATTAAATAATGTAGCAGATAACGCATCCCCTTGTCTAACTCCAGCTGTAACTGGAAAACTGCGACTGAGGTGGCCATTAATATACACTTTAGCATTGCTACCTTTTATAGATATTTGTATGAGACGAACTAGCTTGTTCGGGATATTAAATTCCCGTAGTGTATTTAACATTTTGTTCCTAACAACACTATCAAAGGCACGGCAGTAATATATAAATAATATATGGGAGGTCAGTGTTAAACTCCCAACATTTTTCCATTATCTGCCTCATAACGAAAATCTGATCAACCGTTCCTCTTCCTTTACGGAAACCACTCTGATATTCCTGTATGACATTTTCTGCAAATCCATTGAGCCTATTAACCAATATATTTCACATAGCAGTTTTTCTCCTTTTTCCCAGTTTCCCCCAAGAAATATTCACATCACTTAATTATTGCTGTTACTTATTTAGTGTTATCTAATTATATTATTAATTATAATTGTTGAAAGGATTCTATAAGTTCAAGAACGTGATATCATTTAATTGAGAAGATGATTAACGAGCGCCAGCTTGGATAAGAATGAGGCATTGAAAATAGAGGTATTTAAATGTTTTCTGGGATTTTGCTTGTCTGATGTCAGGAGTAATAGAATTCCAGAGGATTTTTGAGTAGAAGAGAAAGGAGCGTTGGAATGCCGTAGTTTTGTGGGATGGGGTGTACAGATACAAATTGAAAATTTTTGTAAATATAGGAAGGATGAAGGGTATAACTATGAGAACAATTAAATGATATTTTTTATTACATAGATTTAAACAATTTTGTTAATAGTATCGTTAAATGATCTAAAGAATTATTTTTGGTATTATAAAATTATAATAAACAATTTAAATGATTTTGCCCTGGAAAAGAGAAACATTTTTTGGAAGTGCTATTCGACAGAATTGAAAAGGAAAAGGACCCAGTCCCATTGGTTCTCCCAAGCCCTCAACCGCTAGAAGGATTGAGACCGCCTTTAGTCTGCCCCTAATGTAAATTGCGCTGCTTTTTGCTATTATTCAAGCGGGTCCCTTCTTTTAGAAATCACTCTGTTTTATTTATTTTTAACTGAGTGATTTTTAGAAATTCACTTTGGTTTGGGCAAAGCTTTGGACTTATTTAAAAAAAAAACATTCTAATTAAGAAACTAGGATATAGATGCCATGGCATAGGGAGAATGTTTGATTCTACTCTAAATATGGCTGAAAGTATTATTGTAATAAAAGCTAAAAATATATATTTTATTTAAGTTTGATCTACTCGTTTTATGCGGTTTATTATTAAAAAAAAAAGAAAAAAGAAAAGGGCTGTGTCATGGACACGGCTATGTGTTGTTCATGAATACGTTTATGTAACGGGTTATATTTTTTAAATAAAATATTTTTATTTATGTATTAAGATTAAAGCAAGGAAAAAAATATAAGTGTTATATGTGTTACAATATAACTTTATTAATTATAGGTCTGTGATACGAAAAGTATGACACAAATGGCATACAAGATATATTTTTATCCAAATTTTCCATCCAATTTTCGCTGATTGCCAAACAATCAGATCGGTTGATGATTGTATCGGTAGAGATGTCTTGTGACAGATGAGTGCACGTCCAAGCTTTGTGCATTAATAGCGGTAATTAGTATAAAACAATGCTGATCAGGAACTTTTACGTTCCCGGCACTGCTTGACTCGTTCATATGGTGTTTTATTATTATCATTCGATTGTTCTTGAGAAGCTCTTTCCAACTGTATACAATCTCTGTAATTGATTTTGGCTTTTGGACTCGTAAAGACCAACTTTATATATTTTTTTTAAATTTTAACATCTTATTATCTTTACTGTCACTACTTTAAAATAACGTTTTATATACAATCGATAGATTTTGGCGACAGCTGGCGATTCAAACTTAAATGAACATCGTAGCGTGTCTGGGTCAAAAGTTATACTAATTGCAAATCTCGATACGCAGGAAAAGAACCTCAAAATTGCGGCGCTTCTCCCTCCACCGCGCGCGTATCGTCACTGCTCTCACTTATCGTAATGAACATTCTTTAATTCTTTAGCTATTCAGAGGTAAAATTTAATTTTGGATGTAGAGGATAGATTCGAAAACTACAACGCCAAACTGTACAACAAATCCCCCTATTTTGTGATCATTAGGTTTTTTTGATCGAACCCATATGGTAGAAAATTTAAAGACGTATTCACGTCAAAAAAGACCGATTTAATAATAACTTAATCCATTGGGGACTGTAAAATTTAATATTATTAGTAAAATATAAATTAGCATAGCAATTGAAATAAACAATTATTATTATTTTTAGTTTATAATTAAACTAAAAAGTGAATTTCCGAAGGTAAAATCATTGAAATACCGAGAGGTATGTGCTTTATTAATAAAATTAAAACACATTGCTGCCTAGATTTATTGGGTTGCTACACACACAGCATACTTATCTATCCAATTAAAGATAGCAAAATTTTAATTAACAATTAAATAACAATAATACATAATATTCATTGTACAATCCAAAGGAAATAACACAAGCCAATAAATGTATGGTTTATTGACAAGGGTATGTCATTTGGTTAGGGTCTTTAATTTTTTGATGAAGCTTTTTTTCATCCTCAGAAAACATTTCGATACCCTTTCGCTCTTTTGGTATTGCTCGGATCGAAAAATTTCCTCATCAGAAATTTAATCCAAAATATTTTCTGTTATACAGGATTTGTCGCTAGGACCTTCCATTTAGGAGCTATGTTAGTATTATTAAAAAATTTAAATATTAAAATAATTAGCATATAAATAAAAATAAGGAAATATGATTATTTAAGTTTTTATGGCTAATCTAAAAGCGAATTCCCGAAAGTTAAATCGTATAAATAAAGATAAAAAGATATGCGTTATTAATAAAACAAAAACACATTGTTGCCCAGATTTTATGGGTTGCTACACACACACAGCATACCAATCAATTCAAATAACAAAATTTTAATTAATATTTAAATAATTACTGTTATTTATACTGTTATATAAAAGGACAAGCAAGTTTTCGTTTGTGATCACTAGCCGCGAAAATTACTGAACCAATCTGTACCAAACTTTAACTTAATCATCTTAATATTTCAAGGAAGTTTTAGCAATAATAAAATTTACAGTCTACAATTAAATTGTAGTAAAAAAGTGATAAATCTGTGGTGCGCTGTGAAGTTTGATAATCAACCGGTAGTTGGCGAGCACCATTTGAGAGAGGTTACAAATGTACGTTGTTTTATAGAGCTATTAATTTGTGATAAAATATACTTGTATTCAATTAAATTGTTATTAAAAAAGCTAAAAATATGTGGTGCGACTTGTAAATACCCATCTATAAAATTGTTTAACAAACTCATTTTTATAGTCTTAGGAAGGTTTAGCAATAATAAAATTTAGAATAATATAAATTTAAATGAACACTGTTGTATGGAAGAAACAAGGTTTGCCAAACTCTCATATAATTTTATGGTTGGAAATTGAAATCCATCAAGATGGAATAAATAAAATTATTTCCGCCGAACCAAAATTATTACCAATTCCACCCTTCAATCCTTTGTTTTTAGATATTGTTTGTAAAAATATGAATCATGGTCCTTTAGATGTAAGCACTGATAATGCTATCGATTATCCGCAACAGTTTCTTAATAGTTTCTGTCCCTCTGGTTAACCAACTCATACACAAAATTTTTTTTTTTTTTTATTTCATTGAAATTTACAAATATTCAATATAAATATATTATACATCAAGTAAATATGATGATAATGATGAAAATGACACTTCACTTGTTTTTAAAGCAACTACCTATTGGTAGCACTAATAAAGGTTCGATATAATGAGGTGCTACATTATAAGGTCTTGAGGCCATCTTCTTTTCAGGCGCCTCGGAGGGTTATCTGGAATGGAATGAGAAGCAAGTTTTGATACTAATGGATTTGAATGGTTGTGGAGTTTGCTATGAAAGGATAGATACCTGGTTTGAGCTAAGTCAGAAACGTTAGGTATATTAAGATCTTTGTGGATAAGTTTGTTTGTGACGAAGTGAGAAGCATTTTTTTTAATGAGAGCTATAAAAAGAAGATTTTTTTAGCAATACGGTTTATTTCTTAAAGGTTTTATTTAATACATTTTTTATTGAAAACATTTCTGAACAATTGAATTGTAAAAAATTTTTAAACATACAGATTTGAACATGGCCAATATTATTGGCTTATTTTTTTTTTAAAATTTTATTATCATTGACAACCAAGGAAGAAAAAGAAATTATTTTCGAGAGGAAGGTATACGGGTCAAGGAACCTGGAGAAGACGAATACAGAGGTCTATTCTTCGGGGAAGCGAATGTGCTCTATTAAGTTGGCACGACTGAGATGGGCTGGACATGTTCTACCAGGTTCTTTTTCTGTTTCTTAGCAAGTCGTACTTTACCTATTGATAGTCATAAAGTTCAAATTCTAACTAGTATTGTACTTTAAAGTTTATATTGTTTTTTTGTAATTTTTTTAAAGTTACCCCAAGATTAGGTAAAATTCGACTTCTGTTAATTCGACAATATAAAAATACGAGTATTTAAAATCGATCATTACGGATATTAATGATTGGTTTTATAAAAGTCTATTGTTGCTTAAATGCTTTTTCATAAATGTAACAGTTTTTTTTTTTTTTAAGTCTATATTCATTTCTTAAATCGTTAAAAAAAAAAATAAACTAATGAACTTTTTCAGCAATGTGAGTAATTGCAGTGAAAGGTTCAACTAAAGCGAGAAATATTTCCAGAACCAATCAGATCTCACACCGGATCTGATTGGTTGTCAGAAGTAAACAAGTTTGGGTAACTGCAGTTTGATTAGTTGACAAATGGCTTTTGAAAGTAGGGACCAACAACGTCATTCATCTTTCCGACAACCGTTTTGCATTTGCTAAAGAGGCAATATCGAAAAATTTCCTATTCCTTCTCTGATAATACCTTAAGACAAATCTCGTATTTGTAATGGCGATTAAAGGTACAGTGAAAACATAGAAACAAACATAGGATTTTTTTTTTTTTTTTTTTTTTTTTTTTTTTTTTTAATTTAGAGTAAGTAATTATCGAATACGAGTTTTTAATACATTGGACACTTAAACCACAAAAATCTTTGCTTATCCCTCAATAATTTTTCTTTGCCGGTCTCAATGTACGATTTCCCAATGCTCATAGAAAAAATATAGAATTAATCCATTCACTACAAGTAGGTCTGATCAGCTGTTAATTTCTGGTGTTATATTTTATCATCCTACATAACAAAAAAAAAAAAAAAAAAAAAATGTTTACATTATTGTCGAAAAGAGTTTTAGGAATAATGAACCAAAAGAATACCATGTTCATAAGGTATGAGTTGAATGTGAAGTATTTAGAGCTGTAGATTGTTGGGGTAGGCAGTCAGAGATACACAGCAAATCAAAATAATATTTTAATTTATAATGCCGACGTTTCGACTTGCATTGCAAGCTTTCATCAGGGCTAGAAGAAAAGAAAACAAGCAAAAAACATCGGCATCATAAATTAAAATATTATTTTGATTTGCTGTGTATCTCTGACTGCCTACCCCAACAATCTACAGCTCAAAGGAATACTAGAGTTGCAATGTTGTAAATTAATTTTTTTTTGTTCGATTGAACAGAGGTGTGGGGACTTGTTGGGTTAAACATACTAAATAATTTTATTCAGAGGATTTAAACATGATATGTCCAATATAATTTTTTTTATTTGTTTAATAGTGACGTGATTAAGAGCCAGCGTTTATACGAGAATATTAGTTTATAATGAAGTTTTTATTTTTATCTTTTAAGACCATCCTGATTTCCTATAATAAACTAAAAAAGACTTATTTACATGACCGGTAATTTTACCTATTGGAAATACGGAGTTCGATTCTTGCGAGACTTAATAGTGTAGAACTTTTTTTAAAGTGCTACCAATGAGTGGTTCCTTTAAAAGTATTTGAAATATCATTATAAACATTGTCTTCACATTTACTAGATGTATTTTTATTCTATTGTATACAGTAGTAAATTTCAACAAACAACTAAAAAAATAAAAATAATATAAAAAAATAATTTAAAAAAAAATAATATTTGGATCAAACTACACCTATTCATAAGATTATTTAAGTGTTGAAAACATCACATTCAATCGTTTAAAACAAGTCTCACTTGTTTCAAACGATGCTTTATGCTTAAATGAAAACATTCTTATTTGAAATACAACAGTTTTATGTTATAAAGCAGAAATATAAAACGGTTCTAACAATTCTCAAAGGGATCCAGCTAGAAAAAAAGAATAATTTAAATGGACGCCCTGAAATATATAAAATTTCCCTAAATTGAATTAAATTAATTTTATTTTTTCCCTATTGTAATGCTAAAATAATCTTATCCATAAAGATATTAATATACCATATATGTTCGAACCAGATACCTATCACTTCATAGCAAACTCCATAACCACTCAAATCCACTAGTCTCATAACTTGTTTCGTTTTCCATTCCCACTAACTCTCCGAAGCGTCTGAAAAGTAGATGGGGTAGAGACCTTCTAATGTTAAACATTTATGAATGTGCTAGAAACTTTTAATGAGTAGTTCTGTACAACTTATCGGCATGCCATTGTGATAATTTTCCACATATTTTCATGGATATACTGTATAATTTTCTTTTTTTTTTTTTTTTCAGTGTTCTCCTTCCAGCAGTAATCCTGTTGGAAGGGATGATTTTATTCTGTTTTCCGTACATACCATACTTGTACAAAGTATACAATGTACATGTAATTATTATTTTGATTTGATTATTATTTTACATATACATATAGATAGTACATGTGTTGAAAGGTTAATGTAAAAAATAAACAAGAAAAATTAAATAAAATAAAGAACAAGAAATTATATAACATAAATAATTCAAAATTCAACAAAATGAAGCAACAAAGTTATAAATAGAAAAAAAAATATAAAAATTATATCCTCTATTTTAATGATCCTGTGATTCCTTTTATTCAGGATTATTGTATACAGTTGTAAATAAAAAAAGTAATTTATGAAATAAAAATTGTTATAAGCCTCATTGGAATGAATAGGTAAAGGAAGACTAAAATATTTCGCACATGCTTTTCAAAGGTGACTCAAAGATCTGCATTAAAAAAATGTAAAATTTTAATAGTCTTCTATGAAATATCGATAGTGTACCGGAATTATATTTTAATTCCGACCGCAAGTGAGTTGTATTAGGTGGGATTTAAAGTTAAGTTGATACATTTTTTAATATTTCATAGAAGATAATTGAAACTAAACATGATGGTAAATCAAAAATACAGAGTTGTGACACATTTAAATACATGTACGATGTACTTACAAAAAAGAAAAAAAGAAGTTAAATGAGATGATAATATTATGGAATACTTACCTATTTATAATAAATATAAATATTACCTGTTTATAAATAATCCTATTTTATAAAATAATATAGTGAATTCAGCTAACTATAAAACCAGAACGTGAAAATTACGAATTTGCTTAAAAACCGTGAAGATTTTATGGCCAAGATAGCTGAAGAACTAACAAAGAAGCTAATGAACTAATGAATTTTGTAACAGCTAACTTAAACATAACTCTGTATGACGGGGAGTTAGTTAGGTTCCCCTGAGATCGTATAACGAAAGTCACCATTTCGAGGCTATTTAATTATTCATCTTGCACTTTACATGCCATGAAAACTTCACGCCCCAGTGGCACGCACAAGTGTCACCAACCACAAAATAATCATAAAATATGCCCTAAAGATACACAGAACAATAAATAATTTTATCATATCTTTTTAACAACAGGTGTTGATTTGAATAGGGAAAAAAAAATATGTCACCCATTCACCGGCAGCACAAGGTCACTAGCCGTATTAAAATAAAAATAAAAATGAAGTTTTGTCTAAATTTATATTAAACATATTAAATCAAACATTTCGACTATTCTAAATTTAAAATTGAATGTATGTTGCCTGAATAGTATTTTGAACGTTAATGAAAAATGTTTATGACCTCTACAAAAAAAAAAAATAATAATAATAATAATAATACATACAGACATAAATATATATAATTAGGATTGATGAATTAAATGCCACTTCTATTGAGATTATTTTATTTGAAAACTAGTTTCGAATGCTAAACATTCATCTTCAGTTCTAAAACATACAATAAAATATTCAACACATCAGTACTATGTTACATAGATTAAATATACTAAAGTTTTTTAAATCAAAGAGTAAATGAACATATAAGAGCATACACTAATAAGACCCAAAAATCCAATTTCGCTATCCATCTAAATGAAAATAACCACAAATTTAATAAAGACTCGGGAGTAAAAATATTACATCAAGTAGAAAATAGCCTAAATTTAAATACTTTTGAATCACTAAAAATAATAGAATCGTTTAAAACCGATCCAGATTTTTGTTTAAATGATCAGATTAACATATCCAATAGCCCCATTTTAAATTTGTTTCCCATAGGAACGGAAAAACCCAATGAGTCATAAGGGAAACCCCGTTGTAAATCTAAAACTTAACCTAGCTGCCCCCCTTTTACTTCTCACAAATTCAGTGTTTTAGTTACCTCGAAGGTGAGTGCCTGTGCTTGATTTCTTGTCTTATCTTTTTAAAAAACTTTAGTATATATAATCTATGTAACATAGTACTGATGTGTTGAAAATTTTATTGTATGTTTTAGAACTGAAGATGAATGTTTAGCATTCGAAACTAGTTTTCAAATAAAATAATCTCAATAGAAGTGGCATTTAATTCATCAATCCTAATTGTATTGATCCTTCTATATCATCATGCGTACCCCAAGTGATAAATATATATATATATATATATATATTTATTTTTCCCCCCCTCTTATGGTAACCCCATAAAAGGACCGTTTATCATATATATATAAATCCATTAAATGTGATAATAACATGACAATTGCTTGTAAAGCAACTACCCACTGGTAGCACTTCGATAAAAGTTCTATTTGAGAAGGTCCCGAGGACATCTTCTTTTCAGAGGGTTCATCTTCGCCTTAGAGGGTTGTCATGAATGGAATAGGAAGCAAGTTGAGAGACTAGTTGATTTGAATGATTTTGGATTTTAAAGATTGAGGATTCACCTTGGTATATTTCAAACCACACACTTCACACTGATTTAGAAGTACCTACAGTAAAGGAACATATACATGACCTTTATAAATGATTTCACGACAGACTTCATGGACATAACAACATACTTATTAACGACATGGCCACGACTGACATACCTGGAAATACTCTCAGAAGACTTAAAAGAAGTTGGATGAGAGATTTGCTGAAATAAATCTCTTTAATCCATAACAGGAGGAGATACTGTTGAGTGCTAGTCTCCCACACGCATACAAGGCCTGTAGTATTACAATTTTATCACATTCACTGATTCTTACCCTAATAACAGCCGTGAATCAAAATTTGAAAAAAAAGAAAAAAAAAAGAAAGATTGGATACGAGAAGAACTGGAATATTTAGAGGAAACCCAAAGCTCAAATTCGTTAGCCCGAATGGGTTTTATTATTGTCATGAAAATAAGTTTTTTTTAATTGATTGGAATCTTTGAACGTTTGTCTAGTAAATGTTGAAGAAGTTGAAAACGACGAGCAGTTTCCTGTAGTTTTAGTCTTGTATGTGGATTTCAAGTTAGTCGTTTGTTCAGACACTCCTAGATAGCGGATCTGTTCACCAGGGATCAGTGTAATGTCAATAATGGATACCATAGGACAGGAAGTCGTTGGTTTACGACGAAGAGTAAAAGTTATTTGATGAGATTTTTTTGGATTTATTTTAATTCTCCAATGTTGACACCATTCTTGAAGGTTTATGATATGAGATTGGAGTGTTTGGGATGCTATGAAAGGATCATGATTTATTGATGTGTCAACAGCATACGTAGTAAGGACAGTACAAGGATGTGTAGGAATGTCAGCTGTATAAACCGTGTAGAGGATAGGACCTAGGATACTTCCTTGAGGAACACCGGCAGATTGGATAAAGAAGGCAAAGACTGAAAATATTTAAAAAAAGTTTAATTAATTTTAATTTACAACGTTACAGTTGCCTATGATTCTTTAAAGGACTAAAATTGTTAGTTTTAAGAACTATTATTTCAAAAAAATTTAAAGAGCGATTTTTACAAATAAAATGTCCACAAGTAGTCTTGAAGGTATTAAAATAGATAATAAAAACATTTTATTCTTTGACCTTCCACGGTGGTCATACAGAGAGTTCATAGAAGTTAAGGATGAAGTGAATAGTTCTGGATGTTGTAGTTGTAAAAATGGCTTTAGGTTTAATTGAAGGCTGGTTATTTTCTTCTGGAAATTTGTAAGGTTATTTTCTTCCTTCCTATGCTCCAGAGATAATATTTAGAAAAAAAAAATACCCAAAAGACGCCTTTTATTTCCGTTTGGCGTTTATAACTTGGGAATAGACTCAATAACGTTTTTATTCTAAATCGCTTATAGGCATCGGAACCATTAAATAAAAAATATTTTTTTAAGAAATGTTGATAATTTTATCGATAAGTAAAAGTGCGTATGTTACAGTTTATATATAATTCTCATCATGAATTAATATAATTTGAAAATGTAGGTTTAGCTACAAATATAATATATATTTATATGGTCATAACCATACAAAAAAGAATAAAAAACAAAACAAAAGAAACATATAATAGCCAAAGAGTATCAGTCTAAAAAAAAAAGTGATAATTATAAATAGCAGCCGGATAGAGCTTATTATTCCCTTAACATATTAAATTAAGTATTTTTTACTCGCCCAGAATGAGTGATATATGATAAAGGTAAAAATGGTTCTTGTGAATCAGATCTTCTATTCAAGTTTATCACTTCAATTTTTTATAGAGCCAGCTACTTTTAGAGGGAATCTGTTTTCTTCCCGCCAGTCATTGGTGTTTTACTAGCTTGTGAATCATACCAAAGGAGCGGTTTGAAAAGAACGGTTTTGCGCATTTCTAATACATCAAGGTTTTTTTTTTTTTTTTTTTTTTTTTTTTTTTTTTTTTTTTTTTTTTTTTCAGAAGCTAATATTAGCTACGAAGAATAAACATTTTGAATTTAACTTGGCCAAATTTATCTAATTCTTAAACAAACTACTGGCGACTAGATATTCTTTTATTGCAGGAATAACTCCTAAACAAACTTTTCTTATTTGAAGGAGATCCTTTAATCTTGTATGTAACTCTGTTAGTAGGTTAAAGGCATTTAAATAATAGTCTAAACAACACGGAGAAATAAAAAAAAAAAATCATATAGTTCTAGATTTTTGTATTTTGAAACTAAAAAGTTTTCGTACACTACGATTTTATACTGAATGTTGTTCCATCAACTAGCGCTCTGTCCGGAACATCTTCAGACAATGAAAGTTATTTTAGGTCAGCAAGTGAGGTCGGTAAGTGGTTAAGGTACTTGACTGACCGAGTTCTAATCTGGCTGAAGGCAGAAACCTCAATTCTGTAGACATCCTGTCCTGCAGTATCCTTTAATAATATTACACTGTTCCCCGTTGAACAGATCCGCTATCTAGGGATCCTTCTGGACAAACGACTTACTTGAAATCCTCATACGAGACTTAAAAGGCAATAACTTTTTCGACAACTCCAACATTTATTAGATAAGTGTTTAAAGCTTCCAATGTTCATGTTCCTCTCTTATCCAATCCTTACAATCCAAAATCCTTCGTAAAATCCTCAATGCTCCTTAGTATGTCACAAATGATCTGTATGTATCAGAATGATCTGAATCTGTTTCATATGTAGATGATTTGCCCCAAACAAGATACTTGTTCTTTCATATAAACTCCATACCTACTTTAATCCATTCTAAATTGCTTGACAATCAGTTCCCAATAATCCACCGAGCCATTTAAAAGGAAGATGGCCGAGAGACCTTTTAAAAGGTCCTTCTAAAATGGAGAACTTCTATTGAAGTGCTACTAGTGAGTGATCCTTTACATGTCATTGACAAGCCGTTGTAAATATCGATAGTTTAAAAATCTTTTATTTTTACTGCTAATCGATTACGAAGTCGAGAGAGCCTCCTGGGGCACATCCAGCCTCTATGAAATAAGTACCCTTCATTGAGAAAACACCTGGTGATTTTAGGCTATTTTGGCCCAATCTTCTTCTTTGACAGCCGTTGGCTTAGTATGAGTACATGACACCCAACACCCATTATGGGCTATAGTGGTATTGGTTATTATTCTTTATGTTTGGTATCCAAGTTTAGTCAACCGTAATAAAGTCTTGTCTCAACAAGATAATACCAGGTCTCACACATTACATCATAAAGAAAAACTAGCTGATTTAATCAACTTTATCAGTGTGTTTTGAGTTTCCTATTATGATTTCATTTTTGTCTATATATCAAACTATAAACAATTTTCCGAAACTAATAAATAAAATCTTTCTTATTGGATATTTTGCCTCTCCCCCCTCATATAACCCCAAATCGGGAAGGCTTTCAGTATATTTGCAATAAATGTCCGAATGAAAATCAATACTGAAATCCAGAACATATGTGGGAATAAACCATATTTAGCCAATTTTTTCTATCTCAAAGTATGTGTCTATATGAAATAGTTAAACATGTTGACGTATTCTGGGTCAGGAATTTGCCTGTTGCCGCTGCTGATCTATCCAGGTATAATATACCTGACGATTCCAAATATCTCGCCTCCATTAGACCTACAATGGGTGCCAATAATAATACAATAAGGCCATTGTATCCGGGCAGTGGGGAGTGACCGAGGCGGACACAATCGGTACTCCACAATGATCCGCCACCTATGGAATATTCAAAGGGTGACGCCATTATCCGGCCTAATGGGGAAAATGTGTATAGGATGGAATCATTACAGATCCCCTCCGCAGGGCGGACTAATGGAATTCTCCATGTCCGTGAGGACGAAACTCCGCTGACCGCAGTAAATGACACCGCTGGATCCCCGAATTACGAAATCAAATGGACAACGCTAAGGTTTGCATTTGACGGACTCATTACCTTTTCGCTCTGATTTAGAAAGCCCCATGCTAAGTCTTGTTGGCAGACAATCGCAATGTTTGACACAGGGAAAAATTGTATGCGTGAAATTTGAGGAACTTTGAGGAATAGGATTAACTCGAATTTTATGCATAAGATGGTAATTTATTTCAAGAAACTTAGAACATACTGGAAAAATAATTCTATACGACCATAATTCGTATAAAAACTACTAAATCTACTCTATTTATTTCCTATCTATTCTATTTATTTCCAACGTTCTCTAAGGATTTAATAATAACTTCGGAATTTTTTTTATAAATTATTATACTTCACACAAGGAAACACAAAATTCATAGAAAACAAATAATAATTATGATAGCTGCATTCGTAGGAAGCAGTGTGTTCAGCACCGTGCTTCAACTTATTTCATGCATCTTAAGGTATTTGTTTTAATTAGGTTTGAGCGCCCCAGAAAGCGGGGAATTTCAGTTACCATCTTTGAAAACATTCCAGATTTTCTTGTAAATTAAAAATTATGTATGTTTAACATTAACAGACGAGAAACTGCTTCCGACCACTCCAACATTTACTGGACAAGCGTTCAAAAATCCCAATAAATTACAGAAGACTTATCTCAATGACAATGATTAGACCCATTCGGACATAGTGATTTGAACTTTGGGATTCCACTAAATCTATCTGTTCTTCTCGTATCCAATCCTTAAAATCCAAAACCCTTTGTAAAATCATCATTGCTCCCTATTATGTCACAAACAAACTCATCCATTAAGATCTTAAGGTCCCATATATTGCTAATTTGGCCCAAACCATTACAATACCTATCCTTTTATATTAAACACCTTACCCAATCGAATCCACTAGTCTCCCAACTTGCGTCACACTCAAACTTTGCCACATTAGAACATCTAATAGGATGATAAATTGTACAAAATATATATATATATATATATATATATATATATATATATATATATATATATATATATATATATATATTATTTTTTAATTATTTAATATTATACCATCGACCATTTTTGAATAATGATGTAATTAAGTAATAAAAAAAAAAAAAAAAAAAGTGACGTTGGGCGTTAGACAGGAGAAGCCCACACTCAAAGAAAAAAATGCAAAAACTTAAACCAAACTAGTGTACCCATTACTTAGGAGATAATTCAATTTAAAACTTAGACAGAAACCTGTAACGTATACTTTCTACCTAAGCAGCTTTAGACTTAGAATTCTCGGAATTTCGATACTGCAATGAAACGCTCAAACTTTCCAATTGAAAATAGATTCTCTAATAAGGCTTCTGACATAACTTTACATGCAGACTCTCTATAAAATTTTTTACCGATTATAGGTACACACTAATTCAATTATACAATGTTTTTTACTCAAGGATTTTGAAAAGGACGTGGACGAGAGATCTATTCCTGGTATATTTTTACATGTGAGTCATAGCAGGAAGAGAGTCACCGCTCGGTAATGTATTTTTTATGATTATGATTGTATTATACCTTCTGCTAATAGTTTATTTTTGAAGGTTTTGGTGCATATGTAAAGATTTAAAAAAAAAAAATAAAGAAAGAAAACCATCATTAGCTTACTATATTTGTCATTATATACCCGCTGACCCAACAGACGTCTTGTCCAAATTTATTTTATTATTTTTATTTGTGATTGTTTATGAATTTCTATACCTTTCTGTAATTGATAACGATTATGGTAAATAAATTTATGATAAGTGTACATCCTTTAATTCGTTAGGTTTGCTGAATTATCACTGTTTCCTTCAATGCAATGTTTAATGATACACGACATTTTTTGTTTTGCTAGCATGTAAACAAACGCTGATCTTTTATTGACATGGGACAGGAGATTTGCTATAATTGACCATGCTAGAAACATTGATTTTCAAAGCCAATGACAAAAAATCAATGACTGCCTATGTGATTAGGCAGGTTATAACCCCCGTTCAAAACGTCTTCTAAACGTTTTCTACAATTTTATTTATGAAGACTTTTGTTGTAGGATGAACGTTTTAGAATATATGGAGGGAAATTTAACAAAAAACGTGAGGTGGTTTTTTTTTTTTTTTTGTTGGGAATGTTCACATTTGCTAAGCGTATATCTGTGAAACAGTACTGAATATATGTGTATACAATAAATGTTGTACAAAATTTATTAACATTAATTTATTAAATAATCATGTTTTGTATACCACGAGCACCTAACCAAAAAAAGGGACCCACCGCGCCCTTCCTCCTTCCTGTTCCCAGGCCCGAAAATTTCAGGACTTTTCAACCGACTTCAAAAAAGAGGAGGTTCTCAACTCGTCTGTATTTTTTTTTTTTTTTTTTTTTTTTTTGTGTATGTTACGCGATTACTCCGTCAATTCTGAAGCAATTTTGATGATTCTTTTTTAGATCGGTAGGGCATACTTCAGAGGTGGTCCCATTAAAATTATTTTGAAATCAACGCAGCACTTTTTAAGAAAAATCAAAAAAACAGTTTAAAAAATCACTTATTAACGTTTTTTTTTGTTTTTCTTAAAAAGTGCTGCATTGATTTCAAAATATTTTTTATGGGACTACCTCGGAAGTATGCCCTACCGATCTAAAAAAGAATCATCAAAATTGATTCAGAATTGACGGAGTAATCGCGTAACATAAAAAAAAAATTTTTAAAAATACAGATGAGTTGAGAACCTCCATCAATTCTTAATCAATTTTGAATGATTCTTTTTTAGGCCAGTAGGGCATACTTCAGAGGTAGTCCCATCAAAAATATTTTGAAATTAATGCAGCACTTTTTAAGAAAAATCAAAAAAACAGTAATGAAAATCACTGTTATATAACCTTACATTTTAAACATATTTATGATTATGAAGCAATTTCAATTATACAGACAACTCTCGATCGATGTGTTAAACTTCGATAAGTCGAACAAAATCTATGTACTAAGTACATTACTCGTAAATTTCACTTCAATAAATCTATTTCAGGCAAAGTAAGTTGAACTGGAAATAGGGGTCAAAAGACGGAAAAAAAAAAATACACTCACCACTAAAAAGTGAAAAATAAAAATAATTTTTAGAAAAAAACAAAACCGACTTCAAGATTAAACCTACATATATAGAACTAAAAAGTAAAAAATAATATTTTAGTTGCTTCGAAACAAAGAGAATTAAATGACAAACAACGAAATTATCGATACTTATATAACTATTCACAATTAATGATCAGTTATTTTTGGAGTCGGTGCCAGTTAAGGAGGGCACTTCAATCCTGCATTTGCTACAAACTTTTGAATGGCACGAGGAAGCGGTGTGGCGGTGATGAAATAGTGAGAAATCTTTACAATTACCTATTCTTTTTTTCTTTTTTTTCGGATTCTGTTTGTTTTTTTTTTTGGCACCGACTCCAAAAATAACTTATCATTAATTGTGAATAGTTATATAAGTATCGATAATTTCGTTGATTGTCATTTAATTCTCTTTGTTTCGAAGCAACTAAAATATTATTTTTTACTTTTTAGTTCTATATATGTAGGTTTAATCTTGAAGTCGGTTTTGTTTTTTTTCTAAAAATTATTTTTTAGTATGTTTACTTTCTAACCACTATGAACATCTTTCCGAAGAAAAACCTCGGATTAAAGAAAACGCACTCTATAATCCATTATTGACTGGACTAGAAGACGATCCTGAGGTATGAGTGTATATACTGTATTTGACCTTAGTGTCAGTGTATGTGTATAGTGTATTTTTCTGTTGTGTATGTGTCCTGTACTGAACTGAAGAATCCAATAGAGTGTTAACACAGGCTGAGTATTTTATATAGCCCCTCCGGGAGACAATAAAAATAAATAAAACTAAAAAAAAAGGAAACAGGAGACATAATTTTTTTTTTTTTTAGTATTTTCCAGGAAACTTTTCCAATTTCGCTTTATATATGTATAAGTATATATATGTATATAGATAAATCGATTTGAAATAGAAGAACTTTTTCTGTTTCATGAATAATTGAAAGTATTCTGTGAAATGTTTCCAATTACCCATTTTCTAAAACCCCATTCGGACTATTGCGGACATTTTAAAAACAAAAAATAGCCACATAGGTCCGATCGTTCCCAAGTGACGCACTTATCAACTAGCAGCATTTCGTTTTTATTTTTAGATATATATTTGAGGGGTCGATTTTTAAAATGAGATAAGTGCAAATAGCAAAACTTTCCAGGAGATACAAAAAACGTTATATCTAGAATACGTACGTTACGAATAGTTAACAAATACTTTCCAGACCGTAATACGTATTATTTTCTTGCCCTTTATGAGTTCATTGAATTTTGAAAAAAAAAAAAATATTGTATGGAAACCTAATCTTTAAGGGGGCAACTGTAACCTCTGGATATATTGATGTAATTTTTTATGTCTAGTCCGAAATATTTCTTTGTCATAGGTAGGAAGATACCTGTGTCTATGCAATAGTTTCTTAATGTTACTATACTGTAACTCTGGACTCTTTATGCAAATGGCGGAATTTGTATTTTTTTCCAAAATAAATATTTTGCTTTTGTAAATTTAAAATTTCAGTGGCTAGGAAGTTTCAAGATGCTTAGTCATAATTTACTTCGCTTTCAATGGAAACATTTTCACCAAGCGATAGAGAAAAAAATTATTTGATGTTTATCTAGCCTGATTGGTTTCCATTGCCTGTGTTGCTGCAGGGTTCGTTCGAATTTTCGAATTTTCGAATTGGAAGGTGTTGGGCCGGTTATTTTTATTAAGAAAATTTTAAAGTTTTTGAAGTACATAAGTTGAAGATTTTAAAATTTTAAAATGAGGTTATTAATAGAATGAGTTACTTTAATTATGTTAATAGACAACCAATGTAGGTAAATACGTTGAGGAGGTAGTGGAGTGAGAGAATTGAGGTGTGCTGATGAGATGCAAAGACAATGGAAACTTGTTCTATCGCCATTGACGGTGTGTTGGAGGAGTTTCAGGCCATTGTTAAACATTTCTGATTTCAATAGTGTATGTTGAAGCGATTCTAAGAGGTCGTAGATTCTGTAGTCGTGTTTCTTCCTTTATGGAAGTTTCCTGAAACGGCTTTAACGTTGTTATAATCAATTTAAATGGTGCCTTATTTCAGAGGTTTTTATTTCATTTTGGAAAATTACAATATTTGATTCTCATATCGGTTACGCTTTTTTACTTTGAGTTTCTTATTCATCGATATGTCATACTTATAACCTAACCGTTGGAAATCTTATTATTGTTAGTGTATTTATAGTTGTTTATGCACTAAGAAGGTAACGTAGTCTAATATTATCCCAAGTCATCGTTATCCATGAATAACTATGGTTTTAAACTCACGAGTTAAAATTGATACTTTTAAACTAGTTAAGTTTTTACGCTATTAAGTTGACCGAAGCAGCTGGAAGAGGAAGCAAAGCCTGGCAGTACCACTTAGATCCACTTTTACACTGCAGTAAATCTCATAACAACATTTCATTCTTCATGAATAATTTTTGTTATACATAAATCTAACATGTAAAATTCCTGCTCATTTACCTTCCGTTTTAATTTTTTTTTTTCGCATACCCAAATCTTAAAAATCTATATTTTAATTCATAAAATTTCATACCAGACTTAATAGACAAAAAACTGCTAGTCCTTTCCAATTCTGAATTTACTAAACAAGCAAGGTTCAAAGCTCCCAATTAATTACAAAAGACTTATTTGCATGACAGTAATTAGACCCATTTGTACATACGCAGTTGAACTTTGGGCCTTTAATAATATCCGATCCTTACAATCCAAAATCTTTCGTAAAATCCTAAATGCCCCTTATTATGTTACAAACAAACTTATCATAAAGATCTTAATGCTCCATACGTTGCTGATTTGGCCCAAACCAAATACCTATTCTTTCATAGTGGATTCGAATCCACTAGTCTCCCAACTTGCTTCAAACTCTACTACCGATAATCCTCCGAGTCGTCTGAAAAGGTGCCCAAGAGACCTTCTAATGTTGAACTATTGAAGTACTACTAGTGAGTAGTTCTTAACATGTTAATGTAATTATTTTTCTTAAATTTGCTTGTTGTATATAACGTATACAGTTGTAAATATCAATAAATAGTTAATACAATAAATAGGGTCGGGCGTGTTATTCCATAAGTGTAGGGACAAGCTTTGTTGGGGATGATTCTATAAATTGTATGATTATATTTAAATTTAGATTTTTTTTTTTCTTCGTTTAAGTTTATTATTAACTTATTTTCTATCAATTATTTATTTTAGTTTATTTTTTATTTTTTTTGGTTACAAGCTTTTATTTTTAATATTATCTTATATTAATTTTTTTAAGATGTTTTGTGAATGGATTATTTGTCATCCATATTGCTTATTGTCCTTAAAGGGGCATACTCTAATATCAATTAATAAGACACCTGTCTCTGGATTAGGTTGGCCAAATTTGTTTATTTTACTGATTTTATTAAGCTTTTATATTATTCCTAAGGAGTAAAAGGAATCTTTAGTGCCAAATGATTAGGCAATGTTACTTTATAAACCAGCCTAGATTAAAGCAATTGATTAATGTGCTCGTCAAATTTGACCCCTCCAGGGGCATACTCAGCCTCTTTAAAGTCTTAGGATCTTTAAAGTATCCAAGCAGTCATGCTAGTTTATGTGCTTCACCTAAATATGGGCAAAATTTAATCATGACTGATTATTTGAGAACTGATTTCCTGGAACCAATCACCTAATTAAATAATGTTTAAATTAAATTAAATATTTCAGTTGATTAATTCAGTGAAATTAATCATTAGTTGACAAAAAACTTGACCTAACACAACCGTCAGTCTTCAATAAGTACGTACTTTTTTTTTTTTTTTTTTTTTTTTTTTTTTATTAAATCAGTTATATTTATAGTTTAATTAAATAAAAAATTAAACTATAATTTAAATTAGAAATAAAAGATAAAAGTATGTTAATATTATATAAATTGATGTTATTTTGTTATTCCATCACTGAACAGTCTGAAACAATGCCACAGAATAATTTATTTTACATTTATTTATTCAATTCAAGATCCATAAAGCAATAGGTTGGACAACAAGCAAGAGCCAGGGTACATTTTTTTCTATTTTTAAAGGAACATAAAGAGAGGGAAAACAATAAGAGGCAAATAACATATGAGAATTGTTTTTATAACGAAAGGTTTGTCTTGTGTGAGTGAGGTGCATCAGCGGGAGAGGGGCACCCTTTCAGGACGGTAAATGCCCAGTGGCCCGTGAACGTTTGGGGGGTCAGTTAGTGGCCTGAAGACGGAATAATGGAGGGCAGAGGTTATTCTTTTATCCTCTAGTTTTCATGCCCATTTCAACTGAATCATTTTCTATTTCTTTCTTCTTTTTTTTTATCAACCAAATTGTAATAAAGCGTTTTCTCGATCTAAAAAATTACCAAATAAATACAAATATAAATTATAATTGACTTACGGATAGATTAATTTATATATATATATATATATATATATATATATATATATATATATATATATATTTATATATATATTTAATTTTTTTAAATGTATAATTCCTTGATAATTTGATTTAAATAGACAAATTTAAATTTATCAATTAAAAAAAAAAATTAACACTAAATAAATACTCATATATTTCTACAAATATTCTCTCTCTCTCTCTCTCTCTCTATATATATATATATATATATATATATATATATATATATATATATATATATATACATATCTAATAGTAAATAGTACAGGCGATTATTTTGGATATTGAGCTTACACAATACAAAAAGCAAATGACCGTCTAACAAGATTCGTAGTCTAGCTATTTAATGATTACAAATTATTTAGGTATGTAAAAATAAAATTGAAGGAATTAGAGTTAAATCAAATTCCTGGAACAAATACATGAAATACATTTATTTAATGAAAAATTAAAAATAAAATATGTACCAATTGGTCACTTATATCGAATGCCTGGTAGTAGATTGACATGTAAGATTTTCAGATATATGTGGGGTAAGAAGTCAACAACAAGCTGGGTCAAAAAGTAAAATGGGATTCAGAAAAAAAAACAATATAAAAATAGAAGAAATAAATAATAGTGAAAACTTTTGGCAAAAAGTATTAAAACTGGAGGGATTCCAGGGCAGGAAAGTGAAAAGGACTGGTGCAAAATGGTCTGAGGACAGAAAGAGGAAACATGGTGAACAGATGAAAGCATACTGGATGAAAAGAAAAGAGCAAGGGAGAAAGAATTAAAATTGGCCCGTGGTCCTCTGCTCTTTGGAATTGGCCCATTGGAAAAAAAAAAAGAAAAAAATATGTACCAACATGTGTATTCAGTTTTTTCAATTCCATTATACTGCCCTGCTTAGCAGAAAAGCAGTGACCCAATAATTTTGAAATAGTGATTTATTGGACTTGACTTATCGTTGGATTGGTTGTGAAAATTTTAATTGGATGCTCCGTAGAAAAACTGTAAAAAGTCTTATATCTTCTTGGCTGGGCAGTATAGTTATTAATTGTTTTAGAATTTTCTATTTTCAAGGTCTATATAAAAATTTAGACTTTTCATCACTTCCACAACAATTGGTTGTTGTTATAGTGAAAACCTTTAATGCAAGGTTTTATTAATTTTGTTGATTCATTCGTAATTTTGAATAAGAAGAATTGTACAAGTTCAGAAGTGTAATTATTTTATTTTATAAATTATTCTGCTGATTTAAGTTAGCTCAATGACCGATGAATTGTAAAAATGGCATTTTAAAAAGTTTTGTAAATTTTCGAATAATTGAAATTAAAGAATATCCACTGCGTCGTAAAAAGAAAAAAAAGTTTAATTAAATATCAGTGGAATGAGGTTGTTCTTATGTCCTTAGGCGTTTATAGAGTATTTTTACTATTATAATAAAAATCGTGTCCCTAGAGACACAGTAGCTCCATGTGTGACGTTTAATATATATATGTAATTATTATTATTATATATTAAAAGATTATGGGTGCACAGTACCTTATGGACTGATTTTCGGCAGTGTCTAATTAATTAGGGTATACTATTATGACTGATTCTAGTCTGAATTTTAACATTTGGGGTATTATTTATTTATAGTGATTATTAACTAATTTTATACATGGTGTTATAGTTTTCATAAAATAAATCTACAAATTAACTTATACTTGATCTGATTATTGGTCAGCACAGAATGTATTTATTGAACTCATTCCTGAATATTTACAATATATGGTGGGTAAGCACTGTCATTAGCAATAAGTATACTAGATTTTATATTAGCAATTTGTATATTAGTATATTATTATACTATACTTTGTATATTTGCAATTTGTATATTTGTATATTATTATATTTTATACTAGATTTGTATATTAGCAATAAGTATATTAGATTATTATTATTATCATTATTATATTGGCGCAACAACTCGGCGACAAGTCCACCAGCTTCCTCCAGTTATCTGCGCTCAGTGTCACTGTCATCCAACTCCTAACTCCCAAGATATCTCTAGCGTCTCCCTCCACTCCATCAGACCACCTAAGTGTCAGTCTCCCCCTTCTTCTAGTGCCGTGGAGAGGTTCAGTTAGTAGCTTTTTAGGGATTGCCTCATTGTTTATTGTCAGAACAGCTTTTCCATTAAAAATAGAATAAATTTCGTTGTCCGTTCGCCTCCAGTTTTCATCGATATGGACTTCCATGAAGATCCTTTGGAGAATTTTCCTTTCAAAGGCTATGAGGTCTTGTTCCATTCTTTACCCTAACTACATACCCTGCCGAAAATCTGTCCTCAAGGTGCCGCTGAAACTTAAGTTTTTAATATAAAATAATTATTATTTATATTAATTTTGTGTTTCCTATTAGTTAAATATATTGCACTATACTACAAATAAACAGAGCCTTAAAAAACAGACATCCCTTATTATCAAGTGGGTTGAAAATTTATTTACAAAGCGTTTTTTTTGCAACAAATTATTTTAAATCTGTGTGATTAACAAATTATGAGGCAACTGATTTCCTAGAGTGTAATGCAATTACGGTATTTTCTCTCTTCCTTATTGGCTTTACTGAGTGATCCCGTTGGAGTGACTTAAAGTTAGTGTTAGAGCTCTGTTTGGTGAGGTTTCCTTGAACCGGACCGCCTGGTATTCCCCTTCAACCCTCAGGCCTTTTGTGCGTTATTTCATTTGTGGACAAAGTAGAGTGGTTTCTGCCAGTACGCTCCAGGGGCCACCATCAAATACATTAGGCACTTTGTTATCCTTTTTATCTTCTTTTTACTTATAACTCTCTGTTCCTCCTTATTACGTTAAGATTCTATTTAGTGATTGCTACCTTAAGGCATTGCCCTTTGTTATGGTAATTTCTCCTAAATAATAAAAGAGAAATATATTTTGATGTATATTTAATCATTTTGATTGCTTGGAATGAGCAATTTTATTAATATTATAGCAATAATATTTCTAAGTGTGCATAATTTATAAATGTTTAGTAATATATTGGTATTGTGCTCAGTTAACAGCTTTAGCCTCCTCACTGCGTTTCTTACCTGTATTTTTTGATGTAGTTAAATAATTTACTGTTTTTTTAGCAAGCACAAATGGGGTTATTTTTATTTGGTATATATATATATATATATATATATATATATATATATATATATATATATGTAGAGAAAGAGAGAGAGAGAGAGAGAGGGAGTGAGAGGGAGAGGCAGAAGTTCAGTCAATAGTAAGATAGCAACTGTATTTGGGCGACTTTTCCATACTATTGGGAGTTGAAATTAATTTTAAAGGATTTTTTTCGATTTTTGAGCATTTATTTAGAAAAAATGGTACAATATATATTATTCAAAGTATTGTACATCGCTAGCGACTACTTTTTCCCATCTTTCTGGCAATTTACGGAGACCAGCTCGGAAGAAGGCTTCGTCTTTTGAGGCTATCCATGAATCCACCCATTTTTTTTTTTGCAATCTTCATAAGAAGTGAACCGCTGGTCAGTCAGGTCGTGTGTCATGCTTTGAAACAAGTAGTAGTCAGAAGGAGCAATGTCTGAAGAATACGGCGGGTGGGATAGGACCTCCCATTTCAGCGATTCCAGGTATGTTTTGATCGATTTAGCAACATGCGGCCGAGCGTTGTCATGTTGCAAGATTATCTTGTCGTGCCTTTCCCCAAATAGCGGCCGTTTTTCCTTCAGTGCACGGCTCAAATGCATCAACTGAGTTCGGTAGAGGTCTCTCGTGATCGTTTCATCCGGTTTCAGCAGCTCATAATAGACCACGCCCATCTGGTCCATTTTTCATCGCCAGTGACAAGACGATGCAAAAAACCCTTTCTTTTTAGACGTTGGAGCAGTTGTTCACAGGTGAAAAATCGCCTCTCAACGTCTCTCGGCTTTAATTCGTACGGAACCCAACGTTCTTGCTCATGAATCATTCCCATTGCTTTGATGCGTTTGCCGACTGTTGACAAGTCGACTCCCAATGACTCAGACAATTCTTGAAGGGTTTGACACGAGTCTTCATTGAGTAATGCCTCTAATTCTTCATCTTCAAACTTCTTCGGCTGGCCAGGGCGTTCCTTGTCATCAGTGTCAAAATAACCATTTTTAAACTTCCGAAACCAGTACTCACAAGTGGAAATCGATGGAGCATAGTCCCTATAAGCCTCGCAAACTAACCAGAAATGAAAGCAGAAAAGCAAAGCTTCCCGCAAATTCGTCTTACTTGGCACAAAAGTTGACATGTTTAGAGAGCAAACAAATAATGTTGTTCACACTTCAGAGAAATGACACCTACTGAAAATCAAAGCTAAATGATGACGCTTCAACATGAATATAGCAACAAGTTGGCCCGATGGGATTAGAGACTAGTAATACCATCTCTTATCAATCCTTTAAAATTAATTCCAACTCCCAATATATTATTCTCATAATCATACCCAACAGTGAAAAAACAAAACAAAAAAAAAAACAGGATAACATACAATTATATAAGTTTAACAAGTACTTAAAATGATTAAGTTGACAATACATATATTACCAAGATGAACCAAAATATCTGAATTGAGAGGGTAAAAAAGTTCAAATATTCGGGAGAAATAATCCCAGAAAATGATTTGGAAAAATCTGCAATAGAGGAGAGATTGCATAATATGGAAAGATCATATGGAATTACTAAAGATGTTTACAATAAAAAATTCCTATCCAATAATGTAAAAATAAGGCATTAAAACAAAGTAGTGAAGCCGGAATGCCTATATGCAAGTGAATGTCTGGCATTGAACTATAATTTGGATAAATTAAAAATACTAGAAAGGCGAATCATAAGGAAAATATTAGGCCCATAAAACACAATAGAAGGTTGGAAGTTACGAAGTAATGCTGAAACATATCGAATTGCAGAAAAGAAGAGAGATGTTTTTTGGCCACTTATATCGAATGCCTGATAGTAGATTGACAAGTAATATTTTCAGATATCTGTGGGGTAAGAAGTCAACAACAAGCTGGGTCAATGAAGTAAAAAGGGAT
This sequence comes from Euschistus heros, assembly GCA_003667255.2. Lineage (NCBI taxonomy): Eukaryota > Metazoa > Arthropoda > Insecta > Hemiptera > Pentatomidae > Euschistus > Euschistus heros. Next base: position 823,276 of record RCWM02000027.1, read on the forward strand.
TTAGAAAAAAAAATATAAAAATAGAGGAAATAAGTAATAAAGAAGACTTTTGGCGAAAAATATTGAAAATGGAGGGATTCCAGGGCAGGAAAGTGAAAAGGACTGGTGCAAAATGATCTGATGACAGAAAGAGGAAACATGGTGAACAGATGAAAGCGTACTGGAAGGAAAGAAAAGAGCAAGGGAGAAAGAACTAAAATTGGCACGTGGTCCTCTGCTGGCCCATTCGGGGGGGGGGGGAACAAAAACAAATATATATATTAAATTATCTAACCATATAAAATTCAAAAATGTGGAGCATGAATCTACTTGTAATATTACTAATGATTTACCTACATAAACCTTATGGATGTGCAAAGACTAAACTTACAAACTATGACTGTAGTGTACAAACATTTAGGTTTAGAGCAGGTGTAGGGTACAGTGTTAGGAAAGAATAGGGTTTAGGAGGGGTAAATGTTTAATTGGGTTTTTCCAGGCTCTATGATATTATATATATATATATATATATATTTTCAAAACTTGGTAAAAAATATGGATTTGTCGATTCTCGCTTCCACATCTCCAGTAAATAATTGGTTTTGAGAATCTACGGTCCAAAGCCGATTCCTAGGAATTCATCAATACCACTGACTTTCACAATACTTTTGTGTTATTTAATTTTAATTTTTTTATACATTTGTGCTTCTCCCTAATAACGAATGCAGTATATTTTTTAAAATTTCAATTCCTTTTGAGCCCACAAACAATGTTGAGTACTAACCTACCTCAAGGGACGGTCCCCTTTGTGCTTGAAAAGTATAAATCAGAGAAGAGATAGGAAGCAATAAACTATATTCGATTCCCACTTAATTAGGCTATTGTCTCTTAATGGCCTCCTTGGAATATTACCATCTGTGCCCAGCTCCCATTGTTGTCTGCCTCCAATGCCCTGATTTATTGTAGTTTTAAAGTTTTCCTTCAAGTGCTTCCGGTCCACTGTTCTTTGCCGGTGTTCAGCCCTCATCCTTTGATTGTTTCCATCTGAGGGGGAGAAAACTGTGGAGTTGGGAGTGATTTGTGGAAAGGAACGGTGATCGTAAATGTAACCTACGGTTTTCGGAAGCATTAAGGGTGAAATAGGTGGTTTTGTGTCAGAGGGCATCGGAGCATTTTTTCCCGTTTCTTACATCTTTCTGTAGTTGTTGATGTTCAAAAAACCATAAGATGAAAGATCATTTTTCTTTAATATTATTGTCTGAACTTCATGTTTGAAATCAGAAGAATTGCTTTATTTACATTTTTTTTTTTTTTTTTACTTCCATCTCGGCTACACGGGCTTTGCTATGATTTCAACGTAGCCATCACTGCTGGCTTCACATAACAACATTACCAATACAATATTTAACATTTCAACAATACATTTAATTTAAAATTTTAACGTTAAATTTTCACATAACAACATTAACACTATTTATTTAAATATTCACACTGTCTTGATTGGATAATGAGGTTGTTGTCGGGATATCTGTCCAGTGGTGTTTCTGAGGAGTGGCAACCCTGTGTTTTCGAGACGGTAAGGAAAATGAGGTAACAAAATTCAAATACTGTGGATAATTTAATAGATAATTTTACTCAATTTTTCAGAACTTAATAGCTTGTGAAATAAAATGTGTTTTTTTTTTCTATGTATCGAATACTATCCTTTTTTAATTTTTAATATTTTTTACGAAGGATAGCATTGAAATATTTTTATCAATTTTCTTACAAAAAAAAAAAAAATAATAAGTTTTCAATCTGTTATTGACTTGATCTATTCTAAAATAGTAAACAGGTTATATAATATAAAAAAAATGAACTCAGAAATAAATATTCAAGTAAAAAAATATTATATATAATATATATTCATTTGTCTTTGAGGAAACCCTTATACAAACAGCGTTGGTCTCAATTGGACAGAATTAAACATACATAAAAGTATAAAAACTAATATAAAATATTAAACAAATTATATTATTTGATTTAGACTGTGAGCTGTGGTCACGTTTTATAAATTGTTTTTTGTTTTTTTTTGCAATTTATATAACAGGAATATCAGAATAAAATAAATCTAATTACATTTTGAGCTATCTCATATTTAAATAAGGATTTGTTTTGTTTTGTAGAGCTTTTAATGATAATTTGTGATTGGTTGTTGCAACAAATTAAAATTTCAGCTTAATAGCTGAAACTGAAAAGCGTTTTTGAAATTTTATCGCTGTTAAATTAAAACGTTCAGAAAAACAAAAAAAAACAAGAAAAAAACAGCAGTTATCTCAGTAAATACGTATTCTTATAAGTAACTTTTGTTTCTCTGCTATAGTTTAAACAAAGGAAATTCCGTCATAAAGGGAACTCTTCTAAACTTACTTCCTTATCTGAACAAAATAGGCAAATTAGTTTCGTATTTTATCTTCAATACAGTTCTATTTGATCTGGAATATTTTTTCCCCTACTTAGCAAAATAAGGAATACCGAGTCATTTTTTTGCTTCAGTGACTAACTTCATGCTAATAGAGCTTATGATTTGAAATGAATTTTATTTATAAAATTCTAAATAAATTATTTATTAGAAAAAAGATAAGGTAGTGATTACAAATTTGCGAAAGAACAATAAAAATCTTGAGGAGTTTATTTTATTTTTTTAATATCCTTAAAACTGTGTGAAAATCGCCTGATTAAAGCCTGTAGCACCAGAACAGTTTCCAAATTAGTTTTCATTATTTAGAACCAAAAAACTTGGATACCTTCTTGTTTTACCCTGTATTTTCCTCAAATACTGCAGTTTCCTAGCATTTTCCTTCAGTGCTTTGTAGTAGTAGTTGTCAAGAATTCACTGGTATTGGCCAGTATGTGCATCTAAGCGTTACTCTATCGGCTTTTTCTTAAATAATTTGTCACTTATTCCTTTTCCAAAAGTAATAAAAATTCAAAATAAAAAAATGCAAAAGCTTAATTCTAAAAGTAATTTTTCATAAGTTTTAATATCTAAGCATAAAAATTTAATTTATAAAATACATTATAAATTCATTATTAATATCTTTAATTTTAATCATTAATCTCAGGTATTTAATTAATTAATTTCAATTCTGAATTCTCAGAACGACGAGCTTGTTTACTAGGCTCCTGAAGTTCCATCTTCCTAATACTGAAATCTAATAAGGAAACCTTGTATGTGGGGGCAACCTAGAATTCATAGTTTGAGTTCTACTCCTATGTTCAATTAGAGTATTAGTAAACTTTTCCCTTTCTCCTGTTTTTTTTTTTTTTTCCAAGAAATAATAAATTAAAAGTATATTTTTTTGTAATTTGTAATTTTTGGAATCAAACAAAATTAATAAAGAATTTGATATACATTGCATATTTACATTCAAAGTAAATAGATTTAGAATATTTTTAATAAAATGAATAGGGCCGTTGCATTATACAAACTATTCTATAAATAAATTAATTTATAAGACTACGCAAGATATATAATATATATATATATATATATATATATATATATATATATATATATATATATATATATATATATATATATATATATATATATAAATATATATATATATATGGATAATTTTTTGACTGTTACAATTAAATGTTTTGTAAGGTTCTTGAGGTTCAGTCATAAAATAAAAAAACAACTATTTTGGCGACGTTTCGAGGCTATATTGTTCTCATAATCATGGCATACAGTGAAAAAACAGGTTACAAAAAAATTTAAATAAGTTATACAAGTTATTTCAAAACATAAAGTTAACTACAGTACAAGTATATAACAACGTGTGTTAGAATAATAATATATATATATATAATTACAGAATATAGAGTAGTATTAAGTAACTTACAATGTTACTAGCGGATATGAATAGACTAACAATTCTAGTACACAACTAACCTAGGGGAATTTTGAACATACAGTTACAAAGGTTGTGGGGAAACCCCTATTTCTTACAAATTAAGTTAAAAGGACTGAGTAGGTATTCCCAAAGATGCAGGTGCAAAAATATTTCAGTGTAATATGCTAATAAATGGAAGAATGATTTATATGATGTATATAAATGTAAATGTATATTATTGGTCTGAATGTTTTAGTTGGAATAACAGGTGTTAAGATTTAGAACGTCTGATTTTTTGTTTATGGCGTGATTTTTAAATTATTCTATGGTTATCATTTCTTTTATATTTCTTTTAAAATGATTTTGTTCATAGTAAATAATTTTGGGGAAATCAAATTTAAAAGAATGTTTTGTTTGCCTGTAATGTCTGGTGAGAGCTGTTTGGTCTCGTCGTCTATCTTTTAGACAATTTTAGACTGTAACTCTAACTTATCCGTATCTTTGCTTTTGGTGAATAATTTATCAATGGTGGAGGTATTTTGGAATGTGACAGTGTAGTCAGTTTTATTGTTATTTGTGAGTGTTTTCCTGAGCCTTTCTGATAGTGTTTGTATATATGGGGTGGTGTAATATCTTTTATTATTATTTTCTTGTTGTTTCTGTTGAGTATTTGTTTGTTTTAGTAAGTTACAAAGGAGTCTATGTGGATATCCATTTGTTAAAAGATGGTCTACTACTTTATTTTCCGCAGTTTCTTCATATTTTTCTGCAGATAACTTTATTGCACGATTTATTAAATTTTTTGCGGTATTGATTTTATAACTTTTGGGGCATTGACTAGTATAATGTAAATATCTTCCGAAATGTATTGTTTTTTTTCCCACCATTCTGTATCTATTATTCCATTAGGGTTTCAAATTAAAAGTAAGTCTAAAAAATTTTTTTGTAACCTGTTTTTTCACTGTAGGGCATGATTATGAGAACAATATAGTCTCGAAACGTCGCCAAAATAGTTGTTTTTATTTATTGACTGAACCTCAAAAACCTTACAAAACATTTAATTGTAACAGTCAAGAAATTTATCCATATATATATATTATATATCTTGCGTAGTCTTATAAATTAATTTATTTATAGAATAGTTTGTATAATAATTTTATTAAAAATATTCTAAACTATTTACTATTCATTTTATTAAAAATATTCTAAATCTATTTACTTTGAATGTACCTCAAGAACCTTACAAAACATATATATATATATATGCGGTATACAATGGAAAATAATGACATGATTAAAACTTGTAGAGGAACTACCCATTGGTTTTACTCTAATAACTACAAAAGAAGAGGCCACTAGGCCATCTTCTTTCCATACGCCTCTGAGGAATGGGAAACAGACTGTGCAACGAATGGATTTGAATGAGTATTAAGTTTATTATGAAAGGAAAGAACATGTGGGATTTTAAGGTCATTGTGATTCAGTTCATTTGTGATGAAGTAAGGAAAATTAAGGATTTTGGATTAGAGTGATTCGATGGCTTGGTGGATCCCTCTAACTACTATACCGCAAGCCCAAATAGGTCTAATAATTGTCAATAATAATACATTAACTAAATTATATGATTTTGATTAAATTTTCTTTGATCGCCTTTTATTAAATATCTGAATGTCGGCAGTCTTTTAATTTAGCTCCCTAGATTTTTTTCAAAAACATCAAAATCTGAATAAAAATTCAAAACTAATGAATTCGGTTCCTAAAATTGAATTTTAATTCAATCAAAAGTTTGTGTGAATTAGCTCAGCCCTTGGTTCTAATTCTTGCTAAAAATCCTGTAAGAGTGTTTTCGTTCATTTTATTTGAGCCAATGTTTACTTTGACTAATCCTTTAATTCCTTGGGAATTAAAGGGACATCCCAGCGTGTAGCTCCTAATAAAACGGGCTGTGCACACTTTTGCTTATTGCATATATGTGTAAATACAGTTGTAAATATCAATAAATAGTTAAAAAATTAAATTTGCACCTCATTATTTTATTCTTAAATTATGAGGTGAAATAAGATTAAGAATTTTTAATTTAATATTTTTTTCAATTTGATTGTTCGGTGACAATGAATTAAAGTCCTTAAAACTTTTTCTTTTGACATGTGTCACGATGATGTGCCCTTCCACGTTTTATTACCTTTCAGTGGCACGAAAATAGAACAGATATTTTTTTAAAGCATTTCTTCTGTTTGACAAGGCAACACAAAGAAGTAATCTACACCGAGGGAAACATCTGTCACCGCTGACTGGCAGGTCCCCGGCACGAGATAATGAAAAGCCCAACGAGCACTGTGTCGATTTTCACGGCTTAATTTTTCACTGTTTTCGCCCTGATCATCCAGATTAATTTTCCGGGAACGTCGCTTTGACAGATTGTCTGTTGAGAGATACTGGTGATGGATTCGCCTACGGACGGAGCCTTTCGGTTGATTTGTTCGTTGATACGGTGTGGTATTTTACGGAATTGAATTCGGTTGATTTAATGGTTATTGGGATTCAGAATAAAAAAAAAATGCTGCATATTATCATAAATAAATGTTAATGAAAATTGCCGGTGCGAATAACTCGCCTCGGCGCAGTAAAAATGGACTGTATAGAATTTAATCAAAGCGAGGTTCTGCAACTTTGGGGAGATGTTAGCGGGAAAATAATTCAACCAAAAAATACAGATAAGCGCACTCACCTGGTTGCGGTCGCCTGGTCGCTCTCGCGGGGCCCCTGAAATCCTCACAGACAGGCGAACGCTCCTTGTGGCCTGTAAAACTTGATTGAACTCTCCTCCTCTGCTATCACCACTCATTAAAGTCAAAAGGAAAATTTTACTGGTTGCAGCACGAAAGGAAAACACTTTTAACATAGAAAAGATTCTCGGAAGGCTATGTGAGCCTTGAGCATGTAAACTAGGAAGACTATGAAGTCTTGGACAAAAGTAGGTGCATCCAGGGCAGAGTGCAGGAACAGAGTGACCGAGAATGGTCCTGAGGGGATTAAGATTGCGATTAGAACTCCCGCATATTAAACTTTGCGAGAGTTAATATAGTCAACTGCCCTCTGGTTGGCAATAGGAAAACTAAGTAAAGGGCCGGTTAATGAGGGAAGTCGGTAGAGGGCGTCACTTGAACTAAGTTACAATTTTCTCATTCCCCCTTAACACAAAAGCGCCGATCGGCGCGAACATACCGCCCACCAAAATTGGGACGTTGCCCAATTTTATTCCAAAAGTTATACAATGAAAATGGAGGGGGCGGCAGCAGCAAATTTATACAATAAAATAAGAGAAAAGAAAGCTCAGCTTGAGTAAGGAGAAAGATAAAAAAAAGGAATAATAAAAATACTGTAACAAGAATGGGTGCACAATTATACAATGTAAAGAAAATGGAAACAGCCCAACTGGGCAACAGTTATATAATGTAAAGAAAATAAAACAGTACTACTGTGTAAACAATTATACAAAGTAAAGAAAAGAATCAGCCCAACTGAGCAACAATTATATAATGTAAAGAAAATAGACAGTACTACTGTGTAAACAATTATACAAAGTAAAGAAAAAAGAATCAGCCCAACTGAGCAACAATTATATAAAATAAAAAACATAAATGGCACAGACGTCATTCCGGGAGCGGAATGAGCTTGTTGATCGGCCTAGTGAAAGTACCATTGGAGGTCTCAAGGATGGCCACTCGAGGTACACCGTCGAGCCCAGACTTGAGTTCGGAGATGCGGGCTATAGGCCAGGAGAGGGGAGGGCTATTCACACCCTTGATCACAACAACATCGCCTTGCTTTATTGGTTTGGACACTGCGGTCCACTTAGTACGCTGCAGCAGCGAGTTTAAGTACTCCCTGGACCATCGTCGCCAAAAATGCTGCGAATACTGGGAAATGATCTTCCATCTAGACGTTAAATGATGATCCTCAGAAATAGGAATCTCGGCAACGGATAAAAGTGGAGCCCCAATGAGGAAGAGTCCCGGACTTAAGTAAGCAGCGGCATCCGCGGGGGCAGAAGGCAATGAACAGATAGGACGGCTATTTAGAATAGCCTCGATCCGAGCGAAAAGAGTGGCATATTCTTCGAAAGTGAATAAAACTTCGGTGGATAACCGAGATAACAAAGGTTCTGCGGATTTGACTGCGGCTTCCCAAAGACCACCGAAATTGGGCGCTAAAGGAGGATTGAATACCCAACTTATCTCTCGACTCGACAAGACATTCGAAATTTCCTCGTGATGAGCGCGGAGGAAAAGATGCACGTCTTTTAATTGCTTATTAGCTCCGACAAAATTACGACCCTGGTCAGATAGAATGGAATGCGGAAGACCGCGGCGTGCAACGAATCTATCTAGGGTAGCCAGGAAAACGGCAGTGGAAAGCTCAGAGGCAAATTCGAGGTGCACGGCCTTGGTGGCGGTACACACAAATACGCAGAAGTAACCCTTGGTAAGAGCAGATTTACGAAGCCGCGACGCGCGAACCTGAAATGGCCCCGCGAAATCAATCCCGGTGTTGAAGAAAGGTCTGCTGGGCCGAACGCGGCACGAAGGCAGGTCAGCCATAATGGGTTGCACGGTAGGAGCACGGAAACGAAGGCATGTGGTACAACGGTGGATCACCTTCCTTAACAGCTGACGCAACGAGATGATCCAGTAACGGCTACACACGAGGGCCTGGCAAGTAGTGGGCCTAGCGTGTAGGGAGGAAATGTGAAAGTGCTTGCAGATTAACAGAGATAGATATGCGGACTTAGGAAGCAAAATTGGGTGACGGGAATCGTACTTTAAATTGGCGTTCTTAAGTCGGCCGCCCACCCTGAGAACACCCAGGCTGTCGATGAAAGGCGTCAGGTTGCAAAGCGACTTTGCCGGCTTTCCGGTACGAAGATTTTGAGTAGAGAATCCTGAAAATGCTCGGAAATAAGAGCTAAAGGCCGGGAGAGTGAGGAGCTGTTCAGTCCCTTGCTCACAACAACGTCGCCCAGTTTCTTGGTTCCACAACGGAGCTTGGAATTTGAAGTCCACTTATAACGTTGTGAATTATAATTAGGAACGGCGTTGTCAAGTATGCCGCCCACCCTGAGGACCTCCAGGCTACCGAGGAAAGGAGTACTGCAACAAGGCGGCTTTGCCGGCTTATCGGCACGGATATTAAGGAGAGACCCAGAAAAATGTTTAAAGGTATGGTCAGGTTCATTTGTGATGAGCGCAATGGGAGTAGACTTAAGATCCGGTAATGGCTTGGTGCTTAAGTCGGGGTCACGATAAGGAGGAGGCCAATGCTCCTGGCAATTGGTCAAAGAGGAGGGATCTTGAGTCCCTAAACATAAAATTTTGGCTTGCGTGGGATGAGTAGGAGAAAGACTCCTAGAGTCAATATGGGCATGATTAGTGAGAGAAGAAAAATCAGCAAATCCTACCGGGGAAAATTTAACAGACATCGAAATTTTAGATCGTACAGACCTTTTGATATTGACAACTGGTGGTTTTAAAGGGGTAGTTTCAATAGGATTCGAGACCGGAATTTTACTTGTTATACTATCTTGGTTACCTTGTGAACATACTGGTTTCTTATTGTTTTTATTTTTAATAAGAAGGAATTTTGAACAATGTTGATTGGCTAAAGAATAGCGGCTATTTGAGGATGAGATGTAATTATCCTCTTCTGCAAAGGAAGCAAATGACCTTTCATCAGATGAATCACTGACAGTGGTATCAGCACCACCTGTTTTATTGATGTGATTAAATTTTGAAGCTTGATTTAAGTTTAAAAAATCACCCTGGTTATTGATTTGTATTTCCTGGGGAACGTTAAAATTATTTAATCTGTGATTACATGTATTGGTGTTAACAGAAGGGTCAATGTTTTCTGGAATATCAGAAACATTTGAGTCTTTATGGTCTGTACTCAGGGGTTGTTCAAATGGAATATTTTCAATATTTTCAGTTTTCGAAGATTTCCATGATTGATGATTGATAGGTGGTAAGGAGAAAGCACTTTGAGCCAAATGAACAGGGGTGGCAACCGGTGTTGAGGTTATACTGGGTTGTTCTATTTTTAACTGAAATAATTTAGCCTTTATTTTACGCGCTATATCATTGAAGGCTATAGCTGGGGCTTGGGTATCTACTTGATTCTGTTTTGATAGGATAAAATTTAGGTCACTGATTTTTTCATTTACCGTTTCAAATTTAGCTTGAAGAGAGGGTAAATCCTCGCAAAGAGCCTGAACATAAAAAATATCCTCAACAGAAGAAGCTTTTATTTGGGCCCAACTGCTAGTTATAACAGCAAACACTGTTTCCCTCCTTGCCAATAATTGTGTTTGCAAAATGATGTTTTTGTCTTCAGAAGGCATTTTGTAAAATATGGAATATATAAATAAACAGATAAAATAAAATTGTAATATGCAAAGCAGTAAGGGAAAGGAGAGAAAGTGGCTAAATTAATTAGACTAATTATTACGTTATTGTAACTGACGTTACAATAAGGCAATATGGCGGGAACTGTTACGAGACGCAGTAACGAGTACTTTACTAGAGAAGTGGGAGGTGGTGACGTCAGCGACCAGCTGATCAAATTAATGGAGACAAACTGGCTGATTATAGGGTTAGCTAAAAACCGGCAGAAACTGGCAATCACGTACTTTGAACGGAAGGTGGTCAAAAGTTCGTGATTTCTGGAAATTTGAAAATAATAACCAGTAAAATAAATCAAATTGAAAAATGAGCGGCCGATTAATCGCCCCAAAACTGCAAAAATTCTCGCTTCAATGCGGTACAATATATACGGCCCGGATCGGACCAAAAATGTTAATGAAAATTGCCGGTGCGAATAACTCGCCTCGGCGCAGTAAAAATGGACTGTATAGAATTTAATCAAAGCGAGGTTCTGCAACTTTGGGGAGATGTTAGCGGGAAAATAATTCAACCAAAAAATACAGATAAGCGCACTCACCTGGTTGCGGTCGCCTGGTCGCGCTCTCGCGGGGCCCCTGAAATCCTCACAGACAGGCGAACGCTCCTTGTGGCCTGTAAAACTTGATTGAACTCTCCTCCTCTGCTATCACCACTCATTAAAGTCAAAAGGAAAATTTTACTGGTTGCAGCACGAAAGGAAAACACTTTTAACATAGAAAAGATTCTCGGAAGGCTATGTGAGCCTTGAGCATGTAAACTAGGAAGACTATGAAGTCTTGGACAAAAGTAGGTGCATCCAGGGCAGAGTGCAGGAACAGAGTGACCGAGAATGGTCCTGAGGGGATTAAGATTGCGATTAGAACTCCCGCATATTAAACTTTGCGAGAGTTAATATAGTCAACTGCCCTCTGGTTGGCAATAGGAAAACTAAGTAAAGGGCCGGTTAATGAGGGAAGTCGGTAGAGGGCGTCACTTGAACTAAGTTACAATTTTCTCATTCCCCCTTAACACAAAAGCGCCGATCGGCGCGAACAATAAATATTCTTTATTATATCATAATATAACCCTTATCTTTTCTTGATCGAAACACACTATACAATTCTTAACTTCAATGCTCAATAAAGATTATTAAGTCAATTATTTATGAGGTATTTATTGACTGTGGAAATAATGAAGATGTAGGCAGTTAGGGTGTGCAGTCATAGAATCAAAATCAAAACCAATAAAAAATTAAAAATTAAAAGCAATTTAAAATTTATATTTTAATTGTGTTCAATTCTATGTACTGCACGCCTTTACTACCTACATCTTCACTAAAGTAAGTTTAATGAACCTTTGTCTATTTTAAATATTAAAAAAAAAAAAATAATTTTATTTACACCTGTCGTTCAAACCGTGACACTTAGGCCGGCCATTAACTATCAGATACCACTATCACAGTTCGCCTGACCTGGTGTACCTGATACCTGAGGAGCACACACACTCTTCATGTATACTCCGTCAAGTTTGTCAGTTCACCATGGATCCTCCAGAAGATGATCTGTTCTTTCGCTCCTCATTTTGTGTAATTTTTGCGAAACATAAAAACAGACGGAAAAAATGAAAACAATGGTGTAAGGAATGGTTGCAGAGAATAAATAAATGCACCCATATCAATCTCCTTAATGAATTAAGACATGAACCATCTGTATGCAGCATCTTTCTTGTCTCTATTGCGGTAGTCATTGTCTTTCACTTTCCACAAGAAAGCACTTTCGTTGCGACATTTTTTCAATTTTTGTGTTGTTTGTTGATTTTTTCAGTTGGTATAGAACAAATAAAAAACAAACAAACAGTTAACAAACTACATCAGGATTGTAGAAACTGAGACCTATTTTAGGTTTCCACCACACACCCTTCAAGTCTAATCCCCTGTCAGGCAGAACTGATCGAATTTTCATCGTGTCAGGTCGCCTTCAGGTACACCTGTTAGGTGTACCTGATAATGTGTGGCCGGCCTAAGTGGGTGGGATAACAATAGAATAAAATTTGCATGTCAGGCATGTGGGAGTTCAGCACTCATCGGCACACGCTCCTTTACTGGTTTATCTTAGCAGATCTCTTAGCCGGCACCTCTTCAGCCATCTTTGAGTTGACTCAGTCATAATTTTAGTTGTTATATTTTGAATAAGTTTGTTGTAGGGTTCGTGGAAATCAAATAGAAAGTCAACGTTATGCTTTTACTGAAAGTGTTATAAGTTTTAATATTTTTACTGAAAAGTTTGTAGTCTTTGAATGTGAGTCGGTTTTGCATCTTTTCAGAATTACAGCACATTTTAAAAAGAGCATGTTTTTTTTTTACTTGATTATAAAACCAAAAATAAATAAAAAAGTAGACGGAATATGTAGAATAAAATTAAACATTTTCCTATTAGTTACGCATTTATACACTTGGATAATCACTGTTAGGTGGGATTTTCTTTATCCTCCTAATGTTTATTGAACAAGGTATAATAATCACATAGAAGTTATAAGGCTGCAAAATATACGCATACATGATCATATAACTGCATACAGTAATGAACTGTTTTATTAGATTTATTTTCGGGATCTCCAGACGTTCTCGCATATCTCATAAGTATTCTGAAATTGGTTGGCTTTACCCCTGTTTTCGACGTCAATACTTCCTGGGTGCTCTTATATTTCAAACCTTGAAAACCAAAAAACCCACCTATATCCATGACCTCCTTACTTTGCGCTCCTCCGTTCACCTTTTAAATACTAGAACCCAACCCATCAACCTATACACTCCGGCTCATCGAACTGCATCCTTCGAGAAATCCTTTATTATCCGTGCTTCCTCTTTATGGAACTCATTGCCCATCACAATTCGAAAAAGCTCCACTCTTACTTCCTTTAAACAACATCTATTTCTTTACCTCCTGGATCTTCAATCTTCCGAGCAAATGTAAAACATGAATATTTAAGTTATATACATTATAATAGTACACATAAGATGTATCCTATTACAAATTTCCTTAATTCATTTTTGTAACTCATAATTTAATTATTAATCAATTTTTATTATTATTTATTATTATCATTTATTATAATCAATTATCATAGCCAGACGATTGTTCTATGTATTGTACTTGTTTTGTTATTCTTAGGGGACAAGTTGTCCCAGAATAAAGTTCATTTTTCTTCTTCTTCTTCTTCTTCTATAATCCGAAAAACCTATATTAAGTCCCCACAACACCTATATATATTTTTTTTAATATTATAATCTGCAACTTGCTGGAATAGGATGATAACGCGAATAGGATTTCATTCAATAAATAAATAGTTAAAGAACCAACATAAATGCTGCGTTAAAAAAATAAATAATAATAATAACATAAATTAAATTATTGAATTTTTGAAAATAATTATATGCAAAACATAATTAGAAACAATGAATAAAAAACAAAAAATATATTTCCGTGCAATATTAAACAGAGCCTGGAGACATATGGAACAAGCTTCGCCAAGGTCTCATTTAAAAAAGTTGGGTGCTAATGTCGATTTCACCTTTGCCAAAATGATATTCCATTAATCCCTGTTGAACAGATCCGCTATCTTGGACTCCACTTAGACAAACGTCTTACTTGGAATCCACATACAAGACTAAAACGACAGGAAACTGCTCGTCGTTACCGACTACTTCAACATTTACTAGACAAACGATCAAAGCTTCCAATTAATTACAAAAGACTCATTTACATGACTGTGATTAGACATATTTGGACGTACGGATTTGAGTTTGGGGCTCTACTAAACCATCCAATTCATCTCATATCCGATCCTTACAATCCAAAATCCCTCTAAAAATCCTCAATGCCCCTTACTTTGTGACCGATAAACTTATCCATAAAGATCTTAATTTTTCTTATGTTGCTGATATAGCCCAGACCAGATACGTATCATTCCATAGTAAGCTCTATAACCGATCGAATCCACTAGTCTCCCAACTTGCTTCGCATTCCATTTCCGATAATTCTGAAAAGAAGATGGCCTAGAGACCTTCTAGTGTATATTTTTATTGAAGTGCTACTACCGAGTAGTTCTTCACAAGTTATTTACATGCCATTGTATTCACTATCAACACATTTACTTGATGTATATGTTTTTGTACAGTTGTAAATATCAATAAATGAGAAAAAAAAAAACCTTTGCCTAAGCGGCAAAAGAAAACGTTAAAAGATTTCGATGAAATTTCGAGAATTCAAAGGATATAATGTCAAAGTTTATAGCTCTATTTAGACTATTATGTCGAGTTTTGATGGTGACGTAATTTGGAGCAATGAAAATAGTACTTTCAATAAGAAGGATTAAATCGGTCTGATATAAGCTTTGAAGTTCTCTTAAGTATGCTCAGGTTTCAGGGTAGTGTATTTAAAAGATATTTGGTTGAACTGAGATTTTAATCCCTTTGGATTCGTAGAAGTTTAATATTAGAATATAATGACAGTAGCTTCACGGAAAGCTATTCAAAAATCTTTGATTCAAAATTCAAATACCTATTGATATTTGTAACTTCCTATTTTACACTCTTTACTGTTTAGTATCATATAACATAAATCAGAACAAAAATGTCTGTTACCCTCTTTGCGCTTGGCACGGCAGCTTTGTTGGCAACTGAGTGATGAGATTTCTTCCCTGCTATTATTTATAGCTGGTTGAATCCTTTGTTGAGATTTTGTCCCATGAGTACAATGTGAGAATCCCAAGGAAGAAGCCAAGGTGTCCTACTGTGTCGGATATGAGCAGCATATATCAATGAAAGGGTAGGGAGGGGGGGCAGCGGCAGGATATTATTGAGTTTTTAAAAAGTATTATACGTATATATCTATATATATATATTTTTTGATCGTTTTATGATTTTGAAGTATTGTTTAAATAACAACACAATAGATGGCTATCGTATCAAATTTGAGTTGTAAAAAAGTATTAGTATTCTTTTTTTTTTATTTGTCAACTCTTACATGAAAGGATTAACAGTACCATTCAGAGGTGATGAGAATAAGAGATATTACCAGGTCTAAATTTAAATTAAGAATCCACCTAAACCTAAGAATCCTATCACTCTAATACAAAATTCTTCGAAGAATCCTTAATGCTCCTTACTTGGCCACAAATTAACTGATCCAAAATGACCTTAATATCCCATTTGTAGATGATTTGGGACGAACAAGATCCCTTTCTTTTCATAGTAAACAAAATGCTCATCCAAATCCACTTTTGTCTCAACATTCTCTTCCTGGCAATCCTTCGTGGCGTCTGAAAAGACTTCGAGGCCTTCTACAATAGAACTTTTATGTATGTGCTACCAATAAGTATTCATTTTCCCACAAATTTACAAGGTATTTATATTTTATATATTTGTAAATATCAATAAAAAGGTGAGAACAAATAAAAAAATAAGAATACATGCTTTTCAAAAGCACTATATAATTTCTTAGTGTTTAAACACTTACATTAGAATAAAATATATAACTATTCAACTTTCCATTTTATATAAACATACTAATCTAAAAACATTTTATGTATGATTAGTGCTTAAATGTATTAATTATGATTTATTTATCTATTAATGCATTGAAATTTTAAATATGTCTTTAAATGTACAATTATTTTCTTTTCTTTAAGAACATATAATAAAATTTTAAAGTAAGATTGTCAAATTGATAAGAAACCTAGTTACTATTATTTTCAGTCAAACAGTTAATAAAATAATAGATAAACTAACATCTTGAAATTGTAGTTATGTTTTAGAATGTACAGATAAATTTTATTAAAAATATAATTTACTAAGTTGATATTTCAGGCTCCACTAAGCCATCCCATTGATCTAGTATCCACTTACAATATTATATGCTCTGAAAAATACTCCTTACTGTGTCACAAATGAACTTAACCATAATGACCTTAATATTTCACAGAGTATGAATTCAACTATGAAAAAAATAGTTTTTATAAAATTACTCAATTTACTTATAACATTTTAGAACAAATAGGTTATAAACTGTCTTATTAATTCATGACAAATCGCAGGGAATCTTTAAGAAGAGGCTGTGTGCAGCAAGTTGAAGTTATTTCCTCCCTGAATTGAACTAAATGATCAATTTAGTCTAGGAGATCGTTCTTCCTGCTTCTTTTTGTCAAAAATGTGGACCATGGAGTTTTTTTTATTTATTTTTTTTTTAACAGTTACATGTTACTTAAGAAGCGTCGGAGCTGTGCACAAATGGTCAAAGAGCGAAAAAAAAATTAACTAGTAGTCCTTTTGATTTATAGTTAGTCTCATTTCATTGAGATTGAAAAATTACATTGGAATTTTAAACTAAAATAACTTTTTCTGATAGAAAGAAAGAAAAAAAAAAATTGAGATTTCAAAAAGAAATCTCAAGAACAAAATTCATGTTTATAATACATACAAAAAATAAAACAAATAAAATAGAAAATCAATTGTCACAGTTATTAAACCTAAAATAATGAAATAAACTAACTTAATTTGTTTGTAATTTTAAAATAAAATTCTATCTCTTTTTATAGCTTTTATTGTATTAAAACAATTTCATGGAATTGACAACTTCTTTTACTTAATAAAATGTCACCAAAAATTTGCATTGCTTATAGTTACTTTCGTAATAAAATTTTGAACTTGAGTTTAGACTTTTATGTGAAAATTTTTACGAAAAATTCTATAACTACCAAATAATCAAGAATATGCGAATGAATGCATAAGGTTATTTTTTTCGATAAATTTCGATAATAATAAAATAAACGCCAACTTAATGCGGGTTAACGGGTGTTCTATAAACTTGCTTAAACTTTGTCATTCAATGTGTTAGGTTTTCTCTTTTTTACTAGTTTATATTCGGTGGCTACTATAATTGTTAACTTCTACTATATATAATGTACATAAATGCTATAAAATACTAATTAACTAAATGTACAAGAAGTATAAAGTTATATTTTTGAAAAAGGTAGATTAAGTTGACGAAAGAAATCTACATTTTCAGCTTTAAACACAAATTATTTTTGGTTAAGGAAATAGATTTTAATTCTTCGGCTGTTCAAAATTTATACACACTAAAAATTAACTCTCATATCGAATGTTCATATCGAATTTCGGATTCTTTCCCGCGATTGCCGCACTGTGCGACCAACCAACTTGGTGCGATTTGGTTGCTGTATAAAATGGGTAGTTTTATTTTGTTCTCATAGAATTATCTCGAATATTACGTTTTTGCTCAAATTTATTGGTAATCTTTAATCCTCCTGCTTGCCATCAAATTAATAACTGACAATAGCAGTATCGATTATAGTATTTACATGGAGAAATTAATGTGTTTACGATAAGCGGTAGGTTTTTTGTTCTTTCTACTCAAAATATAACCTGGATACATTATAATTCGATTGCTGAGTGTTTAGCTTAAATTATGTTGCTCAATTGCCTGTAAAATACTGTTAATCAAAATATCTACTGTGATTTGATTTGTTGCTTAAATAGTTTTTAAAATGATAGATAGGAATATAGTTAAACCACGATAATTAATCCATCACACAAGAGAGACAGTTTGACTGCTAATGTGTTGGAGGGTAAAGCCGAGTGGTGGCTTTGCCTGATATTAGTTATGCAAATATAGCGGTCAAATCCAGGCCCTACTTTTCAGTACAGGAGGGTCAACACGGGATGTGTACGCCATAACTCTCTTAATTGGGGTAGCCTACGCGTAAAACACTTCCTTATTAAGGCGGCCATTGTTATGATAATCCTCTCAGCAGTTGTAATAATAATACATTGAAATTGTATTATGTATTGCTGAATAATTTGTCACTTTAAATAGTTTATAATGTTATGAACTTGGCTATCTTTAATATTATAGTTTCCTCATCACCCGACAATACCAATCAGCGTAACTAAGAACTGGTATTTCATCCCACAGTTATGGAAACTTTTTGGAGCTTTGAAATTAACCACATTAAATAGTATTTTCCTGTCATATTAGTCCATAATTGTGATAAAAATATAATTATAATTGTGATGGAATTTTAAATAATAGATGAATTTTAGGCAAAATATCCAGAGTTAAAACCACTTCAGTGATTTTCAGTTTATATTTAATATATTATAGTTTTGGAAAGGAGTGAAGGAGTCTTTCAGCCGTCAAACGTCGACACATCCTGGCAGATCTGAAACCAGCATCGTTCAGTGGCTTTTTGATTAAATATTAAGTATAGTTATTATTATTATTATTTGAATATCCTTCCGCCTTCTTAAAAATCGTTAAATTTTGGCAGCTTTCAAAATAGTATCCTTAAGTGCCCTCGAAAAAGAGTTAAACGGGCAGAGAAAGTGTATATAATTTATTTAATTAAAAAAATGGCGGATTTTCAAAAGGACTATTGTGCAATACTCTTCCGCCATCTTATAAATCGTTAGATTCTGGCAGATCTGTAAATAGTGTTTTTAAGTCTTGGCAAAACAAATTTAACGGGGAGAGAGAGTGTTCCTTAAAAAAAAATTGATTAAATATTAAGTATAGTTATTATTATTATTATTTGAATATCCTTCCGCCTTCTTAAAAATCGTTAAATTTTGGCAGCTTTCAAAATAGTATCCTTAAGTGCCCTCGAAAAAGAGTTAAACGGGCAGAGAAAGTGTATATAATTTATTTAATTAAAAAAATGGCGGATTTTCAAAAGGACTATTGTGCAATACTCTTCCGCCATCTTATAAATCGTTAGATTCTGGCAGATCTGTAAATAGTGTTTTTAAGTCTTGGCAAAACAAATTTAACGGGGAGAGAGAGGGGAGTTATTATTATTATTATTTTGAATATCCTTCCGCCTTCTTAAAAATCGTTAAATTTTGGCAGAGAGTGTTCCTTCCGCCATCTTATAAAAAAAAAAAGTTTTTTTAAGAGTGTTTTTAAGTCTTGGCAAAAAAAAAACGGGGAGAGAGAAAAAAAAAAAAAAAAAAAAAAAAAAAAAAAAAAAAAATCAATTTATTTTTAATCAAACAAATACTGATTTTTCGGGTAAGAGTGGTCAACGATGTCTTTGAAATATCAAAAATAGTCATATCTGTCAGGATTATTTCATCAATAATATTTTCCAAATTATTTGAGATCTATGTCTCATTTAATACAAGACATAATGAATGCAAGGAACAGATAAAAACCTTATTAAGTAAAAATTTTGTAAATTAGAAAATGCTTTATTTTTTATAAATACTTGCTTTTATTTAATTAGGCCTGCGCACGCTATAGACGAAGTGGAGCGCATCGCATAGAATCTGAAAAATGCCGAAGCATTCACTTTTTTTTTACGCAAGTGGTGGACCTTAATAATTAGATATTTTGCAAATTTGAAATTGCTTGGTATTTTATTTTTTTAAATAGGTACTGCTTCCGTTTATCAATTAATTATTTTACAATTCTAATACCTTTAAAATACCTTAGTATATGGGAGCGTAAATCCCTACCAAAAAAAAAAAAAAAAGCCTAAAAAGGTCAATTTTTTTGCCTTTAAGTGTATATACTTCGTTACAATCGTGCATAACTAAAAAAAACTAGTAATTATTTAGTGTTAGTTTTGAACGTAAATCAGCCATTATTAGTAATACAAATTAAAAAAAAAAACTAAATAACTAATGTAATGAACCAAAAATTTAAATAAACTAACATTCGAAAATGCTATCTCACAATATATCAACTTTCATATCGAAAGAAGAAGTCAATATAGTGTGAAGTTATAACCTACGAGGAAGAACCAACATTACTGATAAAGAACCAGAGAGGTCCCTTTATGTAGTGATCGTAAGTTCTCAAAACCGATAACGAATAGTGAAGCCTATCGGCATTGGTTCCATTGTTAGATAATAGATAGCACTAAAGTATTATTGTTTATGGTCTCAATTTCCAAATGTCCTTTGAAGTGAGCTATAGCCTTTTCCATCTAGTAAATAGGGTCTATTCAATAATTTTCGATACTATCGTAATAAAACTATATATTTATTGGTTACGCGTAGACCAAGCTAAAATATATTGGATTGCTAACTTTCTTGATTTCTTTAAATTATCAATCTACATAATAAACTGTTTATATTTAAAATATATATTTTTTTTTTGTACGGATGTCGATATTTATTATTTCTCTCTTAAACAAATATATTTTTTACTAATTTATTTCAAGACTAGGAAATTATTCAATCTTTACTCACAAATTTAAACGTGACCGTAACAAGCTCTGAAGAATTAGGAAAATTAAAAATGTGCGGGGTGGCGATAAAGTAAGTGTGACTACGGTTTAAAAATTTCGGGAGGAAGAATTCAGGCAGGGAGTTTCGAGTTCTCAGCTTCTTTTCTAGATGAGGAAATCACATTAAAGCAACTGAATGAACTCAATCATAGAACAGTTTAAAAAAAATCTCTGTTAGTCAACTAAAACGTCTAGTATTATCAAAATGTATATGTTTTGAGGCATTTGGAATCAGTGTGAGTTATTTTTATTCTGCATAGTTGTATATATTTCACCATAATTAAACAATTTAAAAAAATTTGGATTGCATATTTATCTACATACCTGGAATATGAGTATTTTTTTATGTTTCTTAGCAGACAAAAAAAAAAAAAAAGATATAAACTGAGAAATTGCTATAGAACTCCCCCTTTTCTTTTTTTATTGCCTTAAAAATGATTTCGTGTTTGTCCAGATGCTGATTCTTCCTTTTGCGTGAATTTATAATCGCATTTGGTTCTCTTGAAATAGTTCAATCCGTTTAAAATCTCGTTTTAACTCCGCTCAAATACTTGAATTATTAATTTTCCTTTCTTACTTTTTTTATTCCTAGTCAAAAATAGCTCTTGGGAAAACGAAAAATCTTGTTGGAAAGTATGTACAGTAGAACGTCGAAAATTCGAACCATTTGGGACCATAAGTAGTTCGGATTACCGATTTGTTCTGTTGTTGATATGCGAACATAAACTAGAAATGCCACTTAGACCCATTATTAAAAATACAGTTCTGGAATACAGTAGAGGAAATAAAAACAATAGTTTTTTATGTACTTACATACGTATATTATGTACATTACTGTTGTTGGTTTCTTGAAGAAATATATAGAGTGCATACAATGGAAACGAACAGAGCACTGAATAGTTACAGTACACAAAAAGAATCACTCTAAACCTAACTGTACAAAATCACTTACGGCTATGTATCTATTGTACATTTAAAAATTCGCTAATTTTCGGTTGCGGTTGCTTCGATACTCGTTTTATGCCAGCCAATTCCTTCATTCACTTCAGTAGCAAGAGCTGAACTTGACTACATTCTGGCAGTGTTTCGTACCTAGTAATACTGTCTATAACGTCGTAAATGCTTCAGAATGTGAAGAGACTGAGTCCCCTGCTGGTTCTTCTTCACTATCACTCACTGCCTTCATTTGTATTTTGTGACTCTTGAACTCTTTTTTGTTACGCATTAGATGAAAACAGAAAAGCAAAAATAAAAAAAAGTAAGAAGTAAAAGTTTGTATATTTTCGGTATTTAATTGCATATTTAAACAGTATATTTACTTATTTATGTGCATATTTTTCAGTTTTAATTGCGTTATATTTTTTAGGTTTAATTCACTGCCATTGTTAACAGTCTATGTCTCAGCCACCCTTCTCTTTAGATTACTAGCCTACCAACTACCAATCTATTTTTTTAAATATGAAATAATTAACAATCGAAATTGTATAGGAAACAGAAATAGTTAAGATAAGGATTTTAATTTCTTATCAGAGGAGCCAACACATTGGCAAAAATGTATTGAGAGATATGAAAGGTATTTTGATTTACGGAAATGTTTTCTGATAATTCATTATATTGTTTCACTTAATAAATATAAACCGTAATTTTGTTCGGGCAACTCAATGTATATACTACGAATGATACGAATTAATAACACTATTTTTAGACTTCTAGAGTCTCTGCAGATCAAATTTATAGTAAGTAGTTCGTAGGAAAACGTTTCTGTTTAAATTATGCTATGGCTTTTGATAGGGCTCGTAGCGTTGGTTGAATCCTCCTTCCCGGGCTCAAACTAGACAAGATATATCCACTTATCGATATGATTCCCACCACTTGGCCAGATGAGACCTCCTCAGTGACAGAGCGAAAAGCACTCACCGAGTGACAGTTTAATTAAACCGTCACCTCGCCCCTGCCTGTCTCTCAAGAGATATTTTAAACTTTTCTTCAGAGTCAGGATTACATTGGAATCCTTGACAATATACCTTCCTCTCCTGGTCATATATCTTATCCTTGCAATATTAAACTTTTCTAATTTTTAAAAACTTTTTAGATTTAAACTTTGTCAATAAATGAAATATGTATTTCACCAGGCTTTTTGTATAAATTCAACTGCTAGTTTTAAATCGAAACGTTTATAAATGCTGTCAAACATGAAAAAAGTTTAAAAATTCTATATTATATATGTGGAAATTATCTTATGTTTTTCAAACATTTTTAAAAAACCACCTGATTAACTTAAATTTAATTATTTAAATCTGGTTTGTATAATACCGGTTTTTTTTTTTTACAGTATAAAAAGTTTTGACTTTTTATTTGTATTTCATAGAAAAAAAGATTTTCTTTTTTGATGATCAAAGATGAATGATAAAGATGAATTAAAGATGATTAAACATGTATATAATACAAATGCACTATTATAATAAAAAAATTGCAATTATTGTGATATCTTACCTAAAGGTAGCTTTCATGTTTTGTTTTTTTTTCTGTTTATTTTTATATCATTACGGTACATTTCTTATTTGATGAATTAATCCCTAAGGTAAATTGTTTACTCTGTTTGTGATATGTCAACAAAGATTTCTGCAAATTCTTGTTTACTTTAGCTTAGTATTGTGATTGCTATTGCTATATAAACATGGAAAAAATTATCATTCATCATCGGCATATTTTGCTGTATTATTTTAAAAAAAGGTAACCGTGCTGCAGAAGCCTATAAAAAAATTTTTTCCCCCTTAACATGACTCCTTAACCGAAAGCACCTGTCAAAATTGTTTTGCTAAATTTCGTTCAGGAAATTTTGACATCAATTACGCTCGAGCGTAATGACGAGTTATTACCATCAGGTGAAACAATTGATTCAACTCTATATTGTTCGCAATTAACAATGTTGGATCAATTAATTTGAAAAAAGTCTTCAGGACTGGCAAATGGAAGAGTGTTGTTTTCCACCAAGACAACGGAAGGTTGTCCCCACCTAGTAGAAGCCTCAGGGTTATGTTGAACATTCTAAGAGAAAATAATTTGAGGCCATTGAGATTTGGGCTTGATAGAGATGAAAATGCTTGGTTTGAAAGTATTCCTAGGCATTGCTTTTAGAGCAGGTTTTTCTTACTTAATTGTAACTTAATATTTCTTCGTTTTTTGTTCATTGAGATGAGTTTGTAAAGTGTTCTTCGGGGCAATCACTACATTCTGGAATAAAACTATCTATTTAATACATTTTATATAAGTAATTACAAAATCCATGGGACTACAAGAAAAATTCGAATCATCGCAAATTTGAATTATCAAGAATCTTAAATTATCAAGAGGAAAGAAAAAATTCGAATTATTAAGAGTTTTTATCATATTTTTAAAAAATATTTGAGGTGAGGTGCGTAATTCTCTAAAATGCTACCTTTGTTATCTTTTCATGCGACACATATGTTTGAATCCATACTTGCCTTTTCTCCGCAAATTTTTTTGAACGCAATATCATGTCGATTTTTAAAATTTATAAACCATCCACCACTTGCAGCGAATCCTGTGATTTCCAGTTTCAACGCGATGTCTTATGCTTTCGCTTTGAGGAGAGCACCTCCAACAGGTACGTTTTGTGCTCTACATTGTCGGAGCTATTTGATTAACGAATTTTCAAGAATAGGGAATTCATCGTCTCTGGCCCGCTTGAGATTTCTGTGTAAATAACTTTGTAAAATTGTTTCTTTATTCTTAAGTATTGTAGACAGGGTTGAGGGCGGAATGTTGTAAGTTTTAGCGTTATCTTTTTTTTTTTTGTCGGACACAGTAAGAGAGACGTACTTCTGCCTAACACTCATCGTGGCAAACTATAGAGAATCGGAGTTAAGCTGGGCTAAAAGTAGGTAAACATAATGCGGAAAATTAGGGGTAAACATTATTAGGAAAAATTTGAATTATAATGAGGGGAAGTGGCGTAGTTCGATTATAGAATGTTCTCTCCCCCTTTTGTTGCCAATCACATTTCGAGTTATCGATCGTATCTAAATACACAGTCTTTTTTCGATATACTGAAGTTAACAGCTAATAAGTTCGAATTGTTGAAATATTCGAATTATCGAGAGTCGACTGTATTAATTTTATTTTATGATAATAATTTGTTTTATTTTTATCTTTTATTATTATCAATTGTTTGTGTGTATCATTATTACTGTTACATATTACCCTTCAGATTTTACATGTATTCCAAAAAATATTTAAAAAAAAAAGTTTTATATGTTGTGTAGTTAGGTGTTAAAAAAAAAAAAATGTATTTACTTATATTGAACGTTCTGCATGAATACTCTGATTACTGACTGTATTATTTAGTCATCCAGATCGTGGTATTTATTAAATAAAATCAATTTTTCTTTAAAAACAAAAGTTTGACATTGTTTGATATTTTATTTTTAATAGTTGTTAATTTCGACTTTTAAACAATATTTCTAAAAAATAGATAATGAGCCATTTACTTTTCTTAATAACATAAAATTGTGAATTAAGTTAAAAATCAATTGTATTGTGAACATATAAAATATGGTGCATGCACTTATATAATGTGTTTCGAGAGAAGGACTATACATTATAAGGCTTTAATTAAACTAAGGCTACTAGCTTTAATTATTAATATTCTAAATTATCGTTATCATCATCGTTTCTGGATCGATATAATTGTAATCCCTTTGTGGTGGTACGACAGCATACATACAGGCTATTCCACACAGGGCGTTTCGGTCGCTTTGCTACAAGTTGGTCGAGTTTGGAACAGTTCTGTTGTACTCATTTCAAACATTTGTGGTGTTTGAGCGAACTTTAGCTGGTCCAAGCATTTTCATTATGAGGAAAGCTGAAACATACAGAGGGTCTAAGTACTTTGAAAACAATAGTAGGAACATTAGCCATTCATGCAATTTCCAGTATTTCTTTTTATTGTTAAGTATGTTCATTGAAATTTTATTATCGAAATAATAAAAAGAAATACACATCGAGTCAACTAGAGGAATATTAAATATAAAAGCAAAGCAAAGACTATGAAATTACTTGAATAAAGTTTATTGATTTTACGATTCTTGTGTCTTTAATATATCATAAATTTTACACCTTAAACAAGACAAGACTAAAACTGTTTACAAAACTTAATGGAACTTATCTCAATGGTTTTTGTAAAGTTTGAATTTAATGCTCAGATATTATAGTAAATATTTGAAAAAAAAAGTGTTGTAATTAAAATGTTTCTTTGCAATTAGGACCAGTAATCAGTGTTCGGGCGGCAAAATGAATCAATATTTCTTTTTTTTTTTTTTTTTTTTTTTTTTTTTTTTTTACAATTCATCGACCCTCATAATGATGAACAAAATTATTTAAACAATAAGATTTAGGGTTCGTTCTTCATATTTAACAACATTATACGTTAAAAACTATCACGACATTGGTTAAATTGTTTAAACAATCGTTTGCCTTATATAGGACTAAATAGAGCTTCGGAAATCCAATTTTCGATAATTGGTGTAAAGAATTTCCATCAATGATAATGTTAAAGATAAAAAAAAATTAAAATATTAAATAGAACTGCAGTTTTTACCCATGTAGATTAAATATTATTAGATCCTCGATTAAAAAATTGAAAACAAACTTTTCACTTGTAAAAAGAAAAGTAAATTCAGCTTTATTTTCGATATAATTACATATATTAAACAATTATTCCAATTATTAATTGAAATCACTATTCAATAAAATATAGATTTAAATATTAAAAATAAGTATTGAAAAATATTTGTAAAAGTTTAATATAAAAAGAAGGTTCTATGATGACTCAATGCATAGGGATGCATCAGGGGATTACTTTAATGTCTCAAAAATATATTTACCTTTTTCTGTTTTAAAATTATATTTTCTCATATAATGTAAATGCTTGAATTTATTATGGATCTAATGTTTTTTTGAAACAAAATCTCTTGTTGTGGCCATTTATAATGTTTTAGCTGGAAGATAAGTTATTGTTATTAGATTTCTTTTCAAACCTTAAAAATATCTCTCAACCATACGACTTCGTTCTGAAGTATATTCTAATTATAAAAATATAAATTTCAAGAAAGAATTGAAATATAAATTGCAAGAAAAGTAGTTGAACAATTCTAAATTAATAAATAGTTTTAATAATTATTATTTATTAAAAGTTATAAGCAATATTATTAAGTATTAAAATCACAAGTAGCTGGGTTTTTAGGATGACAAACAATTAGTGTGTAGCCTAGGTACTTACTTACAAGTGGAGGACACACTCAGGCTCTCATGGATCTTGTTGGCAAGATTTTTATTTTTGGTTGCGAATTTAAGAAAAAATATAGCCGCTCCATAGATTTTGGGTTAAGTTAATTCAATTCTAAAAAAAATGATTAGATTTTCAAGCAAACTACCTCTATAGATTTTTTAACACAAAAATTGACGTCATGTTCTAATTCAGCACCCCCAAAAACATTGAAAAACGTTTATTTAATAAAAACAAAAAATATCATTTTTCACCCTCTTCGAGGGGAAGAAATTTTTAAAATGATTATTGGTTACTTTCCTTTAAATAGCTAATACTTTGTCACGCAATTCAATAATGGGTACCGCTGGAAAGAGGAGAGCCTCAGCTTTCTTTTGATGTATATTAATGCAATTTCGATTAACAAAAACCTATTAAAAAAATTGGCAAATCCGAAAAACATATTTATTTTTAACTTGAGTTTGAAACCAGATAGGAAAATGAAACCAAAGACATTTCAAGAGTAATACCACAAGAGTAATATTTTGTATAAAAATATGAAGTTGATACGTTAAGCCGTCTAAGCGTAGTTCATGTTTTTGTCAATTTAAACCAAAATTGCCTGACCATTTGGTCAGAATTTTGTCTAGAATTTTATTAACCTAAACCATAATCTATGGAGCAGCTGCATTTTTCCTTAAATTCACAATCGAAAATAAAAATCTTGGTGCTAGAATCATGTTGATATCAATTTTGAAACTCAAGATATAAAATATTTTAATTTAATGGTATTTTATTTTTTTCTTGGCTTCTAGAGCCCATTGGTTGGAACGGGAAAACACGGGTCTAATATTTTTTGACCAGGAACCTTGACAATTGCCAACAAGATCCGTGAGAGACTGAGTGTGTCCTCCCCTTGTAAGTTAGATCGGCTGACCTTGAACACTCTCTAAGAAGTTTATTTTTAGATACTTTTATCTAATTAATATTTACCATTTAATATTAACCATCTTTAATTTTTATATTAATATTATACCATACATTCATATTGTAAAAATATAATATCGTTAAATTAAAAATACTTAATAATCATTATCAATAGACACAACCATAATGCCACCAATTAAAGTAGAATTGGTTAACATGAATGATACAGGTCAAATAGAATAGACTATCGTGTCACCAGGGACAAAGATATATTAACGATAATGGAAAATAATTTAATAAAATTCCATGCTTTAAGTAACGAAATAACATATATTATATTCCATTTCCTAACTTTTCATTTTTCGTTTTAAATATATTAATTAGATAGTTCACAGAAGAAGTAAAGTTATAAAATAAATAACGAGATGTGTAATAAGATGGAATAACCGGTAATTCAAAATGGGACAGGTTATTTTTAATTTTAATAAGAGCTGTCTAATAATATTTTTATAAATACAAAGATAAGAGGTGCGAATATTTAGGTGAGAACTTCAGCTGGACTGGGGTAATAAATATAGTTCTGGTATAGCGGGCTATCATCAGAGCCTTTAAAGTATCCATTATTGTGAAATAGGGTTAGTTAGCTGCACGCGATGATGTGCTACATTTCCATCCAATCTAGCTTCATCTATTCATCCCTCAATGTGTGCCCCAACTTCGTTACAATATTTTAAAAAAATCAATAAGTTATTGCACTACAGCTGTCAATCATCTTGCAATAATCATTTCCGAGTGAAATGCTAGTAAGGTAAAAAAGTAAAAATTGAGAAAATTATTATAATTACTTGTAAATCACTTGTGAAGAACTACTCACTAGTAGCACTTTAATTAAAGTTTTTAGACGTCTCGGCGGGTTATCAGATATCGAATATGAACCATGTTGGGAGACTAATGGATTCGTCAGGTAGTGCAGTTTACTATGAAAGGATTGGTATCTGGTTTGGGCTAAATCAGCAACACATTGAACATTAAGGTCTTTATAGATAAGTTTATTTGTGACAAAATAAGAAGCATTAAGGATTTTTCGAAGGATTTTGGATTGTAAGGATTGGGTACAAGAATGATTGAATGGTTTAGTTGGGTCCATATAGGTCTAATAACTGTCATGTAAATGTCTCTTGTAATTTATTGGAAGCTTAGAACGTTTGTCTAGTTAATGTTGGAGTAGTCTATAACGACGGGCCGTTTCTTGTCGTTTTAGTCTTGTATGTGGATTCCAAGTTAAACATTTGTCCAAATGGAGTCCCAGGTAGTGGATCTATTCAACAGGGATTAGAGGAATATCATATCATCAAGGATACAGTAGCACAAGGATGTCGTAGGTTTACGACGAAGGGTAAAGGTTATTTGATGGGATTTATATAGATTTATTTTAATTATCCATTTTTGACACCATTCTTGGAGGTTTATGATTGGAGTGCCAGGGATGCAATGAAGAGATCATTATTTACTGATAACAAACATGTGTCATCAGCGTAAGAGGTGAGGGCCGTGTTAGAATGGGTCGGGATTTTAGGTGTATAAACTGTGTAGAGAATGGGACCTAAGATACTTCCTTAAAGAGGGGTAAATTTAAAGGATAAAAGAAAGCCTGCATTATTTTTCGGGCAACACAACAACAATTTAATCGAGTAATACACCTTTCTTTTATATTGTTATCGAAATTTATCGAACCTAGAACCATAAAATTTTAATCGCCATCAGCTTTACGACACACACAGCTGTGTCCCTGCCCTTCATTCGTAATCTGAAGGACACACATGTTAAGTTAAGGTGTATTTACACCGTATGCTATTAACGATAGTGATTTTCAAGATGTGCTTTAAAATTCTTGAAAAAATTTGTAAGTAAAAACATTGGTTTATATATTAAAAATAACATTTTATTGACAAATTAATTTGTTTTAAACCAATTTAAGAACATTTGTGCTGGTCACCTTGCTAATAATTTTTATTTTTTTTACTAACATGTTAATTACAATCCAAATCACATTGCCAAAAATAAAAATAATGCAATTGCTCAAGGGTCTGTACCGGCCAAGCATTTTTAGTCACAACGTTATTTACTTGTTTTATAACAATAGAATGTTAATATCACTCGAATTACTATATACTGTTGTAAAGTTAATGTTGAGCATTTTACTATCATTTGAAGAACATTGTCCCTGACAACATATTTTTATAAATTCACATTAGACCGGCAATCCATAAATGAAGGATTTTACATAATTTTACATAGATTCTATCTTTTAGGCCTTGGTCCAGATCATTGACATATATATTATTCTTATATATAGGCATATTAAATAATAAATTTTATTTTTTTAATTTAAAAAAATAGTTTTTTTTTTTTAATATTGGCCTATATTAAGAAGATTTTTTTTTTTTTTTTTTTTTTTTTTTTTTACATTTTAAGAATTCTTACCAAATAACTTTTACCCTTCATTGTAAACTGACAACAAGAATTGTGAAATTCTTTCTGCAATAATAATAGTATCCTACAATAATATTCCACTAATCGTTGTACCAAGTATAGGAAAAAGGACTTACTAGGGATTCATATACTAGACGAAAACAACAAGAAACTGCTGTACTTTAAAATTTACTAAATAAAACTTCCAATTATTACAAATTACTCAAAATCAGAAAGTAATTAGACCTATATGGGCATACGTAATTTAACTTTGGCGCTTCACTAAAAGTTTTAAATCTTCTCGTATCCAATCCTTGCAATAAAAAATTCTGGAATCCTCAATGTTCCTTTTTATGTCAAAAATAAACTTATCCACAATGATCTTAATGTTCAGATTCCTTGCCTTTCCACGATAAGCCTCACCTTCTTGAATCTACTAATTTCCCATATTTTTTTTCACTCGACTGCCGATAGCTCTTCTTAGTCCAGTCAATGAGTGCTGAAATGAGGGATGTAGAGTGCATGGAATATGCGATAAATTTTGACTTCATAGCTTCGTTAGGAACAGTCAGAAGGTAATCATACTAAAAGTCCCCAAATCAAAGTTTCATATATAGGGACGTGTAATTTAAGGAGCATTCAAATAAAAAATAGAACAATTTTGATTCTGACATTTTTTCTGAGAAACGATTGTGGAAGTTACTAGAAACAAAAGTTTGACAAAAAGTGAGGTGACATTTGATTTTTTTTGAAAATCGCCGATTTCCAATAACGAATATCTCGTAAACGATTAGAATTACGACAAGTTTATATATTATCAATTTTATAGGAAATTGAATAAGCTTTTATGTTTATTCGAAATATATTTTTATAGAGTCAACCGTTTTCAAGATATTATCGAAAAAAAAAAAAAACTTTTCCCCTCTCCCCCCACCGTTAGCTCACCCCCCAGGGGTGGGGACTTTTAGTATATTTACCTTTTAACTATTCCTAACGAAGCTATGAAGTAAAAAATTATCGCATATTCCATGCACTCTACAATGTGTTTATTGACTGGACTATCTAAACTTCTGATAATAATATCAATAAATAATTTTTAAAAAAATCTTTAAGACTCTGCTTCATAATCATTTAAAAATTAGATTCGTCAATCTACTGAAATGTCTTGAAATTTAAATAATTTTTTTTTTAAATGTTTACATCTAGAAATATATTTTAATTATATTAGTAGTTACAAACGTTATTTCAATCTTATGCTTTTTTTTTCAAGATAATTTCCGAAGTAAGCTCTTTTTTGATAGGTATCTACATTAGTTGGTAGATGGTTCATGCCAGTAATCGTGTTATGAAAATGTTAACTTAATTTTTTAAAAAAAGTTCATACCCAAATAATAAAAATTATTTTATGAAAACGTGATCATGCTATAAAATATTTAAACAAAAAAAGTTTTTGCCAGAATTCGGGTATTCGTCCATTATATCTACTATTTATAATGCAAGGTAAAAAATTAATTAACTAAAAACAATCAATGAAATGGCATGTGTAGGTATTGTTTCTGCAATCTACGATCTTCTTTTTTTAATTTTAGAATAATAGAAAATTGTTTGAGCGCGTGGGGTTGTGCCGTTCCTGGGATTTTATTTATAGGCATCCTATAAATAGGCAATAACGGAATATTGTTTATTAATTGGAGACGGTATTAAACTAAAGGTTAAGGGTGGGTTTAGGCAGAAAAACAAGATGAGGAGTTACTCAGTACTAGGAAGTACTGAGGATTTTATTAATTGTATAGAGATCTTGGTGCTTATGGGGGGGGGGGACAAAAACAATTATTTTTTATAATTTTATAATATAATTAATAACTTTTGTTATTAATTAATCTTATTTTATAATTTTTTGTATTTACTCACCATATAAATAAGATTATATAAAATAAGATGTTATATAAAATAAGATTAATCTTATATTAAATAAGATTCCTTTCAATTTAAATTAATTCATTAATCTGTATGCATTATTCATTATTTTTGTGTCTACTCAGTTTTTATATTTACCAATTATATTGTATAATTTACTCATTAATTTTTTGATTCTCTATCACTCAGTTTAATTTTAATCTTGTTTCATTAGTCTTTATTTATTGTTTTCTTTCCTTTAGATATGGCCTTTATGTTATTGTCTTTTCTCTTATATATTTATCCTTTATACCTTTGTTTTTTATACTCTCTACTATTTAGTCATACCTTTTTGTTTGTTTTCTAGCCCTGATGAAGGCTTGCAATGCAAGTTGAAACGTAGGCATTAAAAATTAAAAAACTTATTTTTTAATTGCTTTTATCTTCATGACTGCATACCCCAACTATCTGTTCTCTTTATACCTAACAGTCAACTATACTTCATCAAAAACAATTATTTTTACTTAAGGATAAGTCTATTGCAGGGATATAGATATTCCAGTAAGCGGTCAGAGTTTAATAAACATATTAAAAAAAAAAAAAGTACGCATGATGGTATAGAAGGATCAACACAATTAGGTTTGATGAATTAATCGTCATTTCTATTGCGATTATTTTATTAAAAAAACTAGTTTCGAATGCTAAACATTCATCTTCAGTTCTAAAACAAACAAAATTTTCAACACATTAGTACTATGTTACATGGATTATATGCACTAAAGTTTTCAACTCACCTCAGGAGGTCTAAGAGATAACTGAAACAAACCCATTGTGAGAAGTGGAAGGGGGCAGGTAGGTTAAATTTTTGTTATTTTTTATGGGATTTCCCATATGACTCATTAGACTATTTCGTTCCTATACTAAACTGATTTAAAATGGGGCTATTGTAAATGTTTATCTGGATCGGTTTTAAACGATTTTATCATTTCTAATGATTCATAAATATTTAATTTTAGGCTATTTTCCACTTGATGTATTATTTTTACTCCCGAGTCTTTAATAAATTTATGTTTGTTTTTATTTAAATGGATAGAGAAAGTGGAGTTTTGGGTCTTAGTAGTGTATGCTCGTATGTTCTTTTACTCTGTGATTTAGTCATTACATTTAATTCGTATACACCGCTTTTTAGGAAAGGGCCATATTTTGTCTTTAGGTGAAAGGAAGTATGATGAACCTAATTTTTAATTCCTTTCCGACTTTAATGGATATTGGTCCTTAATACAAAACAATTTTGTAAGTTTTAGAACTGAAGATGGTTGTTTAGCATTCGAAACTAGTTTTCTTATAAAATTTAATAGTTGTTGTAATATATTAATACATATGTATATATATTAACTTATATTAACTTTTTCTTTTCCCATGTGTCCTACAATGATATACTTTCGACCATTATGAAATCCCGAACAAATGACTATGGACCCGATAATATCCCAGTTAAACTTATCGAATCATGCCTTCCCACACTTATACCTCTCCTTTATCCCATTTACAATTTTTCTCTTCAAAATTCAACATTTCCTTCTTCTTGGAAAACAGCGCTGGTCCGCCCCTTGAACAAAATCCCTAATCCTTCCTCCCCAAGTGACTTCCGTCCTATTTCCCTCCTCTCCAACCTATCGAAACCTCTGGAACGCATTGTTCAGTCCCAACTTTCAGTTTTCCTAGAAGAACGCTCACTCCTTAATCTTTATCAATCCGGTTTCCGTCCCGGATTCTCTACCCAACCTGCCCTTCTGAAAACATCTCAAGACATATTTTACTCAATAGATCGCCAAGAGTTAACTATCCTTATCCTCTTAGATTTTTCCAAAGCATTCGATAAAGTTGACCACAACATCCTCCTATCCAAACTTCGAAACCTTTCCTTATCTACACCTGCCTTACTCTGGTTTAAGTCCTTCCTTTTCGATCGATCACAGTATGTAGTTATTCCAAATAAAACTCCGTCCAAGACCCAACCCCATCAAGGATCTTCACTATCACCCACGCTATTTTCTGTCTACATTAATGACCTTCCGGTTTCCATCCATCATTGTCGGTATCATCTCTACGCCGATGATCTCCAAATCTATTTATCCTTTTCCAACTCTGACTTATTACAAGCCACTAAAAGGATCCACGAAGACCTGAATCGAATCTGTAACTGGGCATCGAAGAACAAGCTAAATCTAAATGCTGAAAAGACCAAAGCGATTGTAATAGGTTCGAGTCACCTCTTTAAAATCATATCCCCTATTCCCACACTTTTCCTGAACAGTGATCCTATCAAATTCTACTCCTCGGTCAAAAACCTTGGAGTCGTTTTTGATAAAAACCCTATCCTGGCAAAATCACGTATCCGAAATTTCCCGCCGCACCCTCCCTATCCTAAAACGTCTCAATTACGTTCGCCACCTTCTTCCTTTCGAAACCCGTAGATTACTAGTTACCTCTCTCATCTTCCCCTACTTTGACTACTGCTGTGCTGTGTATGAGGGTGTTTCTGGGGATCTCGAGGCCAGAATCAAAAGACAATTTAACTGCTTTATCTGCTTTATTTTTTAGGATCCCGAGGAGGGCCCACATTTCGCAGTTTTATGCGGAGTTAAAGTGGCTTATTCCTTCCTACCGTCGCCAGTATTTCCTGGCATCCTTACTTTTTCAAACCGTTCAATCCCATCATCCACCTTACATTTCCGAACTCCTTCAACTCAAATCCTCAATTCTTACCCGCCAAACTCGATCCCCAGATTTGCATACTCCTGCTCATTGCTCAGCAACTTTCGACAGATCTTTCGTAATACGATCCTCTCCTCTCTGGAACTCCATCCCTCTCAACATTCGTTATTCAATTAACCTTTATACTTTCAAATACCACTTCTTTAACCACCTACTATCCACCCAGATCCTGTCCTCCAAAAACTGACAATAGCCACTTTTTAGTTGTTTTAAACTATAAACTATAATTATAAACAGTTTATATTTAAGAAATCTTTTTCTTTTTGTAAAAAATCTTATTACTTTGTTATGTAAATATTATTTTATTTTAAGGCTTTGAAGGCCCTTGATTGTACATTATTTTTTATTCTTAAGGGACTTAAGGTCCCAGAATAAATAAAGAACTTTATTATTATTATTATATATATACATATATAAAGTGTCTCTCGACAGTTCGTACTTCTTTATTAGCAAAGAAAGAACCGGAATCCTACATTATTAGCCATATTTTTGGTTGATATTTAACTATTTTTTTTAGATTCAAAGTTCAACCTGGTACTAAACATGGACATTAAATATATTTTTATTTTATTTTTCTGCCGATCGATGCATGCCATGATCCTGTTCTCATAATTTTTTTTTTTTTTTTTTTAAATACAGTGATTGATTAATCATAGCTAAATACTATTTAAATAAATTAGCACTCTTAATGTAATACCCTGGTATATTTATACAGGAATAGAAAATATTCTAAATATTGACACTATTGAAAAATTAAACTCTGTTTACTCATTCCTTACGTCAATGTGGAGTTAGGTGAATGTAATTTGTGTTGTATAACTATAAATTAATATCAGATTTTCATTAACATCAAAAAGTTGAATGAACCAAATTACACTGAAGCTTGCCCATTAAGAGTTAAATAGTTTTATAAAAACTGGATTAGATAATGTCAGAATTATCTTAGTGTCATATCATGCAGCATTGAATTTCAAAAAGTTTTAACAAATGGTTGTACTTTTTATTTTTACAATTTTTATTATTATTTATTTATATAATAAATTTTTCTTTTTCCTTGTATTGTAAATTACAAAAAAAGAGGAAAAAAAATATCCTGATTAATTTATTATTGTAGCATTGTGTAATACTTAATAAAAATATTATATTATTATTATATTATGCTATTCTCTATTGCAAAAGAAAAAGCTTAGACCATAAAATTATTCTATTCTATTTATACAGGTTTCTTTAAGTTTATTCTATTTAATTAAGGTTTCTTTTCGGCTTATTAGAATTATTGTTCGTATTACGTATCAATTTACTAACAATAAGCATGAAAAATATACGCAAACTAACGTGCTAATTAAAATTAATTATGAAGGTCGTTACGGGCTAGTTACCTGGGTAAGTTTTCACCCCCGGAGAAGGTCATGGTACCATCTTTCATCAGAAAATTTTTTATTTTAGTAATCAATTAAAGTAAATTAGTTAAATTTATTTACATTTAAAAGGCACAGCAGGTGGAAAGAGAAGTAGTGGGAGACCCAAGGGCCGCTGGGGGTACAGTGTACTCCAAGACAAACAGCAGATGAAAATGAATGGGTTGTATGCAATGGATAGAGATAAATGGAAGGCAGAAGTCAAAAAAGCCATGGGCCGCTATATGCGCCTGTTGAGCTAAGAAAAAAAGAAGAAGAAATAATGTAAATTAAAAACAATTAAAATAAACTATCAAAGTGGATAAATGAAAATCATACATAGCTTTGAAAAAATCATGGTTGTAAAATTTAATTACTTCCTCCGGTACACAGTTAAAACATCCGTACTGGTTGTTTTACTCTTAAGTAAACTCTTTGTTTTTTCCCGAAATTTTAAGATAAACTAACGACTTAAGATAGCGTATCTCCAATTTATTTTCAACTTTGAAAGAAATGTTTCGAAACAAAGATTTTTCTTTATGTTGACTAATCTAGAATGTAATATGTTGTAAAATAAAATTATGTTTTATTAAATTAATAAAACTAAATTAGACATAGGCAAATATGTTTAGTAAAAATATAACTTGAATTTGCTCAACGAGTTGAATTTAATTTTTACTGAACTAAAATTAATTTAAAATGTTATTAATTTTATTTATAATAAATAATTAATTGATCTGTAAAAAAAATACCATTTATCTCACAGACAATCAGAAAATCATAGATATATTTATTCACGTCTATTCTACTAGGAGAATCCGTTTTCTCTTCTAAAACATAGGTATATCTTGATTTTCAAGATTATCATTTAAAATAGATTCAAACGTTTCTCTTTTGTCATGTGTTTCTTGTTTCCTCGTTTTTATGGTTAACACCAATTGGTGTTCACTTTTGTGCTTGTTGAACTTGCTCGAGGAAAACCTTCTTTCTTTCGTAATTAGTTCTGCCACAGCTGATGTATTACCTGTCTCTTTTTTTTGTCACATGAGTGTGTTACAAACTCTTGTATTTAGGGGTTTTACGCAAAATGGTATACAAGACATTAAATATATATATATATATATACTCATTCAAATACTGTTCAAGAACAAGTTGACTAACCTTTAATTGACCTTGATTTCAAACGGGTATAATTCAGGCGTAGAATTTTAAATCCAGATAAGTACAATTACCGTGTGTGTGTGTGTGTATATATATATATATATATATATATATATATATATATATTTTTTTTTTTTTTTTTTTTTTTTTTTTTTTTTTTTTTTTTTTTTTTTTTTTTTTTTTTTTTTTTTGGAATGTTTCTACTAGACTATCTTTAAGTGAAGTGGTCTCATAAAAAAGTAGTTAAATCACATTGAAACTAGCTCCACAGTTATATATTCTTCGAATTATAAAATAATTATAATTATAATAATTATTCTAACTTTTACAATCAGACCAGACTCTTGCCCACCTGTCTTTATCCTATACCACAAACAAACGAAATTCATTACTTAGGACTTACATTTGATAGATAAAAACGTCTCAGTCTAAACAAAATATTAAAACGTTTGTATCTAATACTTCAAAAACGATCGACATTAAAACTCCGACAACGACTGAATACATACTTATGGATATGGACATACGCCACACAAATATACGGGACAGCAAAAAATACACACCTTAAAAAATACAAATATTCCAATCAAAAATACTCAGACTAATCACGAAATCACCTTGGTAAATTTCAAACCACACACCTCACACTGATTTAGAAGTATTCACATTAAGGGAACATCTGGTCAGAGACATAATGAAAACAATTGCGAATTTTTAAGAAGTATAATCTTAGATTTTTTTTTTTTAATTATATTATATTATCCCATTTCAGAAGTAAGTAATGGTGCTATCCATGATTTATTTACAAGGAAATCATAGAAATTTTAAAATTGTTGAATACAAAATGTAAATAAAATAATAGATACAATAAAACCGATAGTAAAGGCTAGGGAGAGGAAAGAATAAGATCGAAATAAATTGTCTGGCATTGGCAGATGACTGCTATACTTTCTGAAAATGTTATCTGCTGTAACCCAAGTAAATGTCTGCAGAAAAAACAAAATTTTTAACAAACATTCAAGATGCACCAAAATATCTGAAAACAGATATTGGCCAAATAGAGAGGGTAAAGAATTCAAATATTTGGGAGAAATTATTCAAGAAAATGGTTTGGAAAAATCTGCAATAGAGGAAAGATTGCATAAAATGGAGATAGCATATGGTATTACTAAAGATCTTTAGAACAAAAAATGCCTATCTAAAAATGTAAAATTAAGGCATTACAACAAAGTAGTGAAGCCAGAATATATGCAAGAGAATGTCTGGCATTGAACTATAACTTGGATGAATCAGAAATAATAGAAAGGCGAATTATGTGAAAATATTAGGCCTACAAAACACATAAGAAAGTTCAAAGTTACGAAATAATGCTGAAAAATATCATAATGCAGAAAATTATCAGATGTAATGAGTAAAAGAAGATTGATGTTTTTGCCATGCTAGACAGTAGATTGACAAGTAAGATTTTCAGATATCTGTGGGGTAATAAATAAACAGCAAGCTGAGTCAATGAAGTAAAAAGGGATTTAGAAAAAAAAAAACAATATAAAAATAGAAGAAATAAATAATAGAGAAGACTTTCGGCAAAAATTATTGATAATGGAGGGATTCCAAGGCAGGAAAGTGAAAAGGACTGGTACAAAATGGACTGAGGACAAAAAGAGGAAACATGGTGGACAGATGAAAGCATCCTGGAAGAAAAGAAAAGAACAAGGGAGAAAGAATTGAAATTGGCACGTGGTCCTCTGCTGGCCCGTTCGAAAAAAAAAAATGATAATAATAAAAATGAAATAACAATTAGAAAATAGAAACCACATTTATTCAAATGATGTTAAATTATATGATTAGATATGAGTAACTTTATCCGATTCAGAATTATAAGATGCTCATTTTGTTTTTTTCAATAATAGATCAAAACAAAAGTACATCTCGACAGGCTTATACTCCATTGCTTTATTGTGTGTAATCTCTAAATGTATTGTATTTTTTATTGAATAAATAAATCTATCTATCTATTCTATCACCTTTAATATGTATTAAATAATAATGGTTTTGTTGGTATTCGGGCTATAATAGTAACGTAAATAAGGTACACATTTCCTGAGAAGAAAATCAGGTTTATTGGTCTTACAAAGAACTACTCGTTTTTAAATTTTACTATCTAAAGTTGGAAGCGGCTCTTGTTGATTCCTAGACGTTAATAAGCTAAGAAATCTGGTTGCCTGATGAGTTCCTTCAATAAAAAAAAAAAATCAATAAAAACAATAATTAACAAATACTCCCTGTATATTATATCGACACTCAGTCCAGTGAATATCGATTTAAGCCTATCCCCCAAAACTTTAAAAGGAGTGAGCGATCAAGAACGATTTGCCGGGTAATGGCGTTGATAACAGATATATTTAGATTCGGTGAATGTGTCCCTGGTGAGCAGTAGGTATATGAATAGTTTTATCTTTGAGTCTGTATTGTAGCAGGAGTACCTCCAGGTTCTGCATGTCCTTTGCCGAAGCTTCGGATGTTAAAGTTCAAGATGATTTCTTCACCCATCTTGTTTTTGAAGAAGTCTTGACACGAGACCCATCAGTTGGTCATGGCATCCATCATCTGGTCCATGCGACCGATGACTCTGTATAGCAGGGTGTTATCCACTACTGGAACAGCGTATGTTGTCACCTCAGTTGGTTCCTCGATGATGACCCGGGGCTGCTTGGCTGGCTTTTCGAAGAGGTACGGCTGCTTCTTTCCATTCCATTTTTAGCTTTTATAGCAGCAGGTGCATTAACAATGATTTGGAGCACTCCACATTTGAAAGATTTGTATTTGATATTGAATTGTCTTAGTGGTGCCCACAATTCAAGCCCCTAACTGGATTGCCTAAATAAAGCGTTAGTTCAAAACAATTTTTTTTGATGAAGCAACATGACGGTGTTTTATGAAACTTTTGTTTTAAGAGCTGCCTAAGCAGCTGGTATTATTAACAAAAGCCAAGGAGGTGTCTTTACGAGCAAACTACGTGGCGTAGTTTTCAAAATTCTTTTTCATCGATCCGTCTAAAAATCAATATTTTCCGTTTTTTTTTCGAACTTCCAAGGAGTAAGCCATCATGAATTTGTTCCTGGTGGACGTAAAATATACACTGACCTCTATTGCGGAGAGTAGTTTCGGTCGACCGCAAAGGAGTTCTTTTCTAGCAACACACTGCGCGACCGCATACTTCCCATTAGACCAAAGGAATGTCCTAATGGTATCGGACTTCTTCCACTCTGACATATAGCCTAGACTTCTTTGTATTGGATTAATACTTTTTTTCGATCTATTGGCTATTTTCTTCAAAGGAAAAAAAAAAAAATGGTAATTTTGTAGAAGTTGAAATTGCGTACCAAGAGTTCATCGACAGCCTAGGCAAGGTGTGGTTTCAGAGTGGGATCTAGTAATTGGCAGAAAAATGGCTAGTGAAGGCAGATAACATTGGACTATACTTTGAATATTGATTATATTTTATCTATAAAGAAATAATAATACAAATATATAGTCGAAAAACGGTAATTGTTTATTCTTATTTTTAACACCCTATTAATATCATTTTGTCATTCTATTTTAAGTTTTCCTTGTGTGTTTTGTTCGGTAAGGAACAATATTCATAGAAAACTAAATCAAGTTTATGTTAATAGATTGTTCATAAGTTAATTTAAGAGTTATACTTTTATAAAAGCTAGCAGCATTATTAAAATATATTTGTGTTTCATCAAGAAATCTGGCGATGGAGGGAACCCGATCGGTGGATTTACGGAAACATTTTGCTGAGAAGTCAATGTTGTAAAGGTTTTTCAAATAAACAAAAAAACAAAAATAATAAAAAAAATAAAATAAAAAACTTAAATTTGATAATTTATTTTATTTATTTATTTTTGATTTGCCTCTACCCTTAAGGGTCATTGGCAGTTCGTCTTCGATTTTTTATTTTTTATACCCGTCCATAAAACCTGATAGCCTTCAAAAATTTCAACAATGACTTCACAGATTTTCAGAATCCTGCAGGATGAGGCGAAAATCCTTCGTTAAGAATGATCACAAGAGAAAAATGACTTTCCCCGCCTTCGTATTGTGGATAGCAGAATCGCTCAAAAGGGAATTTGAAGCTAAGTTGTGTAGTTATCATTTGGTTTTTGAAAATTTAAAATATCCACAAAAATGATCTCGGTGCAGTGCAAAATGTGTAGAACCTGTATTGAAGTAGCCCCAGTTTACGGTACTCATTTCGTTATTTTTATTGGTTCTATTTTTAAGTCGATTTAATTTAATAATTGTTAAAGAATAATGAAAAAAAGAATTGGAAGGTAAACTGCTGTTAGAGTAATGGTAGTTAATAACAAGAAAACCAATAATAAAATACGGGGGACCGGGTAAACATATTTTTCCTACCTCGTCTTTAAAAACAAATCCTGGCGGAGCTTAAACATTTTTCCGATAGGAGTATTAATACTAACCCCTTCTCCCTTCCATCGACCGGTAATTACAACGTTCCTTGGGAGATTAATAAAGGCTGCTGTCCATGATAAGGTTTATGAGCCCTTAAATTCAACCCCACTCAACCCTAACAGCCTATTTATTGCCTCTTTTAGGGGCACTTATTAGGTCTAAGGATAAAAAAAAAAAAAATTGACATTTTTATTTGCAAATTATTTGAGCATAGTATTATAAATATAACCTGAAATAATTTAATTTTTTTTTTAGAATAATATGCATTTAAATTATTTATGGCGTGTTTAGAAAATAAGAATGCTAACCATCACATTATAATTTATTTGTTATACAGTAAATTCTTACTTATCTGACGTTCCATTAACTGTAGTCCAGTCGAATTATGGAAATAAAAGGCAATGTTCGCACAAATGCTTGTATCTACAATTTTTTAATATGTTGTTAGGGTCCATAAAAAAAATTAAAATAGCGCCAAAATTCCGTGTTTTTTCGAGAATGCAAAATTCTTAAAAGATTTTGAGGGTAAATAATTTAAATTTTAACTACCCTTACTATTGGAGCTCGCATTGGAAATTATCACCATATATAAAGGGTGTTAGGCTAGAGGTGGAATGTTTGGTAACAATAGTTCTGAAATAATTGATTACAAAGTCTATATTTTTGCTATTGGGAACGAATTCTTTAAACTTCCAGAAATGTGAAAATCTTTTATCTAGAATCCATGTGACCATAGGACATAGGATATTAGACAACAAGCAAACAGATGGCACTATATCTGTTTCGATTTTATAAGACATTCCCCCTCTTTTCACATTTCCACTGCAGTGCGATCTTTTGTAGATATTATGTGGATATGGATATAGTGGATATTTTAAATATTCTCGGACCAAATACTAGCTACACAACTCAATTTCATAATCCTGTATGAGCAATTCCGCAATCTTCAAAACGAGAGAGGGAAGAATTATTTTCCTCTTGATCAAAGAAGCCCCACATGGTACTTTGAATAAGGCTGATTTTTTCCTCAAAAACTTTCAATTTTCTTATATTTGGTCTTTTTTTTCAATTTAACCCTTTTAATTGTCAAATTTAAGATTTTTATAAAATTCCAAATTTTAAAGATTTTTGAATTCATAAAAAATATTGAGAGCCAAGTTGGTCTGCAGACCCTGAGCAGCCATAATTTGTGGATTTCGGCCGTTGAATTAACCTTGAAGCATTTGAGCTTATTTCGGTTGGAAGGGCACTGGAAAATTGTCTTCAAATGGGCAGGTAATCAAGTAGTGGGTAATTTGCCACCGGAAATGACGGATTTCTAAAGCCAATT
The DNA here is from genome assembly GCA_003667255.2 of Euschistus heros. Lineage (NCBI taxonomy): Eukaryota > Metazoa > Arthropoda > Insecta > Hemiptera > Pentatomidae > Euschistus > Euschistus heros. The sequence goes on from RCWM02000027.1 coordinate 866,610, forward strand.
TTAAGCAAAAATCTCCCAGGCATGCAGTGAAAAGTCAGAAACAACATAAATTAAAAAAAGTGATGTCTACACATATATATTTAAATTTCCGAATAATATATTGATAATCCAATATATTAGATATCTATTTCCAATATTAATTAGACGTATTTGATTCCATTTCTTATTTAATAGATATTTTAAGTAAGGCTAATTTTAACATAATGATAAAAAAAAAATATGGAAATTTTACTATAAAAAATCAATATTATTTGGGTACTTGGGGGTCAAGAAACTCGAATTTGTCACTCATTTTAAACCATAATTTTCTTTTTAATGGTTTATTATTACTTAAAACTGTATACAATACATAAATCAAGCAAACTTCTGGAACATGTTCATGGTGACTTGCTTATAACTTATAAAGAACTAACCATCAGCAGCACTTCAGTAAAAGATTTACATTAAAAAGTCTAGTCCATCTGTTTTTTTTAAATGCCTTTGAGAGTTATAGGGAATCGAATGGGAAACAAGTTAAGAAACCAGTAGATTTGAGTGTTTATCGAGTTTAGTAGTATCTGGTTTAAGCCAAATCAGTATCATTTGAAATGAAACCAAAAAACATTACGTTTAATCACTGTCATGTAAACGAATATGTTGTAATTAATTGGTAGATTAGATTATTACTAAGCTCAGTAAATGTTGAAAAATCCTAAAACGACTAGAATTTTTATGTCGTTTTAGTCATGTATGTGGATTCCATGATAGGTGTTTGTCCAGGTGGAATCCCAAGTATTGGATCTGTTCTACAAGGATTAACAGAATGCCATTAAAGGATACTATTGGACAATAAGACATAGGTTACCGACGAAGGACGATGCTTTAGATTAGAATTTTTTTAATTTTTTTTTTTTTACTTTTACATTTTCATTTCTTTTTCTGAAATATCTAAAATTTTCCAAGCTGTCAACCATCTGAAGTTTTATTGGACAAGATATTGTTATAAGTTTTTAGAAATAAACTTTTTTTCCTGAGCTCTAGGCGTCAATTTATATAAACCTCCGCACGTTTGTTTAATAGTTTTTAATGCGGCATCCAAAAGAATGTTTCAACTATGTCATTGCTCATCAGATGTATCCTCCTCTTGTAATTAAAAAAAATTGTTAAAAAATACTAAGGATCTAAATAGCGATATAGGACAGTGATTTAATTTAAATTAATTAAGTGTTTATATAAATTATGTATGAATTACACACATACAACTATATATAAAAAAACTTGTTTATTTCAAAATGTTTTTATTTTGTTTTGCCTGTTTCCGTGTCCTATAAGACGAGCTGAATACCCCCGAGAAGCTACATCAGGAGATTGGAATATCCTCAACTGATCAGTATTCTTGGCGCCCATCCACTGCCATCTTTATTCCTACTTCCGTTCTCCAACTTCCGATGTATGCCAGTCAGATCTAGTTGTAATAGGGTCATATTTACGTGCTGTATCAGGTTCGTTTCCTGTTACAATGTGCCTGGTCTAAAGACTTATTTATTTCCAAATCAGTCTTGCAGTGATTTTATTCTTTTCTTTTTTTTTTTTTTTACTATTACAAATCTAAATCTTTAAAATTATCCTTTTTAGATAAAGAATATACACTAGTATAAAAAAAAATAAACACAAATAAAAAAGGGACGTATTTCCATCAGCCGAGATATCTAAATTAAATTATTATTTTAGAATTTCGATAATTTTATCTAATAATTTTAATTAATATAATATATAAATACTTACGCCATCCTTTTATTTATTTTAAACTTCTTCAAATAACTCAAAAACTCAATATTATAATCAGGCAGTTTAAATCATGTTGATTTCCATTTATATATAACTACGTTTCGGGTATTATTCTCATCTTCAGGTTATGTATCTAAAATATACTGACAAGAAAAAAAATTCCACCTAATGATTTTCTTGGCTAAAAGTTTAATTTGTCATTATGTGTTTACGTACCCATATTATTCAACCAGGGTATAAGAAACTTTTTAGGATTATTAAAAATAAAAATAAAATGGTTTGAAAAAATCTGCAATAGAGGAAAGATTACATAAAATGGAGAGAGCATATGGTATTACCAAAGATATTTACAATAAAAATGCCTACCAAAAATGTAAAAATAAGGCATTACAACACAGCAGTGAAGCCGGAATGCCTATAGGCAAGTGAATGTCTGGCATTGAACTATAATTTGGATAAATTAGAAATACTAGAAAGGCGAATCATGAGGAAAATATTAGGCCTACAAAACACAATAGAAGGTTGGAGGTTACGAAGCAATGATGAAATATATCAAAATGTAGAAAATATATCACATGTCATGAGAAAAAGAAGATTGATGCTTTTTGGTCACCTATATCGAATGCCTGATAGTAGGTTGACAGGTAAGATTTTCAGATATCTGTGGGGTAAGAAATCGACAAGTTGGGTCAATGAAGTAAAAAGGAATTTGGGAAAAAAACAATATAAAAATAAAGGAAATAAATAATATTTTCGACGAAAAGTATTAAAAATGGAGGGATTCCAGGGCAGGAAAGTGAAAAGGACTGGTGCAAAATGGTTGGAGGACAGAAAGAGGAAACATGGTGAACGGATGAAGGCATACTGGAAGAAAAGAAAAGAACAAGGAAGAAAGAATTGAAATTGGCATGTGGTCCTCTGTTGGCCTTTTAGAAAAAAATAAATAAATAAAAGCAAGAAATATTAAAAAAAAAAAATTAACTGCAAATAATCAAATTTTAAATTAATATGATTTATTGCAGTTTTGAATTAGATCAGGCATTTTCTTCAGAAATTTATTTGAAATGACATTGGACCTTCATCGAAAGCAAGACGTAAAGAACATAGGAGCGGATATAAAATTTATTAATTAAAAATTAAATCTAAAATTTTTGGTATTCTTTAAAGCACTGTTTGCTTTTATTGAATTATTTTTTTAAAAATTATTTTAATACGTTTTATATGCTCTGGATAAAGTATGTGAGACGTAAACTCCTAGAAAAGCGTAAAAAAATAAGCCTAGAAAATAATCAAGCGTGTGGGATTTATTACTTGTCAGTGTATAATATAAACAGACATATCGTACATGTATTTCAAAAGTGGCAAGATTCAAAAATCTATACTTAGGATCCGTTTAGATCCCTAGGATGAGTGAATATTGTGTATAAAGTATGATTGTACTTTTAACTTTTAATAAACTTTAATTTGATTTTTAATATTATTATTTTTTATACATTTCATTTGTTCACTGTATTGTTTATATTATTTATGTATCGCATGGTTCTTTTCTGTTCTTATTTTTTCATTCTACTTTTTAATTTATTTCTTATTGTACATAATGTGTATATGCAGCTTTAAGCCATTCATACTACAACATATTACCCACATTTGTGGAAAATTGTAGTAATCATTCAATAATAGTTACTATTAAAAAAAAAAAAAAAAAGTATATTGATTAGTATACCCCTAAAAGAATAGAATAGTAGAAAAATATATAACACTTCTTTCAATAGTTATTTCAGCCTATTATTGTCCTGAAACAAAACTGTGACCAATATTATGAAATAGCCCATTTACATCTTAGCTATAATATTTATTTGAGCATAATTTTTTTTTTTAATTACATTTTTGAATTTTCACCTTAGTAGATATTTCCAATCATAAGATTAGAAGACCCGGAAGCTCTAGGCTAGAGGACGAACTAGATGGAACGGATGAGAGGGAGTTGAAAGAGGCAATATTAACGCCTGGATTGGGTGCTCGAGGCCTCAATGGACACGGATAATACCCCAGCTCTCTCTCTATTGCCCGCTCCATCATAATGGATTAGTGTTTCATTTCCCAGCAGCCGTCATTGGGGAATTAAATGAAGAGTCCCTTCAACCACCTCCGGTTCATCGCTTCACCGATAATCGCCGCCCGCCATTAAGAGCTAGTTAGGAGGTGGGGGTATACATTGTTCTGCTCAAGGATATTTTAAAGACCTATAGCGGTTTATTAGATGCCATTTGATTGGCAAAATAAATCATTATATACTGAGATAAAAAAAAAAGTGGTGCGCCTAAAAAATATTGATTTGTAGACATTTGAATCAAACGATTCTCAAATTTTCTTAACAATTATTTTTTTACTCAAAAAATATAAAAGAGCACAGTTTTGAATAATGAATTAATGGTATTATTAACGCTGCGGCTGTCGCACCTTTTGAAAAGATTAGTTGACCGCACCCGTAAAAGTCTTTAAATTTAACCTTATTCTGTCATAAAAAGTATTCAAAGGGTAGATAAACACAAGTTTACACGTTGTAAAAAGGCATAGATACATGGTAACATGACTAGAAAAGATCACAATGACTAGAAAGCACAATCTACAATAACAAAAGAAAAATAATTACCTAAGAAAACATGTATGTAACGTTATATTTCATTGTGCCTAGTTACTTCACCGTTTTCAAATCCATTTCTTTTATAAAGCGTAAAACTTCTTCAGCATCATAATAACGGGATTTGTGCGACATAATGTGACACGGGTAGGGTCGAAAAATAAGTTAAGTTCGAAAAATAAGTTAAGTTAGAAAAAAAATAAAATAAAAATAAATTACCCGTGAAAAAATACGTTATAATCGAAAAATAAGTTACCCATGAAAAAAAAAAAAAGAGAAATAAGTTACCAATGGAGCAAATACGTTAAAGTATGTAAGAAATCAACAATAGAACATTTTTCTGTTGTTATTTTTTTGTAACAATAATAGTTATAAAAACAATTAGTTAATGTCAAACTTACATTGTAGCTGACTGTTGTTATGCAGCTGTGTTAACACCGCAAGGAGCTGTTTTCGCATATGCCAAAACTTAATGATTGGTAATGTGACTCAGCGATAAGTCTTTCCTTTGATGCTTGGCACCTGCCTTTTAGAGACGTCAACTAACGAATTCATAGGTGGCTCAGTAGAATTCACTGGCTTTCAAACCATTGGGAGCAGTTTTCCCAGAGGTTCGATGCAAAAACCACTAGCGCGACCGACGCAAGGTTAAGAAGATTTATTTTCAAAAATTTAGAAAACTAAATTTTAATGTTTTGTTTTCGTTGAACATGCTATCCTTGTATGTCCTCCACCTGCAGCCAGCAAAGCTTCTATCCACCTGGCTATACGAAAAGAAATTTCTGATGACATTGCCAATATTTTTTAATTATTTTCTTAAACCTCGGACGCTCGCGGTCGCATTGTTTCACAAAAGGTCGCGGTTTTTCAGGGAGATACACTATTGTATTTTTATCCTTAACATTGAATAGTTCCAAAAATCTTTACTGTTTATGCTTATTGCATATGCCTACTGCTCTTGGATTAAATATAAATTTTATAGTTACTAAACTAAAAAATTTTTAGTCAGAAAAAATATAAGTTTACCTAAGACGTTTTCTTTCGATTGGATTCGTTTCAGGGCTCTAGAGATGGGCAACTCATCTAGCATCTCTAACTAAGACGTTTTTCTTTCGATATATTATCATCAAAATTTAAAATTTAATCATATTTCACTACTAATTTCCTGGAATCAATCACCTAATTTAATAATGATTAAATCTTTCAGTCAAATAGCCATTAGTTTAAAAAAAGATTAGGTGATTGAGTCCAGAAAATTAGTTGTCAAAAAGCTATGATTAATTTTTGATTATTTTTTATCTATGATTGAATTTTGCCCACCTCTGTAGGGCTCCGAGCAGACCGGCCCATAACTTTGATTCTAACTTCCAATAGGTGTTCCCTAGCACACGTGGCAACATGAGATCTTGCATCACCGTGCTTCAAAATGAAGTTATCCCCAAGAAATAGGACAACAAAGTTTATGAGTATGCCTATTATGTATGAATTACCTTTCAAATTGCATCCCTCTAAAATATACAGCTCAGTTTTTCCATTAAAATATATTGCCTGCCAATACCATAACTGAAACCCAAAACGGTTGTTGTAAAGTGACTGTGGCTTGAGTGTATCTCTCCTCATGCCTTTTCTAGACTCTAAAGCGTCCATCTTGTCAAGTAAGAAAAAAATTGTCCTCAGGCTAATGTTTTCATTTCTGGCAAATTCCATACGACTTTTTCGTTTCTGCAAATTTAATTGAGGCTCCCGAGCTAATATTCTGGCTCTTAGCCCATAATCTACTATTCTTCATCTCACAGTTTGTGGATTTACTTCTTTTCCACGAAAACGTAGGAGGAACTCAGCCAACAGATAAAATGAGCAGCATAGCGTACACCCCGGCCATCTTTAACAAGTGCTATTTTTCCAATTTTTCCCATTAAAATTTGCGTTTTTTTTAATCTGAAAGTTTAGTAATTGAATAAGCATTGATAAAAATTGCAGAAATAACCAAACAATTAAGAATCACTACCGATTAAATTAGGAATAGGAAGCATATCGCAAAATATGATGTGTCGGTGTTAAATAATTACAGATACAATAATTTACAATTTATATTAATGGGTAAAAAAAATTGAATCGACATTGCATGAAAACTGTGACGAAGAAAGAGTGATGAAATCTGATTGTGAGTTAAATAGTGCCTGGTGGATTTTCACAGCTGGACTGATGGCGATATTAAAAACTCTCTAACTGTTTTGAACTTCTGTTGAACGTTCGATAATCACTAGCGCTGATTCGTAAAGTGCACTGAAAATCCTTTTTAAAATTAATTCAGGCAGCCCTCTATTCCAAGAAATTTACTTTTTTGCAAATTTGATTAGCGAAACTTTAAAAGAAATAATATGTTTTAGACCCCCCAAATATTTCGCATACTCGAAAAAAAGGTTGATTGAGTGGCGATAGAAGCCATTAAATCGGATGGCTACCGATAATTGTCCTAGTTTTTTCAGAGCTAGACCTGTTTTGGCTACTTCATACGAAAATTTTAAGTGACTATTGACGTGCTTGGACAACATTGGAATAGAATTAGTGAAATGCTAGTCGTCTGAGGCTGGTCTTATCCTCCAGGACAATTTAGAAGAGAAGAGGTGATTATCATAGGTCTCAGAATCAGAAACTACCGTTTAACTCACGATTGCTTGGTGGAAATGAGAGATACCTCATTGTCATACCTGAAAAGTTGTCTTTTAAGTGAGACACATCTTAGAGGATTGCCATCAGCAATGCAAATTTATAGAAATTAAGACCTTATGAAAGCTGTATATTTGAAAGAATAGAATTTATTAGTAATATGGGATTGTTATATTTGGTGTGATAACTCAAATTTACTGTAATTCTTTCTCGTTTTGTATTATATAATTCTACATAGTTGATCCATCCTCTTTATCCTTTACAAATGCATGTTTATTTTCATTATTTTGTTATTGTTATAATATAAAAATAAATTTTAATATTAGGGCAATAATTTGCCATTTAAGCTAAACAGTAGCAACAACCACATCATGTCAGCTGTATAAATAGAAATATAATATGGATATAAACCTATTTGAAAAACTCTCGTGGTACATAATCTCTGAGGAAATCCTGAGCAGATCATTCCTAAGAGGTTTTGGCTCAACTTTTTTGAATGCAATTAATTTCGGATTTGGCTATAAAGTGGGAGATTATCTGAACTAAGGAACAACATCCTTACTGATTAACAAGAAACATCCTTTTTATAAAATAAGCATCTATTTATAAAATACATAGATATTTAAGAATAAACTTCAAAAGAATAATTTTTTTTTTTTTTTTTATTTTGAAACACAAATGTGTTGTTTAATTAGTGAACATGTCCTAAAACTTCTGTCTGAACGTGTAAAAAATAATAAACATTCTAATAAATTGAATTAAAAAAAAAACAAAACAGAAAAATATTGAGAGTAAGAAGAGTATGTTTTTCCGTCGTATAACCCAGAGAAAGTCTGTTTTACAATTTAAGTGATTTCAGTTTTAATGAATAAAAGTTGGTATAGAGCATATGAATAACTGGAAAAGTGTAATTGGATACAACTGAAAAAAGGACTTCATTCCGTTGTTATTTACGAAATTTTGTGTTAACGGGAGTATGACCATAAGAGACTTGAAAGACAAGAAACTGCTCGTTGTTTCCGAGTTTAGTATTAGTTTAATTGGCTTCTCCAACATCTCTACTTGACAAGCGTTCAAAGGTACTCACTAAATCTATTCAAAATTACGTTATTATAAAACTATTGCTCCTAGAGAGCACAGACTTGCGGCATTCTTTTCCATTTGAAATGCCTTTAATTTGATATGTCACGTAATATATTTTTGTAATTTTTTCGAAACTTCCAAAAACGATTTTTACAATTACCAAAATACATCACCTTCGATTTTTCAAGAAAAAAAAAAACAATTAGATTCATACTATAACTCACTACATGTGGACATAAGGACATCCTTGGCCACTCTCCTTCCAGAATTAGAATTAGTTTTGCATCCTTAAGGATGCTGTTTTTAGATGGCGGAATTTAACGATTTTATTAGTTTTTCGTCCTTCAGTATTATTGTCCAGGCTCTTTTAGCCTTCCCAGACTTAAGCGTGTAGGTACCCTACGGCTATATAATGGTTCATGCCCTGTTGCAGTTGCATGGCTACTTAGTGGTAACTTGGCTCCACCCGTGATTAAATCTAAGAGCTTTGTTTTGGACGGCGTCAATTTAATTAGGCTACTTTCACTTGCAAAGAGGTGACTTCACATCCTTATTTCGAGCACATGGCGCACGTAGGTCTTATAAAGCCATAGTTATTACATACTTGTCCTCCGCTCCCCATCCTGTAGTAGCAGTTAGCCTCTTCAGAAGGTTTTTTTTTTTTGATGCTTTTTAGACCTTTTTCAGCTGTTTTCTGCGATGTGGGAGTTCCAGTAGAGCTTCTGTCTAGGGTGATTCCAGATACTTGGACAGAGCTTTGCGTTGCCGAAGCGGTTTTCCTTTATATTTATAGCTATTGGTGTGGTCTAGTTGATACTGTGAATAGTTGGCAGACGGGTTTTTCCGTAGGATAATATATATAAGGGTAAATTGTCGAAATATTTAACGGTTTTAAGATGGCGGAAGGATAACTTCTACCATTGCTGTCCTTATAAGGATACTGTTTTGAAATGTTTCACGATTTTAAGATTATAAGATGGCGGAAGGATATTCCGTCGTTGTTAACGCATTCTACGGGAGGCTAGAGATAGTTTTTCGACATAAACACAAATTTAACTAAAATGGTGCTTGATTAAGATTTTCTGACTTCGGATTCGTGTTTAGCATACTTCAAAACATAGTAAACAACGGTTTTGTTTAAGGAAGTATTTTAATGCAGAACAGTGTGAATTTGTGAATCACCCATATATGTTACTATACAAATATACTTAGTGGGGCCTGAGCAGTAACAGACGTTTGTTTATCCGGAGTTGTTTTTGAACTTTTGTTAAGGATAATGGCCGTAGTTGTGAAAGTCGGTTCAACTGTCTGTAAAAATTGGAGCCATTTAGGTTTAACTGCTGAAGAATGCGAAGGGTGGAAGGAAGGGGCGAAGAAATATCTTGAGAGTTGGTAAATGGGCTCCAGATGCTGCGAGTTGCGAAGCGGCGGAGTCTTTTATCAAACTCCTCCTTATCAGGAGCCTTCAGTCAGTCGTCTTTCGGTCTCTTCTTTCTCTCTCTAAAATGTTTATTTATCTTGTCGAGGAATAAACCTTTCCTCTAGTCTTTTCCGCGCAATATGCTCCAAGAGAACGAAAAAAAACCCAGATCTAAACAGGAGAAGTATATCAATCTTTAATTCATTTTATCAGGCTTTAGAAAATTAATTTTATTTATTATAATTATTGTTCTTTAAAATACTTAATTACATTATAAGAAATCTCAACAAAAAAAAAATATATATAAAAAAATATCGACTTTTTCAAAAATATTTTTTAGTGGTAAATATGTGGCTAAAGTCTAATAAATTATTATTTATTTTTTTAATGATATAGTTAATCATTGACTAATTTAGTTTTATTTGTTTCAGGTAAGTTAAGAATAATCTTCAGTTATTGATCTTGATATTTTGGTATGTATGTATTTATTCTTATCATATGCATTGAACCTATTATTTTCGGCAGTGATATGTCCTTTGGATGGGGGTCTGTTCTTTTTTGGTGTTACGTTTCTTCCAAATTCAAAAATGTAATTTGACATACTCCAGATCTGTTAGTGACGACAAAACAATCGAATATCAAACGCATTCAATTCTTCCAATCCTAAGTCCTTCGTACTTTAGTAAATGATCCATAGTATGTCTTCCACAAAGCCCTTCATAATTATCTCAATATACCTTTTGTCCTTGACCTGATATCTCTTAAATTCTCCAAATCCCATCAAAATCTTTCCAACCATCCTAACTCTCTGGCTCATTCTTTAACTAATTTTACACATCTTTATAACCCACCTCCCAGATTAAAACTGCAATGGCCCCGAGAATATTTAGTATTGGAGTTCTGCCATTGACCAGCTTCTCTACTCGTCCTGTTCGCGTGTGCCATAGCACTCTCTCTCAGCCTCTGCTGGTTATCTTAATATTTATTTTTTATTTATTAGTTTGAACAATTATTATCTATTTTACATTATCATTTATTCTATTCTATTTTATTCTTGAACTTTATTTTGTCTCTTGTATTTTATTTCTTGTATATTTAGAGGCTGTTTATTCTAATTTTCTTATTTTATCTTATACCATTGTACATATTGTATGAATAAGTTTTTGTCATCTATATTACTCATTGCCCTTGAAGGCTTGTAATTATTCTGGTAAATGGTTAAAAAAAAGAAAAATAAAAAAAAAAAAGATGTTTTGGTGTTATAGGATCGAAACTTTGTCTACAATGTTTTTATTAGAAATTTAAAGATTTATTGTTTTTCCCAATAAAAGAGACATTGATTATATTATTTTCTAATATAATTTTTTTTTTTTGCCTCTTATCTTACAGTATATTAAGCTTTGTATTATTGGCTGTTTTTTTTTTAAGTGTACATATTACAAATCAAATCATATAACAAATTTGAGTATAGAAATTAAATTAGAGACTCATTGTCAAGGATATTTTAAGTATTTTCTTATTAACAGTTGGAAATCGCTTTCTTAAGTAAGTTGTTGGTAGAACATGAAATGTTCTTACCATCTCAACATTTTTTTTTTTTATTAATACTGAACTCAATTCAATATAAAAACAAACAATTCATTAATAATTCATTAATTTCTTATTATTACAAGTCTAGTCATACAAGCCTGTTTAATGAATGTTTTAGTCACCTGCAAACTAACATAAATACACTGAAGAAGAAAAAATACTTAAATAAGGAATGGCCGTTGAGTCCAAGGATAGCTTTATCTTAGGCGGCTCAAACGGATTTCAAATGTTGTTGAATATTAATTCACTAATTGTTTCTATATTTACAATATTTTATGTTTTTTAACCACATAGTATGTATGAGAGGCGCGATGGTTTAAGAAAAATGTTAACGGGAATTTCTGAATAATTATTTATTAAATAAAGTTGTTTTATAAACATAAGTTTTAAATTATGGTGCAAGGATCTTTTTAGATTTGAGTTGGTTTTGACCTTTTGTTGAGGAATGAAAAGATGAAGACGTGAATTATTAAAAAAATAATAAGAATAAAAATAATAGGTTTGTGATCAATTAAAGCTAAATGTTTTGCCCGAAAAAGTTAAAATTACAGTATAGTATATAACCCTTAAAAAATCTTTGATAGAGTTATTTTTATTAACCTTACGTTCACTTGCCTTAATTCCATAAGTTTTGCCATCCATCGGATATTTTTCAACTTCTGGCTTTACGATACTCCATATTCCTATAGATTGTTTCAGATTAAAATATTTTAAAGTTTATTTTGAATTTTAAATTTATAATTTTCTATAGAAAAATAGATGACTAAGAAGAACACAGAAGTACTTTCTTTAAGGCTAAGACCCTAAGCCAACATAAACACTGGTGTTCCTCCGATGCCACAAGACCTGCCAGGAGACCTGACGATTGTACAAACATTTGCACAACTTACTCTGGCTTCGAGTGCACTTCTACCTTCCGTATTCCTCCTTGAAGGCGACAAGAGGTCGGCTAGAATAACTCGGCTGCTTCTAGTTCAAGCTCTTAGAGAACATGTTTTTGGTTAATAGATGTGGTATAATTTCTATGTCACTATGAAGTGATGCTTCATAAGGGAATTTTTTTTTCTTTTATTAATAGAAATTAAAAACTGTATTAAAAAAATACATCCAGTAAGTATGCGGTATAGAATGCAAAGTAATAACATGAAAAAACTTATAGAGGAACTACCTATTGGTAACTTTTTCAAGTAAGTGTTGGAGTACTCAAAATTGTACGTCGAGCTTCATGTGTCTCTTGTCTTGATAAAATCTAAGATATCGTATCTGCTTAAGATTTCGACACAGAGTGAAGATTATTTACTGAGGTTTGGTGGAATTTATATTAACTTTCCAGTTATGACACCATTATAATCGGTATGTGATATTTGTTTGGGATTATCATTGACTGAAAATACGCTGGTGTCATCAGCTTTATGAGCACAGTATTAGGATTAGGTAAAAAATCATCTGTATACACGATAAATAGAATGGAACCCAGGATACTATCTTGAGGAATACTAGCGGTATAAAATTTATAAATTAAAAGTTTGACTTTCGAAACATACAATAAAGGAATTGAGCTATAAACCTTTCCACTCTCAATATAATACTAGGTTGTTCCATTAGAAATTTCCGTTATTGAAAACAGAAGGTATAAAAAGAAACTAACATATCAAATATATTATATTCAAAATATTAGCCATATTTTTCAACACACACCTCAAAAACGACTACGTTTTCATAGCTAGGTTTGAAAAGGAGCCGCGTGATAAAACAAAGTTACAGAAAACAGTTTTCAATATCTGAATCATCAGTAAACGATTTCCCTCTCATAAACTTATTTTCAAACTTCGAAAAAAGTGGTGGTTAGTTGGGGATAGGTCAGAAGAATATGCGAGATGAGGTATTCTTTGCCTAACTCCTTTAATTTTTATTTCTCCCTTTATTAAAATATCTGTGGCAATTGTGAATAGTCAGTTAAGTGCGATTTGTGAATTTTGGGTTATGGTATCAATAGAAAACAAATTTTATTTTGTTTATTTGTGTTTAATCGAATTGTTATGAAGCTATTGCAGAGACGAGTTTTAATTAGTGATTCGTTGTGGATACAAATTGCGTTTTTCCTAAAATAGGATTTTTGCACTTGGATAGTTTATTTCCTGTTCACTAGTGCAGGCTGTTTTTTAAAAAAAAAAAAAAAATCAAATTTTAATGAATTCGGTTATTTATTGCACGTATGATGTTGAATCGATAGTTTCTCCCTTCCATAAAAATAAGAAATGAATGATACCATAGACCAAGGAACCAATTTTATTTCGGATGAAGATTCTGTTTTGGCATGTGAAACAGTGACTGATGGACGTCTAACATTTGCCTAATGGACGTCAATCGTCATTGACCAGAATTAATATCGAAAAAATAAAATACAAGTACATGGGAATCGATTGTTTATTTTTTCATGTTTGAAATGAAACTAAAATCTGTTTTAAATATAGCATTAGAATTATTTCTAGAATGTTAAAAGTTTGCCGAAAATCTACAGACGACATCTTAACCCTCCATAAATTTTATGATCTAAAAATTGAGCATTTGATGAGGGATAACCCAATACACTCAAGTAGTTAAACCATGAAACTAATTACTAAAATGTAAAAATAAAAACGTTTATTAAAGTACTATGAACTTTTCTGTCTTGTGAATTTCTGAATTCATTTAACAATTTTTTGTTGACACATATTGCAATACGCCTCTCTAATGATTCAAAACTAATACTTCTAAGTTAATTGCATATTTACTTTCTTATATGCACTTGATCTGTTTATAAGGTTAGAAGTTTCAATAAGTTTATATATTTACATTATTATATAAAAGGACAAGCCTTTTTTCGTTTTTGATCACTATCCGCGAAAACTACTAAACCAATCTGTTCCGCCATGTGGTTAGCTTCATTCTGAAATTGAGTTGCACACTGTGAAGTGGCAGTACCGAGGTTTGCCACATACACTTACATGGTTAGAAATTTAAATCAAACCAGAAGAAATCAATAAAATTATTTCTACCAAATAAAATGATTACGAAATCATAATGTTGAAACTTTGCTTTTTGATATTGTGTATAAAAAAATAAGATTCATGGGAATTTTCTTGCAAGAAGTGATTATGAAGTTTTCTTATATTCTCTGCCCATCTGGATTACAAACTTATAGATTAAAATTTAAAATTGGATGTCTAATTATGCTTTTACATTAACTTCAACCGTCTAATCAGTGCAATGTTTAAAAATTACTGCTATGTTTGAAAATATCATTTGAGGAAATGTTGCTTATTAATTGCATGATAAAATACAAGATATTTATCGATAAACAAATAAAACCAAAATTGTTAGTAAAAATTGGCCAAGTTCTATACTTATGAGCTGGCGAAGCCGCGACGCGGGATGCTATACATGCTCATGCCGTTTTTTAAAATTTTAAATATATAAATTTCATAAAAAATGAAATAATAAGAAATAAAATAGAGAAGCTTGGTCAAATATTGAGAAAAAGAGGTTCGAACGTGTTGCTTGCTCGTGCATAGCACGAAATAGCCTCTTATTTTATATCTCGATGTTTTTTTTGTTTCATAAATATTCATTTATTATTCATCGCTGTATATTTTATTTATTCCATCCCCTTTTATGGTTATTGCACTCACCTTCTTCCCTTTTTTCCTTCCTTCTCTCTCTCTCTCTCTCTCTCTCTCTCTCTCTCTCTCTCTCTCTCTCTCTCTCTCTCTCTCTCTCTCTCTCTCTCTCTCTCTCTCTCTCTCTCTCTCTCTCTCTCTCTCTCTCTCTCTCTCTCTCTCTCTATATATATATATATATATATATATATATATATATATATTTTTTTTTTTTTTTTTTTTTTTTTTTTTTTTTTAATCAGAAAATACATCGATATATGCTCATCTCTATTGTGTCTGAATCGATTGTTTGCAAGATATTAGGAGAAAAAGCATTTACTATTCATTACGTTCTGTTTGAATTTACGGCATAGCTTGCATAGATAAATTCTTAAATTAGTCGCAGATAAATTGCGGTAACGAAGCTGTTCACTGGACCATTTGCATGAATTAACTCTTAAATTAAACGGTTATCGACAGTTGTGGAACCTTGACCATGTAATTACTAGATTCGAATCCTAGATAGTTGTTCTAGGACATTCGAATCTCATTATTTCCACTCACCAAGAGAGCTAAAAATCTCTATTTTCATAAAAGATCTATCAAAGACTTAACTCTTTTTTTAGTTTGCAATTTTACACTATAAAATATAGAAAGATATATTTCCGTCTCGTGCCTTAGAAACTAAAAAATAAATAAATAAATAAAACTCTCATCTTATATATAGAGTTTCACAAATGATATCTTCCTGATATTTTAACAAATCATTTCTATTTTAGAGTTGATTATGTAGAAATGATAAGTATTAGAAAATCATTCATTTTCGATTAAAAAAATTAATAATTGTTTTTATCATTGAGTAAATTAGTATAACTTCATATTTAGGTACCTATTAAAGAAAATGTTTGATTTTTTTTTTTTCAATGTTTTAAGTTGAAATCTTTTTTTGTTTTTTTAAGTATCCCTAATACTTAGACTGGAAAAAGATTTACCAGGGTTATGTGTGTATTTATTTACATATTTTTGCGTGTGTGTATTCTCTCACTCTCTCCTCTCTCTCTCACTCTCTCTCTCTCTCTCTCTCTCTCTCTCTCTCTCTCTCTCTCTCTCTCTCTCTCTCTCTCTCTCTCTCTCTCTCTCTCTCTCTCTCTCTCTCTCTCTCTCTCTCTCTCTCTCTCTCTCTCTCTCTCTCTCTCTCTCTCTCTCTCTCTCTCTCTCTCTCTCTCTCTCTCTCTCTCTCTCTCTCTCTCTCTCTCTCTCTCTCTCTCTCTCTCTCTCTCTCTCTCTCTCTCTCTCTCTCTCTCTCTCTCTCTCTCTCTGGTTGTTTGCTTATTATTTATATTTTGTGTTACTAAGAAATTATAAATTTTAAATCATATGCAACACAAATGCTTTAATAAAATTATCCCCTCAAAGCCCTACTTAACCCTTCTAGCGGAGCTTACCTATTTACTTTGGTCTCTAGCTTTTAAACGGGAGTCGCTCTACTTTTATTTATTTTTTAATGAAGTTTATAGTAAGAGGCACAATATTATTTTCAGCGTCAGTTGCCACTAAAAGTGGACGGTTTTAGGCATATCTACAAGTTTACCTTGAGTCAAAAAATATTAGGTCCGAACTTATTTTAGTTTATTAGTTTTACACTATTTGTGAAATTATCATAAAATTGAATTTGATATATAAATGCTTTAACGTACATTGGTATGTTCATCAAGAATTGTTTAATGTTCGTAAGAAAAATAAATAAAAAGATGGCGTAATAAAATAATTGAATAACTGTTTCATCGTGCTTAATAGTGTTCTCTATTATATGAATACAGAAGACATTTTGTCTGTGTTCTTTACAAGGAATTATTCATGTTTGTGTGAAATATTTATCTCATTTTCATTCATAAGGTGATAATGAATCCATTGTAATAAAAAGCCTTTCATATTTGAGTTATAATCCTGGGATCTCTGTAACGGGATTTCTTTCAAGCTTTCCCTTTTACCACGCCCGAATGTAAGGTCTTTTTTGAAATCACCATTTCAAATAATTACACTAGCTTTTATCAAAAACAAAGTTGTTTTAAGATTTAAATTTTTAATTGATTAATTCAAACATTTTTAAAATTATATAATTTTTTTGACTATATAGAAAACAAAATGCTTCTTTTATTTCACAATATGTTGATAACATCTTAAATAATTCAGCGGTCACTAGATGAGCCATTCATATTTGCATAACAGATCGGCTGATCTCAGTAATAGAACTGACAGCTGTAGAGGACTGAATTGGTAATGTTTGCGATTAACATAATCAGTTTACAACATTGACAATGTGTACAACATTCTAACTTGGCACAAGCTTGCTTTTACTCGATTCG
Source organism: Euschistus heros (assembly GCA_003667255.2). Lineage (NCBI taxonomy): Eukaryota > Metazoa > Arthropoda > Insecta > Hemiptera > Pentatomidae > Euschistus > Euschistus heros. The sequence continues at coordinate 883,785 of RCWM02000027.1, forward strand.
GTTTATATAATAATTTATAGATTAGAAATTTAAACAATATAAGATATTTTAAAAACAAACCACTGAAATACGATTCGATTAAAAAAATATTTAAAGAGTACTGGTCTGAAAAATATAATTTTCAATAATATAAATAACATGTATTAGATGCATATAATTAAAAGTAGTATTACGGCCTGCCCACACTACTGATGGATGCGCTACGCTCCGTGGTGACATAATGTGCAATGCACATTCCTAAGTAACATAATATTTCGTGTCGGAAAATCCGCTCCGATCCGGCAACAGTACAGCCCCTACGCAGTATTATGTTTCTGTATGATTAAGATAAATATTTTTAACCATAACAAATATAGTCCAGTCAATAAGTGCTGAAATGAGGGGTGCAGAGTGCATGAAATATGCGATGATTTTTGACTAGGAATAGTTAGAAGGTAAACATACTAAGCTAGCTAAGGGTAGATGAAGGGTAGAAGGTCCCCATTTTGTGTTTTTCGATTGTATCTCGAAAACGGTGGACTCTAGAAAAACATGCAACAAATCAAGCTTAAAGCTCATTAAATTTCCTATAAAATAGCTATATACATATTTGACAGAATTCCAACGGTTTTCGAGATATACGTTATTAAAAATCGATAATTTTAGAAATAAAAAAAATGTTCACCTCACTTGTTGTTAAATTTTTGTTTTTAATACCAAAAGCGTGTATACGAAATTAAAGTGAATTTAATGCTCTACAATTTTTGCTCTGACGTTTTTTCTGAGAAACGGTTGTGGAAGGTACTAGAAGCAAATTTTTGACAAAAAGTGAGGTGACATTTGATTTTTTCCGAAAATCACCGATATTCAATAATGAATATATCTTGAACAGTTAGAATTACGACATATTTATATATATTTAATTTTATAGGAAATTTAATTAGCTTTTATGTTTATTTGAAATATATTTTTCTGGAGTCCAACGTTTTCAAGATATTATCGAAAAACCAAAAAAATTGAACTTCTCCCCCCTCCACCGTTAGCTGGCTCCTCAGGAGCGGGGACTTTTAGTATGTTTACCTTCTAACTATTCCTAACGAAGTTATGAAGTCAAATCTTATCGCATATGCTATGCACTCTACTGGACTAATATGTATAATTATTTTTTGTTGGAGGGATTTTATTCATTTTATAGGCTATTTTATTCATTTTTTTTTTATTATTGAATTTTCCTCCCCCACTCCGTATCCTCTTCCTCTCTTTCGATATAATTAACTACAAAATCGCTTAATATAACCAATGGGAGCCTCGTATTCTTCCTCCGTAGAGAGCCTTCTGGATTTCTTCTCGTCCAAATAATTAAGGAATCCCTATTTTCATATATTCTATTAACCTACAGTTTACAACTCAGTGCAATGCAGTATCGTTCACTGCCTGCAACATGTGGGTAGTAGGTTACATCTTCCGCTATCTTGTACGTCTTTGGTGTCTTTCAATTCTGCAGTTGGCTGATAATGAATAATAGTTCCTTTTAATTCAGATCAATCAGAATAGAAAAAAGAACTATACTAGGTATATAATGCCATGAACTAAACCCTAAAAGGCTCTTTTTTTTTTATTGTTTAAAAAATATATACGATTTATTTAGGGAAAAATAAATATAATTGAATATTTGACAGGTAAACAATTATTTTAATTTCAATTCTGTCATTTACAACACTCATTATTGCTAACACTTTTGCTGCAGTAATGTGAAAGATAACTTACATCTGCAAGATATTCAATTTGTTACAACTCACAGTATTTTTTTTTCGACTCAGAACTATTTAATTACTATTTTAATTAAATTTTTAGATTCGCACGAACGACATACGTAACACTTTCATTCAAATTTCACAGTGACAGAAACATTAAAGACATCGATACGTAATGTTTTGTATTTTACAGTTGTTAAATATCCGACGCTTCTTTCGAGATGCCAAGAGATGTCGCTGCTAATATTTTTAATAGCTGTAGGAACGATAAAAATGGTTGAAATGCATAAGGTATTGGGTGCATCGTAGGTTTAAAATGTAAAAGACATGTATTGGTTCTCCTAATAAACATGCCTTGGCAGTTTTTACCATGGGATACAATCGAGATTGTCAATCATAATTTGTTATGAATATAATGAAAATAAAAGGAAGATTGCTTATTATTTCTAAACGGCAAAGACCTATTCCTGTAGCTGTCTACTCTTCCTTTCTGACGTAAAGAGGATATTCCCCCATTCCTCTGATTTACAGCTCAGTAATTCAGTATTTACATTCCCGCTCTAAAGGACGGCTGTGCTGTACCTTATCAGTTAATAGGTACTCCAGCCTTCCCATATAGGTCGAGCTAACCAGTCATATCATCTAGATCTTGTATCTCATCATAAATCAAGCTTTGGTTTTAGGTATACCTGGATGAAAATGTAAATGTTAAAAAAAAAAAAAAAAAATAATAATAATAAATAAACCCTCGATAATTTTTAAGATCAATTTGAATGAACTTATTTATGCATTCATGTTCGTATAATTTCATTTTAAAAGTTATTGTTGTAAAAAACGAGAGAGATAAATAAATTATTAAATCCTAAAACCTAGAATATAATTTGATAGCTATTTTTATGATAAAAAAGTTAACAAAAAACTTTTTTATTTTAATAAATATGTGTATTGAAACATCTCATAACATACAGAAAAACTCTGAAAAAATCTTATTCGTCATACATCTATTGAGTAAACAGGTTTTCAACGATTAAAGATGTTTTCAATCTCAGTTTCCAGGGAATGGAATAGAATAGAATAAAAAAAAAATATTTTACTCTGGGACAAAGTCCCTTAAGAATAACAAGTAAGTCCAGAAATAAAAGCAGTTATATCTGGTCAGAAGCATAATGAAATGAAAAAAAAAAAAAAGTAAAAATAATAACAAAACAGTGATAATATATACACAGTAAAGAATTAAATATATAGAAGGGAAAAAAGAAGAACACTCTGCAACTAATAATTAATAATAATAAAATAAAAATAAAATCTTTTGGTACAATGATTTAGAGTTGCATGTACAACAGAGTTAGCTGAATGTTATATTCGGAGGGAGACAATTTATATTAAGTGAGATCTTAATCATGGAAGAACTGAATCTGAATCTGATTTCAGAAATGCAAGAACATATATTTTAATTGAGTAGGTAGATAGATAGATAAGCAAACATTGTATTGGTTAAGAATTAGTTATTGGAAACAGAGTTCTAGAGGAAGGATCGTTGGAATGCAAAAGCTCTGTGTGATGGGAAATACAGGTCAGAAAGACAGGATCTGGTATGTATTCAATTGACTGCGTATCTGATTTGAAGCGTTTTATAAATATAGGTAGAAAGAAGGGTATTGATAATTTGGTAAAGGAATGTTCCGAGGAAATATTGTCTACGGATGGTGGGATAATGCCAATTTAATTGGGAGTAGAGATGGGAAACATGGGAGCGCCTATCTATCGAAGACAAACCTGAAGCGAATGGTTATATAGTCTGTTAACCTATTTGTATAAACGAAAAATGCCAAAGCCTAAATAGAAGGTTTTTGAGTTTTATTCCCATTATAAATAATAATTTAATTATAGTAAATAACAAAAATTTGAAGTAAGCAATAATATGTGTTAAAATTCATTAGTATATAATTTAAATGTCAAAAATATCATAATATAACACTCACAATTATTTACTTATTGTTTTTGCTTTTACTTATATATTTATTTCAATAAACTCTTCTAAAATCCTTCTCTCTCTCCTCGGTTGACATCCCTCTGCAACAGACATAATTTTCGGATCCAAATAACGGAATGAATTATATGCGCTATATAAAAATATGAAAATGCCTATGTTAGAATTCAAAGTCTGAAGTGGTTGGTACTCCCTCGAAAATAGATGATGGCAAAGCTGTCAAAGAGCTTTATCAAGGTTATCCAGGAGTAAGAGCTCGGCAGCGGAGTAGATGGAAGGATAACATATCGAGGGACCTTAGAAGTTTAAAAGTGTCTCAAAGTCTTGCTGCAGACAGACAAAACTGGGCAAGAATTATTAAGCAGGCCAAGGATTGCATAGTGCGTCAGTCGTGCCTATGAAGTATCTTCTTCTTTTTTTATATTAATTTATTTCTAACTAATAAAATTACTGTAATTAAAATAAAATATATTCGCAATATTAAGATTTACAAATAATTTTTTAAAACGGAATATTGCAATGGTTATGGAAAACATCGAGTTGTTATGAGATTTAGGAATTAAAGTTTCATCTGCTCTATAAATCACCTTAGATAGCGTTTACACATCCAACATTTAGAAGGATTGTTGTAAATTCAATAAGTTCTGCGAATCCCATAAAAATAGTTTACAGAAATACCAAGCATTTAGTTTCCGGAAAGGTGTAGTACATGGAATTCCCTGAGTCCGGTATTATTCATCGCATTTATTCATCAAACCTGATAAAGTATGTAAATACTAAGCATTAGTGTACTGGGACTTTTTAGTCTTTGAGAAGACTAAAAAAAAAAAAAAACCAAGAATAAACAGCATGAGAAATAAGATGAATATCAAAAAGATATGGATACGGACGGTTGAAACAACGCTGATCAGGCACCTCTCCCTCCCCCCAAGATGTCTGCTCCTCAACCTAATGGTAAGCATTTCTGCTACTGCCTACACCCTCAATGCTTTGTCAGCAGTTGCAGGTTTTTTGATTCTTTTTTTCTTTTTTTACAGTATCATAATGGGATTCATGAGATAATTTTTAATATTGCTAATTTCGATTTTAACCAGTGTGTTGGTATATAAGTCAGGTGATGTTTGAATTTTAAACGGGTTATTAGAACAATTTTTAACTAAATAAAAAAACAATTAAACCGAGTCTGTAAGACAATTACACAAAAAGAGTTGTCTTAGAAAGAAAAATTAGATGTTCCATTAGCATTATGTACGGCTCATAAGAAGAGCAGTTTTTGGTATTTGGTGAAAAATAAACTATTTTAAGACATTGAGTCATCGAACTTAAATGACCATTTCATCAAAAATTAAGCAAAAATTATTTTAAAAATGTTATAATTTTTTGTCTCCACTCTTAAAAGGTTTTTTTGTACAATGGCTCTTAGGTCGCAAGCTTAAAATTCAATTGGTAGTCTGTGGTTATAGTCTCTTTATATTTGAGAACGAGATTAGTGAGCACACCTATTGCTGGGTGAAATAGATACATCTAAAAGTTTTTACTTGTTGATAAGAGCTAGTAACGTGAAGAATGGCGGCTTGTAGCTTGTATCTGACAGTGTGAGACTTGTGTGAGACTGTATTGTGAAGTACAGGGAAAGTGAGAGATTTAGTAATTGTATGCTTTGGTTTTGATGCGGCCAGCATGTTTCATGCTAGTTAAATAGTCTACATAGTGTTGGTTTTTCTTTAGAATCATGTTAAAATTCAATAACTGTTTTTTCCCCCAATCTAAGCTACAAACAATTATAATTCGTTGTATATTACTAACTGATTGTATAGGTCCTTGTGTACTCAAACTAGGGCAGGCAGGAAGGGTTATCCTACAGGTTACAAACCTATTCTAGGCTTGGTGGGAAGGATAAATTTATTTCATGGGTTCTCTACAAAATAAAGTGGGTTTTGAACCCACGAACTTCAGTACCGAGCGCGCCGAAACCCTCGCCCCGATTCGCTCGGCCATTTAGACCTGGATTGTTGAAATTTAACAACCTCAGTATTAGGTTAGCATTCAAATTAGACGAATGTATCTTTAATTTATTCAACACCTCTTCTTTGATAGTCTGAAGGCCACAGTAACATATAGCCACATTGGCTCTTTTACCTTAAAGGTCTTTAGGAAAAAAATCAAATGCCATATACTTTGCCTCTAGCAGGGCAGAGGTTTTGACTTATATCTAGTGAATGTTAACGCGACACAAGAACATTTTCCTATCGCTAATACTTATATGGTACTTTATGAATACTTAGCCACAAACAAATACTTTATGTATATCAATGGATTAACATCCAGACGTCTTTACATATCCTTGGTAATCCTCTGTATGAATTGAAATATTGCCTCCCGATTAACTGCATATATCTCAGTGACAACTACCTGTGATATGTCTTAATCATGCACTACATGCCCGTCTCAGCCTCTTAGTTTCATGTCTTGAGATATTGTACTAATAGATTCATCAAGTAACTCATTTTTTTTTTTTTCATTTTTTTCTTACTAATCGTTTCATTCTTATTATAATTTATTACGACATATGAACTAAAAATAAATAATAAAGTTTGAATAAAGATTTTGTTATTTAACGTGAAGCGCAAGGAGACCGTGACCCATTTTTTAAAAACCACTGTCCACAGGAAATTCACGGGATAAACAAAGCAAATGTTTGCCTATCCCTCTAGAATGTAGGTTAGCTGGTACCTTCAAACTCGTTTATTGGAAGCTGTGTACATTCCAATTCTATTATAGCAATGCTGATTGTTCTATTTTTCTTTTTGATAAACAACTTTTTCAATTAGAATTAAAAAAACAAAACAAAAAAACAATAAACTAAAAAAACATAACGGCCGCTTCTTTACTAAAAATATCGACATTAAAGAAAATTATTTATTGTTTCAAAATATAATTAAACCAATACCATTCTATCATTCTTCTTTAAAGCATTACTGCTAAGTACTGTTGAGCAGATACGCTGTGACTTTGTACATACATGTGTACTTAATAATATCCAAATAATAATTCCTAATTTACAATAATTGATTAAAAAAAATAAGGTTTTTTAGAAAGGACAACACAATTACGATAGTGATGAGCAATTTTGTTTTACTAGGTACATACTGTACACATATTGTTTTCTAGGGAAACCGAAACAATTACAACAACTTTTTAAAAAACTTTCCATCGATTTTTTTCTAATAAGCGATAAATTCCGTAATCCGGTGATTGATTACGGCTATGCTGTTTAGTATAGGCAACGCCGGATAGGAGGGAGTCTATTACAATAAATAAACAATTCTAACATAGCTGTGATACAAAGGCATTTTTCTACATATGTATATATATTTATTTTCACCGTAGGTGTTCTTTAAAACATTTCTTGAAAATTATAAAAATGAATCTTTAAGTAGCGTTGCTTGAAAATAAATCCTATGAAGATAAGGATATCAGAACATGGCTTCAAAGTAAAAAGTCCTCTTTCAATATGGATTTATTTCTAACCTATTCATAGACAAAAAATGTATATATCAAGGATTTCGACTGAAACCATGACCAACGGGTCATGAGGCACACTCATGCCTTATTGATTTTTTTGTTTTACAGTAATACATTTTTATAGTTTTATATAATGCCATGTTAATTGCTGGTACCTGTTAGTAGCACTTCAATAAAAGTCCTATATTGGAAGGTCCCGAGGCCGTCTCCTTTTCAGACCCCTCGAATGGTTGTCAGGGTTTGAATGGGAAGCAAGTTAAGAAACTAGTGGATTTGAATGGTTAATCAGCTTACCATGAAATGATAGGCATCTGATTCATGCTAAATCAGTAACTTATAGTACATAACGATCTTTACGTACATACGGTTGTTTGTGACGAAGTAAAGAGCATTAAGGATTTTTCAAAGGATATTGGAGGGCGTTCTTTCTAAAACCCACTTTATGCCCCTTTGTTGACTCAATATATTTGTCGTATAAAAACTGCCTCCCCTCCCCAATCGATTATATTTTTGACGGAGATTAGAAAAGAAAAAGTATTGTAAGGGCGCAGTAACCCGTTCACTTATCGAAGATTTATGGTACCGATAAGCCAGCCTTAGGTCTGTTAAACGATATTGAAAGACCCATCTAAGAAAAAAATTATGAAAGAAAATGGTGAGAACCTTTTCCTGCTGGCCAGGAAGCAGGGTTTTTGTCCGTTACGGGGAAAATCGGCTGCTGTTATTGGAAAATATTGTTTGCCTATTTTTTCCTCCGCAGAAAATCGATTTGCTTTTTGTTAAACGCTATAGCACGATATTTTTTTGGAAAAGATAATTTGGCAGAAAATATATTTTTGAATAATAGCTTATACGAGGAAGTGAGATAGGAAAACCGTTATCACTGTATTTCATCTAAATGCAAAATATTCCCTTTTCATAGGAATATGAACTAAACTGCAACTATTGTAAAACTAAACATAAAAGAAAAACTTGACCATCACTAACGCATATATTATCTTTTAGAAGAACAAGATTGCAATGATAAGATATAGAATTTTTTTTTTTAAATCCTCCGATGATATTAATAAAGGAAAACAAATAAATAATGATAGAAGAAAGGATCTTGTTTACTCTTCTCGGCATTTGAGTGTTGGTGTCTCTGCTGGTCCTGGCAAGTGAGGAGAAATCACTCTGCCGGCGATAGTAATAACAAATTCTAACTTCACAATACATTTAAGTGAAAACAAACAACTATCCATCAAACTCGGGAGTGAAACTAATGCATCACACAGAAAAAATTTTAAAATTTAAATACTCGCTTATCACCAGAATGAATAAAATCTTTCAAAACTAATTCAAATATTTGTTTGTTTTTTGGCTAGAAAAAATATTTTCAGTTGTTTCCCTATCCAACAGTGCTTTAAGCTGGTTTCGCTCCTTCTTGTCTCACCGGTCCCAAACAGTAATCATTCCCAACAAACCTCCCTCATCCTCACTACCTTTAGAAAGAGGTGTTCCTCAAGGATCCTCCCTGTCACCTCTTCTCTGCTTATATTAATGACCTGCCCCAAGTTATACGCCACTCCCAGCATCATTTGTATGCCGACGACCTCCAAATCTACCTATCCTTCCATCCTCCAGATATGTTAGAAGCATCTCGTAAGATTCAGGATGATATTGAGAACATCTGCAAATGGGCAGTGAAAAATAAGCTACACCTGAATCCAGAGAAAAGCAAGGCTACCCTTAATTGCCTCCCTTACTATGCATTACTTTACCTCAACAACCGTACAATTCAATTTCAAACTTCCATCAAAAACCTCGGAATCTCCTTTGATCAACACTTATCTTGGAATAACCACATTTCCCAAATAACCAGAAAATCCATCATGATCCTCAAACAGCTCCAAAGACATCGTGACTCCTTTCCCCGAAGTACCCGCCAACTTCTGGTATCCTCTCTCATTTTTCCCCACTTTGATTACGGGTGCTTGGTGTACGGGGGACTGTCTGTTGAGCTAGAGATGCGACTGAGGAGACAAATGAATTGTTTCATAAGATTTATCTTTGGGGTCAGCAGACGGTCTCACGTATCTAACCGGTACAAAGAGCTAGGGTGGCTTTTCCCCGATTTTCGATGGCAATACTTCCTCGGCACTTTCTTATTCCAGTCATTAAAATCCAATAAACCTTCCTATGTCTTAGACCTACTTACTCTGCGTTCCTCCATTCACCACTTGAATACAAGATCCCAACCTTCCAACCTATATACCCCCTCACATAGAACTGCCTCCTTTGAAAAATCCTTTGTTATCCGTGCTACCTCTTTTTGGAATTCCTAACCTATCCATATTCGCAAAGCTTCATCCTTAACTTCTTTTAAACATCTTTTATTTATCCATCTCCTCGATTTTCAGTCTTCCACAAAATTGTAAATAATATGTAAATGTACATAAGTGTTCTAAAATGTTTACAGTTGATTGTTTTTATTTATTTTATTTTTTATTTTCTATCTATATATGTATTTTTAATTTATTCTTTTTTTACTAACTTTAATTTTAATTTTAATTTATTTTTTATTTTTTATTTCTCATTTCTACTTTTTTTCCTAATTTAGTTATACTACTGATGTGCTGATTTAAATTATCTCAGCCAGACTTTAATTATTCTTAGGGGACAGTCTGTCCCAGAATAAAGTTTTTTTTTCATTTCATTTTCATTTTTATTTCAAATTTTCAATATATTTCCAGTAGAAATAAAAAAACCAAAAGGATTGCCTATTTAGCTAACTTCGTGCCCTTCTTTCTATCTATTAACCCACAGGTTATTCTATGAACTAATAGCTTCAGGAAAGACTTCATTAGGTGAATATTAACATGTTTAATTATTTGTTTTCTAACATTTCTAACATTTATAACTATGATTAACGATTAATATTGTTGATGTTTCGTGGTTTTCCCTATGGCTAGTCTATGTTTCAACCTCTGAAAAACTTTAACAAGGAACTACTGAAAATATTTATCTTGTCATTAAAACAAACATTTGGATTAGTTTTAAACGATTTTACTATTCTTAATTATTCGTAAATATTTAAGTTTTGACAACACCCATACGCAATGAATACTTAATTTTTTTACTTTAATTTTTGTTGTTTCTAGAACTAACGATGAAGGTTACTTAATAAAACTGGTATTTCAATAAAAAATACCAATATCAGAGCTATTAGAAAATATATCAATTCCTATTTAGAAAATAGTATGTTAAAGGTTACAATAATGTATACTACGCTTATTGGAAGTATTTTTACGATCAGAAAATATTGAAAACAAATATATACCAGATAAAATGCTCTGATAATACTTTTTAATAGCAATATGCTTTGTATGTGCTCGGAATCCTGATGGATCTGGAGCAATCCTGGCTCTCAGATTTTAATTTTGATTTATTGTTTTTTGTATTCGATGAGCATTCATGACAGGACTCTGGAAATGGCATTTCAATTCAATCAGTGATGTTCAAACGTGACAATATGCCCGAATCTCTGCCATCTCCAAAAGTCGAAAATTAATCATCCCTATATATATTTTGTGTTTAAACCACAAAATAAAAAAAAATTGGTACTGCTTCCTTTAACATTTATTGTGATATTTTTTGTTTATTACCTATAACTGTTTTCATAATTGTTATATTTTTTGAAGAGTTAGTTACTCTGAAAAATTAGCAATCATTTTTTTATGAATATCAGTTGAGTTGGGTTGGATTAATTATTCCATTAAAAGGGAATCACGCCATAAGCAAATAGCGATATGCTCAAAAATTAAAAGATCGTTGGACGCTTGAAATAGTCTTACTGTAGGCATTGATTGCTTGTGCGAGCAACGAGGTAACCCACCTTGCGTCCTTGCGAACCATGGTTTGTATGGCACCATGGCAGGCTGTCCGTTGCTCGATTGTCGGTCCCTTTTGGGCCAAATCGCCAAGTTCTCTTTTCACCGTCTTAAGTTAAAACACTAGGGTTCAAGGACAACAGTAAATCGGTCTAGATCCACAGGTTATGGTTTTTCAGATACCCCGAGAGGTAATATTTCTGAAGACCCCCTTTGAAACACGGTTTAGGGTTATCATGGGTGTAGGCAGTCAGTGTTAGTTGCCTCTAGTAGGTTGACGAGCCCAACACACCCAAGAAATAGCGGCATTTACCTAATAAACCCGGGGCAACGTGACTTTCTTTGGAGGATGGTCACCCATCTAAATGCAGAACACGTTCCACTCAACGTTGATCATCTATTGCCCACGACTTAGTCCGTTCAGTCAAATATACTGTTAAGAAAGGTAAAAACTTCATGGTTCTATAGGTTTAACTTGTGCTAGAACTTAGTAAATGGATAATCAAAAATTTCACAGTAGGTTTGTTATCCAACTATTTTATGCTTTTAAAAATACTATTTCAATATTTTTTAGAGGCGCATAAACTCTGATCAAATTAAAGGACTTATTGAAAGTCTTCGTCCACTTCTTAATTTTTTAAGTTTTAAATAAGTTTGCATTAATTTTTAAATTAGGTAATACTTCAAAGACTAATATTAATCTTAACTTAAGTTACTGTTAATCTAAAATATTTTGTATGATATGATTTAATCAACCCATTTAAGGAAATTTTCTCCTCTTCTTTGAACCAAGGGTTATCCCATGCTCTTATTGAACAAGTGTAAACGCCAAATATTTTTCATTGAGATATTAGTCAATACAAAATTAATTGATTCGCTTTTTTTAAAGATTAAATTAGCTATGCTATTATAATTTGATCTATAATAATACTTCTGATTCATAGTTATCGAAAATTGATTGCCAATCTTTGAATGTGTATATTATTTTCTGTTTAGTAAACTTTTACTTATTTTTTTTAATTGTTAATGCTGTATTTGTTTACCTTTTTACATGATACAATGAATTACTTTAATAAAGACTCCTGACAGGCGGATATGATCAACAAATAAAGAAGGGCCTACTTTGTATTCCTCCCGATCCTAAAAAAATATACCTGGGGGTAAAAATACCTTCATATATACTTCCTGAAATATAATCGTTTTTAAACTTAGTTTTCTTCTAAACTAGCTGCATGTTCTTACCGAAAATGTTTTTGTATCCATTTTTCCTTCTAACCGGTCTTTCTAACATCATGGCTAATCGTTATTCATTTCCCCGCATTCTTATGACCTTATAAGCTGATTAGTATCCCTGAGATCTTTTAGCAATTATTTCAAGGTTTGAAAGAATTCTTAATGTTCTTAATGAATGTGAAAATGTTCTACCTTCAGCAATATATATACACCACACACACATACATATATATATATATATATATATATATATATATATATATATATATTTTATATATATATATATATGTGTATATGTATATGTATGTATGTGTGTGTGTGTGTGTGTGTGTAAGAAAATGTTTAATTTTCTAATAGAATCAATCATATATTCATAAAAAGTTCAGATCCTTTGATATCTTACGTACCCCAAAGAATTCCATTGCATATTAAAAAAAAAGGTTCAGAAATATGAGTTCGAATAGTTTTTATGTAATGGGGAGATAAATCCACAGAAACACAATCACAAAATAAGAAATATTTAAATTTAAAAACTTTCGTCGTAAACCTACAACCTCTTGTCTTACTTGTATCCTTTCACAATATTCCACAGATCCTTGTTGAACAGATTCGCTTCCTAGAACTCCATCTGGACAAATAGTCCAGTCAATAAACATATTATAGAGTGCATGAAATATGCGATTATTTAGGCTTCGTTAGTAGTTAGAAGATTAACATACTAAAAATCCCCTCTTAATCAGCTAACGGTGGGGGAAGGGGAGAAGATCTCACATTTCGGTTTTTCGATTATATCTTGAAAACAGTGGACTTTGGAAAAATATGTTTCAAATAAACATACATTAAATTTAATTAAATTTCCTATAAAATTGTTTATATAAATTTTTTTTTTTTAACCGCAACAAAATAAGTTTTAACTCACTTTTTTTCCAAACATTTGACTTGAGTGCCTACCACAATTGTAAAAAAAATAAATAAAAAATATCTCAGAATCAAAGTTGTATAGCATTAACTTTACTTAAATTTCAAATATACGTTTCTGGCACTTGAAGCAAATGTTTATCAAAAAGTGAGGTAAAACTGTTTTCAATAACATATATCTCGAAAACCGTTGGAAGTTCAACAAATGTGTATAGAAACAATTTTATAGATAAAAAATATCTGAGATCAAAAATAATCGCATGTTTCGTACTCATGTTCTATACCCCTCATTTCAGCACACATTGACTGGACTAAAACGTTTAACTTGTAACCCACCTACAAGTCTAAAGAGACAAGAAACTACTCGTCGTTTCTGACTACTTCAGCATTTGCTAGAAAAGCGTTCAAAGTACCCGATAAATCCCAAAGGCTTATTTGGATGACAGTAATTAGACCTATTTGGACGTTTGGAGTTGAGATTTTTGGCTCAACTAATCCATCTAATTCATATCATATCCAAACATTGCAGTTAAAAATCCTTAATGCTCCTTACTAGGTCACAAATAAATTAATCCATTAAGATCCTTATGTTCTATAAGTTGATGATTTAGCCTAAACCAGCTACCTATCATTTCATATTAAACTCCATTTAAATTCAAATTTACTTGCTTTTCATTCCATTCCTGACATCACTCCAAGGCATCTGAAAAGAAGACATTCTTATATAGAAATTTCATTGCCATATATTTGAAATTAAATAAGTCTACTACCACTGGATAGTAGCTTCTCAAGTAATTGTCATGTGATTATGCAAAATATAATCACTTTTAATAGATTTTTTTGTTAGTTGTAAATTTCAATAAATAGATAAAGAAAAAAAAGAAAAAATTTCAATATGAATTGCAAACAATGAGATAGAGAAATAGCCAATTAGAATTCCTTGTAATGTGTCACAAGGCAGAGGTCCGCATGTGTCCCAGTAACCAATGCTACAACTCTGAATGAAAAGGAAACAGCGACAAGAGCGAAATCAGTTAATGAGACTGATGAATACAAAAGAGTTTCCAACGTCGCCTGTTTTATTGGTTGTTTTCGTTCCAAGGGAATTTACTATTAGACTAAATGGGATTGAAGGGTTCGTTCGATAATAGGATGCGGTTCTAACTTAAATCGAAATTCTGGTCCAATTAGATTTAGAGTCATCCCTTGTAGGAGAATTTACACGTGCAGGCCTTAGCTGGTCTCAACTAATTTATCCAACACTATTAGGCAAATTAGTAAATAAAGCTTAAATTAATAAATAGAGGTTTGTTAAAAGATTCCTTATGAATAATTATAGAGTTATTTTAAACTAGCATTCCTCCGTCGCGGCTACACCCGCTTTCATAAGTAAAGGTCTTAAATAATTTAAACTAATAATTGAAGTTTTATTTGTTTATCAATTAAAATTTTGCATCGAAGTATATAATAGAGCATGATCTTTTCACACATAGCAATTTTTAACCTTGTTATTTTGCACCGATTAGGTGTTCAAAGATTACATAAATATATAATTGGACTTCCAATTATCAATATCAATGTATGAGTTGGTATTCCTGATGGACAGACTATTCAGAAATTCTTTCGGATTTAATTATCAGTGGTTAAAACTAAAAGTCCATGAATAATATTTTTACTAACAATATAAGGCCTTTTTTCTTGTATTGCCGTTATCAATGTGATTTAACTACTTTTTGGAGAAACACTTTCACCTAAAGATCGCCTAGTAAAAAACTATTAAAAAAAAATCTGGAAATCGCATTGGTCATAGAATTCTACACCTCAAATGTATAAGTTAAAAATTCGTCTCTGTTATTAATATGAAAAAAATAGATTGCCTAGTAAAAAACTATTTTAAAAACACTGGAAATACACTAATCATAGAATTCTACGCCTCAAATGTAAATTTCAATAATTGAAAAAAAAAAAAAGTAAAATAGTTTTTAAGTTAAAAAATTCGTCCCTGTCGTTACTATGAAAAAAAATTTTTTTTTTTTTGGTATATTAGTACAAAAATGCTCATATGTATTACAATTTATAAATTTATAAGAAAATATATGCTTTACAAATTATTTAAACTAGCAAATTTAATTTAAGGAATAATTACATATTCATTCAATTGCCTAGTTATAAGCTACAGATAAGAAAAACTAATTTTCACAGCTATAAAATATATTAAAAAAAAAACGGTTATATTTAGATTTATTTGTTTCGTCTTGATAATATGTTGTTGTAGGGCCTAATGATTTGTTATTGTAGGTTTTAGCTACACATGGCACACTGCCATATTTGTATCTGATCTATTTCTGTGTTCAAGGCTTTCTGGATATTCCTCAGTGAAATACAGAAAGAATCTTCAAAATAGTCAAGCCCTTCGAGAAGCTTGGTAATTCTATTACATTATATTGTTAATGATAATGATTGAATATTGGGTAAAAGAGGCAGCAAAAGACACCGCACTCAATTTTTTCTAAAATGATTTTTAAAGTTTTATGCACTGAGTTAATTTACTGGTTTTCTAGACAGGTTTGAAATTATAATACGTACAAAGTTTGATTTTAATATTACTGTACAGTGACAGGCAAACTGATAATTTTTTTCATTTTTAAGCTAAAAGTTGTATTATTTTTTAGATGTTTACGTCACCATGTACTTTTACCAGGGCATACAAAAGTATTATGATTATTAAAAATAATAATTAAATAAATACAGATTTAAATCCACTCATTGCGTTCCTCAGGTCTTGCATTCGATGGCGTATAGATCTTACGTGATTTCGAATTTCTTAAGATATATGCCCATCTAATGCAAAACTTTAATAAACTAAAATAAAAAAAAAGGGAAAAGCAAGTTGAGATACTAGTGGATTTGAATAGTTATGAAACTGATTATAAAATGATAGATGTTCGGTTTGTTATTTTCTTCAGAAAATAATGAGTTAAGTACATAAAAAATAATTAACTTCGAGATTAAGTCTACAGGTAAAAACTTGAAAATTAAAAAAATAATATTATATAATAAATTCGAAACAAGGAGCATGAAACGAAAATTACAAAATTATCGATATTTATTTACAATTAATGATCAGTTGTTTTTGGAGTCGGTGCCAGCCAAATTTATGCTGGCTTTGCAACAAACTTTCGAATAGCACGTGTAATGGTGATGAAATAGTGGGGGAATCTTTACAATTACCTATTTTTTGCGAATACTTTTTCTTTGACTTGACAAATAACTGATCATAAATTGTGAATAGTTATATAAGTATCGATAATTTCGTAGATTGTCCTTTAATGTAGTAATTAATATATTATTTTTAATTTTAAAGTTTGTAAATGTAGGTTTAATCTTGACGTCGTTTTTTTTTCTAAAAATTATATTTAGTTTTCACTTTTTAGCGGCAAGTGAGTGTATTTCTGTTTATACAGTTAACTCTTGATAAGGCTAAAATAGTTCGACTTAGTGAACAACGACTTTTCGAGGTTATTATTCGACTTATCATCATGTAAATGGGAAAACACAAAACTGGAGTTGAGATGATGACTTTAAATAGTTCTATTCATGGAGGTGGGAGCCCTAGAAGTTTTCTCTTTTAAAAACTATTTCAGTTCGACTTATTTTCATAATTGTTTACGTTTTGAGACTGAAATCGACTTATTTAGGTGAAACTTATGTATAATTAAATTACGACCAAAGATTTTGTTCGACTTATCGAAGTTCGATACATCGAAAGTTGACTGTATATGTAAATTAATAATTTAGATTTAGTTACGTTGGAGAAATATGTTTATATTGGATGGTTGTGTCATAGTGATTTCTTATAATTTCTTTTTTTTTTTTTTACTTTTCTTAAAAAGCACTGAGTTTATTTCAATAAATCTTTAACTCTTTCAGTCACCACGTCCACAATTATAGACACCAAATTTGACGTCATTTTTTCTTATATACATTGAGTTATTTCAGCCAAGTACGATATCTATTGTTAGTTGATACCTCTTTAGAATAGTTAGTGCTGCCCCTGGCAGTGTTTTTGCAGAAATATGTTGTAAATAGTCGATAATAAATATAATATGTTATTATATATTATTTATTATATATGTTGCTTTTTGGTTCATTTTTACTTGATAACTATTTTTCTCCCTAATATTCTGTTATTTGATAGCTCTCAGCCGTTGAGTACCAATGTCCACATTTGAAGTCATTTTGTTTCCCCCAAACTACTCATCATAAAGCGATGCGGTTTTTTAAAAAAATGCTATTTAGGCTAAAACAAAGTAGATTCTCGATTTTTAGATTTTTTGATTCTAGAAGTAAATGCGGTACTTAAAGGGTTAATGGGATTACCTCTGAGGTATGCCCTGCAATCAAATAAAGAATCACAAAAATCAATTCCTAATTGACGTATTAATCGCGTAATATATAAATTGAGAATCTCCTTATTTTTGAAATTGGTTGAAAATATACTCATTCAAAAGGATTGCAATGTAATAATTTGGTTTTTGGAACAATTCTGCAGACACACTAATGCCTTTAAGGGCATAGAACTGCCTTCAGAGACATCTGCTGAACCATACACCAACCTATTCATATCCTCGAGATAATTTGATCCATCAATTAATCCAACTCCTCCTAGCAAACTGCTTCATTAAGAGTTAGTCTCTCTCGAGAGTAATCTATTACGTAAGGATCTCCTCTAACTTTCAGATCCATATCTCTTAATTCTCACAGCATCAAACGGAATAATGTGTATACTCCTCAAAGAGTTATTTAAAGTTAAGCATTAATGACAATTGTTTATTCACTGCTTATAAATTAGGTATTTCGTTCCCCTTCTGCAATGGTCTCTTTAGTGTAACTTGAATCTTAAGGAATTTTTAAGCAGTGTAGTATACTTGCTGACTTTTTAATTAAAAACATATTTAAAAAAAAATCTATTATATTATATAAAATGACAAGCCATTTTTCGTTTGTGATCACTAACCACGAAATCTACAGAACCAATCTGTACCGAATTTTAACCACATCATCTTTATAGTTTCAGGAAGGTTTAACAGCAATAGAATATACAGATTTTGAATTAATTTGTTATTAAAAAAGTAATAGTATGTGAATAACAGTAAAGTTTGAAAATTGGCCGATAGGTGGCGTCATTCTACTTGAGAGGTTAGGAATTTACCGTATTATAAAGAGCATTGAATTGAAAATAAAATTTGGTTATATTCAATGAAATTATTAAATTTAAATGGAGAAGAAGATGATCAGGGATGCAGTCAAAGTTACACCACGTCTAAGAAGGAATTTTTTAAAACGTGCCAACGTTTCGACCTGCGTTGCAGGTCTTCTTCAGGGCCACCAAACCACACTTGTATGGAGAAGGACGATGTCTTTTTTAAAATGAGTTATCTATAAATTTAAGAAATTTATGATTTCAGTCATCGTCCTTCTCCTCACAAGTGTGGTTCATTGGCCCTGAAGAAGACCTGCAACGCAGGTCAAAACGTTGGCACGTATTAAAGAATTTCTTCTTAGACGTGGTGTTACTTCGACTGCATCCCTGATCATCTTCTTCTCCATTCATCATAACAGTCAACTATACTTTTATCATTATTAAATTTAAATATGTGGTGAGACATGTGACTAAAATTTTTAAACTAAAAACGGATATTATTTCCAAATTCCTCATCTCAAAAAACATGTAGAAACTCAATTTTTTCGAAATAAAAAATAATTTTTTTTTTACCTTTAAAATTTTGTAGGATGCTGTCAATTTCTGAAAAAAATGTAAATAATTTGCGCTATTTCACATATTTCGCAATCGATTAAGACAAAATTTTAAGGTCATCTAGAAGCCTTAAAACTGCATAGTTTAGTCCAAATCCGGAGGTCGCAGAATTTCCCCTTATTGAAATACCTCCAGTTATAGCTGTCCTTGGATTTCTTCATTCACATCAGTTTTTGTCCACTAAATATAATGTTATACGCATGGATAAAAAGCAGAATGTATGCTGATTCTATGGATGCTATTACTGTTGTAATCGGTTGAATACAGCAGTTGTTATGGCCGGTAGAAAATGTTGATGAAATCTCAACTTCAAAATTTTAACCTCTTCGAAAGAGGTAAAAAATCAATATTTTTTTATTTTGCTAAAATTTCACATATAAGGGTTTTATAGTGAGTTAACTCGAGATTTAAGGTCAGTTGTCTGTAAATTTTTCCACTGATTTACAGCGGATTTCCTAGGAATTTTGTCATTTTTGAGCACCCTAAAGCCGGATAGTGTCTTGAGCATAACAAAAGTATTTTTATATCTAATAGTATAACTGCAATTAAACGTGAAAGAATCATTTCTCTATCTTGACTGAGAGATGAGAACAAAAATAAAACGTGATTTTCTTTTTCTTTTTTTTTCTCGGCACATAATGCTCATTGGTGGCTATAACTCTAGTTTTGCACTATTATAGGTCCCTACTACCTACACAAAAATCAGCATCCAAATCTTTGAGTTACAACTGCAAACGTCCCCCTGTCAATGAAAATTTTAATAAAAAAACTTATGAGCAGGCGAAGCCGCGGCTGGTAATGCCAGTTAGTTAATAAATATCTTTTTTATTTATCAAAAAAAAAAAAAACCGTACTGTTAAAATTTGGTGCCCCTTAATACAATAAAAAAAAAAAACAAAATTTATATTACTTAAGTTCCATTTGGACTGTTCACCTGTGGCGTAGTGTTTAGCATAGCAACCTACTAAACCCAAGAACGCGTTCGCAGCCCGGCTGATGGCCTTAGGATTTTTTAAAGGGATCCTTAGCTATGGCGTCCTTTGGAAGGGACGTAAAATGGGGGTCCCGAGACTGTGCGATGTCAGGTACTCGTTAAAGATCCCTATCCTAATTATACCTGGATAGGCAAAATTTAGGACTCCCGCCGTAGCATCGTCCAATTAGCCATAGCAGCATAAAGTGACGTTAAACAAAATAAACAAACAAACATGCCATATTCTTTTTTTTTTTTTTTTTTTTTTTTTTTTTTTTTTAGAGCATATGTTTCATATCTTACAAAAATGATTATTCGACTTTAAAACATTAAACTGATTTGACAAATATTAAAAAAAGTCTATACAATTGGAAAAAACTTTGCCGTTCTTGAAGTTGGTATCTTCTAATGAAGTCCTCTTCCCAGATACTCATTTTATTATTCAGTATAATAAAAACCCTGTATCATATAATTTATGAATTTCTTTAAAATATATATATATATATATATATATATATATATATATATATATATCATTTTTTTTCTGAATAGCTTTATGCCAAATTGGTACCGCATATAGCATCTTTGGAATCAATGCTGCCTCATAGATAATTTTCAGAGAATCAGCTTTTAAGCCCCAAGTTGTCCGTGCAGCAATAGTGAGAGAGTTGATGGTTTTTAAAGTTTTATTGTATATTTTTTCAATATGTTGTGTCCATTTTAGTTTTTTGTCGAATAGCACGCCTAAAAAGGTCAGTGTTTCCGTTCTTTCGATTCTCTCTTTGTCTATATGTAGGTTTAGGTCCGGTATATTTCTTTTTCTGCTAAAAATGATATATTTACATTTCAATGTGTTTAGTTTCTAATTTGTTATTTTTTTGTCCAATCTGATATTTTTTTGTAGTGCTGAATTTGCGGGTTCTGGTAAGTTTTTTAAAACATCGCCCTCTGATTAAAAGAAGTATATCATCGGCATAACTTAGTAATTTAATTTCGTTCGGTAAATTTAGATCAAATATTGTATTTATTAAAATATTCCATAAAATAGGTGAAATTCCTGATCCTTGTGGCGTCCCTATTGTCAACGATTTTGAGTAAGGTTAATGTATTTGTTTTTAGTAGGATACGTCTGTTATTGAGGAAACTTTTAATTAATAAATATAAGTCTTGAGGACAGTTATATTGTTTCAAGTTATAAAGGATAGCAGGCCACCAAGCATTGTCAAATGCTCCTTTGATATCTAGACTAATAGCTAACAGTTGATCTTTTTTGTCTAAAGCATCAGTAATATGCAAATTTAGGAATTGCAATGCATTTAGTGTACCTGTCCTTGGTAAAAAGGCAAATTGTTGCTTATTTATTATATTATTTTTAAGAAGAAAATGAACGAGTCTGTTTTTAATAATGCTATCCATAATTTTGCTCATGATTGGAAGCATGCTGATAGGTCTTAGCTTATCACTTGATAGTTTTCGTATTAAAACTAAGAGTCCAATTTTCCAATTGTCAGGAATTTCTTTTCTTTGATAAAATAATTTATAAACGTTTAGAAGTAATTTTGGCATTATTTCAAAAATTTTTTGAAAAATTGTTGGTGTGATTCCATCATATCCAGAAGATTTTTTGTTTTTTCAGTAGTTTTATTGCATTACAAATTTCTTGATTTTCTATCGGTAAGTCAACGGGTGTTTCAGGAGGTTTTAAAACGTTTGATCTTTTTATTTTATGCTCGTAATTGTCTGAATCTGGAGTATCCTCGTTAATTAGATCATTCATGATATGTTTTAATGTTCCGTGTATGTCATTCGTGTAATTGTTATCAGTTGTTATAATAGTTTTTAAGAGCAAAGGGTTTCTAATTTTCCCAGCCGCCCATTTATAAGTCCAATCCCATGGTTTTGCATTGTTACAATATGTTTTCCAAGTATCTAGTTTCGATTGTTTAATGTGGTTTTGATAGGTGTGTTTTTACTGGTCAAGTAATTGTTTTTGGCGGCATTTTAAGTTCTTGGTTATCTTTAATTTTTTGATATTCTTTTCTAAGTTTGTTAGTCGTTTTACGCAACTTTGTCAGTTCTTCGTTCCACCAGGGTACCCTGCTTGTACTGTTTATTATTATATTTTCTGTTTGAGATTCTGAATGAACATATTTGATGCTTTAATAATTGCTGAGGTCAACTTTCTAGAGATTACATTAGTGTCCATATTATTAATTACATTAATAATATTTTCTTGCAGTTCATCGATGGTGTAGGATTCATTGGAGCAGAGTAGAAATTGTTTTGTAAGTTGATAATTTAAATTACTTTCAAAAGTATTCCAGTCCGCATTTGCTGTGATGTAGTTTTTTTTTTTATAGTTTTTGTCAATTTGGCCAAATTAATATAATTTTGGATTTCGAAGAAGATAAAATTGTGGGTCGGTAAGGTTAGGTCTCATGTGATATTTTCCAGTTTTTGATACGTCCAGAGGCTTTTATATTTGTTTATTGTCAATCTATATTGCTTTTTCCTCGATGTCCTTCAAAAGTAGTCAAATCTGATTTTACATTCATTATTAAGAAATTATTGGTAGTGAGAAATTCCTCTAAAGAAGTTCCCCTTTTATTAGTGATTTTATCATACCATACTTTAGATCTACAATTTTGTATCGATGCCAAACTACGATATGAATAATTTTTAAAGTAATCGACGAGTTCGTTGAGTTTATCTAAATCGATCTTTACATCTCTATTTATATCAAAATAACAGCTTGCAATAATATATTTATCCTTCCCAATTATAACCTCCATTACGACCCTATCTCTGTTGGAAAATTGAGTTATCATACAGCCGTCAAGGTTAGTGTTAATTAACACTATACCTGCCCGTGGGTTATCATCGAACGTTTGAAATACTTTATAAACCTTTATAACCTGTAATAAGTTTGTTATATGAGTACGGTTCTTGAAGAAGAATTATATCTAATTTTTGTTGTGCAATTATTTGCTGCATTACGTTTTTGCAGTGTTTTGAGTGCATTGTATTAATTTGTAGTAATTTAAGATTTATGTTGTTAGAGTGAGTCATTTAAAGAAGTAAAACTACATGAAATAAATTTACAGATTTTTAGTTGTCTTGTCCTTTTCCTGATATCTACGAGTATATGCATTAAATATAAAGTGTATTTGTTGGTAAATAATGTAATCAGTTAACTTACTCTGTCTGTACTACGTAATCAGTCCTGTCGATTTGTCTTTGGAGCTCGAGAAGGTAGGAAGGGCAGGTGAGGTCCAGCGCCGAATGGTTGCAGTTCCTCTTCTTGTGGTGGTCCTTCTCCTTCAGGGAGCTGTTGTACCGCAGGCAGTTGGTGCAGCGTCGCTCTTCAGCTTTACATTGCTTGAGATCGTGTTCTTCTGCACAGAGCGGACAGGACTTCTCCTGATGGCATTCCTTGAAGCTGTGGTGAAATTGAGAACATGTAAAACATCTTCTTATCCGATGATAGTCGTCAATCTCAACCACTTGACATCCAAGAAAAATTCTTCGGTGATATATATATATATATATATATATATATATATATATATATATATATATAATCTATTTGGACTGCATATATACTATGTGATTACTTTTGATTTAACTGGTTAAGATCCAATATTCACTAGCAAAAATAAAAGAATTTATAATTCATTAGAAAAAATATTTAAATATTTGATTTCACTGATATACAATTTAAGGAAAGATTCTAAATAGGTGTAAGCTTGCCTATTAAAAATCTCGAGATAAGAAAAACAAATGTTCATAACAGCTAAAAATCTAAACAATGATGATTTGTAATAGTAGGTTTTAGCAACTTAACAATAAACAAATAAAAAATAGATCTGTACCCCTACAACAGATAAAAGGTCTTGGATTAAATTGTTTCAAGACTAAAAGCTACACAAAATGGTGTGGTCAGCAAATGCCCCCAACTACGCGATTTTCTCTTATGAAGGGTACCCACTTTATTGGAACTTAATGTGCCCCAGAAATCGACCCATATTCGAGTTGAATCAATAGAAAAAATAACTATGTACATAAATAATATTTATATTTAGACTGGTGATACATGAGAGCTTGTTCTACTGAACTTCAACGTTTCTTCGATCAAGATGCGTTACAACTTTTATTACCACTAAAAGTTACGCAAAACATATAAGCCTTGAGTTGAGGTAGGTATGAATTTTAGATTTAGTGTGATGGAAAATTTCATAATATTTTTAATTATGTTTATATTGAAGAAGGCTGCTAGTGTTTATGCTAATGCAAATGTTTGTTCAATATTTGGAATTTTTCCTCTTTTCCTCCCCTTTTATTTATGGATTCGTTTAATCTATATGTTTATAGTTTATACACAGGAGCATATATATTCCTTCATCAGGAACAAATCCAAAACCTATTAAAAATCCCCAGATAGCATTTTTGTTTTCTCTTTCATCTTCTATAGTTACCCTACGTAAGGGTCGTTTACGTTTTTTCAAATAGCGTTTTGTTGATGTTTAGCTCTTTGAACAAATTTTTTCAGTTCTGGATACTAGTTTTTTAACAATTAGTTTTCCAGAATCGGCCATAATTCTATACCCTGTAACATTGTTTATTTGATTATCTGAAATGTTTCATTTTCAAAAAGTGAGCGGTTATATATTGTACAATTTTATATTTGTGGCGTGAATCCAACAATGGCAAATTTCTATAGACGAAATAATACAATTTTTAAATAAATTTATCTTTATCATAAAATATAATACACATGTGTATACAAAGAAAATTAAAAATTAAAAATACAACAGTAAGCCGCAAAGGGCGTAGTAACCTACATGTTAATCGCCGTAAGAAAAACCACAATCTACAATCCAACAATAGCATAAAATAATAAATACGTTTCATATACATATTGTCATAAAACATACAGGGTGAGTACTCTTTAGTGTAAAAAAAACAACACAGAACTCACTTTTCTATTCCAATCCGTTGCAGATATATGGTAATTCAAAGAATTTTTTTAAGGAACCACGTTTATTTACCATCAAAGGTGTAATATCTCCACTTTTGTTTGTACATTTTTCAAATTTTGACCACATTTCACATCAATTTATTTTAAAAGTTTTATTATTTTTCCATTGTTATAACTTGTTACCACAACATCAGAATCATATAACATATAACCGCTCACGTTTTGAAAATGATTTTTACCCAATTTTTTTTTTTTTTTTTTTTTTTTTTTTTTTTTTTTTTTTTTTTTTTTTTTTTTTTTTTTTTTTTTTTTTTTTTTTTTTTTTTTTTTTTTTTTTTAACACTAACAGATACTAACCCCGCATAATTACAACTTTATTCAGCAATACCAATTACAGCCATGACTGACGGGCCTAAAATTACCATAAATTTTGGTCACAATTTAAAAAAACTGACAAAGTTAACAATATTGGATTTTTAATAATTAAAGGACAAATAATAATCAAATATTCTCAAGATTGTTATATCCTTTAATACTTTCCTTTATCGAGCCAGTAAGCGTCTTATCGGAGTAAAAAACTAATTTGAAACTTTAAGAACATCACCTGAAATTAAAAAAATTCTTTTCAAGTACCAACATTTAGGGCTGATATTTAAAAAAAACAATATTTTTTTTTTTTGTATAAATTAAAGAAAATTGCACAGAGAAAGCAACGAACCTTCAGGTTTGCCAAGCCATTAGGAGATAATACCACCCATCTTAAAAAGCACTTTCTCGCTTACAGCCTAACTATTTTCCATTAAAATGAAAATAAGAAGGTTAGAATAATCTGAATCTGTTTTCTTATACTTACTTGACCCAAGCTATAAAAGCCTTCTTCGGAAAATTCTTTCGCTTTAGAATAATGCCATTCCTAATCAATTAAAGTTAACTGTTAATCTGGATATAAAATTAATTTTCAGCTATCCTTTGAATCATGAACATCTATATACATACAATGATGTATGTAAGTGGGTTTGTATGTAAATTTTTTATAAGAGGAGGTGAAATTTAAAGGCACGGCAAGTATTTAACAAGAGTAGGATTTGTGTGTGGGGGTGTGTGTACGTGCAATTACATTTATGTAAGTATCAAAAGGGCATATGATTTGCAAGGACTAACTCATTTCATTATGGATAGTGTTACATATTTTGTGGTACCATAATACAGGGTACTTTGGAACAGTTCTTTAGCTTTCGAATATCTCGCCACCACAAATTATTATAAAATGGAGATCAATTATTTTAATATACCTGCCTTTACAAAATGTAGTAATATTTAACAGCTGAAAATTACCCTCTGCCTCAATGTACATTACCCCCTTTTCTAAAGTTCCTCCCTTTTACAATATGGTAGTTTAAAAGAATGAAATCACCATGAGATTCAAATATCAAAAATAAAATAGAGGAATTTTCTCCATTACATTAGTATAAAAAGGAACTTTAAGCCTTTTTCTCGATTTAACCAAAAAATAATCGTCTCCGACAAAAATACCCCAATAAAATTTGTGGAAAACTTTTTTATTCGGCCAGGATTTCTCATCCGGTATGATTGGCTGCAACCATGTACGGTCCTCTAGGCTGAAGATTCGCTTGTGCCAAAGGCACGTACGTCCCCAAGGGACAAGTTGTTACGTGATAACTGTTCCGAGTCGGGTGTGACTCCTAATCTCGTTTAACGATAAGATCCAATTTCGTGGTGCGAAGAGAAATAATAAAAAGTAACCGTTTAAATGTCAAATTAAGGTTCTATGCCTGGTATAATAATGTTAGTATTCAGAAACATAAAATGGTTAATTGTCTACGCATTGAAATTCATGAATTATTAACCATTAGCATCGGTTTTTTGACAATAAACCCCAGACGTTCTATGAACGTTGTGCAATTATCCATTTCTAGTTTATAAATTAATTATGCGTACTAGGCTCCTATTTTATGAATCATATCTGTATTGTTATGAAATACAAAATGACAACAAATTTATCACTAGATAAATTTGAAAAAAAAAAATCTTTAATATATCCAACCTTGTAGTATAATAATAATTTGAGAAATTAATTTAAATTTAATTGTGTTACACAATATTTAATTGAGATTCTCCTTAAAATAATTAAGAATTTGCTTTACTTAATATAAAATTAATTATTGAATACATTTATTTTTAAATGTTGAATTTTAAAATTGAATAGAACCGACAACCATGGCTCAGGGAGCAACGAGATAAAACCCAGACGAGAATTTCCAATTAAAATACCACTCTGAGCTAGTTAGAAAATGAAAGTGGTTATTTCTCTGCTCAGTCCTCGTTTTATCTAGCCTTCTATTAGTTTAGGCCCAGTCGAATTTCCTACTTATTAAATTAAAAAAAAAAAAAAAAAAAAAAAAAAAAACAGCATCTAGCTTTAATGAAAACAATTTTCGGTACGACATTTCTAAGATGTGGAAATTTCCTTGGACTTTTCAATAGAAAAACTTTCCATGGAGATGTATGAAACTAATTACAATGTTATTGCTTGATATTGCTATTTTTTGTCTGCAACTAAAATATAACTACTGTAGTATACACCTGACTGGGCACATTTGGGAAAATGGTAAAGGACGAAAGTTATTCTGGGTTATTTTTTATTGCGCTTAACGTCCTGATGTACTCCAACAAGGGTAGGAAGGGCCGGTTATCCTACATGTTACCAACCTATTGATAAACCGAAGACCCCAAGTTTGAATCTGGCTGGTGTTGGTGGAATTAATTTTGAGTAAGTAATTCCACGCTGCTACCGTCCTGCCCAGGAAACCTTATGTTGCCGAGGCGGCAAGGAATGGGAGATCATTTAGGAGTTCATGCGTTTCATGTTGGTATATTTTTTCGGTATCCCGAATTTCGATTTCATAGTTCTAGATGGGTCTGATTGTAAAATTTTAATTTTGAATTATCTTCAGAGATATTTTTTTAATTTTTTTTCCATTAGTTGCAA
Source organism: Euschistus heros (assembly GCA_003667255.2). Classification (NCBI taxonomy): domain Eukaryota; kingdom Metazoa; phylum Arthropoda; class Insecta; order Hemiptera; family Pentatomidae; genus Euschistus; species Euschistus heros. The sequence goes on from RCWM02000027.1 coordinate 911,832, forward strand.
TTCTCAACCTGCTATCTGCAAAAACTGGATTCATGAGAAAAGAGCGAAGTCATTCGATTCTTCCCTTCCTTCCTTCTAGTGAGGGCAATCAGCCGTAAAGTAATATAAATCAAAAGATCCCTTTGTGTCTGGATTGGTTCATCAGTGATTGACGTTTTACTGCCTATTAAGATATTCGGATAATATAAGTGCATAAAATTTATTAGCCCAGAAAATAAAATATATAATTAATGTCCACAGATAATAAACGTTGATAAATTGTTTTATATGAATCATTCCCTCCTTTATCTAAAAATAATTTATTTGTCTGGTTAGAGTGATCAATGTTTATAGGGATGCTAAATAATTTACTGTGCTGAAAATAATAGTAATTGCAGGTAAATTTTTCATGTTTTCAATATTTATATTACAATATTTGCTTAAATTATAATTAAATATTTATAAAACAATAATTTGTATGAAATTATAGAAAAATATTGGAAAAAGATGAATCTCGTGCGTTTATATTTATATATATATATATATATATATATATATATATATATATATATATATATATATATATATATATATATATATTATTTTTTTTAAAAAGAAATTCATAAATTATATGATACAGGGTTTTTATTTTACTGAATAATAAAATATAAAATGAGTATCTGGAAAGAGGACTTCATTAGAAGATACCAACTTCAAGAACGGCTAAGTTTTTTCCAATTGTATAGACTTTTTTTAATATTTGTCAAATCAGTTTAATGTTTTAAAGTCGAATAATCACTTTTGTAACATAAAAAACACATGCTCTAAAAAAAAAAAAAAGAATATGGCATGTTTGTTTGTTTATTTCGTTTAACGTCACTTTATGCTGCTATGGCTAATCGGACGATGCTATGGTGGGAGTCCTAAATTTTGCCTATCCAGGTATAATTAGGATAGGTATCTTTAACGAGTACCTGACATCGCACAGGCTCGGGACCCCCATTTTACGTCCCTTCCGAAGGACGGCATAGCTAAGGATTTTTTACTCCCTTTAAAAAATCCTAAGGTCATCTGCCGTAAATATGGCATGTATTTGATTAAGAGAGTGAGTTACGTTGAAAAAATAATTGTAAAATTTGTTCTTAGAAATCTATTTTGTGTTATTAAGAGTAAATGGTGAATGAAGCTGATTGGTAAGTGTCTTTTTTTATGTCCTGATTAAGTTTTCGCTATTTTCCTTTAAAAAATGTAGCATGGAGTCCAAGATTGTTGTTTGCTATAACATGTCGAACCTAACATATAAAAATATTCTCCGATTTCATGTATTAAGGATGTTTTAAATCCATATCATCGGTTTCTTTCTCCGACTGTAGATAATTTGAACACTTCATCGTACCAATTTTTTTCATACGCCACTCAAGAGTCAACTATATTTTCAAGCATCATGATTTACGACAGTATATTTGACACAAGATATCCGAGCACAAATTCATAGTATAGGATGACGGTTTAGTCATGACTTATATATTCTACGTGCTAAACCCTACACCCAGACAAATTTATCAGGGAAAAAAGAAAGAGTGGTTGGAAAAAGAAGGCATCGCCGTGACAATAAGTTGAAACGCTAGAAGACCACTCCGCTCTGAAAACCGATAGCTATGGATCGGTGGAGTGGTGGGATATAACCTCCATCCCAACCATAATTTACAATTCTACCGAGTCTGCCATCTTCGTAGGATTGGCCTCATATATCGATGAATAGGAAGTGGAAACCGGATCAGAGCAGTGTAATTTATGGTTCGATCATTCCAAATGGAAATCCAGTTCTTGTAGTGCTCAAAACTATAAATAAAATAGTTCTTATTTATTTATATTTTCATTTTAATGTTGATACAAACTTTTGTACATTTGTTGTAAATTCTGTTGAGAGGTAACCTCAAGTTTTTGATGGTCGAGTCATTCCATTCAGATTTCATAATATCGCATTTTTCCCTTATTTAATCCCTTGGGAAGTTAAATTTAGTCGTTTGAAATTTAAAATAAATACCTAGTACCTATTTAAAATTTTCTTTTATAAGCTTTTGATCAATTAAATAAAATAAGATTTTAATTAAAACGCATAAAAAACAATTAAATGGATCTTTTCCTCTTTACTTTTCCTAAATTTCTTTCATCAGGAGCGAATTTTCAAATTCAAGCCTAGCATCAGTGAAACAGATTCAAACAAAGGTGATTTGAAGTTGCTTAACTAAAATGGCAACATCAGAAATGATGCTTGGTATTTTGATATTTTATAATCGCTAAAAATTACGTAATTTCGATTCCAGTGGCAGTGAAATCCGTCATTTATAATTATAAAATTTGAATTAAATATTATTATTAAGAAATTTGTCAGATTTCAATAAATTATAGTCTAACGTTTTCATATCACGTTTTTACTTTTCCACTTTCATTTTTATATTTTAGTAGCACTTCCTGTCTAACGGTTCACGATTTAGGTCAAAGTATATAGTACATTCATCAACAGCAAATCCGTGATGAATACTCCTTTGTAGCATCGAAAAACATTTTCAACGACGTATCTCCACTTGAAGTTTATCGGCTCTTAAAGGAAATTTTTTCAGATTTGTTGATTTTACTAACCTTTTCAACAGATGAGCAAGGTTTTTTTTTAATATGTCTTAAAATTTATAGAAATTTTCTAAGACACCGTCATCTTGTATTTTAAATAAAGACTTATGATATCACGCTAAAAGCAGCCCATTTTCGATAAGCAAGCTTTGATTAGTGTTCTGAAGAAAGTTAAACAATAAGTGAGAAAATCATGTTTATAATTTATGGGATTCATGCATTTACAAAGAGGATTTTTTGTAAGTGATGTGTTGGTACCACCAACAGTGATGTGTTGGTATCGAAAATGTTTGATTTTCGATTCTGTTACCGATATCTCAGTTTAAAATCAAATGCTATTATAACAATAGTAACACGTTTGAAATAAATAAACAAGTGAAAAAAATCAGCGGAGAAGGTTACGTATTATATGATAAAGTTACCGAGAACTTATACAGAGCTCTATTGAAATTGCGATTTGGAATGTTACTTTGAAAGTTACTGAATTTAACAATTTAACTATAAATTGAAGAGTTACTGAAAAAGGAAAGTGTTATTTACATGTTTGGACTCAGCGAAAACCTGCCACTAAGCGTTGGGAACTCTCAAACATTTATAAGTTTGTTTTGAGGCTTTCGCAGAGTACTAACTCACTATACGTTCCACTTATATAAATGCTGAATATGCCGATATGGTGTTTGGTTACGGTGTTTGCGAAAGCCACTGCTGCCCGCCGTGAATACTCCAGATGATTTCCAAATAGAAGTTACCAAAAAAAAGTATATCTTTAGCTCCACGTTTCAACGTCTTATAGAACCTGATACATATACCGTATATGTATGGTATTTGGTTTGTTAATTATCCCATTGGCTTGGCCTGCTCGCTCTCCCCAACCAGACACATAGGTTTTTTTTTTTGTTTGGGTGATATTAAACAAAAATTCAATTCAAGGCCGTTCAATGACCTTAATTTTTTTCGAATATGGATAGTTGAATATTGCAAAACAATAACACATATCCAGTGTCGTTCTGCCACTGCTTGCAGTGTGAAAGATTTCGAGCCTGTCTTAATGCTGTAGTAAATCACTTTGAACTACATTTAATTGAATGTTACTGCTTACATTTAACAATAAAGTACTTGAAACAAAAAAATAAGTATTTTATTTTTTTAATTTATTATTTGCTTAAATAATTCATAACAATTGGTTTGGCCAACATTTTCACAGTAGTGATACTAATAATTATATTTAATTTATTTTGTCATCATATTGTTTTAGTTTCTATTATTGCAATTCTTAAATAAAAACGAATTATAACATTTAAAAAAAAATTTATGGAGTTCGATGGCAATGATGCGGTTCTACCATTTCACGATTGTAGTATTGGCCCGATGATATATCTGAAGGATGCAGGGAAGTGAGAAGAAAAGTGATTGTACTGGTTATAATTGCATGGTTAACCCATTAAGTAGAATTTTTTTAGGTTTGAGAACGCCCGTGTAATTAGCTTTCACACTGTATTTGTGAAGCTAATTACACGGGAAAATACTGGACGATAGGTAAATCAAAGTGTAACAAGTGAGCATAAAATATAAGCCTGAAAAGTAGCTATCCCTCTCAATGAAAATAACGGAAAGTATCAAATCGGCTAAAAATTAATTGATAAATTATAAGATTTTTTTTTGGGACGAAACGAGGAACGAAAAAATCCAATCAGTCACAGGGAAAATCCAAGGAAAAACCTTCAAACATTTAACCTACCTTCCACTCTTAATATATTTTATGAAACCATTCGATTTTTTCAGAAACTTGATACAGATATGTGATCTCTTGTCTTACAATTATGAAAACTTTAGTAGATATAATCGATGTAACAAAGTGCTGATGCTTTGATACTTAAAAATGCTTAACAATCAAAACTAGTAATCAAATATAATAATTCCAATAGAATTGGCAATTACTTCATCAATTCTAATTTACTTATCGCTAAAATATTTATTATTATTATTGTTATTATTATTATTATTAAATGAGAAACTTGCGAGTGGCACCGCAAGGAAAACAGCTACGTTGTTTCATGTGGCCAAAAGTGGCTGTAGAAGTGTTGCCTTAGGCCCCCCTTTTTTTTTCTTCTTTTTTTTTTTTAAATTCTGGCAACGGAAATGGAACGAACTCGAAATTTTACATAAAGATCTAACTAATTTTGGGAAAAAAGTGACTCAAAGCATGCTGTCTCTAAGGTGTCGATTTAACACAAATCCTATTGGAAAATTAAATTTTCTATAAAACTGAACTTTTTAGACCTATTTCTATCTTATCTGAAATGTATAAGCTATTAAATTTGCATAGATATTGAATATAACAATGATTCCATTTTATAGGCCATTATAAAAATAACCAAAATGTGATTGTCTATCGATTTTCCATGTCGATAATTTGGTGAGGCCTGATGGCTCTTATCCAACTCCATAATTCCCTGGAAGATAGCGTTCCTGATAGGACTATCGCACTTTTCCAGCCTGTTTCCCGACTCACGAGTATAAGTGAATATAAGTCCCTAGATTGTTTACAGCCTATTTCCAATACGCTCTTTCTTCCTTTTTTTTTTTTTTTAAATTTATCTATTAGGTTATCTAAGATATTATTATGAAAAATAGTGATTGTAAGAAAGCTTAAAAAGAAAGTTTTATAGTCATTAAACAAGAACAAGTTATTTTGAAAACTAGAATTATATAAATAAATAATTTTCTTTCTAAGATTAGTCGAGCTGATTAGAAGCAATATTGAACTGATAATTCCTTATACAGTTTATATAAAAGTTACTGAATCTATTTTTAAAAACATGTTTGAACTTCATTTTCTCCCTCCATAAGACAATCAAATTACAAAAAGGACATTGTGAAACTCTTTACTTTTTAATCATGGCGTATTAAGGATGTAATTCTTTAGGAGTCATTAAATCCAGAATGGCTTTGCTCTCGGAGGAAACTGCACTCGGTGGCTAGATAGAGGTTTAGAGCTCCTGCGAACTTTGGAATTGAAACCATTAAACTTGGACATTTTAATCCTATTCAGAGTTAGAATTAGGCAATCTGCGAGAATTCGTTTGTTCTAATTTATCCAATTTTGTCTTTATTCAATTCAATTCTGCTGATGAAAGGGTCTTTATCACCTGCAGCAACCCTAGTTATTCTTCCTCAGTCGTGAAATCTTATAGAAATAAATAAATAAACAAAACCCTTTCTTGATGTTTAAATATTCTATAAATTTTTTTTTTCTTAAATTGTTCTAATTTAAAAATATGCATATGTAAGAAACAATTTCACCCAGATTGTTAAAATCAATAGATCATTATTATATCCATTTATAATCTTTTTTATATACTGATTTTATAACTTTTATATATACTGCTTCTGCTTAGGGAAAAGTCGTTAAATTTTTATTTACTGTCGGCAAATAACGACAAAGCTAGTGTATGTCAAAAAAGCCCCAACTCCTAAACAATTTAGGCAAAAATTGATTTTATTCATTCAAACCAACATAGTTCCTAAACGGTAGACAAAGGTTATTTTACAAAAAATAATGTCCGTTAAATTTTTGATCTGAAATCTGTCGCCAAATGTTCTATCCGAGAAGCACTGACAGACGCTTGGCGTTACAAAAAACCTATAGACCCTTAGCTTAAAGAGAAGTTCATGCAAAAAACAAAACAAAAAAGCATGCACTACCACAACCTATGAAATGAAACAAAACGAAAAAAATGAAATGAAAAGTAAACTTTATTCACCTTGTACCCTAATAATAACATTACAGTACAATAGAAAGGTGTTATTATCTGGCTACTCGGCAGCAAATCATGTAGGTTATAAATTAGATAAATATAAATATATAAGGTAGAAATTTATAATTGAGAATTGACCTTCGGGTTTATATGAAAAAAAAAATGAATAAAATAATAAATAAATAATAAGAAACATTCTTACACTAATATATTATTACATAATTTCGGAAGATTGATAATTGAGTGGATCAATAACTTAGTTTAAAGAAAGCGACAGAAGGAGGATTTTACAAAAGAAGCAGTTCGATGAGAAGGGATTTATAAAATAAATAGGATGATATCCTGTACCTATTCAAATGATGAATGAAAGAACGAAGGGCAAGAATGTCGTTAATGTACGAAGGTTTTTTGAACTTTAAAAGATTGGAATAGAAACGTACCAAGGAAGTATTGTCGTCAAAAACTTGAATAAAGCCACCTTGACTCAGAATACCAGCAAGTGATGTGAGAGCGCCCAGGGTAAAGTGTCTCCTTTCACATGAAGCGTCTCGTGTTTGTTAATTTGGGTAGAGTGTATTGTTACTTGGCAAACCATTATGAAAACAGAAAATATGATTGTTATTAGACTAGAAAGACAAATGTAGGTCGTCCATGTGGCTCGTATGTCAGAGAAAGAGCTTCTCAAAAGAACTACAAATGTGGATATAGATAGGACCAGAACCAGTCCTGTTCAAAACATCACCGTGCAAATAAATACAAAAAATATTGTATGTTCCACTTTGATCCAATTTCTAGATTGTTCTTAAAAGAAACAACACTTGAAGGTTTTTGGGTTCAGTACCTGGTAAGGAAGTATTGTTCCGTGGTAATACAAGGACCTGACGTGGTCAGCGATCATACTCAACCAACAGGTTTTTTCCCCAATTAAGGGTAACAAGATTGTAGAGGCTAGGTGTACCGTGCCTCAGAAGTGTTTCCTGACATTCAAGTCGATTCACGGTTGAAATAACAAAAAAAACTATTTTTTTGCTCTCAGCTAGGTTTAAACTCGGGGTGGGAGCTTGGAGGACTAGTAACTAACTCTCGAAAACTTTATATTTACCATTTATTTGACAGAACTAGGAAGAAATTTGTTGTGCAATCGATCCAGAATATATAAAATATTTTCTAAGTAATTAAAATAGCGATTCACTTTTAAGTTAGAGTTACAATTATTCAGTGAATTTTCTAAGGAAACAAGTGATGAGATTATATCATTAGTTTAATTCTGGAGTTTTATGGACTACAGAGTGCATGATAAATTTTAACCTCAATGTGACTGGTGTTGGATGTCCTTCTACATTCATCTCGTTCAAACAAATTAACAATTGAGCAGTGGTTAGAGAGCAGAGATGCCATCTTCCTTATGAACGCCATTTTCGTAGGTTTTGAATTAACTATTGTTAATAATTTTGATACTAACGAATTACAATAAGTAGTGTCAAAAAGTCTCTACTTTAAGTTAAGCGGAAGGGAAAGTATTTAATCTATCTTAAATCGAAGGTTTTAAAAATATTGGTACAAGTTCAAACTAATCATGTTATATTTGAGAGTAGAGGGGTCATATTTTCAAATTATAAAAAAAAAATTATGGCGAGGAAAATGTTACTACAAATTTAAATTAGTGAGGGAAACAGAGCGCATTGTTTTTGTTTTTTTTAATTATCTAATATTTTTCAAGATAGAAGAAAAACACTTTAAACAAATTCCAAGATCCCAAATATAGTGTAGAAAGTTTTATGGTCATTGAATTTTTGGTTCTATTACATACTTGTTTTTATCATTCAGAGCGTGTTTAGGGGTGGTCATAGTTGTGAGGTAACACATTTGTAGATAAGTGCGGCACCACTGCTGCAAAAAAAAAAAAACAACAAACAACTACTCATATATGTATATTTGTGGTGTTTGTGTGTGTGTGTGTGTGTGTGTGTGTGTGTGTGTGTGTGTGTGTGTGTGTGTGTGTGTGTGTGTGTGTGTGTGTGTGTGTGAAATTATATACACTAAAACCAGTAATTACCTTCATTTCTACTCTATTTTTTTCCCGTCGGATTGAACCTTTTCAGACGTGTTCCAACCCCTCTTAACCAGTTTTCCCAACAGCTGTAAAGGCGATTCCCAAAGGAATGTAGAGATACAGTGAGTAGAGAGCCTTTTAAAAGATGGGCTTAAAGTGTTTTCTCCGAAAGGAACGAATTTAGTGTATTGATCGTAAAAGGAACAGTTAAACCAATCCTTACAGGCATGTTCCTCTTATTGATCAGATGCTATTGGCATATTTTTTTTTGGAGGGGAGGGGGTAGTAGATATTAGGAAACAGAAATGTATTTTCTTGATTAGCTAATAAATTATTTATTTTAAATGTAAGGATCTATGATTTCATCCTAGTTAAGTTCGAGTAAATTAAACTCAGCAAAGAATACGATCTGGAATTGATCCTTAATTTGTTTGCATCATAGTTAATTCGCGACATGTTCATACTCGTATCCTCAGAACATCTGTTGTAACTCAAATTCTATACCTATAACTTCTTATCCAATGTCCAGGTTATACTAAACCAAAACGTTAATAATGTTCTTTTCACTTTAAAATACATCCAACTGCTGAGGGCTACCATTTCTTAGAGAGATCTCATAAGTATTAATACCAATAAGCCGAAAAAGAAAAGACTGATTACTGAAAGCCAAGCCGTGAACCTCATCTAAGAACACCGTCTACTTTAGGATTTATGAATCAATTGTCGGAAATATTTTATTTCAGAACTAGTTTCAAATATTAAACTTTCATCATCAGTTCTATAACATACAAAATATTCAAAACATCAGAACTTTGTTATATAGATTCTGTATATTAAAAACGGCCTTCTAAAAGATATAAAGATTTGAAAGGGAGGTGGAAAGGATCAGATAGGTTGAACATTTGGAGTTTTTCTTATGACGTTGATTTTTCCATTCCAATTAGACACAAATTTAAAATGGGACTATTAGTAATATTTATTTGGTCATTCAAACAAAAATCTGTACTGGTTTTGAACGATCCTATTATTTCTAATGTTTTATAAATATTTAATTTTAGGCTATTTTCTATTTGATGTAGTTTCACTCCCGAGTATTGAATGAATATTTGGTTACTTTCATTTAAATTGATAACGAATTTGGAATTATGGGTCTTATTATTGTATATATGTTCTTTTAATATTTGATTTGCTGAAAGCCCATTTTATTCTGTTTATTTAGCTTCACATTCATTACACATTAGTTCATATATCCCGCTTTTTTGAGGTTTTTTTTTTTTTTTTTTTGTCTTAAGATTAGGGAAATTAGATGATGGTTGTTCATCTTTTTTAAATACCAATAGATTAAAACCAAATTTTCTCAATTCCTTTACGTCTTTGGGGAGAAATTGGCCTTATTATGGGATCAAAATGTATTTCTTTGTGTTAGCTTTGTCTTGCCGAGATGTTATGTATATGTTATTTATATTTTTTTTATGATTTTTTTTTTTTTTTAATATTGTCGATTATGATTTTACTGTATCCGTTATTGCTATTAAATACTTTTTAAATGTTTTTTTATATATATATATATATATATATATATATATATATATATATATATATATATATATATATATATATATATAAATAACTGAAATTTCTATGGAGAAATAATATTACATGATTTTCAATATGATATATCACGAAAATACTATTCCTTGTAACACATATTATAATATAATGCATTTATTATTCTTCATAACTTGAAGTAGAATTTGTTAAATTTTTAATTACTTTAATTAATTTTTAATTCAATCCAAATAATTTAAATCTTTGACTTCAAAGAGTCTCACATCACATTTTTGTTGCTGTAATTGTCCAATTCACCGTTAAATTTCACTACGAAACAGCGGATAAGATCAGTCAAAAGATTACTAGAGTACTATATTCATAGAAAACATGAGAAAACACCATCTATCAGACAAGAGTTACAAAAGATTAAAAGGAGGCGCAATAAAAGACCTTGATTGAAAGCAAATTTTAATTACAAGGGCGGAAGAGTTCCCCTTCACAAAATGATGCATTGCCAATAAGTATATACTACAAACCCTCTCTTATCCGATGTTATCCCAAAAGTAGAGAATTCTTACAAAACATGTTAAAAATAAATATATAAAAAATATATATATATATATATAATAATATTTTTGTATCCGTGACAAATAAAATGATTTTTGCTACATTAAAAACATTTTAATTTTATTAGGTTATCACTTTTATCATTTGTATTTATGAATAATTAAATATAAATGGTTTTATATACATACCACAATAAATAAAACGGTAATACAATATTATCTTAGATACACACGTATGTACTTTATAATATACAATAATAATTTATAACTGCTAATAGTCAATAATCAATAATTGATTAATGTAGAAACAATAACAAACCAACTGTAATTTTGATGTAATATATATTATTATCATTAATATTATAATCGCTAAATTAAATTAAGATTTACTAGGTTAACTCTGCTGTTTTTAAATCTGTATTTGTAATTTAAGTAATTAAAAAAAATAAATTCTATTTTTATTTACTTATTTTTCTTTTAAGTATTTACTAGGTTAACTCTGCTTTTTTACGGAAATGGATTTTTCTTTTAAGGTAATCGGAAAAGTTAATCATATAATACAAATTTAATTCTTATTTTGAAAACCGGTTAAATTTTCATTCTTTATATCCAAAGTTTTATAAACTACAGAAAACAAATGTATATATTAATAGCATGAACATATGATTATTAAATATATTAATCAAGGATGAAATGTACCAGCACAGTCAACAATAGTAACACGTTTGAAATAAATAAACAAGTATAAATGCAAAAACAAAACATATTTTGTTTACGATATATCTTACACACATTCAAATATTTGTGGGCTTGTGAATTTTGTTCATTTTTTGTTTTAAGTGTTATTATGAGTTGTAGGTCTTAGGTATCATTGGAACCCCCCCCCCCTTTCTTTTTCTTAATTCGTTTATAATGGACTCAGTTATTATAATATTACAGAGATTAATACTAATTTGTGAATAATTGTGAAAAAATTGCATTTTTCCTAAATTAAAGTGTTTGCACTTAACCCATTATTCCGTTGTGCCACAGATATATCATTGCTTAAAAAAAAAAAAAATTCCCAAGGGATTTTTTTATCATGTATTTTTATTACATAATAGTACTATAAACATTATTTGTATATTAGGAAATTAAAATATATTAAACTAAAAAACATGAATTTCACGCATTTTTTCAGTTATTTAGGGCTTCAATTTCAGGTGTTGTTGTTATCGATCTTTCGTTTAATTAAACTCCTTCCTTTTAATCACTTTCCTGAAACGAGACCTTCTGTATTTCTTTTAATTATTTTCAGTTCTGAAGGTAGCTCGGTCGAGTATTTCCTAGTATTAAAACCTTAGCTTTAGACTAAATTTATTTTGGATGTATTTCAAGTGTATTTTTTTTTTTCCTTTTTCTATATAAAATACTTTTCATATTTTTTTTTTTCCACTGCATTATTCTGTACGGATGATTTTACTTTTAATGTTTTACAGTTGGATTGAGGTATAAAGAAAACAATAATTTTCCTTGAAAATATGAAACGTATACATGAGAAGGAAATATATTTATATAGGGACTTGAGATCTCTTTATAATTTTTTTTTTTTTATTCTTTCCTGATATTTACAGCTTTATGCAATATACAGAATTAAAAAATGTGCGTTAAAATGAATAAAATGCAATGGCGATAATCTGTAAAGAACTACCCATTAGTAGCTCTTCAAAATTTGCCATCTTTTCAGAAGCCCTTGGTCATCGGCAGTTGAATGAGTTGGTTGAAGTGGATTAGAGTGGGAATGTCTTAGAAGGATGGGTTCCATGTTAGCTACATTAGGGATATTTAGATTATTATTTCTAACTTTATTTGTGATATAACTATGATAGAAGTTTTGAAGCTAAAAGTTTGGAACTCCAAAGAGAGAATTTCATGAATTAATTAATTTAATGTAAATAAGTCTTTTGTAATTAATTGGGAGCTTTGAGCGTTTGTATAGTAAATTTTGGAATGGTCGAATAAATACAGCTAAAATTAATATATATAATCTATATATATATATATATACTGAAGTAACGGATATTCTCTTTGGACTGAGCGATAGTAGAAAAACTATCACAAAAAAAAAAAAAAAAAAATCAACTGAAAATTGGACTTGATTGGTTTGGGAACTCAACGCCTTATATAGTATACATCACATGTGACAAAAACATAAATATTAGTTAACTAAATATAAACGATAATACAGGTTTGTATTAAAATATAGACGATAAAAAGAAAGTAAATAAAATAAAAAACATTGGTACAACACACCCTTAGCCCATCATTTTTCTAGGATTTTTAGAATGTTTTTTAATCTAAAAGACTTAGAATTTGTTAGTTATTTGTTTTTATATTATATAGTTAACAGATTAGTAATATAAAAATGAATAGCACTGTGTTTATAATTTAAATTATTGTTAACAAATATCCATGTATTTATTAGTGAATGTATGTATTTACATCTGTGCAACGTTTCTTGGTTTTTGCAATATTTTAAACCCCTTAAATATAATTTTATGATCTAAAAATAAAATGATTTCCTATAAGTTTCGTCGATTATTAAATCCATTATTACTTTTTTATGTAAACGGTTCCAGCATAAAACATAATTTTAACGCCTATTCACAACACTACTAATAAAACTGATTTTTTATTTATGACTAGATACCGTACAAAAGGTGGGAAAAAAAAGCCAAGAAACGTTGCTCAGGTGTAATACGTCAGTATTTGCTAATGGATATTTATATCAGAAGAAAATTTTGTTATTCCATTTCTTATTTTATTTTTTTATGAGGCATTGTGGTTCATCAAAGATTTACTGAATAGGAGAGAAAAACATAAAAATAAGGATTTAAAAGCTATGCTTGAGAATCGTTAACGACTACCCAATGTACACAAAAGTAACTGACATGCTGCACGACCTAGATTTTCAAACAACAAAACAATTTATTTACACCCAGACCCAGAACTTTTTTAAATCAATAAAAAACTCAAGAAATCCATAATGCTATAGGGCGGTTATAGCAAGCTAACCTTAAAAAGATGCATAGACAAACGCGCAAGACGCAAACAAGAATAAAATTTACTTAATAAGACGTTCTTGGAATTTATTAGTTTTAGTTAAATTATAATTTTAAAAATCAATTTACCGTATATGCTAATTATTCTTTAGGGTAAAGGCACCAGTATTAGACACTAGGAACTTCAACAGAAAAAAAATAAGAGTTAAAACTATCAGAACGATTTGAATTTGGTCCCATTTATACTTAAGCTTCTATTGTGCTGCCACTATAAAGTAGTAGCAGATTATGCAGTCGAAACGTTAGGTCAGTTTTTAATTAGCAGTGTCATAAAAGGCTCTTCCCTTAAACATACTAGTTAAGGAGGTTAATTTGATTTTCATCAATTATTCTTTTATAGTTACAATGTTTTATTATAAATTTGGTTATTAAAGATAGTGTACACAATCAACTCACTAAATAACGTATTTTTTATGGTAAAGTATGTTCGAATAAGCCCAAAAACGACGTGTTTACTACGGGGACACTGATTTCCTCTCTTGTTCCAGTAGTAGACAAAAGTTTCTACTACTAGAAAATTCCGATTTTTTGTACTGATGATTGAATATGATTCGTAGTTCAATTTTCAAAATGACGTTTTTTAAATTTTAGCAAGGAAATGTATTGTTCTAGTAGTAGACAGAGGTGTCTACTGGTGGATCACAAACATGTCTACTACTGGAACAATAATTCTTCTGTCTTCTTAAGGCATATACCTATGTGTATTCTCATCAGATGCTTACCGCCAAAATTGTCAAAAGATAGCAGAGAAGAAAACTCACGAGGAGGAAAAGCGGCCTATCTGGTTTTTGGGATTGACGAAAATAGCTCAGCTTGTGTTATACTTTTGGGACTTAGTAATAGATTAAGAACAGTTTTTGAATTTGCAAAATCCAAGAGGATGTGTGGTAGGAAATAAGGACATTTTAACAAAATTACCAAATCTTCTGATATTGGGGAGGTGGAAGAATCCGATTTTGATCCAGCTAGAATCAGGACTAATTTATGTTTTTTACAACTATCCCTTTTTATAAAATAAAGTTATTAATAAACATATTCCTATATTTTAAATTTTTATTTAAGTTTATTTTTATAGGTTTTTGTTGTTTGAGATTAGCTTGAGATAGCCATAGCTGTACAACTTTAAAAAAAAAAAAATCAACTTCCTTTTTTATATAAGCTACCTAAGTGTTCTGATAATAAATAGTGTGAAACCTTTACTTGTATTATTCCTGTTCGAAATTTACTTAAGAAAGCAAAGAGACTGAACGTGGATCAGTATGACAAAAATGAAAGTAGAAGATTTTATTAGTTTTTATCTTTCTAATTTACACAAAAATGTTATTTTCTAAGTTTTTACTATTTAAAATCCAAAATCCTTTGTAAAAAAAAAACAACATGTTTGATGAGAAATAAATTAAATATATTTGGTAAGTGAAGTGTCAACTACTGGTGCGTTTCTGTGTCCACTACTGGTACACAGGTGTCTACTATTGGTGAAAAAAACTTGTTTTCAAAAATTGTCTAAAAACAACCTTAACATCAGTAATAGAGTTATTTTAAAAATAATTTATATTCAATAAGAGTTCTATTGGGCATATGCAGGGATAAAAAGGAAATTGAGGCAAATGTATTGAACTACTCCTAAAATTACTGAAAGAGTCTCACAATAGTGTCTACTTCTGGTGCCTTTACCCTAATTGTAATTAATTTTATTGCACAACAAATTTGTTTATTTTTTTATATTTTACATTTTATTATTTTATTATTATGTATTTGTGAATGAGCCCATTGGGACTACGCATAGTGCTTAAGAGGTATGCATTTTTCTTTCTTCATGCCCACACTTCTTTCATTCTTCTGCTGATGGCTTCTTTTCTCTCTTGAGACCATGTCCTTCAAATCTTCTTCTTAGGTTTCACCTCCTGGTCTACTTGCCACTTGTAAATTTTAGACCTAAGAACTAACCGGTTTATCAATATTATTATTTTTATTTAATGTTTTTTTTTTTGGTGTAGGTTTCTTGTCTGGTTTTCGCATAGTTAAACATTGCATATTTTAAATCATCATACTGGATTAAATTTGTAGTTTTATTACCAAAATATGTATTATTTGAATATGTTGCAAAATTGAAAATTGTTGGATTCCGTAAAATAAATCTCTTTTTATATTATTATATATAATATTAAGATTAAGATACGATATATTATGGTGTTTTGTGTTCCTTATAAATTGGAAAATTTAATTTAAATTGCATTGTAGAATATCCTTACAAATCGGGATAGTTCTTAATTAAAATCGGGAGAAAATTTAAAACCAAACTAATTTTTACTGTTTTTAAAAAGCCCAACAACAACCCATGCTTGCTCATAAAATTTCTGTCAAAAAGACTACTATTTTTTAAAAATTATTTTCATATTTATAATGTGGAATGTATTTACAAATCGAAACAAGAGTTCGGCATTGAGAAGGTTCGATAAAGCTGCCCATTTGTTCCTGCTTCCAACTTTGCTTAATCCGGCCTGTCATGGAAAAGTTAATCCCCCTCAGGCAATTTAACCAATCGGATTTAGCTTAGTGTGGGAACAAGGCAGGTAAAAAACACATGACAGTGGGTATTAAATCCAGCTTATTTGTCGGTAAGTTATTTAATTTTTTTTTGTTTCTTGGGCATCTGTTTTGGACATTGAACAATGTTTTTCTGTTACTCTTTTATATGGTACAAACTGTTGGGAAAGCCCTTTCTTCCGAATGGCCATTTACTATATCATACTTAACGTTTCATGTTTTCATATTCAAGTATACATGAATCTGTAAGAGGGTCATTTTATGTATGTTCACCATATATAGACTATATATCTATTAACAAGGTATTATTACAGTATTTTTAAATCAGCTTAAGAACAATCTGAAAATTAGATTAAAGCAAAACAAATGCATTAAAATGTTTTTTCTCATTTAATAAATCAACTATGACATTGCCACTTATGCCATCGTTTTGTATTTTACCGTTAAGAGTCAGTTTCTAGGATCACACTTTTATATATAATTTATATTAACTATTGCAGGCTCATTTTATTGTTTTTATAGTGTAAAAAAGATATATGATGTAGTTAGTGATTAGTAGTAAGGAAATTTAATAATAATAACAAAAAAAGTTAAAAAGAAAACAACTTTTTTATTTCTGTTCTTCTGCCATTTACTTCAGTCATTATGTCTGATACGTTTACTGTAGAAATATAAAAAAACAACTTACTTCTGCAAAATACAAATTTCGTTACGACGCAATCATTTTATTCCGACTCAGAACTATTCAGTTCATATTTTTTTATAGATTTTTAAATTCACACGTACGACAAGCGAAACACATTCATTCAAATTTTCAATATACCACAGTGACGGAAACAGTAAAGGCATCTATACGCATTCTGTATTATTATGCTGTTGTTAAATATCCGCTTCTATCGATATGTCAAGAGATGTCGCTGCTTATATTTTTATAGCTGTAGAAACGATAACAATGGTTGTCCCGCATATGGCACTGGGAGCCTTGTAGGGTTAAACGTAGAGATAGGTTAGTAAGAGATATGTGTTTGAGTCTGTACGATTTTAATCTCACTTTTCTTATTTTATCACTAAGTGGGCCGAAAACTTAAGGTGCCTGTCAAATTTTTCGAAAGTTTGTTCTAACAATTACATTTTTTAAATATAAAATACGAATACATGTTTTAAGCTGTTAGATTTTTAACATAAGGTATGAAATGTATTAATAAATATATGGATATTTATAAAAAAGAAATACGGATTACATTTTTAAGATATTTACAAACGAAAAATTATACACTTTTTGGTCGCGATTGCTTAATTTAGTATAGTGCAGATTATCTTGTAGCGAGGAAGTGTATTGAAGTGAGGCAACTCTGACTATTACAGACTCTAATGAGCCAAATGAGTTGGTGGAAGCTCCGTGCCTTGGGTCCCTAGTGTGCAGTTAGTGGTCCGATAGTTTATAGTACACCCTTCCCTATCTGGTAGCCCTATATTGTTTATCATCTATGTTACTTCACTAAGTCGTAAGTGCCTTCAAGCATTCATGTAATGCTTCCGAACTTGTGTACCAGCTACCAGGTTCATCTTGAAGAATTGAAGGTCAATCTTGTTATTGTTATAACGCAGTGTATATAACCATATTTATAAGCATTATATCAGTAGATGCTGCTCAGTGCTTATATAATATATATTGAAACATGTAACAATGAATCTACAGGGTGAGTATCTCTTAGTGTAAAAAAAAAAAAATTGGGTGATACTAGAACAAAAAAGTAGCAAAATGCCGCAGACCTCACCTTTCTATTCCAATCCGTTCCAGATATATGATAAATCATAGTCTTTTTTGAAGTAACCACGTTTTTTTTCCCATAAAAGCTGTAATATCTCCTTCTTGTTTAAATATATTTCAAATTATGACCACATTTTCGGATTTAGCATTAAATTCTATATAATGGCTGAGTGCCTGTAACTTTGAATTTTACAAACTTGGTATCTAAAGAACAGCTTGATCTTAACCTCATTTGGGGAAGTCACAATGTCTTATATTACTTCAACGCTCACCGTTTTTCGAAAAAAAACTATCTACATAACGTCAATTTTTTTTTTAATTTAATAAGCATTCGAATGATATGTTAAACTTCATGATTTTTTTATTTGATTTTTAATCCAATGAAGAGTTTATTATGTATGAAATGCACATTTCTATTAATATATTGTCATAATGTTTTATTTACACAAGTAACTGATCTGTATGCCAAATGAGAACACCATTTTTTTCGGTTTCAAAAGTAAATTTCTCCATGAAATCGAGACAAAATCATTACGTTCAACGTATCATTCGAAAGCTTATTAAAATTGCAAGTTTTTGTAAAATTTGACTTTTGTAAGATTTGACTTTATGTAGATAGATCAAGCTTTTTTTTTTCGAAAAAAACGGTGAGCATTGAAGTAATATAAGACATTGTGACTTCCCCAAATAAGTTAGGATTAAGCTGTTCTTTAGATACCAAGTTTGTAAAATTCAAAGTTACAGGAACTCAGCCATTATATAGAATTTAATGCTAAATCCGAAAATGTGGTCATAATTTGAAATATATTTAAACAAGAAGGAGATATTACAGCTTTTATGGGAAAAAAACGTGGTTACCTTAAAAAAGACTATGATTTATCGTATATCTGCAACGGATTGTAATATAAAGGTGAGGTCTGCGGCATTTTGCTACATTTTTGTTCTAGTTTCACCCTAATGGATGACACTATTTAGCGATATATCCTATTTATACTTAAATACATCTCTCCTATTCGCTGTGGATATCGGACACCTCATGTGTACAAGTATTACGGTACGATTACCAGTACTTATTTGATCTGGAAATTTCACTTGGTCTTGCAAAATTTTACCACTACCATCAATATATCTCACATTCTGGTTATAAAATTTCTTTATTAATTTATGATGATAAAATAACATATAAAATATAAAAGTTGTATCTCATAATAAATTATTAAGTTGTATATGTATGTTTCAATATTTCTATCGGCATCAACCAAGAAGCCTCGAGTCATTGCTGGGTGCTTTTTAGAAGACGTGTCATTTCTTAGCTCTTATTTACGAATCACATAACCGTGCCAATTCTGTAAAGTAACCCACTGTGAGATATGTTGGAGGATTGGCGTCGGTACAGGAGAGATATAGAAAAAATATGGTGTGTCTTGTCAGCCTTGTAAAGCATTTGGAACGGTGACAATTCGATAAGCAATGGTACAGAATTGATTAAAAATATGAGGTTATAATTTTTTTTTTTTACTTTTATCTTGCGTTTTATATCTTTTTATTTTAATTTTAAAATATATATAAACTTCCTGTCAAAAATATCACAACACTTTGAAATATTTGAATTTTATAAAAAAAAAGTATTTTTGTTTCATAATAAAGAGAGGTTCTGAAGTCTATAATAAACATTCCTAAACTAGGCATAAACAATTGTTATTAAATACACACAATTAATTATTATTGAATACAATATTTCTTCCAATTAACAAAAAAATGATAAAACTTAGTTTTTAAAATTTTCATTTTTCACAATTTTAATTTCTAACTTTTAAATTTATATTTAATAGCAGGTTTTGTCCCTTTTGGCTTGAATAACTGCTTCCACTTGTCTTGGCCTACTTGTAATTAACAAAACAAATAATAAAATAACTAAAGGATATTTGAAAAAAAATAATCTAAAATTCGATCGTTTGTTATTAACAGGGGAAAACATTGATGTGTCTAATCCTTAATGCCTCACGCTTAATAAATAAATATATATATATATATATTATATTATATGGGTGTTGCAATACTTTTGACGAGGTTATATATATATATATATATATATATATATATATATATATATATATATATATATATATATATATATATATATATATATATATATATATACATTAGTTTATAAGCTGGAAATTCAATTTAAAGACAATAAGCTTCTTTTGGATTGCTACAATTATCTTTATTTACAAAATTACATAATTTCTCTCTTAAATAATACAATGTAGAATATTAATAAATAAATCCATGCTTACCTACAAAATCGGTTTTTATAGACTTTTCTTAATATAAATAAATAAACAAAAATGTAATATTTTAAATTAACACGCAAAGAATAAATAATAAAAACAAATGTTTTTTTTTAGAGATCAAGGCCTAATCATCATAACAAACCTTTAAACATCATTACATATACATAAAATAACTATCATCCTCCGTAGCGGCTTCGAGTGGAGCTAATACATCAATTAGAAAATAGCCTAAAATCAAATATTTATGAATCATTAGAAATACTAAAATCGCTCAAAATAAATAAAATTGTTTGCTTAAATGACCAAATAAATGTTTCAAATAGTCTCATTTTAAATGTGTTTCAAATAGGAACGGAAAAACCAACCTGTCATAAGCCCTAAGGGCTTAACCTACCTCTTTCCACCTCCCCTTTCACTCTTGAGATCTTTCTGATGTCCGTTTTTCCTCCTTTGCTGAGTACCATTATATTTTATTTCTTGTCTCACATTTTTTAAAATATTTTACATATATTATCGCTATTTAAAAAAATTGTATGTTTTAGAACTGATGTTTAACATTCGAAACTATTTTACAAGTAAAATGATTTCAATAGAGGTGACAATTAATTCATCAATCCTAATTATAATCGGGAAGCTGTAAGTGTCAGGCCAACTAAAAAGAATAAATTCTTCACGCTAAATGAATTGATATAATTTAACTGAATCTCTCAGTTGGGCTGCTAAACGAAACAACTAAATGCTAACCATCATTATAGTCAATTATCTTCTGGATGCTACAGTTACAGTAATATGGCTTCCGAATGCATATAATATGGGTGAAAATCGTTTTATTGCTGTAGTAAAGTAAGGGTTTGCCGAACTTTTATTCTCAATGGACCTTTTTGATTCTTGGGGTGCTGAATCCGAATCTGAAGTTTGCTACAACAGCAGACGTAGGCTTCATACCCACAATCGCAAAAAAAAACAAAAAAAAAAACGCCAAAACATGCCAGTTATGTTTGGTTTTTTACCTATAACACGAAAACAAAGCTTTTTTCAAAGGAAGTTTTCAAATACCTATAGTTGCTGAGATTAGTACCGACGAAAGGAAAAAAAAGCTACTTCGAAATCGGACCATTATTAGCGTAGACATGGTCTTCGGAAAAGGTGTATAAATTGGCCAACTAGCGGTCAGTCCCACTTCGCGAAAACGTGTTTGTCGTATACTTTTGTCTATTACTCCGAAACTATTTGTCCGATTCAAATTTTTTTTTTTCATCTTATAGCTGATTAAATTTACTGTTAGCCATATGAATACTTGTATTACTATGACATATTACTATTACATATGAAGTTTTCATAATGTCCCTTAAATACATTAAGCCAGCACGCTAAAAAAAAAAAAACTTTACTGTTGTAAAATCCACGTTTTTACTAAATTTACTATTAGATCCTAATTTATATATGAAATCCAGTGAAACACCCACTCCAGCTCACTGAAAATGTTACCAATGTCATATTTTGCCAAAACGTACACATTTAGCATGCTAGCGTTGACTTTACACGGTGTTTGTTGCCAATAATAACCTGCATTTTGGGCTTTTTTTGCGATTTTGGTATGAAGCATACGTCTGCCGTGGCAGAAATCTTCTGATTCGGATTCAGCACCCCAAAAAACATAAATATCCGTTGAGAATAAAAGTTCGGTAGTTTTTTCTTGAAAATAGACTTCAAATTTTATTGTACTGTACATGTACCGTTAATTTTTAAGACCCAATGTTTTTATCTTCTATTTTTTATATCTGCCTGTAGCTTTAGAAAAGCATGAAATAACCATTTTATTTATTCTTTTAAAACTTCCAGTAAATAAGCAGCAGTCTCTAAGAGTTCCCTCCCTTCTTCTTACCGTCCTCCGCCTAGCCCATCCAGCTCCAGCTATGTAGAGAAGACACTCAATGGAGAGCTTTGGAAAAATATGCGGGCTGGCTGGAAAGAAAACAACTGTCTCCTAAGTGGATCCTCTATTGCCTCTTCTTTACCCGGGTCCGAGATTGATCGCGGAGGATTCTTAAGAGCACTTAGGGGGCATCTTCCTTTACTCATAGTTCTTCCTAACTAAAGGAAACTAGTCTCACAGGACTGCATCCTGCATACTCTAGCTCTTCGGGGCAATGAAATATTTATTTTTACCGGGGTCACTTCCTCAATTCTTACTTATGTGCACAAAGTTTTTACTTGGTGTAAAAATTTTTATGTTCGATGTGTATGCAAATACAATGCCCTAAAGTCCCTAAAACTGATATTACCTTATTACTTATTCAAAATTCATTAATATAGATCTGATTTATAAACTAGCTTCTACACATTATAAAACATGTATTTACATATGTGTAATTTTATTTTGGATAAATAAATCAACAATAATAAAGAAAATTTGTTGCAAAATAAATTTTAAAAAAATAATTATTCACATTGAGTTTATTTATCTTCAGTAGAAGACATACATCGAACTTTATCATTAAGGATAAGTGATATGCTTTTTGTAGAGATGGGCTATTACGACTTTAGCCGGTTAGTTTGCCAAACCGATCTTTGCTTCCATTGGGATTCGGGTGACATCGGCAATGTTCGAGGCACTATAGGTTGTAGGTAGGTGTAGCTATAGGTTTTTGTTGAGCATTTTTTTTTATTACTCAATCATCTTCTATCATGATCCTAAAACGATAATATAAATCAATGACGTGACATTATCAAAAATGTTTGATTTTTGATTCCGTAACTGATATCTCAGTTTAAAAATAAAATTCTATTTTATATGATAATTCAAAAGCAAGCTGAAAAAGCAAAACAAATCATTGATAACTCAACAAATAGGTACATTAGTCAACCTCTGGCCAGATTTATTATCTAGAACAAATGTTATTAACTATAATTCAGAAAATTCACAATAAATTTGATTCACAAATTCTTATTTACTAAGATAAGGGAATAATAATAAAAAAAAAAAAAAAAAAATATATATATATATATATATATATATATATATATATATATATATATATATATATATATATATATATATATATATATTAGGATATTTTTTCAATAGTACACAGAGGTTTTTTATAAAACCTTAAAAATTAATTTATTAAAAAATTGCATTAAAAATAAATAAATAAAAAATAGAATAATTTGATAATCCAATCAGGTATCTTGATTACACATGGCTCAAAATGTTAACCTGCTAAACATTTAATCGGTTGAAGTCAGTAAGGAAGTGGCTGAGCGTGTTAAGGTTTTAGGCAGTATTCTTATAGCACTGTGTTGCCTGTTCGGATCATGTCTGGAAGAATTGAAATTAATTTCGTAGTGGACCAATGGACCGAATTTCCGCCTTCTAGCTGTAGCTAGAATCAGTTAGGAACCTGTTGGATAAGCCGTCTTTCCTGTAATTGACGTTAAGTCCCAACAAACAAGTAATTGGCCCAGTCTCGTTTCCGACAAGGTTAATAGAAGTTCCGCTATATGTTGTAACGGAAGCAGCGAAGAGAACTTACTGAAATGATCGTTGTTAATTTTAATTGAGCGTTATAATCTTTTAGACTGTAAATCGTTAAAACTGCGAACCGACTGTGAATGAGTGTGTTATAATAAAGTTAGTGAAATGAATGTAAAGATACTCGTTCAAAGTTTTAGTTCTGATGTTTATGTTTGTAGTAGTTTCTGTTAGTTCTTTTGTGAGCAATTTTCTGTTTATTTTAATCTCTGTTTGGAGTACCTAATTTTGTTTTAACTAAAAACATGAAAAGGTTTCTGCTAGCTTGATAACTTATAGCGCTTTTCCTTATTGCAACCTGCATCATACAGGGGATAATGTCAAACAGAATCGTCTGTTATTGATTTGTTAAAGAAATATTTCAGGTTTTCTTTACATTACCCGATAGTTAAGGTTGCCATTTGTCCGGCTTTTTACGGCCGTGTCCGGCTAAATATTTGTGTGTCCGGCCTTTTTAAGGCTTTTTCGTCTTCTTGTTGAAAGTAGCAATCGTGGGGGAAATGGGACTGTGTTCAGATCTTGGAAACTTCCACTCCTCTTACCTTTTTGACTAATTTAGTAAACTTCTTGACCAATGGCAGAATTTCATAAAAGATTTAAAAAAAGTTTCGGCACATAAAAAGTGGACTGCTTATTTTAGATCATTTCATAGTTGAGAATTTAATTCTAAACTACTAAAATTGGAAGAATACTATTTTGAGATTCTACGCCATAACTTCAACGTTGAAAGAGTTTTCTCTGTGATTAATGCTCAGTGGACAAAGGAACGCAATAAATTGCAAACAGAAACAATTGGACAGATCATGTTCATACTATGCAATTTAAAATTAACATGTGCAGAATTTTATGATATGATTTCTAAGGAAAACGACGTTATGGATAAAGTAGGTGAATAAGCAAAATACAACTAAGAATTTATGGATTTTTATTATTTTTAGAAACATTTGAGATTTCTTTATAATTGGCTTTTTAATTTTAATCTTTTTGTTTTCTCCTTAGAATAGTGCATATATTTTTATATTTTTATAATCAAAACTATTAGTTTACTGCCAAAGTGGAGCTGTAATTTATTTATTTTTGTTTTTGTTTTATATAAGTGAAGTCATTAGAAGACTGAAAATGTTTCAGGTAGTTATTAATTTTAATGTCATACGTAAAGATCAGAAGATTAAGAACTATAAATAAGTGGTTAATGGTATTACTAAAAACTTAAACCTGTAATATAAATTATTACATAGTTTTGATTAATTAAAAATTATATGTAACTTATCTTGACAGACTTTTTTATTATTGAAGTTAATCGCAACTTTAAAAACGTACATCCGGCTTTATATAAAGTATGTTTGGCTTTTAAAGATAATGTCCGGTTTTTGTGGCAAATGTCCGGCTTAATACAGCACCAAGTCCGGCTTTTGTATTTTAGGAGATGGCAACCCTACCCATAGTGTAATACGCTAAATATTTAATTTAATTATTTTTTGTGTCAATGTCAATATTTATTGTTTATTTCCTAAGTCAAAAAGATTTTTTACCTCTTGAGGAATTCATTACTTGGAAATAATATAGTCTTGTATATTGTACAGTCACAGTATGCACGTGATTTTTGTATAACAAATTCAAACTCGGCCTGAACAGAGCCCAAAGAACCAGAAACATTAATAAAATTCGGGGAGAGGATATTGTGAGTGTGTGAAACGTGCAATAGTGGTTTTAAAAGATAAGAGAGGGAGACATCAGCCTTGAAGCTAAGCAGTTTCTTTTAAGAACAATATTACTGCTTTCATTATTCTGCAAGCTTTAGAGGATGAAATATCCAAAACTGTTCTAAAACTTAAGCAAAGAAAATAAAAGTTAGCGAATTAAACGACGTCGACCACCTTATGTGGATTGAAAAAGCTTAGGTATAAAATTACCAAAAAAAAAAAAAAATTCTCTCTGATTTCGAAAAAACTATAGATCTTGGATATATATATATATATATATATATATATAATCTACTGTTTTTCCCAATTTACAGTTTAGAATAAAAAATATCTAATCGCCTTAATTAATAATAAATTAATAGTAAAGATTAACAATGATTATTCGAAATAAACAATGTTGTGAGAAAATATGGGTTTGAAACGTAAACTTGTTCATTCAAATAGATATAGCTCCTATATTGTAGGTTCTGGAGACAAAGTTTCATAACAAAAATATTCCATGTATAATTTCAGATCATGAAACTGTCGGCAAATTTTCAATTTGTGCAACAACAACCATAGTTACATTTTTGAGAGTGAAAAAAACGTAACACCAAAAGATATCGTCACTATCTCATTATTTATTCCATTCGTTTACAGATGTATTTTACAAGATCAACCTTGTATTAAAATACTAAAAATTCGTAAAATTTTAAAAGTGATTTCATTCTTCTAACTGCCGATCAGATACGAAATTTTACCATACGACCCTGTAGAAAACAACAGTAAACGAACAGAATAAGAAAAGCTATTTTTTCATATGCGTTAGCTTTAAATAGTGTCAACGATATATCCATTTAAAAAAAAAAAAAAAAAAAAATTATCGTTGTAAAAGATTTTGTCTATATGAAATCGAGACAGCTTAGTAATGATTTTCAGCCTTAGCCACCTTTCTCTACAGTTGTACCTCTAGTCCACCAACTCCCATTTTTTTTTTCATGAACTGCTTGTCAACAATTAAAAAATGATTATTCAAAAGTCAATTGAAATCAAAATGGCCAGTAATAAAAATTTAACCCTAGAAGGTTCTTTTTTGTGGTGCAAAAATATATATGATGTAGTAAGTGATTATTAGTTAGGGGAAAACAATATAAACAAATATATAATCCAATATTTGTTGCTAAAACAATTTTTTAATTTTAATTCTTCTGTATATTACTTCAGTAATTATAGCTAATAAGTTTACTGTAGAAATAGATTAAAAAAATTAACCTCTGCAAAATATACACTTAATCACGACACAGTATTTTTTTGTGACTTAGAACTATTCAGTTTTTAGATTTTTGAATTCACACGTACGACAAACATACCACTTTTTAAAATTTCACTTCAAGCCGAAAGTAACAGAAACAGTAAGGACATCTATACGCAATGCTTTATAATAAACAGTTTTTAAATATCCGAGGCTTTTATCCTGATGTCAAGAGTAATTTATAGCTGTAATAAAAATGGTTGTCCCACATCTGGCACTGTGGGCGTTTTAGGGTTAAAATTTTATTCAGAGGAGCCGACACTTCGGCAGAAATGATAGCGAAGAATGTAGCGTATGTTCACTTGAGGTAAGTATGATGGTATAGAAGTATCAATACAATTAAGATATATGGATTAATTGCCCCTTATATTAGAATTATTTTATTAGAAAACTAATTTCGAATGCTAAACATTCATCTTCAGTTCTAAAACATACAAAATTTTCAACACACCAGAACTATGTTACATGGATTATATATTCTAAAGTTTTAAAAATGTAAGACAAGAAATTAAATATTGGTACTTAGCTAAGAAGATCTAACGGATGTATGAAATAAAAGGGATAAAGGGATAAATAATAAATAGAAGGGAGAAAGGGGCAGGTAGGTTAAATGTTTGGGGTTTACCTTGGGATTTCCTTTATGAATCTTTCGATTTTTCTGTTCCTATTGGAAACAAATTTAAACATGTATTGGACACATTTCCAAAATCCCCTATTTTAAAATTATTTCTAATCACATATTTTTTAGTTTTATTTTAAAAGGATAAGCCTGTAATAATTTCCTGACAACCTAATAGTTGCTATACCTGTTATAATTATTATTACTAGTTGTAACTATCATTTTTTAAAATTAAAACTTTTATTAATATTTTAATAATCATAAAGTTAGTTCTGCACAGTTGTGAAAGGTAAGCTGATAGCTCAATCCTCTCGGTATAAGTCGATCCCTCAGCTTGGAGTATTTGTAGCAACTTGTCGCAATTCCGCTGGACAGAATAAAGCGGATAACTTACCACAACGTTTCATTAATCTTCGGAATAATGCAGGCCTCCCTTGGGGGAGCTTCTTGTATCATTCAAGTAGTTCCTCTTTATAGGCCAGTCATCGAGTCCAATTAATTTATCATGTGGGTTGTTGTTCATCAGTTATATTATTAATTTAAAAATTAAAATAGTTTTATATCAGATGTTTAAATTTGGAACTTATGATGACAACTATTGTCTTTAAATTATAAGTGATAACATATTTTTAAATATAATAGGTTTTTATTTATTTTCTCTATATCCAAAAGAGTGACTGGCTGTTAATACATATATTTTACCTTAACTTAATACTTATTTTTTTAAAAATATATATAAGTTATATGCTATTTCCTGTATTAAAATGCAATGGTTGCCTCTAAGGATGAAGACAATCTCCCTTTTAACTAGAAAATACTAGAAATACCTATTTAATATATATCTTGTCAATTTGTTTTTACGACCTATTTTACAATTTGGAAACAAGAGCTAGTGTTAACCTATATCTTCTGGATCTTATTTTCATTTCTATTTCAGTGTTATTTAAAAAAAATTGACAGTTTGAATTTACATACACAGGTAAAAGGTTTAACAAAATTTACCCCCAAAAAAACAACGAATTTAATGATATCGTTAAAAAAATTATAGTTTATATAGGATTTCCCAGTTCTAAGTTGTTTTTGTTTTTTTATTTGTAGATTTTTAAAATTATTTATACAAAATTTGTTTAGGCTATTAGAATGAAAAATGTCATCATAACTGAAAGCACACTCCATCTTTCACCTTTTAATTCAGGCAGTAAACATTTTCAATAATCAAGCATAGTTCGTTATTCCCTAACTATAAGATTCATTTTCGAAAGGATGATCTGAAAACAGAAAAATCGAATCCTAAAAAGAACAGATGTATTATTTCTTTAAACTATAATTTATAATGACAACCTAACCTTAAAGTTACATATGGACTTTAAAATAGCTAATTTACTACACATATTACAAAAAGTACTCACAATAGAAATCTACTTTTCCAGCCACTGTAATTTTAGTCTATCCTATTTTTTGTAAATGGATAACTTCTTACAGGTGTTTGGAATTCATCCACAAGGCATCCTTGTTACAAGGCGTGTCTAAAGGATTCTTCCAATCTTTATTATTCAGACTATACTGTTATTTCTATAAAGTTCCTCTTTGTTATTCCTCCGTTCGCTCAATGATTCACAAGTTGTAAATTGTAATCATAACTACAATATTTTGAGATCTTTATAGACAAAATAGAAGAAGTAAGTCTGAAGTATGTAGTTGTTGGTGAGTACTGAAAGGTATAACATCTAACGCTATTACTTTTATTGTAGCGATTTGAGTAACACAAGTTTATATGATATAAACATACTTTTAAAAAATATTGGCTAATAATGCCTTATCTTAAGGTTTACTTAATAAATCGTAGTATCTTAACACTACTGATTATTATTAGACGATTTTAACTAGTTATTACTGGTTATCTGTGTGGTTACCTGTGGTGTAGTGGTTAGCATAGCAACCTACTAAACCCAAGATCGCGGGTTCGCAGCCAGGCAGATGACCTTAGTATTTTTTAAAGGGAGTAAAAAATCCTTAGCTATACCGTCCTTCGGAAGGGTCGTAAAATGGGGGTCCCGAGCCTGTGCGATGCCAGGTACTCGTTAAAGATCCCTATCTTAATTATACCTGGATAGGCAAAATTTAGGACTCCCACCGTAGCATCGTCCGATTAGCCATAGCAGCATAAAGTGACGTTAAACGAAATAAACAAATAAACTGGTTATCTGAAGTTTATTAATTATTTGAAAGTTTATAAATGTAACGTCCATTTTTAAACATTTTCACTACTAGTCGGTAAAGGTAAAGGTCAAACTAGATTTGGAAGGAGAATTATTTTTTGTATGTTCATTTTCGATGTAATTTAATAACAAAAGAGTAGTTATTTTAATTTAAACCTGAAATAACGTACAGTGTAGCGTGCGTAGAACAGAAACCAGATTTTTCTTTTCCTTTTCTTTTTCTTTTTTTTCTCTTTTCCTAAAACGTCCTTTTCTTCTCTACTCAATTCTCTTATGTTAAGAGGGTATACGGAAAGAGTGAGAAAGGTCTGAATACTCTCAAGAAGCGGAGAATATACTTATTGTTCTGAACAAGAACATATAAAGACCACTTATTTTCTTTTCGTGGTTTGCCTGGCTTCTTCCATAGGATCATAGTAAATTGTCTTTTTTTCTTTTATTAAAAGAAATTTACAACTGTATTACAAATACATCTAGTAAATAAGCGGTTTACAATGAAAAATAATGATATGTTTAAAGTTGTGGAGGAACTAACCATTGGTAGTACTCTAATGAAATATTAACAAAAGAAGAAGATCCCGAAGCCATCTTCTTTTTAGACACCTCGGAGGATTGTCAGGAATCGAATGGGAAGTTGTGCAACAAGTGGATTTGGGTGAAGATTAAGTTTATTATGGAAGGAAAGGTATCTGGTTCGAGCCGAATCAGCAACAAATGGTATATTAAGGTCATTGTTGATCAGTTCATTTAGGACAAAGTAAGGAGGATCAAGAATTTTTGAAGAATTTTGGATTGGAGTGATAAGGGATGAATTCGATGGTTTGCTGGATCCCCATAACTCCGTAAGTCCAAATAGGTCTGATAATCGTCATATAGATGAATTTTTGTAGTGAATCAGGAGATTTGAATGTTTGTCAAGTAAGTGTTGTAGCAGTCGAAATCGACGTGCAGCTTCTTGCCTTTTCAATCTTGTATGAGGGATCCAGATAAGTCTCTTGTCCAGATAAAATCCAAGGTATCGTATTTGTTCCACACTTTTAAATGGTACTCCATTAAAGGATACAGGATAACTTCAAACAATACAATGTCTTTTTTGATCCAACTCCAATTGTTATTAGCACACAATATATAAAATCTAAAATTTATTAAAGGAATTTAAAGATACCAGCGATCTTACACTTCGAATAGCACATTTTAAGTTAATGTCTATTCCGTGGTTTAAATTCAATTTACTAATTTTTTTTTTTTAACAATTGATCTATTTATGTAAATAACTGTTAGATGCTTGTACATCTACGCTAATTCCTATGATGTAGACGCCATGGAGAAGTTTCCGCTATGGAGTGGCCTAATCAATCTTATAGGACGTCGCTACTGGCACACTAACTAATTAAGATGAAAATTGCTTTAGCTGGCAATATTGAAATTCTCCTTATCAAGGCTCCACTTACAGAGTGAGATTATGAGTCTTGACACTTAGGGGAAATTTTAAATGAATCTTTCAAAATGTGTCAATCAACCAAATCACATATAATTTTAAATAATTTCCCCACCATCCTCCCAAATAAAATAATTAATCAATAAATGTAAAGTTTTTTAATATATCTTTTTAGAAAAATTAAACATGGCAAAAATATATAATAAGCAAGATAGCTATACACTTTTTAATTAACATTAGTAATAATGTTAGTCATGTATATTACTATTTCATACCTATGTATAATTTTGTTATAAAATAGACTTATTTATTTCGTCAATTGCTTTTGTCATTTTTCTTACGCATTTTCCTTACTTTTTGGGAATCTCGGTTATTTGAGCCTATCACGATCGCAACCACGTCAGTTAATCGTGTCTCATATATATAGGGTAAGTACCTCTTAGTGTAAAAAAAAAATTGGGTGAAAAAGTTCAAAAGTGTAGAAAAATGCCGCAGACCTCACCCTTCTATCTCAATCCGTTGCAGATATATTAGAAATCAAAAACTTTTTGGAGGAAACGACAGTTTTTAGCATAAAAGCTGTAATATATCCATTTTGTTTAAATATTTTTCAAACTTTGGCCATTAAATTTTCTATAAGAGCAGAGTACATGTATTATTATTATTTAATAATAATTAATTAATAATAATTTAATTTAATCATTAAATACAAATCAAGGATTGTGATATTTTTTTTGTTTAAAAATAATGAAAACAATAAAAAATAAACAAACATTTAGACACTCCTAAACAATGTCAAAACCTAAAGTTATGTTGAAACATTAGCTTTTACAAAAATAGGTTGATGAGGAAATAAAAATAAGGAAAGATATTTTATAAACTGAATGAACTAAATAAATAAGTAAACTGATCTTTTCTAGAATTGAGAATTACAAATTTCTCAAAAAGCACGGAAAAAAAAGAGTACTGATTCTAACTAGCTTAAAAAGATTTGATTGAATTGAAAACCAAGTTCCATGAAATTCCCATGCTAAATGTGTATGTTATAGCAAATTACAACGATTTGACATGTTCACCGGCGTGGCGTGGGTATATCACTGGACTCATATTATTTGAGGTTTCATAGTAAATTTAATTCGCTTTAAGTTGAAATAAATAAATTTTGGATTTATAGAGAGAAATAGGCTGGATTTCACAACAGTATAGAGTTCTCAGCGTGTTAGCGTGAGTATTTCATGGAACTTGATCAAAATTTCATAAATTAGGTTTCATAGTAAATATGACCAGCTTTCAGATGGAAAAGAGAATTTTGAATCGGACAAAAAGTTTGGAAATTAGAACAAAAACAGTACCGATAAACGTGTTTTCGCGAGGAAGTGCTACTTACCACACCGCTTATGGAGGCCGAACCACTGAACCGATATTGATGTTATAAAATCAAGTAAATTATACTAAATGTGATGTTTTACAGTTTTTCAAAAAATATTGTATTTCCCCCTTCTTCACAAATCTAAAACTTTCAATTGAGGAAAAAATTAATAGAACTAAAATTTTAATACAATAAAATTTTTTTTTGCAAATTTAAGTTGCTTTAATAATGTATAGATAAGGAACTTTGAATTTTTTTATTTTATTCTAAATTTATTTTTTTAATTATAATTAGTACATGTAAATATGTTCGTTATTATTGTTTAATTTGTATACGTAATATTGTAAAAAGATAAATAAATTTATAACTGTATAAATGTTGAACTTTTGATCTAGTTGAAAATTTTAATAGCAGACGTAGGTATATATAATTTTTTTTTAATAATAATAATACTTTATTGACATATTTACAATTACAAATCATTTAGTATACATGTGCCGGTCTTAAGTCTTCTACATGGTTAACATATTTTTATAGTTTAGTTAATAGTTTTACACTTTAAAGATTATCTGTGAACAGTGGGAAAAATAAGGAAAAAAAATCCACATAAAAAAGAAGAAAAAAAAAAGAAATGCAAAGAAAGAAAAATAATTACATAGTATAAAATAAAATATAGCATAAGAATTGAATAAAATTAATAATTAAATACAAAACAATAATAATAAATATAAATAATCTCTATATAATAACTAGCATACATAAATGAATAACTATAAGTATACATAGCAGTTGAGTCATCGAAGGGAGGTTTATGATGAGAGTACATGTTTGGTTCTTTTGTGCGTGTATCTTTTGAGGGAATTTCGATCATAGTTACTAACTTCTTTTAATAGGGGATGTTCTGAATTGGTTTTTTTTTTTCAAAGTATGCTTCGGTTTGTTCGAAGACATACTGTTTTAGAGGGAGTAAGTTTAGGCCATGGAGCATGGTTGATATTTTAGTATAACGAGGATAATCATGGATGATCTATATAAAATTAAATTAAATTGAATGCTTTACAAATTTGTTTATAAGTATTTTTCTGAGAAATGGTTGTGGGAGCCATTAGAAGAAAAAGTTTGACAAAAAGTAAAGTAAAAATGATTTTTTTTTTTTTTTTTTTTTTTGAGTATTATCAAGATAATAACAT
Organism: Euschistus heros; assembly: GCA_003667255.2. NCBI lineage: Eukaryota > Metazoa > Arthropoda > Insecta > Hemiptera > Pentatomidae > Euschistus > Euschistus heros. The sequence continues at coordinate 945,450 of RCWM02000027.1, forward strand.
TTATATGTTACAAGATAATAACAATTTACTGATCAGAAACTCGTCTTTAGTTTTTATAATTACGGCTTATACTTGTTTTAGCTTATATTTTAACAATTAGAGATTACATTTTGTTTAAATGAATAACCGTAATCCATAATAATTATTTGTTCACTCGGTCATTTAATTCAAACTGTTTTATACATATTATTTTTATTTAATTATTTGCTGTTAATGAAAAAAAATAAATTAAATTAAAAAGCCCTGCTAATAATTTCCTTGGTGTTAGTTATTTCACCCCATAAGTTGATTGTATTTTATTATATACCCCATGGAGCATGCGCAGTCTTATTGTACTCGTGATAACGTTTTTATTAAATTTTTTTATGGTAACTTCTTAGCGTCGAGTTACATTTTTATAATCTTAGTTCTTTAAACTCGCGTAATCTGAATGAATAATCTTACTATATTCGCTTGGAGTTGATTGATAACTTGATTGATATATCCGATCATTGTTTTAGATTTTGACTGTCCCTATATAATTAAGATAATAGAAACATAGATGCAGAATTATGCTCTCAGACATTTCAATGAAATGCAATGATTTTCTAGAAATCAATCAGGTAGATTAAAAAACCTAGGTTTACGGAGATATCAAGGATGAATCCACCTTGAGCAATATATGGACCACTTAAAATCTTTGAAATCCAATTTTTTAATTACGTGAAGAATATAAATATGGTTTTGGTTTCAAAATAAAGCTAATTAAATTTTCTAAAAATTCTTTTTTTATCTTGTTAGGTACCTACCAAACTTGCCTCAAACTAATTTTAGTCGTATTTTCCTACTTTTTTAATTGTCATTTTACTGACTAAATTTTCAAATTATAACTAGCTATATCTGTTATTCTTTCGTTTTTTACTTTATTTGTAATAATATGTACTCGTTCATGCGTCAAATATTGACGTGTTACGTTAGATCACTTTTCCTGCAAAACCTAAAAAAAAAGTTAAAACCAACTTAAAAAAAATAATCGTGATTTAATAATAATAATAATATATTATTATTATTTCTTGATATTTTTGATTTTTTAAAGTTGGTTTTGTCTTTTTTTAAGCATGTTAAATTTATCTTTTATCATCGTAAAATATAACTTTGTTAAATCTAATATCTACTTTAAAAAAAAAAATAACCCTAGCCTGCAGTTTACAGAAATAAATAATCAACACTAAATACAACTATTAATTTTTCAAACATGTACGAGTTTGTGCTATAAACGAATTTATTGTTGCTTGTATTTTATACAACTTCATGACCCAATTTGAGATAGTTGTTTGACTTTGCTGTTCTATTGTAAAAAAACATAATCCTCTGGGGTATAAAAACCAAAACCCGAGCATAGACTAGCAAAACCTTCTATATAAATGGCCCCGAGCCCCCGACTCACACTACCGTTCAGAATTAATTATATCAATTTGTATCTGTTGTCTTAATTCTTCCATTTGTTTACAATCAATTTACTTTCTCCTCAAGTATCTTAAGCAATTCCACTTACGTTTCAGGATGAATTAAGTACAATAATGTTTACTGAAGGCAGAGAATGATTCATTGGTCATTATTCTAATGGTTCTAATTAATATATTTTCCAATTCTAATAATATTTAAACATTTAAACTTGTTTCAGAATTTATTACTCATAGTTTGTATATTATATATATATTTTATTAATATAACTAAATGATACGATTGAGATAGATATTTCCAAAAAAATTATGTTGCTAGTTCGTATTAATACTTGTATTATTGCCGATTTAATTTTTAGAAAAATAACTAAAAATCTGCAAAACAAGTAACAAATCATTACTGAGTGTATCTATTTATTAAATAAAATATAAATATCACTATTCACATTTATTTTATTCTAGTTACCGCTATGTGACAGTGTAATCGGCAATATTGTTATCTAAGACACCTGCTACCTCCTCAATTAACTCTTCGTTATGCTATGGATCTGGCTCAGAACCCATTCACAATTATTAACAAGAGACAGAGACATGACCCAAGTACAACCCACCTAAATATTAGTTCACTTGAATTAGGACATAATCATTGAGCTGTTTAGATGTGGGGTTGGAAATGTCTCACCCGTAGATACTAGGTAGAAAAACTATCGGTGACTGCCTAACTTTTCTTCTGAAACCATCCGCCGAAATATATAATTTTATTTAAAGTATATAAGAGGAGGGGATAGAACAGTATACAGGGAAACTAAAAGTAGTCAGTGGACTAGAGAGATCGTAACTAGACGCGAATGAGGAAGTTCTAGTTTCTAGCTATTGAAATAATTAATCTAAAAAGCAAGAAAGAAATAGTAATAGGTGAACTATTTTTTTTTTTTATCATTTATTGTATTCTATTTTATTTTTACAATTTATGTTATTTCTTGGATATTTTATTTCTTGTATATTTTATTTTATGATGAGGATTTTATGGTTGACTGTAGGATGTGATGGTAGAGAAATGGTCAGAGATGCAGTGAAAAAACTTTATATTTGGAGTGCCGACGTTTCAACCTACCTTGCAGGTCTTCTTTAGGGCTAAAATAACAAAAATTGGAGATGACTAATACGATGAAAAATAAAATAAAAATAAAAATAAATAATAAAAAATAAATAAATAATACAAAGTTAATTAGTTTACCAAATAATTAATAGTTGCTTACATAATTAGATGAATATCTGAAGTTAATCACGTATTGACCTCAATATTACTATTAATACAAGATAGTAGCAATACCTAGTCGAAAGATACAGTTGTTATAAAATAATTTAAATTGAACAGGTAAAAACGACGGCACTAAATGTATAGATTTTTTTATTTTTTTTTTTTATTTCTTGTATATTTAGAGGCTCTTTATTTTAATTTTCTTACTTTATTTTATATCACTGTACATATTGTGTGAGTGAGTCTTTGTCATCCATATTACTCATTGCATACCAGTGTGGCAGCAGGCAAAAAAAAAAAAAAAAAAAAAATAGGTGAACATTTTGAACTACGTTTAGACTGATATTCCCAGTGTCAAATGTTATCCCCTTCATAGATTATATCGGTGGTCACAAATAATAGATTTTTCAAATAATGCGTTAGTAAAATAAGTGCACTGTAAGTATCTCTTAAGCCTCCAGCACCTGCGAATAAGTTAGTCACACTTTGGCCTATTTATTTCTGATTTAATGAAAGTCGACAAAAATGACATTTGATTTTTCTTACTTAGGTATACTCTTTATAAAAATCATATAGAACAAATAATTGTAATAAAACACGTACTTTTTATTATTTTATTACTTTAAACAATAATTTTACTTTTAATTTTTTTTTTTTCATTATAATAAAATCTAGTAGTTGGGAACAAAGTTACCTAAGTCCACTAAAAATATTAGCAAGTTCTGGTAAATAATCAGGTAACAAAAGAAAAATCCTTAAATGGCTTCAGTTAAATTATTTTCGTCTATTTTGGTGACATTTGAGCGAACATTTTTTTTTTTTTTTTTAATTGGATTTATAGTAAAAGTTGAAAGTTTAAAATTGCTGCTCCAAAAGTTGATGATCTTAGACTTCCTACTTATTTCCAGTAACCACAGATATTACCATGGTAATATATGATGATAAACATATCATTTTTATTTATAAATAATTTCTATATACGACTATTTAGAACTCATAATGATAGTAAATTGGTATCTCGATTAATTGACTTTTAAAATGTTTAATATAATTGTTCTTTAATTTTACATAATTTGATTAGTATAATCAGTAATTTCATAGGTTTTAATTGATCTACCTAAACAGCTTTGAGAGCATTGGAAGCGGATTTCACACTAATCTATAACAATAAATAGAACTTCTTATTGTTTGAGCGATATATAATAATAAGTAAATCAAATATTTTTCACAAAGATTCCTACTACAAAAAATATATTAAACATTTCCAGAATCGTACAAGGAAAATAGATTTAAGATGTTTATGATGGGATCCAAAAATACCTTGTGGAGAGATACGAGATAAGAACGGATAGATATGAAATAGACAAGTAGAATATAGTGTAGAGCTTATCCAGAGCTTAACCCATTGTAGCGTAATATTTTTCTAGATAAAAGGTTGTTATATATTACAAATTGTTTAAATATCTAATAATTGAAGCATTAAATTACTGAACCAGCTAAAACATTTTTGGAAAAAAAAAAAAAAAAATTACAGCTGGTTGATAGAGGTAAAAGCCTGACTGGAAGCGGCCTTAAATTTGCCGATCTATCGATTTCATTGTGGGAAAAAAAAAAAAACCTATTCTACGCCAAAATTGAAGGGTTTGTACCAAAACAGCATTATGAGTAATTTATGTTTAAAGTTCATTTTTACATATTCCTTTAGCAGGAAAATGTTACGTAGCTTCTTCATCTTCAGCAGATCTCTTTTACCAGTTTTTTTTTATAAATATTCATATTTTGCTACGTGACACTTCTAAACGGAAATTCTTCTTTGCTTATTTGTTTATTTCGTTTAACGTCACTTTATGCTGCTATGGCTAATCGGACGATGGTACGGCGGGAGTCCAAAATTTTGCCTATCCAGGTATAATTAGGATAGGGATCTTTAACGAGTACCTGACATCGCACAGGCTCGGGACCCCCATTTTACGTCCCTTCCGAAGGACGGCATAGCTAAGGATTTTTTACTCCCTTTAGAAAATCCTAAGGTCATCTGCCGGGCTGCGTACACGCGATCTTGGGTTTAGTAGGTTGCTATGCTAACCACTACATCACAGGTGACCCCAGAAATTCTTCTTCCAATGGACTAGGTTGTATTTTTTTGTAATCTGAATGAAGGGTTTAATTCACCAAACCCTTCAATTGTAAATTTTTTTTTGTTAGGACAAGGGAGCAAACGACTAGTATCTGATATTTGCTTTAAGCCAACTGATGGTTCTACCAATATCGATAATCAGCAATCAAATTATCTTTTAAAGTAATTGAAAATCTTCCCCGATTACTCCACTGTGGGAGCGGCAGCATGGATTTGCCTACATCAGCCTCCTATTGTCGAGATAAGCTGGCTGTGGTGTGGGCCGACAGATAAAGTGCTTGCATAAATTAGGATGTAGGCTCCTGTGAATTTTAACTAGAGCAGCGAGCCTATGCTCAAATCTAGTCCTTGTCTTCCTGGCACTGCTTCCATGTTTCCAATAACAGTTTCTGGTTTAATTGTAAAATTAAATGATTAAAATATCAATTTGCTTAATATATATAAGGAGAGTCGGTTTGTAAGACACACGGCTATATGGGACAAAAACGTTTCTCCTCCAAATGTGTGCTGTCTCGCTCAGTATCGTGAAAACATTCAGTGAAACAGTACAGTTGATATTTTCTCTCAAGAAAGTGATTGTATTTAGAGTTCGTTTAATTATTATATTGTATTATATTATTATTATAAATTTAATCCCGCAATTCCGCTCTATCTTGTGTTGCCACAAGCAACTTCTTGATCTCCATTAGGTTTCCAAACCCACTGCAATCCTTTCTTCTGCTTCAAAAATGAAGTTCTGTTTTGTGATAACAAATATTTCACACTTTAAAATAAATCTCCTCTTTCTATGACTATCAAATCAGCTATTTTTTAAAGTGCTTTCCAGAGGAGGCATACTAACAGCGTTTTTACTTAAAATTTTCACTTATTAGCAAGTTTATAATATTAATTAATTAATTAAAAGTGGTGAACTTCAAAAACTTTGCACAAAAAAAAATTAATGGGTCTAAGTTAGATTATGAAAATATTCATCCATTGTTTTGCATCAATTAATCTTTCATTAAATATAGATAAACATGCTGAGGTTGTATTAAAAAGAAAACAATAATGTGCATATAGGGTAAATCACTAGTTATGGTCACCTCACCAGTTATGGGCAGGTTTTTACGTTTTAACAAAAATAAGCTTTGCTTGTTTTCATTGTTAGATCCTTTTAAAAGACGTTTCACGGAAGGGCTTATGACTCACTTGCTAATGAATCTTTTCCTCTCATCCATTTCCGTTTGGCTTGGTTAATTTTTTCCCGAATTACTGCTATGCAATAGCTCCTGTGTGTAGTAGGTGTGATTTTACAAGTGAACATTATTAAGGCATTGCTTTTAAATTCTTTGCCAATTTCAGGTTTTAAAGGTATGTATCTGTTCATTTTGATTTCTGTTTTTCTTCAGACCCCTCTGTTTTTCATTTTGTCACTTTAATCAATTAAAATTTTCAGCTGACCACAACCGGTCTATAAATATCTATGATTTTAGATATGGTCACCCACGACCATTTCAAGTTATTGGCATAACAGGTGTTCTTACTCCTACAAAAATGTAGATTTTCCCTGGTTTAATTGTATTATCTTAAAAGTAAAATACGATAACGTTTACTAGTTTTGGTCATGGGTGACAATGTTAGGTCTATCAGTGACCATAACTAGTTATGATCAGTGTATAAATGTATGATGGTCACTTGATTTTACGATTTTATTTTATTTTCAAGATGCTTTTCTAGAATCTTCTTTTTTTACAGTAAATACTTATTTGTAATTATGCCTAAAATACGATATTCGTACTCTGAAGATGATGCCACACAGGCAAAAGAAGAAAGGGGCTTCTGTAAAATCTATAGCGCAAAAGTATTTGTTTTTGAAATGGATGTTTTTCTTACTTAAAATACCTAGTACCAATGATACTAGGTATTGGTACTGTTATGTTATTATGTTACAAGGTATACCTACTCCCTTTTATTATAACAGGTACAAAATCCCAAGGATGAGTATTGGTACTGTTATGTTATTATGTTACAAGGTATACCTACTACCTTTTATTATAACAGGTACAAAATCCCAAGGATGACGTTAACTCGAGGATTAAAGGGCACAGGAATGTTTCAGTGTGGTGGCAGACCCCATTTTGTCTGCTGAAGAGGAGGACCTGTTAGAGAAATGGATTATTTATTGCTCTAGACGGGGGTTTCCCAAACGAAAAATTTTTTTATTCTTGAGCGTCAAAGAACTAGCAATAGTTCCGAACAGACAATGTAAATTTAAAGATGTTATGCCCAGTGACGGATGGTATAGGGGTTTTCTCCGTCGCCACCCAAATATCTCTAGTAGAACCAGAAGCCGTATCACCAGCCAGCTCTTGTGTGTCTGAGAAAGACATCCGTGGTTGGTTTGACTCAGTAGAAAATATTTTGAAGGAAGAACATGTCTTTGATGTTTTGTGTCACCCATCGCGGATTTTTAATGGTGACGAGTCTCGATTTCTTTTAAATCCCGGAAGCAGCAGTAAAACTGTAATAAGGTGTTTTCGGAGTTTTATTTTTGGTTAATAATTCCTTAATTTTTTATTAACCTCAAACAATTGATAGGTATGCATGAATAGTGAATTTTAAAATAATAAAAACAATTGTTTACAAAATTTGTGTTCATATGACAATAACTAGTTTTTACTATGACCATAACTCATACACTGTGCCCATAACTGGTATTTTTAGGATATTTGCATAAAAACTGAAAAATCTATTTCAAGGAAAAATACAGAGCTTTAGTAAATTTGTCATTTAATAGAACAAGAATTTGTGAATCTAAATATGTAAAAAAAAATAGTAATCTGCGAAACAGTCTTGACGATATCCTCTTTTGCATCAATCAATTTCCCTAACTATGACCATAACCCGTGATTTACCCTATTAGTATCTTATTTTCAAGAACCAAAATAAATTAAAAAATATAAATAACTGAAATAAATGGATAAATAAGTTTAACGTTTACCACTTAAATATGTTACATCTTTATATGCTTTGCCAACACTTCTCATATTAAAATTTAAAAAAAACAACAAACATTTTAATTGAACTTAAATATTAATATTAGTTCTCGATGAATAAACATTTTAGCATCTTATGAAATATATAGAGCTGCTACAATAGACAAGTGCATCCAATCCATTATAAGACCCACCCTCCTCCACGGTGCTCCACTGCTGCATCATATGTACACAAGTACACTTCGCGCCCTCCAGACTTTCCAGAACTCCGTCCTTCGGCGAATCGTCCGCGGCACCCGCCTAGAGAGGGCCAAAAATACCCGGATCCTCGAGGAGCTGAGGTTGCCTACGATCCCGGCTTACATCGGACGCCGGCACGTCAAGTTCTTTGACGGGCTGAGCTACAGCGCCAACCCTCTCTTCAGGGACATAGCCCCGCCTCCAAGGCCTGGGAGGTGGCAAGGCACAATCCCCTTAGCGGACGTACTCGCCGAGGGAAGGGGTTCAGACCTTACGGACTGACCCGATGACCACCATAGCCGGCAGAGTGTTTCCTCCACACTCGACACGTAAAGGGAGTACCTTCAGTGGACCAAAGACCCTCCAGAGATGGCAGAGCAGAATTACGTCTTAAAATGCCGAAAGGCAAGAAAAGATCATTTCTATCATTATCATTCTTGTATGAATAAAATAATAAATAAAATCGGAGGCTTTAAAAAAAAAAAAAAAAAAAAAAAAAAAAAAAAAAAAAAAAAAAAAAAAAAAAAAAAAAAAAAAAAAAAAAAAAAAAAAAAAAAAAAAAAAAATAGACAAGTGCTGGATTGCACTCAAGCCTTTGATTGTGTCTCACACCCCCTGCTGCTGTACCGACTGGAGGAGTACAGGTTTCCCGTCGCACTGTGCCGACTGGTCGGAAACTATCTTAGTGGATGATCATTCGTTGTGCGGGTCGGTGGGAGTCTGTCTTCGCCAGTCCCTACCACCTGTGGTGTTCCTCAGGGGTCAGTGCTGGGACCGATCTTGTTCAACATCTTTACGGCGCCAGTCGTATCTATAAAGCACCCTGAGGCGGTGGTGGCTGCATACGCGGATGACGTCGCCGTTTACGCATCCAGCCTCAACCCCGGCCGGGCTCTCAAGATGGCTGAGAGGGCAACTTCCACCATCGTCGAGGCACTGAAGTCATGCGGCATCAAGGTGAACCCTAGAAAGACTGACGCCATAGTGATGTCTTTCTGTAAACGCGGCAAGTACCAAAAACTGCCGAAAAGTTTTACAGTAGACGGTATTGAGCAGACCATTTCTAGCTCAATATTATACCTAGGCGTCAGCCTCGATAGGCACCTCACCTTTTCGACCCATGTAAAAACCAGGATAAAGCTGGCCCGGGCGCGGACATACCGCCTCCATCACCTCCTAACCCCTCCTCAGATATCCCTCAGACTTAGAATCCAAATTTATAAATCCATTATAAGACCCACCCTCCTCCACGGTGCTCCACTGCTGCATCATATGAACACAAGTACACTTCGCGCCCTCCAGACTTTCCAGAACTCCGTCCTTCGGCGAATCGTCCGCGGCACCCGCCAAGAGAGGGCCAAAAATACCCGGATCCTCGAGAAGCTGAGGTTGCCTACGATCCCGGCTTTCATCGGACGCCGGCACGTCAAGTTCTTTGACGGGCTGAGCTACAGCGCCAACCCTCTCTTCAGGGACATAGCCCCGCCTCCAAGGCCTGGGAGGTGGCAAGGCACAATCCCCTTAGCGGACGTACTCGCCAAGGGAAGGGGTTCAGACCTTACGGACTGACCCGATGACCACCATAGCCGGCAGAGTGTTTCCTCCACACTCCTCGACACGTAGAGGGAGTACCTTCAGTGGACCAAAGACCCTCCAGAGATGGCAAAACAGAATTACGTCTTAAAATGCCGAAAGGCAAGAAAAGATCATCATTTCTATCATTATCATTCCTTGTATGAAAAAAAAAATAAATAAAATCGGAGGCTTTAAAAAAAAAAAAAAAAAAAAAAAAAAAAAAAAAAAAAAAAAAAAAAAAAAATAGACAAGTGCAAGAAAAAAAAAAAAAAAAAATTTTTTTTTTCTCATAAACCTGTACAATACAAAAAACTACTATAGTATAACTACTATACAACTCACTATAAAAAAAGGGCAATCCATTTTCCGTTTGTGATTAATAACCATGAAGACTACTTAACCAATCTTTTCTAAATTTTAACTATCTACTCCATAGCTCTAGGAAGGTTTAGCAATAATAAAATTTACTTTTTTATGTAAAAAGTGATTTCGCGTTTGGCGATTCAGTGTTTTGTGAAACAAGTTTTGAAAATGTCAAAAAGTAACTGTGTTGTCCTGATACAGTAAAAATCAACGATAGACTAAAAAAAAAAAAGCCTAATTTTTTTTTATATTTATTTATTCATACTTTCCTATTTAATTATGGTTTCCTTTCTATATTTATGTACTTATTTGTTCTTCTTAACGGACTTTGTTCCAGAATAAAATTATGTTTATATTCTAGTCTAATATATATATATATATATATATATATATATATATATATATATATATATATATATATATATATATATATATATATATATATATATATATACATTCTTCTAGATAATTATTATTTTAAATTAAAGGTTTAGAAAATTATGTCATCATTATTTTTTAAAGTTTTTTTCTCTGTTTTACGTCATAAATGCTCAGAACTACCTTATATTTGTATATTAAATTTTAAAGGAAGCCTAAAACCATTTTTAAAGTTAAAATGGGTCGGTCGGTCTTGATAACTTTTGGCAGGCTCTAATAGACTGCCTTAGAAAGACTACCTTAACATAATGAGATTGCATAAATTGATGAGGCCAATCAAAATTATCTCGTTAATTCCTAACTGATTCTTATCTTCATTATCTTAACAAATAGCATTACATCGCAACTTTAACGAAATGGCGTTATAACAAGATAATCATTTTACGAGTCTCTAGTCCGTTATAACTTGTAAGCTGAGACTTAAAAAAAAAAAAAAAATGGCATAATGAAACAGTATTAGGATCATAGTGATTAAAGAGGTTTATAATTGGGAGAATAATTTATATTTAGTACTTCATTAATCATTAAAATTTATTTCAGAGTAGCAAATTTAAATAAATAAAATGCAATTTATTATATATAAACATTTAACATTTATATTGGCATCGTAATACTCGATTCAAAAAGTATATTCTAAAAAGGAATACGAAAAGTCACTACTAGTATGGGGATTTTTTTTTTTTTAGTGTTTTCCTTCCAGCTGTAACCCTGTTGAAAGGGATTTTATTCTTTTCTGTACACACCATACTTATACAAAGTATACAATGTGCATGTAAATATTATTTATGATTTGATTATAATTTAACATGTGTTGAAAGTTATAAAAAATAAACAAGAAAAATAAAATAAAATAAAACAAAGAACAAGAAGTTATATAACATAAATAATTTAAAACTCAATAAAAACAGCAACAAAGTTATGTAGAGAAAAGTTTATGAATATTTAGAGGTTTAGAGATATTTCATATTTTGAAAGAGGCAGAGCTTTTCAAAAGATTTAAAGGGTAATCCTCTTTCATCAGGTGCGCCCCCCCCCGAAAAGGCTCATAACTCCTGTGTACCTGGGAGTTAACAACATTATTTTTAGTCTCTTCTATAACTCTCTTTATTGAAAGTTAGTACTTCTGTTTTTTATTACTTAAGTCATTAAAATTTTACTGTTTTCAGAGTACTTTAGCATACCGTCTGTTTGTTTTCCGTGTTATTTAAATATTTTTCTTTAGTAAGTTATTTTCTTTTATGTCTTGAGTTGGTTATTATACTAAGTAAACATTTAACATTCATACTGTCTTTCCCGTATTAAGCATCTGATTTGGAGAATGTCAGCAGAGTGCCATACTCGAAACACATGCTCGGTTTTGTTAAAAGTTCATGTAGTATTCTTATGTAAAAAGGAATACGAAGGTTCTGTTTTTATAGAGTGAATCATGTTCTAATATACTAGTATGAGAGGGGAGGTTTTCGTAAATTTTTTTTTTTTTTTTAGTGTTTTCCTTCCAGCTGTAACCCTGTTGAAAGGGATTTTATTCTTTTCTGTACACACCATACTTATACAAAGTATACAATGTGCATGTAAATATTATTTATGATTTGATTATAATTTAACATGTGTTGAAAGTTATAAAAAATAAACAAGAAAAATAAAATAAAATAAAACAAAGAACAAGAAGTTATATAACATAAATAATTTAAAACTCAATAAAAACAGCAACAAAGTTATGTAGAGAAAAGTTTATGAATATTTAGAGGTTTAGAGATATTTCATATTTATATTCTCTATTTTAATGATTGAATTTTTAAGAATTAGTACGGATGTGAATGAGTACATGAATTAGTATGGGGATATGGCCCAATCAAAAAGCAACAAAGGTTTCTGATACTTCGAACAAAATCAATGCTTTGTGAATGTTTTTATTACATCAAAAATTACATTAAATTAAAGAAAAAAGTAATTGGAGGGTTGTTAAGCTCAACTTTTTTTGTGATTATTATTATTATTATTATTAGACACGAATTTGACTTAAAATAGGTCACGTGAAGCTCTTGTGAAGTTCTCTTGCATCAGAAGCAATGAAGAGCTCAGAGAACTTTATGGTGAGACGGATGTTGTCACTGCTGTGAAAAAAGCGAGGTTGCGATGGCTGGGTCATTTAGAGAGAAGGGAACCTCCAAGGCTGCCAAGAAAAATGTGACCGAGAGCGCCAGGAGGAACAAGAAGAAGAGGCAGGCCCAGATAAAAGTGGATGGATGATGAGGAAGGAGGAATACGGCGGCTAAATATCGAAAAAATTGGAGGAATGCGGCCGCTGACAGAGAAGAGTGGAGAAAACAGTGTGCAGAAGCCCAGGTCCTTCATGGACTGTAGCTCCCGATCTAGACACAAAATTATTTAGAATAGAATAAAAACAAAAGAAATATAAAACATAAAGTAAAACGGCTATTATTTTCAATGCAGATAAAAGTATTAAATAAAGAAATGACCGGAAATCATTCGTAATCTGGTAAATTCTAAAATACCTTCGATGGCCATTCTTGGAAGAAAAATCCATTTGCTTCGTATAATAAAGTGGGTAGCGGATCCGAAAGGATATCGGATCTCCTACCAATGAATACAAAGAAGGGCTTTCCACTTTACCATAAGGATCCTTTGATGGGCTACATAGATTTGATTTTCCGGGTGCTTTCTCAAAACAGGAAGAGAGGTTATTAATTTAATTATAAATATAAGTAACCATATTATTTTGGATGTGAGAATGCAATCTACTGACACGATAAGGATATATAATTCTAACTAAAAATGCACCATTTCAACAAAGCCGGGCAATGTAAACTGATTTTGTTATAGTTTGTTTCTATAGCAAATTCAATAATTTTCAATTCAATATTTTAAAAAATTGGGGGTTAGATAAGAGCAATGTAAAATTGTTTCATGCTTCAGAAACAAAAATTTTAATTTAAAAAAAAGAAGCTTAATGTTTAGAGTTTAAAAAAGAAAAATGTTTAGAGCTTCGCAGAAAAAACAGAAAAAAGGAAAGACTCATAGATGGAGCAATTATTTTATACATTTTCCTAATTACAGTATGATCTTATTGAGACCAGTGAAAGATTTAAATATTCAACAGGGTTAACAAGTCAAACGCAGTTTACTTCCAGATATGGAACACTGTTGTAGAAAAGTGAGAAGTTGGAAAGAATTTCAAACTCCATATTTTCAAGTCATATATACTATTGCATGAAGCTGGAAGCTGGATATAGACAGAGAGGTAGATATGCAGTCACCGCGTCGGAAATCAAGTTTTTGCGCAGAGTTACCGGAAAGACGTGAAGAGACTGCGTTGCATTGAAGATGGCTCTGCTAAAATAGCTCCGGAAATTCTAAAAACTGAAATAGTTTTTATCCTCTCAAGACGATAGTTTACATGCCGGGTGGAAAACGACCTCCAGGACGACCAAGGATCTCCGACATGGAAGAAACCTTGCAAGATACCGGGATAAATTTGGCTCCTGGCTGGTTGCTCCTCTACGCTTAAAGGCAAAACGGAGAAGCGAAAGGAGAAGGAGGAGTTAGGTTTAACAAATATTCTACTGTAATTTTTTTTTTAGTGATGATATTCAATGCCAATTCAGCGATACATAGGACGTTTAGGTAAGTATGGTTAAGTTTAATTTTTACATAATAAAGTGAATTTCAGAGGTTTTACAGAGGATTTCGAATTTTAAGGATTGAATAAGAAAAGAATAAAGAGTTCAGTGAAGCCCCAAAGGTCAACTTCGTATGTCTAAGACGATCAAATTATTTTCATATAAATAAGTCTTGTATTTGGTCCAAGAAGTTTTGGTAGACCGAAGCTTCAATGGACAAACAATGTTGCAGCAGACGCTCGGACCATCTTACTCACAAACCATAATTGGAGAGCAGATACAAATTGACAAGATGACTGGTGGTTGAAACTGTAGGAGCACGTCTCCATGGGGGATGTAGAGCCATTAATGATGATGATGGAATAAGTCTTATATATTTAACTGGAAGATTTGACCGTTTGTCTATTAATTGTTGGTGTAGTCGAAAACGAGGTGTTTTTTATTTTTTAAGTTCTGTATGTGAATTCCAAATAAGACGTTTGTCCAGATAGAATCCAAAGTAACAGACCCTTTTGGTCAATAAAGGAGAAAAATTCTTTAGATATACTGTTCCCATATAGAGGGAGCCAATAAATCTGACGATTGCTACTTTTTCATTTTGATATTACTGGCCATGAATCAAGAAAACAAGGTGATAAGCTACTCTAACCTTAGGCCGGCCAACCCACCTGTAGGACACGGTTTAAGGTTGCCAGTCTCCGAATCACTGTATAAGTTAAATTCTATAACAATGGAAATATTTTATGATAGACAATCAAAAATATATGAACCATATATTGATATTGGATTCAAATTTATTACTGAAAATGTAGAGCCTAAATTTTACTTGTATAATTGCAACCAAAATTTATTTGTATAGGAGGAAAGAGCAGCAATTTCCTATGTTTTTGAACAAGAAAGCGATTTAGAATAAGGGTTTTATACTATATAATAGTATGCTTTTTTTTTTTTTTTTTTTTTTTTTTTTTTTTTTTTTTTTTTTTTTTTTTTTTTTTTTTTTTTTTTTTTTTTTTATTTTTTTTTTTTTTTTTTTTTTTTTTTTTTTTTTTTTTTTTTTTAAGAATTAACTCATTTATTTCTCTAGTAACTGGACTAGAAGGTTGGAAACTAATATAATTAGCTATTACTAACCACTGAATTCAAGAACTACTAAGGTTAATCAGTGACAGAATTATAATGATATATTTTTTGACGTTTAGATTACATGTCATCTTTGCCTAATTTACTGACAGGTGAATATAAGAAGCAACAGAGACGGAAAACACAAGAGGGAGGGTGTACTTAGATTCACGTCAAGAGCAGAACAAATTCGCCAAGCGGAGCCTAAGTCAAGATAAGCCCCCCAAGGCCCCTCCAAGAGGAGGTTCTATTAAAACCATCCAATCTACCCGCCTCTCAGGTGCGACAATATCCAACCCAACTCTTGCTGAAATTTTATTTCGCCGGTTTCATTTGCCTTTTGCCATCTCTAGCTGTAATGAAACTTTTTCTAGGAGGGCCTATATTATCGTTTTTATTATTTAAAGGATCAAAAGAGATTAGGGAAAATTCAAGTACTTCAATTTACAAGATTTAAAATCACAACTCCTAAGTAAAAAAAAAAAAAAAAAAAAAAAAAAAAAAAAAAAAAAAAAAAAAAAAAAAAAAAAAAAAAATGTATACAGCTTTAATTCTTATCTTAATTTTTTTTTTTATTTATTAAAATTTACAACTTTATGCAAAATGTAAATACATTTGGTAACGTTCAAAAAAGCATTTCAATTGTTTGAATTGTTTTTTAACTACACATTATAAGCACTTCAAAAAAAAATTCTTCATTTGGTCACTGGGCCATCTTCTTTTTAAAAACCTCGAAGGGTTATCGGAAATAGAATTGGAAGAATGTTCGGAGATTTTTGGATTTGAGTGGATTTTTGAGATTTGGATTCTTATGATATAACAATATAAACCCTAAAATTAATTTTTCGGTTAATATTGCTACTGAAATTATTTATTGATAATCAGAAGTATTAAATAAGAACTGATGATTTAATTTCTCAATTCATTTTGAGTGGATCGATTCCAAACCTGGGAGACACTTCTGGGGCACACCCAGCTCTTTTAGGTGGGTACTTCGGGAAAATACATGGCTGTTGAGCGGGTTTTTGGCCAAATCTCCTCCTTACATATCCGTTGCCTAGTAACAGTACATCTTTTCTAAAGCACAAAACTTTGGACCCTACATGTGTTGGATGTTGGATGGAGAGTGTTAGATGTTCAGTCATCCTTCTTTCAGAAACCCTCCGATACTGTCTTCTAAACATTTACTCTATCTTTTCCGCAGAAATATTTTCAATCTATCTGTATGTGAATTTAATTGAAAATTTGGACAGTAGACAATTTATAATCTGCAGCGACTCTTTCTCCGCCCTTCAGGCAATCCAAAACTTTCATTCAACCGGAAACCCTATCGCAATGAAAATAATGAAATTAGCCCTAAACATGAATACGAATATTAAATTTCTTCGGGTCCCTGGTCACACTTTTATAGAAGGAAATGAATTGGCCGACTTAAGCGCAAAGAAGCAAGAACTATGTTTTCTTTCCTGATACCAAAGTCACTCTCAACGACTTCAATAAATCTATATTTAATCATTTCAGAGAAGCATGGTTCCACTTCTGGGCAAAAGTACCTAAAACATATAAAATGAAAATAATATAAGAAACCGCTCTTCCAGCGACACCTCTCCTAATAAACAGGAAAGAAGATACAGTAATAACACGGCTTAGAATTGGACACACCAAGTTCACCCATCGGCATCTGCTTGAAGGCAATCCTCCACCAGAATGCAGCACTTGCAACTGCCTCCTGACAACGGAGCACCTTATCAATGACTCTACCCGAATTTTGCCATCCAGGAGTTTGCATCTCCAAGGATACAGCGAGGCTTTATAATAACCAACATAATGCGATTGTTTTTCTAGTCCGAGTTGTTGTACTCAGCACCTCAAATTGTAATTAAATAAATAATAGACCCAACATAAGTCGTAGTGGTTAAGACTTTTTTATAATAAAAATTGAAACATTGTTTATATATTTACTTGAATTTGAGTAATGTGCTAATATGAGGTATATTAAAGTTACATATACTAAATATTATTCTGAAATCGTACTCCTAGATGAGAATTAATTACACTTACAGATAAATTTATTTTTTTCAAAATTTAACTAATAAGAGGACGAATTGGTTAATTATCGACCAATTACAGATTTCAGATCCCTAAGATTAGAATCAAGGTTAGGAACTGAACCCAATAACAGTTGTTATTGAAATACTCTAGTTGAAAATAGAAATGTTCTATTATTGCAAAAAATCTATCTGGCTCATTGCCAGTTTTCTCCCGGTGATTGGTGATATTGAATCTACTTTACAGGACATTATTTAAAAGACAAATACATTGTATTCAATATTAATGCTGAACTTATGTACCTATTCTGGATAGTAATTCATTTTAATGAATAACTGAAACTAACACTGCATCATCTAGCAATTCTGACAACCATCATTGCATAGTAGATTCGAGAATATTTTATTCATGGCAAAACTATTTGATTTACTGAACAATCTTGAACGTTGATCTGCCAACTATTATAGAGTAGCAAACAGCCAGTATGTCTCTACGAAACCACTTCCTATAAGATACATAAATCGATAGAATATACCGCGTCTATGCGGTTTCTATACATCTATGTTACAGCGGCAACCTGACACTTCCATTGTGGTTACAATTGTGGAACCAAGAGGTTTGGTTTGTCCAGCTGCCTGATATAGACAAATGAATCAATAGAAACATTTGCTGAACTGGTTTCTACTGTCTCTGTACCTGCACCGATCAGTCATTTCATGGAATTTAAATGTTATATCAAATAAAGAATATATAAATAAAGTTCGATTCAAAAGTCTTAAGTTATTATTGACGAAAAAATATCTTTTAATATTTTTTCATAAGGTTTATAAATTAATTTCCAATAATTATATAATTAATTATAAAAAATTAACGCCAACATCAACAATATCGTTTGTTTCCAAGAGATCGATTTGGGATAATCGATTCCCAGTACGGATTCTATTCTCAAAAATTAGTGGATCCGAAAATCGACACATCGCTAATATATTCTTTAGGTATGACTGTATCTTAATTCTTTATAATTATTTTTTCATTCATTTATTTTTTAAAAATAAAGTGATAAGTGGAAAATTGCATTCAATTAATTTTGTTTTCATTTTCTATGCTAAAAATGTTGTTCTTTTTCAGTTGTTTACGTCCCCATATTTTTAGCAGAGTCAGATAAAACGTATTAAGATTATTAAAAATTATAATCGAATAAAAACAAGCTGTATTTAAAAACAAAAATTAATGAGCCCCAATTTATCTATAATATAATTTATTCAAAATTACATTAAACTTATACCCCATCGAATGCTAGAAGCATTGAAATGCTTGGTAATTTAAAAAATATAATAATTCCATTCTGTAAATAACAACAGTTTAGTCATAGGAATTGCTAAATGAAGCAATATAGGTGCTCCATAAAATGAAAGATTCCATAATAGCGTAAATCACTAGATATGGTCATAGTTGAGGAAACTTGTCGATTTAAAAGGAAATTTCGTTATACAGTTTGTAATATGACATCTTTGGTTATATACTTAGATTCTCAAAAGTTTATTTTATTGAATATAAAATTGACAAATACACTAGAGCTTCCTTTTATATAAATATTTTTATTTTTTTACAAAAAGCTAAAAACACCAGTTACGGGCATGTTGTACCATTTATGGTCATAGCCAAGAATTGTTCCATAACAATTCACGTGGCAAAATAATCTTTAAAAAAATATTTTTAATAATTTAAAAATGATTATTGATTAATGAACAACTATAACTATAAAAATAATCTAAATAAATACAACGTGGTCTAACAAAAGAGTAAAATATATAGTTAAAAACACAATCACTTGATGCACTCATTCACAAACTTTGTAGTTACTTTTTAGTTTAAAATAACGTCATGAAATGATAGTTAAAAATTGATTTAAACAACTATTTATCAGTGTATAATTTATAGCCGCACTTCTCGTTGATTTTTTTACATAAGCAGTAACCGCATAAATCATGGTAATTATCCGCAATAAAAAAAAAAAATGAATTTACAGAAATCCGGGAATGTAACTAACTACATTAACTAGTATTATCAAGGGGTGACCATAACTCATATCCCGTATTTTTATACAACGGTTATGGTCAGTTCAAAATTATTGGTAATTAATATCAGATAGTCCAACATAATGGAAGCCTGAATTCTAATGAAACGTTACATAACTCTATAACTAAAAATTAATAAAGCATGTACACTATAATTCCTTAAGAATCCTCACTTTTAAAAGCGATTTTACTAAAAAAAAAAAAAGAGGTATTTTAGGATAGTATTTGAGGAAAATATTTTTTAATGCCTACTGCAAAAGGGATAGGAGAGAGAATTTTATTGGTAAATGAATCTTGAAACCTTTTCAGAAATAGTTATCCTGGTTGTATCAGGAATAAATGGATTAGACTCTTATTATTACGATAATTGTATTAACCTGCCCATAACTGGTGAAGTGACCATAACTAGTGATTTACCCTATATGGTATAATAGATACAATAATATATGATGATAATAATATATAATAGAGCTTGTATGATTTTGTGCGTACAGTTTTTAATTTATTTTCAAAATGGGCAACATTTCGAAATCTCGATACATCGAATCTGTTATTATTTTAAATATTCAAAAAATCAACTTTAAAAAGGAAATTTTAATACCAAAAGGGCAACATAATTTAGTAAAATATTGAATGCTTACTAATCACATCCATTCTATTGTTAAACTCAATTGATTGTTGGATTATATATGAAACAAAATTACCTTTCACCCATGGCGATTAATATTGTATTAGAAGAATCGGTCGTGGGTATATCCCTGGAGTCCATCCCACATGAGATAACAACAGACAAAAACACTCATATTGATGTAATCAGAGAGAAAAATCAGTTATGATGTTACACCGTGACTGGATATGATATTTATATTTTATGTCAACTTCAAACGTAACAAAAAAATAACTTATAATAACAGGAATAGTTTTAATAAGTGACTCTCAATTTTGGTTCTGGTGCATACAAGACCGCTTCATACATTTTGCATCTTCGGTTATTTTCCATTAATACTGCCCTGCATACATTCCTTACATCTCTCATGCATCCCTTAATATCATATTTATACGTTGTGACGGTGGTTTATGGTACTCCCTCTCAAGTTTATCATATTATTCACATTTCCATACATCATCACCGCCCTCGCAGTTTGTATTTATGGGGTAGGAAATATGCAGTTTTAGGAGCACATTATTGCATCATATATTCTGTGTGACATGGAAAGTAGACTTATCTGACAATGCAATAATTCAAAACGAATTAGTATTCCTTTAAGCTCTTTTGAAATAACTCTATTAAGCGTAGAATTCCAAAACCAGCTAAGTCCATTTTTAAATTTTTTCACAGCTGGTCGATAGAGGTAATAGTCGGACTGGATTAGGAAGGGAAATAATTTTTTGCATCGCCGTTTTTAATTCAATTTAACCACTTTTTTGAGAAAAACTTTCACCTGAAGATAATCAAAATATGGAAATTAGACTTTCAGGCCATAATTATATCTATATGTTTTATTGTATATTCATGAAGTTTACAACTGTATTATAAAATAATCATATTGTAAATGTTATTACAACGTTTATAATAAACTGTCAATGCTTGTGAAGCAACTGTTAGTACATCAATAAAAAATCTATATTTGAAGGCCCGGACGCCATCTTCTTTTCAAAAACAAAGGAAAGTTGTAGGGTATAAATTGGGAAACAAGTTAAGAGACTAGTGAATTTGAATGGTTATAAAGTTTAGTATTAAAGGTAAGGTATCTGGTTTGGGCTAAATCAGCCACATATGGAATATTAAGGTCTTTATGGATAGCATATGAATATTAAGGATTTTGGATTAAGAACTAAAAACTAAAAACATCTAGACCTCAAAATCTATGTCAATATAACAAATTAAAAAAAAAAATAGAGACCGAATAATAATAAAACATCTAACTATCATAAAATTTCAAGTTAATAACAAAAACGGAAAAATGAAAAAAATATAGTGTGAGTATAAACAAAAACATATAGACATATTAGGCAAATTGATTACGAAGTTTAGAAGAGTAAATAATCTTCATTTATAGTTTCGCAAAGTACAAAAATAAAATAATTAATTATATTCTTCAGACTTGATAAGCCAGTAACAGAATAGATAAACTCACTCATTCGCTATGCACTTCATACCGACCGCAAATAAATTACGAAAGAAAAGAAAATCTCTGTAGAAATATTTGATTTTATTACGAAGTAATTATTTAAAGAAATTATCTAACAACAAAATATAATAATTGTTATAAATCATTTAAAGTGAAAAAAATTGTCCGGAGAAGGGGAGAATAACCTGTCTACCTGTCAACTCATCCTCTAATTGAGTTTTAATGACGAAAAATTTATCAAAGAACTTCACTGACTTCCATTAAGGAAAATTTGCCTAATTAAAAGGGTGAAAAAAACTTCGAGCCGTCAAATACAATGCCAACTTTTTTAAATGTCTTCTCGGAATAATTATATGAAATAACAACAAAATACTTTCCTTGTGGCGTTTTTATTAATGATGACTTATAAAAACATGATATTCGAACTTTACAGGCGATATTAATTAATTTATACATAACAGTATATTTTGTACATGTAAATATATTCAAATTGCGATATATTAAAAAAGATAAAATATCTTTTCCAGACCTGTAAACATCAATTTGCTATTAAGTAAAATCAATTGTGTTTTTATTCGTATTTTAAACAATAGGAGCCTCTTTTTTTCCGACCAATTAATATTCACTTTTATAACAATTTTCTCAATTAATATTTTTTTCTGAACCCTTTTGTCTTATATTTTTATCTTATAACTTACCAACCACCACTTTTTCTGCACTTGGTGTGGCATTTTATTTTTCTTCATATCTGCGCTACAAAATATTCGTGGGTTTGAAAAAATGAACAAGACCAAGTGTTACTGTATGGTATGGAAACAGTATAGAGCTTGGAGAAAGTCCTGAGTATTAAGATGATAAGTCTGAGGAGGATTCACAGAACCGAAATAACGCAAGAGGGTTATAGGCAAAAATCCAATGAATAAATATATAGGAGTATGGAAGATCTGGGAACTATCAACAGGACCAGGGAACTGAAGTTCTAAGGGCTCATGATCATAACGAACAATGAGAGATTAAAAAAGAAAATATTCGAGAAAGTCTGCAGTTACAGAAGTATACGGGGGTATGTAAAACAAGAAAAAACAGGAACTGGGAAGGCTATAGATCACGGATAAAGACTTCTTGGATAAAGAACTTATTGGGAAAAAAAAAAAAGTTAGGGTTCTTGTAGGGAAGAGGGAGAAAATGGACTAAGGAAGAGAGAGAGAGGAACAATCCAAGAGGTTGAATGAGTATTTGAGTAGAAGAAAGGCGGAGGGTGTGAAGAAGAGTAGGTAGTTATATTGGCGTGGTTCTTGCAGGCCGATTTGAGTTTTAAAAAAATAAATAATAACGTCAGTATAGAAGCTTCGCTTCAGTAACATAAAAAAAATTAAAATCATATATATTATTCAAGAAACAAATAAAAAAATAATATTAAGGTGGCTTCTTTCAGTTCTTTTATCAATTTTAGTACCTGCAATAACTTATTTGTTATATTTCTAACAACTGGAATTTGATGTTGGTGAAGAATTCTTTCTATAAAGCTTACAGACGATATGATAATTTTTTTGTCGTCGATAATAAATTTATATAAGTATTATATTTATGTTATTATATTATAAATACTTATTTGTATAAATACGTAAACTATAAAAATAATTATAATTAAGTAAATTATAAAATTATATATTATATTTAATTTAATTATAATATTTTATAAAATTATAAATTATATTTGTAAATTATAAAATAATTCGAATTAAGTAATTCTTTATTACTTAATACTCATACATACTTAAGACCTTCTGAAATATAACCATCATGTCACAAACTTCTCCCTTGAGGTAAAAAACACCAAGTGCAATTTTTTCCAAATTCGAGAAAAAGTCATCATGTGTTTATATTATTATTTCCCATTTGTTTAAAAAGTCGCCAAGTGAAAATAACTGCTACATGAGAACATAAGGGAATGAGAAAATTCACTGAAATTTTTTTAATGAGTATTTTGCCTTCCTCAAAAAAATTTTATTTTGTTACTTAATGACTTTTAACAGACGAAATAAAGGTAAATACTTCTTATAAATCAAGAAAATGAACTAAAGAAAACTTGACGAATGATGTATTTATTCGACAGTAAAGTGAAGATAATATTTTATACCTTCTCCAGATCTATCCTGTGATGGATACTATCTAGGTTGTGGATCTTGGCTACCTGAGGGTTGGGAATCGAGGAATACCTTCCCGAAGGGTCCTGCCGGGAGCACCATCAGTCCCCAGGGGATCCCTGTCCTCTTCCTAGTCCCATCTCAATAGATCTCTATCCGAGGACATCTTATCTATTATTCATAGTCACCGATTTTGTCATTTTAGGACTTGACAATACTAGTTTAGCAGAAAAAAAAAGGAAACGTAAAAAATATTATCTATTAAAATAATACACATGTTCTCCAACAATAATAGTAAATCATTAATGTACGTACTTCCAACCCACCTTTTCCGCGTTCGTCGTTAGCTATGTTTTATCAAAGTTGGAAATCATAGTTTATAATACTTAAAATACTATAAATACCTTGGACAGTCGGTTTCTTTTACAAATAAATCATGAAATATAATCGGATAGAACATCCATAGAATAGGCGAAGTACTGGTCGTTGAAAACAATAATAAAAAATGATTCCCTGAAAGAGATAAAAAGTAAGTATTCGATACCTGTATACTTCCTGCCGTCTCCTTGGTCCTTAACGAAAGCCCAAAGAAGGAAACTAATAAGCAAAGGGGAATCAAAAGAAATATAACCAAGAGAAAGAGGAAGGAGAACGCTATGAGTTGTGTCGTAAGAGAGAAAACCGGCCTGAAAGACATAATTCACCATATCAAGAAACAAAAATGAGAATGTCCAGTTCATGTCAGTTCATCTTAAGAAGAACTGATAAAATTCGGGCAATGGAGGTGACTGTTTGGACACCCTATTGCTACAAAATGTGAAGACAGAAGACAGAAGAAAAGATGGAATGACGTCTTTTAGAATAAGGGATAGAGATACATGGAAAGAGAAATAGATCTAGTTTTAAGGATACGCCTCGTTGAGCTCCCGTTAATTAAAAAGTTTTATTAATAATAGCGAGAAATATAAATATAGAGGAATTATAAAATCTAATTGAATGAAGTTCAGCCGGCAAAACCTTCCTGAATTTTTCCTCGTCGTTCTGGAGGTGCAGCTCAATCAACGAAGAGAGAAAACCTTCTTCCCTTCTTCGGGAAAACATGGGGTCAATTGATCTGTTCATAACATGGAATCCCTCTTCTACCATCAACAATCACAACACTAGTTTTCTTATCAATATACTCCGCTGAAAACGAACTGATGAACTTCCAGCCGCAGCGTTTGGAAGCTACATGCGGAATCGAAGCTACATGGAAGCTACAACACCCTCTCCCGCCTCTGGCTGCAGCAGGCTGTTCCATGCGGAACCCCACCTTAAGGGAAGGCCATGTTCAAACTCACATAAGAATTTTATTTGTAAATTTGATAATAATATTGGACTTATTTGTAAATGTGTTAATTTTTTTAATTGTATTTATTTGAATTTAAGGTTTATTTATTGAGTTATGAACATAATAAATATTATTATTATTAAAATGTAATTATAATTTTTTTATACGCTTCTATTCGGGAAATTAGAGGATTTACTACTGAAGATAGGTAAGGCCTTCAAAATAATAATAATAATATAGAGAGATAAAATATAATACCTACTAAAGATAAAGAGTGGAAAGAGAAAAATAGAATATTTCAAAAATGAAAAAAACAAAACAATCCTATGGCACAATGTTCAGAGTAAAACTAAAATATAATTAGAGTATCTGAATATTATATACATAGTAAGACATATTGATATTAAATTGAATCTTTAAAAAAAATATACTTCCAGTAAATGTGATAATAATGTACATAATAACATGACAATTGCTTGTGAAGTAACTACTCACTGGTAGCTCCTCAATAAAAGTTCTGTATGAGAAGGTCTCGAGGCCTTCATCTTTTCATATGCCTCGGACAGCTATCTGAAATAGAGTAGAAGTTGAGAGACTAATGAATTTGAACGGTTATAGAGTTTACTATGACATGATAGGCATCGTGTTTGTATTAAACAAGCAACTAAATATAAATAAATGAATTTATTATTGACTAAGTAAGGAGGATTATGAATTTTTGGAAGGATTTTGGTTCGTAAGGAGAGATAAATTATATGGTTTAGTGGAGCCCTAGATTTCAACCCCGTATGCCCATATAAATAGGCCTGATTGCTGTCTTGTAAATGGGTTACTAGTAATTAACCGGTATATTAGAGCATTTGCCTAGCAAATGCTAAAAAAGTTGAAAATAACAAGCAGTTTTTTTTTTTCACTCTGCTATATGGATTCCAAGTTAAAAGTTTGTACAGATATTTATAGGTAGCGGGTCTGTTCTATAGGAATCAGTGAAACATTGTGAAAGGGTACTGTAGGCCAAGAAGTCGTAAGTTCCCGAGGAAGGGTAAAGGTTATTTGATGAGATTTGTATCCATTTATTATAATTCTCCAATTTTGACACCACTCTTGAAGGTTTGTGATATGAAATTGAATATAAATTATAAAAACAGTTAGGATAGAAAAATAGATAGGAATCCAAAAACGAAGGAAAATGATATAATTTTATTGAGTAGTATTACTTTACATAACCTTTGGATAATAATGAGGAACTGGAAAGAAAAAGATGTATTTGAATGTTTTAAGAGATTTTGCTTGTCTGATACGTGAAGGAATGGAATTCCAGAGGATGGTTAAGCAGAACATTAAGGAGCAATGGAATGTTAAAGTTCTGTGGGATAGTGTATATACGTCAGAACGACGAAATCTTGTCAGCATTGAATTGACTGCAGATCTAAACTGAAATGTATTGTAAATATGAAAGATGAAGGGTATTGATAATTTGGTGGTGGATGCTCTATAGAAATTTTGCCTAAGGAAAGACGGATAAAGCAAACTTAACTCTGAACAGAGATGAGAAACACGGGACATTTCGGGATATCAAAACGAATCTGGCAAAGCAGTTCATTATTTTTCTCAATCTGTCCTCGAGAGGCCACCATAAGCCAAATAACTATAGACAAGAGATTAAAAATGAAGAAACTAAGAGAATAAGTGACCAGTGAAGAAGATGGCAAGTTAGGTGAAACAATTATATATTTCTAAAGGATGTTGATAGAAAAACAAAAAGAGATGAATTTCAAATATAGTTATAAATATTTTTTTTTAAATACTGCTTTGTTGAGTAATGAGTAATTGTTAAGTCCATCTTCGGAATTATTTTTCATTGTAATTAATTCATACTGAAAATAGCTGAGCTAGAACACGTTGGAACTTGATTATACTTTACAAAGTACTACAAAATATGCTTTGTTACACAGTGGCTTATTTAACGATAGTAGTTGTTGGAAAAACTTGGAAATTCCAAAGTTGTATTCCCAAATGATCTTACCACATGGGAGCCTCAAGGCAGCGTAACTACCATCAAAGAAAGAAAAACTTAATAAACCCGCCCTTAAGTTCCTTAGTTCTATATTTTATTTAAGTTGTTTATTTTTCTTACTTAGTGAAAATTCTCCAAAGTTTTTATTACTCTTCTCATACTATGAAATGACAGGATTATTGCTGTGATGTCGATTACGTTTACTTTTTTTTTTTAAATTTAATATCTGGGAAATCTTCCAATTTGCTTAACATAAATATTGAATATTCTAATATATTCTAATATAAAATATAATGTTTATAGTTCTATAATCTTCATTTCTTAAATAAAAAAATTATATTCATGGTTTTTTTTAACAGTTATTCGTTTTGAATGATCGATATGAGTGAAAAGTCTGTAAAAAATTCAAGATGAAATAATAAATCCAATAATTTATCTATGGTCTCATAGGTACTTGAGACTCTCATAGGTGCTCTGTGCAATCTCACAAATTACCTACTTTCAAAAATGAATTGAATATTTTTATATCCTACTTTGATTTTTTATGTAATATAATTTTCACTCCAGGTGACGGAATTCGATATATTTGAGGAAAACTGTGATAAGAGATACGAGGATAAATCAAATATAAACTCTAATATTCTTATGCGTTTATTGACATACATAATTTATTGTTTTTACAATTTTCAATATAGTCTAAATACAGTTTACACACTTTTGCCATCTATTGGAGGTTTCAGTACTCCCTAGTTAAAAAGTTCGTAAGCGACTTATGAGCCATTAGCGCACGTACTTCAACTTTTTCATTGTTTCCAAAGCATTTTCTTTCCATGATTTTCATTGTTTCCAAAAAAAGCATTTTGGCCCATTTCTTTTAATCTTTTCTAAGCTGTGGTGTGAGGCCTGGCGTTTCTCTGGAGAAGCATATCTCTAGTCTCGTCTTTGATTTCAATCAACTTTTTGCGATATATTGCTGTACTAAGTCTTATCACATGTTACGATTCGCTTTAAAAAGCGACGCAAATGGCAAAACATTTTCAGTCATTTTTTAAGGCTGTACTCTCCTTATTCGCTTTAAAAAGACGTTCAAATGGCATTTTCGTTTTCGACCCGTTTTTTGTTTTCGACCCGTTTTTACTTTTTTTTTGTGTTTAAACACACTAAACTGTGACAGTATACAGTCCCCAAATCGTTCCTTTAAATGAGTTAAAATTTCTAAACGTTTATCGCCTTCATTTTTTTAAAAACATAAACAACCAAACATCCACTTCACACAACATTATCTAGCTAGGAGCTGCATTAAAAAAAAAAAAATGCAAATTGATTTCCATGATTAATCCTCTCCCTAAACATAGTTTGGCAGCTGTGCGGGGTCGAGACGGTGTTTAATATTTTTATCATAAAAATTGTCAAAAAGAAAAATTAAAAGAAATTATGATAGGTGAGTTGTCTCGAATTTTGCTATTTAAAGCAAGCTTGGTAGCAAATTTTTAGGAATAAATTTGTATTTATTTTTATTTAACTGAAAATGTGATTACTTATTCCAGAAACACACACACACACACACACACACACACACACACACACACACACACACACACACACACACACACACACACACACACACACACACACACATATGAACTTTTATAGAGGAACTATTTGGGAAGTAATTTCCATGTATTTTTCCTGCTGTAGTCCACCCAGCTTTGAAAGAAACTAAAAATGTTTTTGAATTCTTCTGTTGGGGTTGACTTTGAAAGTTTTGTGAAAGCCATGTAGGATCTGTATAAGTTAACTTTCCTGGCCTTTATTGTGACCCTCGTTCAATGCAATACGCTTTTTTTATTTCTTATTTTAATAAACCTTTGAAAAGTATAAGTTGGAGCAATGTAGCAGTTTATTGTTTAGTGAATAATTTGATATATATGTTTTTATATAAGTATATTCTAATCAAAAAGTATAACTTATAACAAAATCTTATATAGGTTTAATTTTAATTTATAATTATTTCTTATATAATTAGGAATATTTAATCTATTTTTTTTTGTTGGATATATTCTTATCAATGAAGGAATATGTGTAATATATTTAATCTACTTTTTTTTTTTTTGCTATGTTTCTATTGTGTACTGACATTATCTATATGACTCATAAAATTGTATGTATCCTCTTTACTTCGAAGTTCAATTTTAGTCATAAAAATTGTCAAAAAGAAAAATTAAAAGAAATTATGATAGGTGAGTTGTCTCGAATTTTGCTATTTAAAGCAAGCTTGGTAGCAAATTTTTAGGAATAAATTTGTATTTATTTTTATTTAACTGACAATGTGATTACTTATTCCAAGAAACCACTCACACACACACACACACACACACACACACACACACACACACACACACACACACACACACACACACACACAACACACACACACATACACACATTTATGAACTTTTATAGAGGAACTATTTGGGAAGTAATTTCCATGTATTTTTCCTGCTGTAGTCCACCCAGCTTTGAAAGAAACTAAAAATGTTTTTTTGGATTCTTCTGTTAAGGTTGACTTTGAAAGTTTTGTGAAAGCCATGTAGGAACTGTATAAGTTAACAACTTTCCTGGCCTTTATTGTGACCCTCGTTCAATTCAATACGCTTTTTTATTTCTTATTTTAATAAACCTTTGAAAAGTATAAGTTGGAGCAATGTAGCAGTTTATTGTTTAGTGAATAATTTGATATATATGTTTTTATATAAGTATATTCTAATAAAAAAGTAAAACTTATAACAATATCTTATATAAGTTTAATTTATAATTATTTCTTATATAATTAGGAATAATTTAGTGAATATATTTTTATCAATGAGGGAATATGTGTAATATATTTAATCTGTTGTTTTTTGCTATGTTTTATTGTGTACTGAGAATATTGTTCATAAAATTGTATTATTTACTTCGAAGTTCAATTTTAGTAAAAAGTAAAATTTATAATAATAAGAAACTAGAAAAATAATTATTTTTAATTAAATATGTAAATGATAAATTGTTTAATTATGCTCCTCATTTAAAGTTTTTATATTTAATTATGAAATTGCAACTTTGATAATTATTTAGTTCATGAAATTAAAATAATTTTAAATACACTTAGAACTAAAAAAGTAAGGGAAATTAACAGAAATTATATCGTGGGAAAATGGATGTAATATATATATATGTGTGTGTGTGTGTGTGTGTGTGTGTGTGTGTGTGTGTGTGTGTGTGTGTGTGTGTGTGTGTGTGTGTGTGTGTGTGTGTGTGTGTGTGTGTGTGTGTGTGTGTGTGGGTGTGTGTGTGCGAGAGTTAACAAAATAATACATATTTTATATACAATAATAATAAGCATAAGTAACATTATTACATACTAGCATCCTAGGTAGTAGTGGCTTCACTCACTTAAATAATTTTAACTAATAATTGTAGTTTTATTTTTTTATCAATAAAAATATTGGATTGAATTATGCAATCAGCATTACGTTTTTCAAAGTTTTTTCACACGTAGCAGTAATTTTTAACCTGGTTAAAACTGCTCTCGTTAAGTGTGTAAAGAATACGTAAAAGCATATAATTTTCAGTTTTAATAAATGAGTTGGTAATCCAGATGGACAGAGACTATTAAGAAACTCTTGCTGATAATGGACTGCATTATAATTGTTTACAACAAAAGAATAAATGGATCTTATTTTTACACACAATATCTAAAAGCAAAGGATCGCCATTTCGATCTGGTAATCATTTTTATTCGGCATATATTGATTTCATGTGTTTTAAATTTTTAATCATAAAACTGTATGACAGTGGAAAACCTCGTTTCTGCTTAGCATTGTAGATTTAAATTTGTATTACTGCTAAACCTTCTTAGAACTATGAAAATGATGTAGTTAAAATTTGGTACAGTAGTTTAGTACGCTGAGCAATTTAAATATTGCTAAAAAAAAAAAAAAAAATAAAGAAAATGCAGGATAAATAAAATTCAAGAGGAAATAAAGGCAAAATTAAAAGTTAGAAATTATTTGTTCTTGGTGGCAAAACTTTTTAGTTCGCGCTTACTCTCCAGATATTTAATGAAAACACTAGAATATATAAGACTATTTTAATTACAAACAGTTCTTTATAGATGTGAAACGTGGCCGCTTACGTTAAGGGAAGAACAACGGCTTAAAGTTTCTGAAAATAAACTTCTGCGTTCAATATAATTGAACCTTCAGGTTCAAGCCAATTTTAGTTTTATTTTTTTATTAGCAACATTTTGGATTTATAAACTACCCTAGAGTACTAAAAATTACTTTCTTGCTGCTTGAGAAATTATTCGTGAGTTGAAAGTTCCCTTAAATTTTCATAAGTGGATTAGACTTGAAATTAAATAATCCTCTGAGGTGGAATCTCTGAGACATTCGGTGTATGTTTCAGTGATATTCGAAAATAATCGTAATTTTATCTCTTGCAGCAACAGTTGAAGTTTCATTCACGCGCATTTGAACTTGGAATCGATAAAAAAGAAACGTTCAAAGGCCTGACAGTTTGAGAAATAGGTCTGTTTGAGCAGTAAGAACAACAATACTGAGCAGTCTCTTTCATGAGCTATTATCGGACTAGTTATAGATAGATCAAAAGAGGTATTTCTGCCCCTACCTACATTATTAGGTCTTTGGTTAAATATAAGCTTCAAGTTTTGATTTCGAATTTCGTATATGTTGCATCTGTCATAGCTCTTGTTCTGCTTATTTGATTTTTGTTGAAAAATCTCAGTTACATTTATCATTGGTTCACATTGTGAAATCTGATGTTATTTATAAATTAGAAAGACCTTTTTATGAGTTCATTCAGCCTAAATTTTGAGGCTAAATAAATTCTTAATTCATTTATGTTAAGTAAGATGAGGGACCTCCTTGACTATAATAAAAATAATAAGAAATCAAGACAGGTGCTCCCACATAGCCCTTTCACGCCATGTGCACTTTCACACAACAGATTCTCTCATTGCCTGCATTATAACTGACAGGAGTGAATAAAGAAATAAAGTAAAAAAAATATATGCATGTGTGTATATATAGTATATATATATATATATATATACATATATATATAGGTTTAGTAAGGTTCTTGAGGTTCTGAGTCAATCAATAAAAACAACTATCGTTTCGAAACTATATTGTTCTCATAATCATACCAGTGAAAAAACAGGTTACAATAAAATTATATAAGTGATACAAGTTATTTCAAAACATAAAGTTAGCTACAGTACAAGTATATAACAACGTAAAAATATTGTACCCATCTTTACCAAATTATAACTACATCATCTTCATAGTTCTAGGACGGTTTAACAATAATAACAATTTAAATTTACTACGTTGGGTGGCAAAAACGAGGTTTACCACACTGGCGGCATATGCTGTTATGATGAGAAATTATTATCCAACCAGGTGAAACGAATAACATTATTTCTACCAAATAAAAATTATTACAAAAACAAAACTTCCTTTTTGATATTGTGTGTAGAAATATGACTCATGGGCCTTTAATCTTATGATATATTTTTTAACAATATAACCCAACCAAAATAATATGAACATTATTTCGAAATATTATCCGAGTGCGAATTGCAGGGGATAGTAGTTTTCAACAAAGTTTTCCATACAAGATACCGGAGACAAAGGGCTGTTTGATCTCTGTGACGAATGGGAAGAAAATGATGTAAAGAGCAAACAAAGTTTCTGTCTCGTTTCCTCTGGGAATATTCTTTTGTTGATATTCTGTCACTGATTGCGGCTAACTTCTTTGGCCATGTTTTCCTTCAAGACTTGGGCGTGGAGAAAATATTTACTTTTCTCGTTGTTCTTAAACTTTAAAGCGGGTTTATTTTGTTTGATGGCTGTTGGGTTAATTATACATTCGCATTATATGTTTATTTGTTGTAAATTCCATACAGATATAAAAGTTTGTCATAACTTAAGTATTAATTAAAGGGCACATTTATTCCTATTTTCTTATCTAAAATCATAACATGAACCATAACACTTATCGAATAAAGTCTCTTTTAAAAGTTTTTTTTTTTTTTAATATTCCAATCAAAATTACTCAGACTAATACCCAGACTAATCACACTGATTTAGAAATACCCACAGTAAAGGAACATATAAATGACCTTTTATAGATGATTTCACGACAGATTTCATGGACATAACAACATACTCATTAATGACATGGCCACGACTGATATACCTGGAAATACTCTCAGAAGGCTTAAAAGAACCTGGATGAGAGATTTGCTCAAATAAATCTCTTTAACCCATGCCAGGAGGAGGTACTATTGAGTACTAGTCTCCCACACTCATACAAGGCCTGTAGTATTCAATTTCACATCACATTCACTGATTGTTACCCTAATAACAGGTGTGAATTAAAATGTGAAAGAGAGAAAAAAAAAATATTGCACATTTTTTCTTTTCCTGTCATAATGATTCCTTAGTTAATTGTTAATGCACTTACAGTAACATACTCTCTCACTTGACGTACTCATTATTGTATAGAAGGATCGATACAATTAGCATTGCAGAATTAATTGCCACTTACATTGAATTTTTAAAAATATATTCTAATATCAAATGTTAAACATTCGTCTCCAGTTCTAAGGAAACAAAATGAAAGAGCAAATATACTCTCTGTTACTTTGTAAAATATAACTAAAAAAGAAAATTGTGTTTGATTGACATTTGGATGCTTCATACTACACCTATAACCGATGAATTCTGCTAAAAATATGTTGATACCAACAACTATGTCCCAATATCGATACCAATAGTTCTTGATTTTTAATACTAATACCCCGACTTAATCAATTTTTAAAATTATAGTTTCAAAAATTAGTGTAAACAAGAGTTCGATAGACATAACAAATATATTTAAAAAAATAAACAATATCTAAAATGTCCAATGATCTCAATACCTCTATCGTCCCTGATCTGATTTTCAGGAATATTCTGTTTAGGCAATACTTTTTATCGCGACAGAAATACTTTTATCTATTTTATCTGGTTGGATTTTAATTTCTAACCACAAATGTTTATGACTGTGTAAAAAACCTCGTTTTTCCCAATTATCACTGTACATTTGAGTTATTATTAATGTAAAATTTTCTGTTATAAGCCATCCTTGAACTACGATGATGCAGTTAAAAATTTGATACAGATGGGTTTAATAATTTTTAAGGTTGTAAACTCAGTTGCAAAATGGCGCTGGCAACATATCGGTCGATTTTTAGACTTCACTGAGATTTACATGTTGAAATACATATTAACAGCCCTTTAAATAACAATTTTATGCAAAATAAGTATATTTTATTATGAATTTCTAGCTCTATATACTACCGTACTGTTGTAACCTCTTTTCAATACCGCTCACCGCCTGTCAGTCGATTTCCAAACCTTACTGCTTCTTAATAACAATATAATTAAAAATCTGTAAATTTTATTATTTCTACACCTTCTTTGAACTACGAAGATGAAATAGTTAAAATTTGATACAGAAAGGTTCAGTAGTTTTTGCGGTCAGTGATCAGAAACAAATAATGGCTTGTCCTTTTATACAATAGCATCGATTGTTCACCAAAAATGTATTCGATAATTAGAAGACTTCAATAAAGCGTTTGTTTAAAAGTGTTTATTAAAAAACCACCATGAGTGGTTAGATAAACAAAACTGAAAAAGAAAGTGTCTTTGACTAGCGAACTTTAAATTCCGACTCTTTCATGATTTCTTTTCAATAATTTTTCAGGTAATCTCTCTCTCTCTCTCTCTCTCTCTCTCTCTCTCTCTCTCTCTCTCTCTCTCTCTCTCTCTCTGTAGACATCCTTCCACGTGTCCCAACCATCTTAACTTC
Source organism: Euschistus heros (assembly GCA_003667255.2). NCBI lineage: Eukaryota > Metazoa > Arthropoda > Insecta > Hemiptera > Pentatomidae > Euschistus > Euschistus heros. The sequence continues at coordinate 980,311 of RCWM02000027.1, forward strand.
GCCTTCTTTATTTGAGCGACTATATCTGCCTCTTCAAACGATGTCATAAGCTCTTTATCATTTTTTTTCTTACTTTTCTGTCACCATTTATCTGCTTTGGGCCAAATATCTTTCTAAATGTTTTTATATCCCATTCCCACAGGGACTTTATTTTTTTAAGCTACCATGTTTCACTAGCGTACGTAACGAGGGGTCTAATAATGTTTTGTTTTAGGATGTTATTTTAGCCGTATAGGATATATATTTAAACCGAAGGACATTTTAAACTGCGAACAGTCATCTGTTGCCTTCAGCTGTTTTTCTCTTGAATTCCGCAGTAATATCATATATATTTGATACAATAGACTAATATAATCGAATATAATAATTAAAAAACCAAATATCACAAATGTTAGTAAAAACGACTGATACACTATACATTAATTTATTTTTGACTTTTTTGATTTTTGAGAGGAGCTAAGTAGGTAGGAAAAAAAAAAATACATCATTAATTATGATTTTTAATTTTATATGTGAAAAACAATTTAAACTTCATAAAATGTAAGGTTTATAATTCTTAAACTATTTTGTTATAAATAACGTCATATCTAAGAAGAGCAATAAATTGGATTTATGGGTTTAATGCATAAAATTACAGTTATAGTTTCCTAGAATAAATTTATAAAAACTAATAATTAAATTAGTAATAACTATTAAATTACTAACTGAAGATGTTTAAAATAAAAAATCACCGTCCAGGAACTCAATAATTTGTCATTACAAGACAGTAATTCGAACAGGATGTTTATATGCACCTGAAACCCTAATTTTAGGAGAAAAAAAAAAAAATAACGAAATCAGAAAGAAGGAAAGAATGTTGATGTCTCCTTGATTTTTCTTTCTTTGACTAACAAGAAAAATTCTTTACGGTTCATAAGAGATCAAATTCGTTAAATGCCTTTACTCGACGGTTTGTGACATTAGCATCGTTTTGTTTTGTTTGTAATTAAAAAAAATATTTTTTTAAAAGTTATTTCTTTTTTTATATGGATAATAGGATATTTAATATTCTTTAGGAAACCATTTATATATTATATTCTGTAAGTTATACATTATACTTTTTTTGTAGTTTTGCTTGGTCCATTTTCCTCATAAACATAAATCACATAACTGAAATTAAACATTTTAAACGACAACAATAGGAGATTAATTTAATATATATATATATATATATCATTAGACAGAACCAATGTTAACCATATCTGTAGTACACATAGTATTTAAATGTAACAGTCAAAATGGATTTTCTGATAATTATGGCTCATAGAAAATACTTGTTGATCCTTTGTATATAGAACTTCTACATATCGAAGTATGTTTTAGATCATATAATATAAAATGTCGTATTATGATAATTTAAATATATATAAATAGATTTCAAAAATATCTAGTTAAAAAATCATTTTTTTAAAATTGTTGGATATTTTTTTTATTTATTTATTTTTTTTACAACTTTACTTTAAACTATTTACTAATTTTAATAAAAATAACAATTTTTTATATTTTTCATTAATATATTTTATGAAATTATAGTTATCCTTGTTATTTATTGCCCTTGAGTGAGGCAGATTGTTTTATGTATTCTAGTAAAAGTTGTCAATTTCTTAAATTAAATATATATTATAAAAGTTTATAAACAATCAGTGAAGACATAAAATATATAATTTGTTAAAATGGTTCAATGTTACTTTCTTTAATCCTTAACTAATTGACTTTAAGTTGGATATGAGTGAAAATATTGCATTGTTTGAGCGTATCAAAATACATGCAAGACGATTATTTTAATATATATTTAGGGATTCAACTGTAAAATAAATTGCTTAGTATAAGACCAATTGCTTAGTTTCGAGCCTTAATAATATCGCAATTATAGAGTTAATCGATTGAATACTGGAACTTGAGGGGCAGCGTTAAATCAGATTTGTTGAGGAGAGGGGAGCAGAATTTCCATTTAACTCCAGATAAATTCTTACCACTTCTTTAGCGCTCTGGGAATTTATGTTCCTGAAAAGTTATGTTGTCGATATGGAGAATTATAATAGAAAAAGTACACTGAATTGTCTAATATTTAATTTTAGTTCGGTGTTTATACCACTTAGAGATTTTTTTTTTTAATATTTAAAACTGTATACAATCTAAAATATAATACATCAAGTAAATATCATAATAATGCTAAAAATGACACTTTAATTGTTTTTTAAAAAAATACCTATTGGTAGCATTTATAAAGGTTCTATATAATGAAATACTATGTAAGCAGGTTCCGAGGCCATCTTCTTTTCAGGAGCCTCGGAGGGTTATCTATCGGAAGGATTGATATCTGGTTTGAGCTAAGTCACAAACCTCAGGTATATTAAGATCTTTGTTGATAAGTTTGTTTGTGACGAAGTAAGCATTGAGGATTTTTCTAATGATTTTAGATTGTAAGTGTTGAATACAAGATGAATTTAATGGTTTATTGTAGTCCTAAAGCTCAACTACATATGTCCAAATAGGCCAAAGTCATGTATATGAGTCTTTTGTAATTATTTGGGAGCATTGAACGATTTTGTAGTAAATATTAAAGTAGCCTGTAATGACAGGCAGTTGCCTTGTATGTGGATTTGAAGCCGTTTGTCCAAGTGGAGTCCTAGGTAGCGGATCTGTGCAAGAGGGATTAGTTCAATATTATTAAATGATTGTGAAGCCGTTTGTACGAGGTAGGATAAAGGTTATTTGCAATGAAGAGAGTTTACTTATCCTAGGTCAGCGGATGGTGTTAGGAACAGGGATTGTGTAGGAATACCCACTTATAGATTAAATTAAAAAAAAAAGCTATTTGTACGAGGTCTCAACAGATTCTGGTAAAAAACGAGCTGCTCTTTGGATAATTTTGTTTTGCGACTTCTTTATGATTATTTTCTGTTTTATGTTGTCTTAAATATACATTATTCATTTTGAAAAAATAAATCTGACCCTTTGCATGGTACCGAGTAATTCTTTTTTTCTGGCCGTTCTGCTGACTAGGATAAATAGGGTACTTGGAAGTTGAAAACTGACAGGGCATTGAACAACAGCTGTCGCCATTCTTAAGATAATTGCTGAGGTCTAGCTTGTCGTTCTGAAACTTGTGTGAAGTAATTTACTGTCCCGTTAATAATATTTGTGAGATAGCTCTATTAACAGAGGACGGGATTCTCAACTCCTTGTCAAGAACCTCCTAGTTTGAAGAACGTTTTTCAATGATTTAAGTAAAATTCCAGATTTTTGAATGTAGTTAAGATTTCTTATTTTGCATTTTATTACGTGCGGTTGATAGGTAGATAAAACACAGTCCATTCAATGGACGCTGAAATGAGGGGTGTAGATCGTATGGAATATAATATTATTTGTGATCTCATAGCTTCGTTAGGAGTTGTTAGAAGGTAAATATACTAAAAGACCCCGCCCCTGGGGGTGGGCTAACTGTGAAGAGGAAGGGAGAAGTTAATGTTTTTTTGTTTTTTTTCGATTATGTCTCGAAAACGATCGACTCTAGAAAAATGTCTTACAGATAATAATTAAAGATAATAAAATTTACTATAAAGTAGTTTTCATAAATATTTGTCGAACTTCAAACTTTTTTGAGATATAAGTTATTGAAAAGCGATGATTTCCGAGAAAAAAAAAATTTTAAACACACTTATTGTGCCTTTCACTATCGTTCCTCACAAAAATTGTCAGATTCAAAGTTGTAGAGCATTAAATGTGCTTTTATTACATATATACGTTTTAGGCACTTGATTTAGACTTTTTTAATATATAATCGAAAAACCCAAAAATTGGACCTTCTCTTCTCCCCACACCGTTAACCGGCAGGGACTTTTAGTATGTTTACCTTCTTACTACACCTAACGAAGCTATGAGGTTAGAAACTATCGCATATTTCATGCACTCTGCAATGGGTTTATTGACTGGACTAACTGAGCTTCCTTAAATTCCCTTCATCCGGCTAAATATCCTTGTTGCACATAAGGTGGCCAAGTAACAGGACAAACTAACCCAGCAAATTTTCTATATTTTTATCTATATTTAATTTTTGTATTATTTTATTATTATTATTGAACACATGATACGGACAGCTAAATTCTCTAACAGCTTGGAGATTTATTAAATCTTTTAACTATGTGGCTGATCTAATTATGTTGAATTATATGCGATCGTGCAACCAATTCTATAGTAATTAGGATCATTTAGGGTATTATGTATTATATTAGTTTCTTTAATGATTTCACAATTTTAAAAGTATGAATCTACAATATATGGGTGAACAATTTCCCTATTTATGGGTGACCTACCCTGGTTTTTGTTCCTTAGCGACCTCTCTCCAATACTCCTCCTCACCTCCTGGTCTTGGAACTTCCTCGCCTTTACCAATATCCTTCCACTAGCGCTATATCCCCTTCCTTCAATTCTCCCATCTAAGCTTTATACTTGTTCTCTTGAATTTTCAATATCCTACCATCAGATTATTATTGTTCATATCAATGTCTTCTTTTTTAAAAGGTTAAATCTTTAGTAACTATGAAGATATAAAAACTGGAACTCTATTTTTATTCTATACTTTTTAATTCTTGAATGGTATCGCTATCAAATCCAATCACTGGCAGGAGTATGGTTGAAAGTAGTTGAAATCTATGTAGTTTACTTTGAAGAGTACTATATATTGATGTTTAAAATTTGTTACGCGAACGCTATGCACAAGGATTTTTTAACAACGTAGTGTAAAGGATACATTATTTATTATTGGTTAAAGCCTATCTAGGAGCGCTTATGGCGAGTTTCTTTTCTTCCCAATACTTTCTGAGACCAGCCAATAGTTTTTCCTTTTTCTCTTTCGTCATAGAGTTTCGACTGGTTTTAATTTTGTGTTGTGCGGGCCAAGATTTCACCATACCTCTAAATTTTGACCGATCCAACACATCAAGATCAGAATTTCCAGCAGAATCTTGGTCTTTTTTCGCTAATTGTAGGATAAATATATAATATGAATATAAGAACATATAATATGAAGGAATATCTATTTAATAATATATTCAATTCGTTATAAATGAGCACATGGGTGATGGACCTTTCGACTGTTATTTAATTTTGTAAACGTGCTCAGCTACTGACTAGTGGTTAAGAATGGCCTACTAATGACTTTATATTGCATTTAAATATTGCTATAACTGATAATAAATAATAGACAGATTAATAGAATTGACAATAACATGAACTTGGAGGATTGATCTATCTAACTGAGGAGACATGAACAGAGGTTATTGCCAGAACCTAATCGCCTCAGCTACTTAGAGCACCATACATCACCAGTGATGGCTACCATTACTGGAGGATATATTTCAACCGCCGACAGTTGGAGTCGAGGTAAGAAAACGAACAGACTTCATTAGCCTCCAACGTTCCGCTGTCTCTGTTGACGGAGTCCACTTTTTTGTGATATTGATTATTTTGAACTAATTGTAAGTTATATAAAGTCCAATAATTTAACAATTGTTCATAGTAAGGATTCTATCAGAAAATTAAATGTCACTCACGTTGACTTCCTAGAAATCAGACCCAGATCGACCTATGACTTACCAACTTATTTATAGGGTACAAGAGGCTTAGAAGATGATTACGGTGTACTTAACTCATTTTTGCCATTTTTCGACTCACTAACTCTTTCTCTGCCCCTATAGAAATATCATTCCATAAGATAAGGAACGAAAAAGTATTAAGATACAGAATACAACACGGCTTATACAAAGCTTAAAAGTATTACGATAAAAAAAAAACGCTCTCTGGTGGCTAAAAGCTGAACTATAGAGAGGAAGAGGAAAAAGTTAATATTTGAATTTGAAAGTTCGTTATTTTTCATACTTTGTGAGACTTGAGACTATTTATCACTAATAAATATAGACATATAAATAATATTGTGTTTCTATTTATGGTATGATATAACCCTGCAAACAACACAGCTTCAAGTATTTTTTCTTCTTTGATAACTCTGACTCAATGAAATCAATGGTCACATCGATTACCAACCTAAGTAAGAGTAATAGTTATGTAAATAAAAGTTATGACTCTTAAATCTTACTCTGCAATTATCAGTAACGAATATGCTTTTAATTTATTTTTAAAATTCCTTTAATATATTTAAATTAAATTAAGTTTCCTTGTCTAGGTGTTTGGAGGGATGACCGCTACACTTCAGTTTGTGGTGCCATTCTTCGTCATCTCCTTCTGCTACATCCGAGTCTCTGTGAAGTTGAACGACAGGGCCCGGAGCAAGCCAGGGTCGAAGACGAGCCGCAAAGAGGAAGCGGACAGGGAGAGGAAAAGGAGGACCAACCGGATGTTGATCGCGATGGTGGCCATATTCGGTGTCAGCTGGCTTCCGCTTAACTTAATCAATCTCATCAACGACATCTACATTCCCACCGGAAACTGGCGCTACTACTACCTCTGCTTCTTCGTCGGACACTCCATCGCCATGTCCTCGACCTGCTACAATCCCTTTCTCTACGCCTGGCTTAATGACAACTTCAGGAAGGAGTTCAAGCAGGTCAGTTTATATTTTTTAATTTGTTATTTTATTTAGGTGATATTTTCGAATTCATAGAATTATTTTCGAGCGAAAAACATAAGAGTCATCAACGCTCGTTCGAACTTAATATACGTAAATGTTTTTTTTTTTTTTTCATTTATTGATATTTACAACTGTACAAAATAATATACAACAAGTAAATGTGTTGACAGTGAATACAATGACATGTAAATAACTTCTGAAGAACTACTCACTAGTAGCACTTCAATAAAATCTACACTAAAAGGTCTCTAGGCCATCTTCTTTTCAGATGCCTCGGAGGATTATCAGGGATGGAGAAGGAAGCAAGTTGGAAGACTAGTGGATTGGAGTGGCTATGGAGCTTACTATGGAAGGATAGGTATCTGGGTTGGGCTAAATCAGAAACATATGAAACATTTAAATCTTTATGGATAAGTTTATTGGTCACATAGTAAGGAGCATTGAGGATTTTTTGAAAGGATTTTGGATTGTAAAGATTGGATACGAGATGAATTGGATGCTTTAGTAGAGCCCCAAAGCTCAGCTCCGTACGTCCAAATAGGTCTAATCACAGTCATGTAAATGAGTCTTTTGTAATTAATTGGGAGCTTTGAACGTTTGTCTAGTAAAAATGTCTGTAACGACGGGCTGTTTCTTGTCGTTTTAGTCTTGTATGTGGATTCCACGTTAGACGTTTGTCCAAGTGGTGTCGTAGGTAGCGGATCTGTTCAACAGGGATTAGTGGAATATCATTAAAGGATACTGTAGGACAGAAAGTCGTAGTTTTACGACGTAGGGTAAACGTTATTTGGTGTGATTTGTTAGGATTTATTTTGATTCTCCATTTTTGACACCATTCTTGAAGGCTTAGGATATGGGATTGGAGTGTTTGAGAGGCAATAAAAGGATCATTGTTTACTGATAACACACATGTGTCATCAACGTAAGGGGTGAGGACAGTAATGTGAATGTTAATTTCATTTATCTATATTTTATAACATAGTTTTTCTCTGTAAAGGAGAACTATCATTTTTCCAACCATTCATCGTTTCCCAATGCCTTTGAGATGTCTCGAGATATTCCTGATTCATTCAACTCTTTGTTGTTGTAAAGACATTCATTAAACATATATGATATTGAAAAACCATTGCCACACATTTCACATTTGCGAGGAGTCTCTCTGGTTCTAAGGTGAAGGTATGTAGTTCTTGTTTGGCCGATTCTTAATCGTGTTAGGAGTACTTCTTCTCGGCACTTAGTACTGTAGGAACTGTTACATGGTTTTACATCCTTCTTAATTATCTTGAGTTTACTTGGTGGGCTGTGATCCCACAATGCCTGCCTATCTTGGGATATCTCTAAGTGGGCTTGCGAGTTCTGATGCCATTAGAATGGTTTTAAGAGGTCCTGGAAGAGCCTTGACGGATCTCATGCAATTTTTTGGCATATAATTCCTTTTGTCAAGTAAATACTAAAGAAATCGGAAACATTGAGCTGCATTGTGTCGTCTTAGTCTTACAGATGAGTTTTACGTTTGGCTTCTGCTAAATTATAAGGAGCGAGAATAGGAAGATAAAAATGCAAGTATCAGTCAGCTACAGGCAAAGTCTGGAAAAACTATTCAATATAAATCTAAATATATTTAATTCTATCCGTTAAATTCCACAAACTAACTGGATTCTACGGAATAGCAATTTTAGATTCCTCTTTAACATATTCAAAAACTTGTCGGAAATTATTCAAGTTTTTAAGCATATTCGTCTTTTAAGCTCTGTAGAATAGAAAAATAAAATTATTTTTGTAATCCCTTTGTCATAAACCTACGATTTCCATTCCTACATCTTTTAATAATATTCCTCTCATTCATATAAAACTGATCCGCTTTCTAAGACTCCATTATGAAGTCTTATTTGGAATCTACAGACAAGACTAATGCTAAAAGAAACTGGGTGCTGTTATATAATATTCCATCATTTACTAGACTAACGTTGAAGGCTCCAATAAATTACTAAAGACTTATATCTGACAGTGATTTGTTCTACATGGAGTCTATCTTTGGTGCTTCACTAAACTTTTCTTTGCTTCTCGTATCCAATTCTTACTATCCTGTACCATTCGAAAAACCTAAATAATCGTTATTAAAACATACCCAAACAATCTAATGTGTCTGAATCAGCCTCTCCAAGACATTTGAAAAGAAGATGGGCAAGAAACCTTCTAACGCAGAACTTTTATTGAAGAGCTATTAGTTAGTAGTTTATTTAGAAGTTATTGATATATTATTTCTCCACACATTTACTTGATGTATATATTGTATACAGTTGGTTATATCATTGAATAAATAAAAAAAATGTTATATATGGATACTTTTGTTTTAGTAATTATTTTTACAAAGTTATCTATCTACACACACACACACACACACACACACACACACACACACACACACACACACACACACACACACACACACACACAGAAATAGATAAAGGTGTGTGATTTTCTATACAAAAACAAAAATGGATCCCTATAATTGCTGTTGTCCTTTCATTCTTTTTTTTTTTATCTATCATGAGATGGTATTTTCTGAATTGTAACGAAAATTCCTCTCCTACAAGATTGCTGCCAGGAAAATTCGGTTAGATTAATATCAACATTGTTGGAAGAATACCGGACATTCCTGGTACTATCCAGAGGCCACGGTATATCACGATTAGAGGTTCCACTCTTTGGATAACTGTCAGGAGTGCCAGTACACCCGATACAATAAATTAAATAGGAAGTTTCCTAGTTTAATTTTTAATTTTTTATTGCTTTCAAGTAAAAACTTAATGGAAATTGAGTCAGCCAGTATAACATTTTACATATAAAATGTTATATAGATTTATAATAATGTAAATCACAATAAAAACAATAAATAAAACTGACAAAAAAAAAAAAAAAATCCTTTTTACTACCTACTAATTTACTAATAGTAGTTTATAATTAATGCTAGTTACAGTAACAATAATAATAATAATGCAAAGTAGAAATGTTTTGATCAAAGAACATATTGATACATTCATGATATGAAATAAGTAATAAGATTTACAATATTTTTTTCATAGCTCTTAGGCCCGCTTGATAAAAGGGAAAAAATAAATTTACTATTTCTATAAAAAATTATAAGGATTATAACATAGGTCAAATAGATCGGAAGGTTCGTTGGTATAAATTGTCTATTATAGGCTATTCTGCCTTTCTTTACTACAAAAAGATATTTCTACTACTCTGACGCACTGTATCGTTTTATTTATATATATAAACCATTACACTTATTTATTTTTATTTTTACACAGTTTTGTTAACCACATTACTTTATAAATATATTGAAGATGTAAGTTCAAAATTGATAAAAGTGTGTTTTCATAGCACCCGAAATATGGTCATAATATTTTTTTTTTCTTCGTTAAAAAGTATTTCAAAAAAATGAACTGTTAACATAGCTTTTAATTATTTTAATTAATAAAAAAAATAGTTAATAATGGTTGCAGAATATTAATATTTAGCTTAAGTGTAAAGCACTTTACTTACACTCGGCTACGCAAGCCTTGCTTCGTGTGAGTAGAAGTAGCACTTTAAACAACAGGCAAATGAATATTTTTTGTAAATTAGGAAATTTAATTAGAAATTGCTAACTTCAAATCACTGAATCGTAATTTTTAGGACCATTGAATTTCATGGAAATCAGTATACTTCATTTAGTAAAGTACATCAAAATAATTTTGTTCTCACAACTGGTGTCATTTATGTTTTTAACATCTCAGAAAACACCTAATCGAAACTTTCTGCGAAAACGAAAAGAAAATTTTATGTAAATAAATATTATTGAAACAATTACCTATAACTCCCTAATCCATCATAGTTCAGTCAATGAGTGCTGATATGAGGGGTGTAGAGTGCATGAAATATGTAATAATTTTTGACTTCACAGCTTCCTCAGGAGTAGATAGAGGTAAACTTACTAAAAGTCCCCGCCCCTGGAGGGTGAGCTTACGGTGGAGGGGAGGGAAGAAAGTCCCAGTTTTAGGTTTTATTTCGAAAATGGTGGACTCTAGGGAAATACTCTACAGATCAAAATTAAACCTATATCAATTTACTATCATTTTGTAATATACATATTTGTCGAACTTGCAACTTTTTTCAAGATATACGTTAGTAACAATCGATAATTTTAGAAAAAATAATTATGTCAACCCCAGTTTTTGTCAAACATTGCTTTAAGTGCCAGAGACGTGTATATAAAGTTAAAGTAAATTAAAAGTTTTACAACTTTGATTCTGATATTTGTTCTGAGAAACGATTGTAGAAGGCCTAGAAGCAAATGTTTGGCAAAAAGTGAAGTTAGAATTAAGTTTTTGCGAAAATTATTGATATTCAATAACATATATCTCGAAAATCGTTAGAAATTCGACAAATATGTAATCAAAAACTTTATAGGAAATTTAATTAACTTCAATTTTTAACTAGAAAATATCTGTCTAGAGGCCACTGTTTTTTGAGATATAATCGAAAACCCCAAAAATGGAAACCTTTTCCGCTCCCCCCCAATATTAGCTTACCTCCAGGGCCTGTGATTTTTAGTATTGTTTATCTTCTAACAACTCCTAGCGAAGCACTCAGATAAAAAATAATCATATATTTCATCTACTCTACAATGTGTTTATTGACTGGACTATTAACCAAGCTAAACTAAATTAGAAGTTCCTTGTGAAAATTTACATTAATTGGAGTGGTACTGCGTGTCCTATAAAGTATTAGCAAATAATCTCAATTCCATAATTATTTTTCACAGTTTTTACATATAATTTTTATAGTGACAAAATTATTATGATATGAATAAAAGTAAGATCTTATTAGCAATGAGCTAAGAAACGAAGTAAGAAAAATTAAAGAAAATAATTATTTTTAATCTTTAATTAAGTTATTAAGGCATCTCTTCATTATTATTGAAACATTAATAAAACCACAAAGATGATTAATGTTTTCGAAAACTCGAATTGAGTCTAAAGCTCTCTTCAATTTAATCCTACCTCTCAAGTAGTGTTTGGAAAATGGTTGGGAAGTGCTGCTCCTAACAACCGTTAGGAGAGCCTCACAAGATAATGAGCAGTTGGTTGATTAAGTTCCTTTAATTAAATTTATTCCTTTAAAATTATATTCAGTGGTCTCGGGGATCTTAAGCAGGCCACTTGCCCGCCGCTGAGGCTTGAGGTATATTTGATATTTATGTTCGTAAGTTGGCTGATATTGCTCCAGTGTTTAATAATTAAATGACAATACTTCGTATAATGTGTTTGTTAGAATGATTTATTTTAAGTTTATTACAATTTTCATATTGTGATTTATTTAATTAACTTTTCATTTGTCCAGCACCTTTTCGAAAATTTTAATTCACTTCCTGATTTCCTAAATCCTACTCATCTAGAATACATTGAGGCCTAATGTTATATCCCACCACAAATGTTCACTCTCCCTGAAGAATTCTACCCTTCAACAATATTAAACATTATTCACAGATTACCTTCAAACAAAGCTCTTCTTATATCCTAAAACTCCTTTCTCGGAAAGCCATCCTATTCCTAAAATTTATATAATGCTGTACACCGCACCACATATTTTCCTGACTCCTGGAAATTTTCTATAGTTGAGATGATACCCAAAACCAAAAAGCCACCTCAGGTCCCTTCCTCAGACCGACATATTTCTCTCTTACCAATCGTGATTAAAATCTTAGAAAAACTTCTAGTGGCACTGAAAAACAAAAATGACACACAACCTGTCAAAACTGCAGTGATTCAGTGAATCATTGTAATACAGGTCAAGTCGCACCAAAAACACTGCACAAAAAAGAAAGTCACTTTGTAAAAACATTTCAACTGTCATAAGAATGAATAATCAAGAGAGTCATTAAAATTTCTATGGCAAAAGTGTTGTTGTTTTTTTGTGGGGGGGGGGAGGGGAAAAATCATATGTTCTTAGCTGTTTGATGAAATGACTCGGAAACTGTTACTTGTAGCAATTTTATGGATAGTACATTATTAAAGCAGATAGCAACAAATTAGGTTTTCTTCACTTTTTTCTCAGATCAATAGATTTAGAGCTGTTAGGAGAAAAAAATTGAAGAGACTAGCTAATTTAAGCTAAGTTGCACTTCTCTGCGAAAACACGTTTGTCGGTACTCTTTTGACTGCAACTCCGAAACTATTTGTCCGAAGCAAAAATTATTTTTTTATCTGACAGCTAATTGAATTTACTATCAGATCTTAATTATGAAATTAGCTGAGAACCCCGTACTGGTGTGATGTCTTTTTTTATTCATCACTATAACTCCAAAAATATTTTACCGATACCAAATTTATTTTTTTTCTTCTTAAACCTGATTTAAGTTTCTTGTAAGATCCTGAATATCTAAATTTGGTTAAATCCCGTTAAACACCTATGCTAGCAAGCTAAAAACCGCGAACTGTTGTGGAATCTACGTTTTTTGGCACATTTTTCTCTATAACAATATATCATACCACAATAAACAATATTCCTTATCGCAATACATTAAATTGAAGCTTGGTTTAACAGAAACGTACTATGTATAAAATCGTATATAACCATTTTATAAACCCACACATGATGATATCAATATCACCTCAACATCATAAACGTCAATTTTTCAAAATTCCATCAAGACCTTTTCAGTCATCCCAACCCTATCGCTCATTCGTTATCCAGTTCCATACATTTCACTGGCTCAAAGATGAATTGTAAATATTTATTTTTTTGGAGTTCTGGCAATGACCAGGTTCTCCTCTCAAATCTTGAACGAATATGTGATTCTGTTTAATTTCTTTTTTTCCATTAAGATATTAAGATACTACATTAAGACTATTAAGATTATTTTTTTTTTTTATCATTGTAATATATATAGTTTATTTTATTTTTTGAATAGTTATATATATATATATATATTTAAATTTTATTTATTTTCATTGTGTATATGAATTATTATTTGTCATCTATATTACTTTTTCTACTATATTATATCCTAAACTGAGGCAGATTTTAATATTAATTCTATAATACTCTCTCTTATCTTTTGAGTTCTGCTTCCACAATGCAAAGAATCTGAGATATTTAATCAGAAAAAAAGGAATAATTTGATAAAAATCTAATTAACTTTGAAACCGGCCTTAACTTTGATGAAAAACTCTTTCGCCTTCATTTAACGCTTCTCGTCGATTTTTTGTCTTGTTCTATTAATCCTGATTTAGAATTTTTTAATTGAAGGTTTTTATATTGGCAAACAAATATGAAAGAAAATTATTTTTAATAAGGATTGGAAAAAAATTAATTTAATTTTATTTTCATCTAATATCAGATAGATTTTAAGGGTCCTAGCATTGACTTTATATTTGCGTTGAATTATATTTAAATTAATTTTTTTTTGTTTAATTTGAAATTTACCAATATCGTTTTAAGGTCTTCTTAAACAATTGTTTAACGTATTTACACACATAAAAATTTAACTTAAGTTGGATTGGATTTGTTTTTCAGTTTTACTAAAATTAAACGAATGAATATTGTATGTAATTAACAAAAATGAAATAAAAATCTAAACAATATTTTTTTTTCTAAAATGTAATAGAGGGTCTTTTATACACATTGATACCTTTTTTTTTTTGTATTATCTTCAAGTACAGTCAAATATTTTAGGAAAAATTATTTACATTTTGGACGGGAAAAAACTGTACTAGGGATCTACCGGACCGTGTCGAAAACAAAAACAGTTACTCCGCATGTTATTTGAAAATATTTGGAATTTTATAGACGCACTTTTTGAACTAAAAATTGAATTTTTTTTTGGCAGGATGCAAGATGCACTAAAATTGTAAAATAAAAGTTTAAAATATTTTATTAATTTTTGGATCCCAATTTTACTTTTCAGTAATAACATAAAAGTTCCTATAAGAAGTATTAGATAAGCTTATTTGTACAACCATTTACGTCTTTTGATTCTCTGAATATTGAGTAATTCAGTTTAATTAATTTGGTATTGCTTTATTATGGTAACATTTACCTTTATTTAATTTATTACTTTTTTTTTTTATTTATATGTATGAAATGAATTTATAGATTATGTCGATATTTCACTTTACCATTCAACATTTACATCTAATATTTGAGTGCATGTATATAGGCAGTTAAATATATAGACATATATATTTTTTTATTAATAAGCATCATTATACTTTAATGAAAATAAATATGTGTGAATTCTATAATAAAAATTGGCAATCATTAAACTGCCTATCACAGCCATCAATCAAATAATGTCACCCGAGGAAAGAAGAAGAATAACCAGCGGGAATCTCTTCCAAGGCATTACTCTTGCATAAGAGATTTTGGGACGATGTCTCTTATCAACGCTTTTTTCAGCCTCTTGATGTTCATCTGATGATTCTTTGTGACATGTACTTTTTGTTTGAAAAATGATAGGATGCGTTATTCAAATAATGAAAAAATTAAACTTACAACTTTGCCAATGTCTAGTTTTATCAAATGAGATAATCTACAGACACAATAATTTAGCATAGGATTTAAACAATAAATTTGATTAAAATTAATCATAAAATAAAAAATTTGGGGGAATAATTAAAAGAATTTAAAATAAAATAAAAAGAGCTGTAGTACGCTTAAATGGTATAGTATAAAATTAATGAAGAAATGTCACACTCTAAAAAAAGAGTTGTTTCGGAACACTATTTGAGGTAAATATTTTTTGCTAGCTACTGGAAAGGGCTTGAATTTTATAAATAAATGAATCTTAAACCCTTTTCAGAAATATTTCTCCTCGTGATGTCACAAATAAATGGATTAGTCCATTATTATTGCGAATATTCTATTAGCTTGCCCATAACTGGTCAGGTGACCATAAATAGTGATTTACCCAATTGTATTAATTCATTTATTACCATCCATATAATATATTAACCATAATTGAGGCAGATTGTAATATCTATACTATTAGATAAAAGGACAAGTCATTTTTCATTTGTGATCACAAAATATGAAAAATACTAAATTAATCTTTTCCAAATTTTAACCACACCATCTTTACAGTTCCAGGAAGGCTTAGAAATAATAAAAACTTACTCATTTATAGTTAATTTGTTATTAAAAAAGCGATAACATGTGGATATCAGTAAAGTTTAAATACCAACCGATATGTGGCTAGTGCCATTTTACACGGGAGGTTACAAAGGTACAATGCCATAGAGCTTGAAATTGATGATAAAATTCAGTTATTTTCAATCAAACTTTTAAAAATTATTAAAATATGTAGCGTGATATGTGAATCCTAGTAATGTTTTAAAATCGACTGATAAGTAGTTTGCACCATTCCGTTGTAGAGTAAATGTATGGTAAACTTTTAAAACCACAAAACTTATTTGTACCAAATTTTAACTAAACTATTTTTATTGTTATACGAACGGGAATTCAATCAGATGAAATCAATAAAATTATTTCTGCCGAATAATTTTCGGAAGAAATAAAAGAAAGAGATCTAGAGATGAAGACCCCAGACCGGGACCGATTGTAGTACGTTTTGTCCGACAGACAGTAAGAAACGAAGTTATCCGGCTCCGAAAAATTAAAAGAGATTTCTCCACTAGACACTTAGGGTGGGAGAACGACGAAAAAATTTATCTAGGAGAGGAAATGACTCCAGTCAATCGCCACTTGTACTGGCTGGCGAGGCAGAGGAGGGCCGCCGGCAAGTTGAAGTTCGTTTGGTTCGCTGGAGGCAGAGTACGATGTCGCCGAGACAACGGACATCCCGTTGTCCTGGTAGACCAAGAAGAGGACCTAGATGTTTTCTCTTGAGAGAGGAAACTCTGTTACCTTAGCATTCCCCCACTAAACACTTCATACAAGTTTTATTTAGCAATATTTATTTTATTTATGTATCTTTCATGGTTTAGTTTCATCATTTTTTACTATTATCTTCGTTACAAGAATATTCATATTCATTATATAACTCTTACTGTTTCAGTTCCAGATATCATTTCTTCACATGAAAATTTCTATTATATTTGTTATATTTCACATATTCCTCATTTCCGTCACCATTGTCTTTATATTAATTTACGGTATTATAGCTATTATAGTAATTCTCTATATTACTATCAAGTCTCGTATTTAATTTTCATAGCTTTTTGTGAAGCTAATCTTATAATCACCCCCACCGCTAATCCTCCATCAATTCTATCCTCTCTTAACCTGTACCATGAGTAATATACTCACTGCTTGCCATGTTAATGCTCAATCTATCCCGGCCCACTATGATGAATTCCTATTCCACTTCCAGCAGAACTTTTACCATGTAATAGCAGTTTCCGAAACATGGCTAAAACCTTTTATTCCTTCCTCTTCTGTTTCAATACCTCACTACAACCTCCTTCGTCATGATCGAGTCAACAGAGTTGGCGGTGGTGTCGCCCTTTACATCCATGAAACACTCCGATCTCGTATCCTCCATTCCTCAATCAATTCAGATTCTCCTCACATAGAATACCTTTTTAGTGAAATTACCATCAACACCCGAACTATCCTTTACGCAGTAATATACCGACCCCCACATGTACCCTTTGATCCCAGTTTTGAATCCTTCCTCTTTTCAATAATTCCTTGTTATAATCACATTATTATCGCCGGAGATTTCAATTCCAATTTTTTAACTGACAACCCCGATAAACGCTTCCTGAGTAACCTCTTTCAATCCCTTGGTCTCTTCATTGTTCCATACTCTGCTACCCATCACCTTTCCCAATCGGATACTTGGCTTGATTTACATGTAATTGACTCTCCCACAAATTTGGTATCCCACTCCCAACATCCCATACCCTCTCTGTCTGCACATGATTTAATATCGATTTCTTATGACTTTCCTGTTCCTTCCTTCACTCCTCGAATTATTACGTACCGTAATATTGACTCTTTAACTTTCCAAATGGTTCAAGCCGACCTAGAATCCATAGATTGGAACCCCTTTTACTCCACACCATCCTTAGATTCTAAGGTAGAATTCCTGACTACCAACCTTTTATCCATTTTAAATAATCACGCTCCTCAAAAAAAAGTGAGAATGCACCGTCCTCCAGCACCTTGGATAACTCAAGATATCAAAGAGATGATGAGAACCAGAGACGCAGCCAGAAGAAAATATATCAGGACAAAACACCCTGAAGATTTAATCACCTTTAAAAACCTCCGTAACCGAACCCAATCAGCCTTCCGTCGATCCAAATTCCAATATTACCATAAAGCATTATCCACGCATTCCGATTCCCGCCAAAAATGGAAACTCCTCCGTCAAATCCCCTCCTTACAATTTAAATCTTGTCCCTCGTACCATGCCACCCCAGATGAACTCAATAAGTATTTTGCCTCAGCCGGTTCACCTTCCTCAATCCCAATTTACAACCCGAATAATACAGATTTTGATCCCGATAAATTCTTCTTTTCTTATATCGAACCCTCCCAGCTAATAGAGGCTGTGACGAAATCACGTTCCAAATCATTTGGACCAGATGGGATTCCAGCACGATTTATTAAACTTTGCCTCCCATTAATCCTAGCACCTCTACTCCATGTTTATAATTTTTCTCTCCAGAACTCAATCTTTCCATCCGCCTGGAAAAAGGCTACTGTCCTTCCCCTAAATAAAGTTCCTAATCCAGCATCTGAAAATGACTACCGACCCATCTCACAACTTTCCAATCTTTCTAAACCTCTAGAGCGAATAGCTCATGCCCAGATATCCTCTTTCCTTGAACAGCATCTTAATCCTTTTCAGTCAGGCTTTAGAACTGGCTTTTCCACACAATCAGCCCTTGCAAAAATCACCTCAGACATCCACCTAGCTATGGACCATCATAAAATCACCATCCTCATCCTCCTTGACTTCAGCAAAGCCTTTGATACCATTGATCACAACCTACTCCTTTCCAAACTAGCTAATAACTTTTCCTTTTCTCATAGTGTGACCAGATGGATCCAATCCTTTATTTCTGACCGCACCCAGATAGTCCAAATTCCTAACCTTCCCCCTTCCTCACCCCTCCCAATCACCTCTGGTGTGGTTCAGGGCTCCTCAATATCACCTTCTCTATTTAGTTCCTACATTAATGACGTTTATCCCCTCATAAAACATTGTTCCTCTCATTTTTACGCGGACGACTCACAAATTTACCTTTCCTTTTTCCCTAGTGAACTGCAGGAAGCTACCGCAAAGATGCAAGCTGATCTTGACACAATATCCTCTTGGGCCTTTGCTAATAAATTGAAACTGAATGCTAGCAAATCCAAGGCTATTGTGTTGGGCTCTAGGGTCCTTCTCAACTCCCTACCTGGAATCCCTAATTTCTCCATAGACTCCAATCCCATAAACTTCCACTATTCCGTTATGAACCTCGGCATTATCTTTGACCAAACCCTTTCCTGGAAAGATCATATCTCCCTTATTATCCGCCGAACAATTTCCACTCTTCGACTCCTAAACCGCTCCCGTAAATTCCTCCCTCAATCAACTCGTCAACTATTAATTTCTTCCCTCATATTCCCCCATTTCGATTTTGGTAGTGTGGTGTACGGAGGCCTCTCTGCATCTCAGGACGCAAGATTGAAGAAGCTCATGAACTGTTGCCTGAGATTCGTTCTAGGGATATCACGTTATGACCATGTATCTCACCACTACACAAGATTAAAATGGTTATTTCCCTCCTTCCGAAGACAATACTTCCTTGGTTCGTTCCTTTACAAATCACTTTCCTCTCAGTCACCTCCCTATATCCTGAAAGCATTAACATTAAAATCATCTGTGAGTTCCCGCAAAACCAGATCCCGTTCCTCAGACCTCTACCTAACTTCCTTTAACACAACATCCTTCAAACGTTCCTTTATTTCTAGAGCTTCGAACTTCTGGAACTCCCTCCCTTCCATCATTCGCCATTCCTCCACTCATAATAGCTTCAAATCCCGACTTTTCGTTTACTTATTAGAAACTCAATCTAATAGTCATATCAATGAAGAAAATATTTTTTAAAATGAAATATGAATATTCAAAGTATAATATTGATTTTGGTACAGAATTATTTTAATACTACTACGCTAAATTTGTATAATTGGTTTCAGCATAATTATATTATTTTATCAGACAAGATTCATTATTTTTCCGTATAATTTATATTTCTTAGCTTTGTCTACTGTATTTTTTCATTGAATATTTTTTGGCTTTTTCCTAATTTGTTTGTAGCTAATTTTAATTTCTAACCTTAAGTTGTAATTTGTTTTCCATGTGATATTTTAAAACATGTATTATTAATTTTATTACTTTATGTTGTAATTTAAATTTCTTTCAATTCCTTAATTTAATTTTAATTGTATTTCCTTGCCTTTATCATATTTCTAAATTATAGATACGGCAGCTAGGCCGCCAATAATTGTACATTATAATTATTCTTAAGGGGCAATGGCCCCAGAATAAAATTTATTTTTCATTTTCATTTCATTTTCATTTCATTTCATTTCATTTCAATAAAAATGATTACCTAATCAAGATGTCTATTTGCTTTTTGATATTGTGTGTAAAATATTCATGGACATTTAGTTGTAAGCTCTGATAATGCAGTCCATTTTTTCAAATTTGTATCTTTATGCTTTTACATAATCTTCAAACACCTGTGCAATTTTAACCACGTTAACAATTATTGCCATGCGTGAAAATATCATTGGTTAAATAATGATCAATTTCATACTTTATTACAAGAATTATATCGATAGACAAATACAACTTAGTTACAAGTATTAAGTTCTTCACTAAAGAAAGCGAGCAAAGCCGCTACGGAGTATTCTATAGTTTGGTTGATAGCAAAAGACATCTGGATAGCGAGATGAGGAGAAGCAACGTAGCCAAACTCCTTTACCCAACACTTAGGCGGGTCCGTCCGCCCGGTCTTTGCTGAGATCTTTGTCTAAATTATTTTATTTTATTTTTTAAAATATGTTTTGATAATTTTAACTAAAGCCTTTAACGATTAACGATTTTGAGCATCGTAGTTAGCGTTATTTTATCTTTTTTTCATCTATTAACTGAATTATTATTATTTTATTTTTTTTTTTTTACCTTACTAATATGTATCAACATTATACTTTTTTAAATTAACAGTGTAAAATATCTGTCATGATACGCGGTAGGCTACCACCTTAACGCCGCTAGCAATAAAACTGAAAACCCAAATCCCTTCTCGGAAATAGACAGCCTTTTTTAAAAGATTTATTTTTATTATTATTATTTATTTTTTTTTTTTTTTTTTAAAAATTCCTTACTTTATAGTATTCTGGGAAACCATAAACAGATTGGTTGAACTCAAACTACAAAGAAATGAATTGTTTTTATTATGTTTTATTACACATTATTTTATTATTTTTCAATATTATGTTTTATATATTTAAAAATAATATATACAAAAATATCATACAAATATAAATATAGAAATATACAAAAATTATTTAAAAATACATTATTCAGGAGGAAGGGGGGAAACTTCATCATCTTCACTCGTTTCTTTAGCTTTTAAAAGTAAATAAAAAAAAAATCAGTGCGACCTATATGAGAGGTGGAACTGTACTGACTGCCTATATGAGAGAAAAGGCAACCCTGCGTACTGCTCATTGGCCCCGACGAACCACGCCTCTCTTCCTCCAGTTTTCCCCAGAAGCCTTCAGCTTTCAATTAAACTGTAGTTTATTCAATAAAAAGCTTTCTAATTAAAAAAAAAATTCTAGAATTTCTTAATGAGGCCCGTTGATTTCTATTATATATCTTTCAACATATCTACGCTGGATAATTGCGATGCGGTTCTAGGGTAGAACATTAAGGACAGTACTATTGCTTTGGAGCGCTGAGCGAGGGACAAGTTTGTCGGAGGGGGCGCGGGATATTAGGAGAGTTGTCAAAGGAATAGTCCCTCTGGCTGCTCCTCGTATTGTCCCTGTAACAGCTGATAACAACTCAATTACCCTCTCCTCTCTGGTCCCTAATCTAATTTACTTTACAAAAATTAATTTAAATGAGATAATCCCGAGATATGAATCCTTTGGAAAACACTATTTCGAATTAAATTAAATTTAATCTATATATAAGGACAAGCTATTTTTCATTTGTGGTCACTAAAGGCCGGATTTTGTGAAGTCAAAATTTTAAAAACGTGCTAATATAATTAGCCACAATTGTAATAAAAATAAAACACAATGGCAGATGTGCAATTCAATCTTTTAAGTACCCGGGGGTCTGTAGTTTCATCTAACTTGATGTAAATATAATTGTTTTATAATGATAGTTGACTGTTATGATAAATGGAGAAGAATATGATCTAAATAAATACACTAAACAAAAGATTCCAAACGACAGCACAATTAAAAAATATTATCTCAAACATTTTAGTAAACATTCTCTTGAGAAAATAAGTAAACGTATGTAAAAAAAATATGGAGGAGAAGATGATCAGGGATGCAGTCAAAGAGGAACACCACGTCTAAGTAGAAATACTTTAATACGTGCCAACGTTTCGATCTGTCTTGCAGGTCTTCTTCAGGGTCACCGAACCACACTGGGGAGTCAGCGTTCGTCTCCTCACCAGTGTGGTTTGGTGGCCCTAAAGAAGATACGTTGGCACGTATTAAAGTATTTCTACTTAGACGTGGTGTTCCTCTTTGACTGCATCCCTTATCATCTTCTCCATAATTGTTTTATATTCGTTTACTTATTTCCTCAAGAGAATGTTTACAACAGTGTTTGAGATAATATTTTCTTAGGTTCCTCTCGTTAGGAATCTTTTGTTTAATGTATTTTTTTTAAGAAGTTCTTAAAGGGTCGGGATTGCTGTTAATAGAATGAAATATTGGAAGTGACCAGGGTATAAGATAAATCGGTAAATAAAGTATGTTTGCTGTCTAATGACGAGTATCTTTGTGTGAGTAACAGTTCAACTAAAGCTCGGTTGGATTTTCGCATTGCCGTTAACTTTTTACCCATATATGTATATAAAAATAAATTGGAAATAGTCTAATGTTATCGTGTGCTACTTATGTAAATTTAGAATGAACCTACTTTAGTTGCAAAGAGCACCTACTAGATTATTTTGATCGAACCAAATGATTTATGGCAATCGTTTTCTCGTCTTATTTTAATTCATTTTTTTTTTCCAAATGTTGAAGATTAGCTAGCTGTCACTTCAGATATTTTTACAATTATTTGTAATCGTTTACTGAACTAAACTCTACTAAATGAAAATAATAGATTAAATTGAAAGGTGGGGTAAAATCAAATTTGAAATAATAGAATAACAAAAATTACAAAAAAAAAAACAAAAAAACTTTGTTCAACAATGCACCATTTCCTTAATGAGTTCAAAAAAATAACTAGAAACCATGGGTTATTTTTCTTTATCGAAAAATTATTTAAGTAAATGTTGATAATTTCAAAATAAATCACAACTTTCCTCAAAATGGTAAATAACAAAAAAAAAAAAAGAATAATATGTTTAATAAAATATCAAAAAGTACGGTTTCGTGCACTTAAAACCTAGAATGTACGAATTTGTGCAGTAACTCCTAAGCCGTGCCATTGCACGGGAATCTGGTCTCTAGTGATACTAACCAGTCTGTACCAAATTTTAACTACAATAATGTAATGTTGATAACTTCATAGTTCCAGGAAAATTTAGCAATAATACAATTTACCGATTTTCAATTAAATTGTTATAAACAATGTGACTAATATGTGGATTCCAGTGAAGTTTGAAAATCGAATATCAGCGAGCGCCATTCTAATAGTGAGGTTTCAAACGTACGTAAAACTATTTAACCCATCAGTATCAAATATTAAAATCATCTTCATATTTCAAGGGAGGTTTAGAAATAATAAAATTTTAAATGTAGAATGTTTAGTGGCAAAAATGAGTTTTGACACACTTTTATGGTCATATAATCTTATGTTTAGAAATCGAAATCTACCTAGAAAATAAATAAATATTTCTGTCGATTAAAAATATATACCAAATCAAAATTTCGATCGTTTGCTTTTCCATACTGTGTGTAAACATATGATTCGTGAGGTTTTACATGTATAGACTGATAAAGCAGTCCATTATCCGCAAGAATTTTATCATTATATCTCTGCCCGTCTAGATTAACTGCTCATTAGAAACAAACATTCGATGGCCATTTACGCTTTAGCGTGATCATCCACCTAATCTAACATAAATTTTTTAACAAACTCTAATATATATGATCGATGTATATGTTTTGAAAATTTTGCTTTTATAGAACTGATTATGAATGTTTAACATTCGAAACTAGTTTACAAATAAAATAATTCCAATAGAAGTGGCAATTAATTCCTCAGTCCTAATTCTTTCGATTCTTATCATGCGTCCCTTAAATGAAATAATTAATAAAATTAAGCTGAATAATTTCACATTAAAAAACAATATATATATATATATATATATATATATATATATATATATATATATGTGTGTGTGTGTGTGTGTGTGTGTGTGTGTGTGTGTGTGTGTGAAATCATCATCCCAAAAATTCAGAATAATAAAGGTGATATTCTTTAAATCTTTTCTTTTACAATTCTTACATAAAATGGGAATAGATAGTTTTATCAATACTCTATCTAATACAATTTGAAGTGGAGTTGATACTTATATCGCCATAATGCCCCCAAACGCGAGTATCGGATACTGAAGTGGCAGTAGACAAGTCCCCTGTGTTTTCTCATTTCCTATATCCATCACCCCCTCCCTCCCCACCCTCTTCGGGCTGAACAGTCCTGATACGCCGTCCCCCGTTTATTTCGAATATTCCAATATGGAGATCTGTCACTGACCTGGAAAAAGCTGTTTTGGATCTAATCTCCCTCTAGTGTAAGTGACTTCTGTCACTGTTCGTAAAATCAGTATGCTTGGAAAAATGTTCCTGATATGTCAATGACCGGGTGGAAAAATGTTTGCATATATATTTAATCACGCCAACAAATAGAAGTTTTTATATTAAAGAAAAATAGCTCTTCACTTTGGGTATTATTTTATTATAATTAAAATCATGCAAAAATAAAAGATAACTGTTGATTGTCCCCTAAAATTTAGATAAAAATAATGATGGAAAATATGAACGATTTACTTAAAGCCTAATGTTTAATTTAAGACTGCCATGGAACCCTCACACGAGACATGAAAGGCCGGAACTTTACAGAGGTTTTAGCCAATTAAACTAATAAATAGGGTACCCAATCTCTCCGTTGAAAATAACCTACTTCTATAAGAAACCATTATTGAATCTATTTGGATTCAATACTGTATGTATTGAACTTCAACTGTAGGGGATAGCAAAAGAATAAAATATCAAACGCAATCCGTCCTGTCAACTTAAGTCCGTCGTACTATTCTAATTGCTCCATATTATGTCTCCAACAATAGACTACATAATGATATCAGTATACGTTTTGTTCTTAGGGGGCTTGATGAGCGAGTGAGTTGGGGCGAGGGTCTGTGCTCGTTTGGTACTGAAGGTCGGAGGTTCGAATTTTCGTGGCGAATTAATCTTGGCCTTCCCACCTTGGTAACCTGTAGGATAGACGGTCCTTCCTCCTTTCTGCCCTAGTTGGAGTAGGTAAGGACGTTAAGCCCAGATAAACAAAAACATATTTTCACATCCCTTAACTTCTCAAAATTTTATCAAAATCATTCCAACCACCCCAACACTTTGGTTCGTTCAATATTTAATTCCGCACATCCTTAAAACACATTTCGTCGATTAAAACGATAGACTTATTTTAAATATTTATTATTGGAGTTCTGGCAATGGCTAACTACTCGACTCAAGTTCTGAGCGATTGTGCCATAGCAGTAAAAAGAGCAGCGCTGGGATCTTTTTGACAAGCTTGGTTTGGGGTTTTCCCGGAATTTTCGTAGGCATTGTATGTATGGTATGATAATATTTAAGTTGTTATATTTTCCCCTCCTATTTTAGTTTATTTGTTTCTACTCTTATTCTAATATAATTTATTTTAGATTATAATTTATTACATTTTATTTCTTGTATAGTTAGAGGCTGCTTATTTTTAATTTTTTCTTTATTTCTTTATTAATTTTTTTACTTTCATTGTACATATTTTATGAATATACTCATTGAGTGAGGCTTTTTGTGATATTTATTTGATAATTTTTTTTTTCATTCATTAGAACAAAAGTTTTATTTTGAATTTTTTAAAATAAATAATAATAATGGTTAATTTAAGTCCTTCTTGAACATTTTTTTTATTTATTTTTTTATTTTAGTTTATTGGCATTGGATTCTTGAACATTATTTACATGCATTTTATTTATACTATTTTTTTTTTTTTTTTTGGACAGTAGTCAATTTATTTGAAACCATCATAACACAAACCAAGGCATAGCCTGTCAATATAATGCATCGATATATCAGTGGAGATGGATCGGAGGAGACAACATGCGACCTAGAAGACAAATTAGCCAAGGGATGACCGAAGGAGAAGAAAGGACGGAGGTGGCGGGACATCCCACGTAGGAGATCCATCACCTGGGACACTGATGATGATTGATGCCGTGGGGCAATTATCAATGCCGCTCACAATGTGATCATCATCTCTCTATTAGCGCTCTCTTTTTTACTCTCGTTTAAATTGTTTTTCCCATCACTTAGCTTTATGGTGGTCCATTAACTTAGGACAGAAAAGACTAATTTATATAAATTTTCTAACATCTAGAGCTTCTAAAACAGGCGGTACAATTAAGGTGAGGTTTAATGAAAGAAACAATAGCATATCTATTGAAAAAAAAGAAACTGTGTAAATCCAGCCCGGAGGACCATAAAATTAAATGATTTTGATTTTTATCTACCATGTCAATCATGAATGTTTCGAAAGAAGTGACATGGAATATTTATCATGTCATGTTTAATCTGAAATTAAACTGAATTTTAGACCTCTATGATTCCTGTGATCTTTTAATATTTTATAAAAGTTTCATACAATTTTAGCTTGTTTTGTGTGCAATGTTTCTATATTTCTTAAAAAAATATCTGACTTATTGTATTCTCTTCGTCATGAGACTGACCTATCAATATATGTGATGAACTGAAGCGTTTTAGAAAGTAAATAATGTTCTATTAATCTGAATATTTAGAATAGATGTAATATCTAGCACGGGTTATCGATAAATAAAATATCAGGATATAAGTTTATATACCTGCAGTATTATTCTACTAATTTAGATCACTCGTCAGTTCCTGCGACGCGGTATGTAATCTAAAAACAAGAAACTATGTTTAAAATATCAATATTACCAATCAAATTAAAACTAAGAAAATGTAAATTCATTCATTTTGGATTTAAAATTGCGACTTTTTCAACATTTACCGGGCAAACCTTCAAACCTTTCAATTAATTACAAAAGTTGGATTTACATGACAGTTATCAGATCTATATGGACATATGGAGTTGGGCTTAAGCGTTCCACTGAATCATCTAATTCATCTCCTATCCAATCCTTGCATTCCAAAATCCTTCGAAAAACACTAAATGCTCCTTCCTTTATAACAAATAAAGCTATCCATAAAGAACATAATGCTCCATATGCTGCTGATTTAGCCTTCACCAGATACCTATTATTTTATAGTAAACTCCATATCCATTCAAATTCACTAGTCTCTCAACTTGCTTCCCATTCCATTCCTGATAATCCTCCGAAGCGTCTGAAAAGTAGATGGCCAAAAGACTTTTTTGTATAGAATTTCTTACTAAATTGTTATTGACAAGTCATTGTAATAATTTCCTCAAATTTACTTATTGTGTATATGTATACAGTTGTAAATATCAATAAATAAAAAAAAAAAAAAAAAAAAAAAAAAATCTATCTTCAAGACCTCACCTTCACATATCCGATCCTAACAATCCAAAACCCTTCTAAAAATCCTCAATGTCCATTATTATGCCATGAATTGGCCCAAACTAGATACCTTTCATTTCATAACAAACTACATACCGGCCCGAATCCAGTTGTATCACAAATTTCTTCTCATTCTATTTCTGATAATCCTCCGAGTCATTTGAAAAGGAGACGGCCTTGGGATCTCTTAATGTTAAACTTTCATTTTATTGTAACTAATGGTAGTTTATATTTTCCTCAAGTTTTTTATCATTATATTTTTAACGCGCTTGATTTACTAAATATATTCTGCAGTTGTTAACTTCAGTGATAAATAAAAAAATAATTAATTGAATATAAGTCAAGTTGAACATTGGGGGATACCAAAATCATTAAGCTAGATCGATGTGAAACTGGTTGCTGACAAGATACTTAAACTAATATTGCTTGTAAAATATGAGAATCATTATCAGGAATTGTGTAGAATGATTCTTAAAATACTTCGGTTTACAGTAACCTGCAACTAATTTGGCTTTAACCGAAGTATTGGAAACGAAGATGGCTTAGTAATGATTTTGTGTAGATTTTAGTGGTATTAATACATAGTTCCTCTACAAGTTATTGATATGTTATTATAATATGATTGAAAAGATCTGTTTTTTTTTGTTTTTTTGTTATTGTATTTGGATAAATATAATTAGAACAGATCAAATTAGAAAAAAAAAATTAGCTTGCTAAAAATAGTGTTTAAGTAACAAGATCGGCAACTGAGTACGCGGAGGAATAAGTAATGTTAGAAGGAGTAGAGATGTAGGGATAGAAATGGGTTCAGCATTCTGGAAGAGGCCATGAATTATAAATTGTTTCCCTTAAGAAGCAGTTCTATGCGTAATGGCATGGAGTCAATATTCTCAAAGGGAGTGTCTTATATTTGTGGGTAGAAGATCCCCGATCTTGTGAGGACAGAAACCATCATTTTTTTGGTTATATGCTATTAGAACTGATAAATATTAGATAGAATGTGCTGCAGTGTACTATGGATACCAGAATAATTAATAATATAAATGTTTATTGTAGAGGGAAAGCTATAAGGGGGAGCACTTTATGATCTATTTATCTATTTAAGGGCGAGTGGCATCTTAGGAGGCTGATTTCCTGCAGGGCACACTATTAGGAGCCTTAGATACCTTACCGGCAATATTTCACGGAAAGTTTTTCCGACAAGGGAATCAGATATTAAAATAAAGAAATGAAAGGATTAGATGGAGGGAGTAAGGGTATATTTAAGATGTTGCTTGGAAATAATAAATACTTTTTTTGGAGGAACGGGAAAGAATTCGGTGATGTGGCGATGGAGGCCGTCATGAAAGATGGACAAGTCCATTGACTAAAAAGTATTTGAGATACCCAAAGTAGTTCAATCTTGCAATAACAAATTATCCTTAAGCGAAGTACTCTATAGTGTTAATGGCATGTAAAATGTGGATGATGTAAATTGTGTGCTGACCCACGATTTGATCGATTGAAAAATCATATCAACTTTAACTTTATTAGATCATTAAATCTATATTAAATATAGATAAATAGAATTGATAGGATAGTAAAAGTCATGAATAGATGAGTGCTATTATGTCGTCAGGTACTACAACTAATATTGATGAAGTATATAACAAAACCCCCAAACTATGGTAACAATATAGCATTAAGTACTCCTGGAAGCAATATTTACCAAACAGAATCGGCAAAACTGCCAGACTTGCATTTACTTTGCGGGATCTAGAAGATTAATTTGATGAAAATTTCATTAATCTCATATTAAATTTTGTTTTGTCAGTGAACACCCTCTGATTCAACAACGACCGTTTTCCCTCACGAATACAATTGAAATGATTTCTTCTTATTTGAAAAAAAAAATCAAGAGGAGGCCTTTTCTTGGATAAATATAACTCCAGGAGGAAATGGCCACTTTTGAAGCCCCCTTCCCTTTCCACCCCCCACCCCGGGGCTCCTGCATTGAGCTCCCCTCGAAAACAGCTCATTTAAAGGAACATTTTCAATGGAAAGAACATTTAATGGAGCGGCCATTTCTCAAACATCAGTTCTGTATTCATTGGGAGGGGGGGGGGGGCATTAGCTAATATCAGGCTTCAGGGTAATTTATGAACTCACTCTCTCACGTTTATAATACACTCAATACATGCTACGATTTTAGAGAAATAAAATCTTTATGTATTAATGATATCTAAAAATATTTTTAGCATAACTGTCTCCATTGATTAATAAAGTTACCAAAATAATATTTAATTATTACCACTTCATTCAATAATTTTTCAACAATAGCGTTTGCTCATAGCAACTCAGAAGTAAATGACATCTAACGTGAAATTCGTACCGGCCATGGTCGAGTGGATTGTCCAAGGATAGAAAGGCCAAGGTAAACCTAAAGAAATACAGCTTAGCGGACATTAAGGTATATTAGGTTTGTTCATAACTTTCTTTTTTTTTGTTTTTCTTCTGAATTTAAGTCTTGGGAGTTATATCTATTAAGTTACTGTTCTTAATTCAGCCAGACAACATTACTATTGCAATATTCCTGAGAGAAAATATCTACCAGAATAAGGATTTTAAAAAAATTATTTCATATCATTTTAAATTAGGACGCTAATTAAAAAAATAAATATATAAAAATTAAATTAAAAAAAAACAGGTAGCGACGTAACTTATAATATTTTAGTAATATATATATATATATATATATATATATATATATATATATATATATATATATATATAGAGAGAGAGAGAGAGAGAGAGAGACAGAGAGAAATCTGGCAGCTATTAGCAGACTTTTGAAAATAATCCCTTAGAGTGGCACGGCTGATAAATCAACACTAGAAAATTTATTTTTATTTATTTAATTTTTTGGTGCAAAAATATATATGTTTTAGTTAGTGATCAGTAGTTAAGGGGGAAAAAATGTATAGAATCCAATATTTAACAATGAAAACAAATTTTTTATTTCACCTCTTCTGTCATTAACTTTAATCGTTGTTGCTAATAGTAACCTACGCAAAATGGTTCGTACTATAAAGTTGCTAAATATCCGACACATTTAGCGAGATTTCAAGAAATGTCGTTACTTATTAGTTTTTGTAAGGATATATTTTTTTTATTCAACAATATGTTCATATTGTTATAATGCAAACGTAATGCATTTATATGTAACTGGATATAAAGCAGCCCTAATACACTATTTAAACATCCAGAAAAATGCCAGCGCATTCTTCCACCTAAGGTGTTAAGTGTAATAATAAAGTAAAATATGCGATTGCTTAAATAATATATGAAACCAAAACCTTTTTGGTTATTTATCTCCTTAAACAAGAAATAATAAATTGGATTTTTTTTTACATAGTCTGAATTTTAGTTAACTTGTTAAAGATGTGAAACACCTATTTCCTGTTTAAGTCGCTGACTAAACTATTTGTGATCTTTAAATATTCCATCCCGGAAATCCGTTTTGATATTTCAATATTACTATAAATATAAAATTTTCTCAATGCCAATACGTACCCTATTCTCGATACCTATTACTCGATAAAGTAGTATTTATTATCTAAAAAACATAAAATTTAAACAATTAAATTCAGGCATATTCAAAAACTGAGATACGGATGATGTTATGGAAGGATCAATGCTATAAGGGATTGATGAATTATTTGGAACTTTCTTGGATATTTTATTTATTTTAAGACTTCAAATATATAACATTCCTCATACGTTCTAAGAAGTGGAGGGCCTTTCAGCATTAAAAAGTTCTCTCTTTGATCCATTAGCTACTTAAAAAAAGCTGCTTGAACCAAAAGCTCTTTCTCTTCGCTTCCTTAAAACTTGCGATGAATGCTTAACATTCGAATTCTTAGAATAAACAAAATAACAATAAGAGTTCCAAATTTTCCATTGCTTATTCTTATGAGTTTCTTTACTTTATTTATTTATTTTTTGAATAGATCTATAAAGATATTCATACTACTTATTGCCCTCTTTTAGGCAGATAGTAACACTATCTCACTTCTAAAAGATTAAAAACTAAAATAAAGTTACTCATTTCAAAAATGTCCTGTTTTTTGAAATACAAATCAAGGCTTGTATTCAAACAATTTCAAATTTTCAGGATTTATTTTATTTTCTTTCAATCGCTAAACTTTTTCACTAATGGAGTGGGTAAAAGTTTTCACTTTTTCAGTATGTTTACATAGAATTTAGATCTATATATTTTTACTAGACTTTCTGCAGGTTTAGAAAACACCTCCTTGAAAGAGAACCAAAAATCTCCCTTACCAATAGTTTTTATATCATTAGCTGGAGTTGACTTTTCAGTTCAATAAATTGAAAACTAAATTATTTACTCCCCTAACAGTGAATACAATATACCATATACCAATATACCATATACAATATACCAAATTTTAACCATATAATTTTAATAGTTCCAGAAGGTTTAGTAACAATAAAACCAACAGATTTTCAATTAATTTGTTATTTAAAAAAAAACGATAATAGTTTGAAGAACGACTGACACCTGGTATGCACCATTCCGCAATAGAGTTTAAAATAGTTAAACCTCTGAAACCATCTGTACCAAGTTTTAATTACACAGTTCTAGGGAAGCAATGATAAAATTTAGAATTATAAAAATTTAAATGTACAATGCTGGGTGGCAGAAACTAGGTTTTCCACATTGTAATATGATTTTATAGTTAGTAATTAAAATCTAACATGGTAAAATTATTTCTGCCGAATAAAAATTATCACCAAATCAAAAATTCTATCCTTTGCTTTTTGATTTGGTGTGTAAAAATTTGATGTTATTGCCTTTAGTTGTAAGAACTGGTACCTGCTGCCCATTATCCACATGAGTTTTTTAATAGTCTCTGTCCACCTAGATTATTAATTCATACATTAAAATCAAAAATTGGATGTCTAACTATGCATTTACATAATCTTCAAACACTTAATCAATGCAATTTCAATCAAGTTCAAAATTACTGCTTTGCGTGAAAATATCATTAAAGAAACAATACTCAATTTTTTTATTTTTATTTTTTTGTCATTTATAACAGTCACTGATTTCTTTTTGTTTTTTTGTAAAATATTTTTTTTTTCTAACTGCACACCCCAACTACCTACATCTGCATTGGTTCTACAGTCAATAAGTTATACCTTCTCTCGTTTAAGCGAACTAAAGCATTTCCTATGCATCTTCTTTAGCAATGAAAACTTTAAACCCACCTATTTAAGAAAATCATTTTTTGTTGTGTCAGTATTCCAGTCGATGAGCGGCATTATTGTGTTCAATAAATAGTTTTATTATATTGTGTCACATACTATAAGTTACGATAACCACTTTGCTAGGGAAAACAGAATATTGATTCAATTAAATTCATTCGGAAATTTTTTTTTTATTAATTATAGCCTTTTAATGAATCATAATTAAAATAAATTAGTTTGAAGTTATCATGGTGGCATTATGTCGGGTGCCATTTTTTTTTTTCTTTGCTTAGATATCCCTTTGCAGATAAAAGCAAGGAGAACTTTTGTAATTTTCCCTCTCCATTTTCCTTTTTTCTCAAACATCCTTTTGGACTTTTCTTCCTTTGAGGTTTTGAATAGTAATGAGGACCTGGTTGGCTAGCATAGCCGGAGCTAAATATCTACAGGTGGCCATCCCTCTTTTTGACGTAGTATTTCGATCTATGGTTTTCTCGGTATTATTTTCCTTGAGACATCTCTAAGTCACTAGATAATTTAGAGATAAAGTATATTTCGTCTTTTATTATAATGAAAAATAAATTACAAAACTAGAATTAACAGAAAAAAAAAATGGAGCTATGAATAAATATGAAACGAAATGTATTGTGTATAACGAATGTTCGATGATACTGTACTCGAGTCCTGCTATTACTGGCTTAGATTATCCGTACGTCCATAAATAGACATAAATAGTCCATAAATATTCAATTAATTTAAATATAATTATAATTCACATGAATATTTATAAATAAGTCTAAATGGTAAATTTCTAAATCGTTCCGGAAAACGATATCCGCATTCTATAAAACATAAGACGCTTATGGCTTTTTTTCAGATCTCCCTATAATTACGTTATAAAAATTATTTGTTTTTTTTTTTTTGTTTTTTTTTTAATTCTGTTAATAATTCAGACTACATTTTATTTTATTCTTTACAACAAGAATGCGTAAAGAATTATATTTATTGTATACGTAATGTGCAATAAAGTTAGGGATCACAAAGAGATTTTCTTTTGATGTTGCTATAGTTCTTTAATCTGAATCTTGATTAGTTTGAATTGCAAATAAAATCAAGCCGAAGAAAAAAAATTATTTCCGAGAAATAAAAAAAATTGCTGAAGAATTTACTATCGGCATTTTATAGGAAGTTCCGTTAATTACTGACAAATATTGATTCTGAGTCCATCCGACTTTATCTATTTCGGATTAGCAAGACTACTTTACATAACTAATTTTTTTTTTTTTAAATCAATAAAAAATATGTTTTTATATTTTCAGTGAAATGATATAATTTTTTAAATATTCTGTTTGTTTGGTTGATTTCCAAAGAAAATTAATTTTACTAAAGCTAGGTTAACATTAAAACGTAATAATAAAACAGGACATTTCATTCATAATTAGTTGATAACTAAATAAGTATTAACAATCCTCATAAACTATTAATTTTGTATTTGCTATATTATAATTCATTATTTCACATTAAAGATCGAGTTACGGTAGTTCAGTGGTTAGGGCACAAAACTAGCTCAGGGGAACATGGGTTCGAATCCAGATCTAGTCAGAAAATTTATTTATTTCCAGGAAGACTATCCTAGGGTACACTCCGCCAGTATTATGTGAGTGATCTTAATTGAGGGCAAAACATAGAGTTGAGAGTAATTTTAGCCTAAGCTCATTCTTTCATAACCGTGAGTCTAGAAACAGTGCATATTTACTAAAGTACCGAACACCTTAACAATATGAAGAAGTCAAATAATTCTTACAAAATATAAATAACAAAAAGTTATAAATAAAATATTATGAATCTGTAGTAAATGAATATATCGTATATCTAGATTGAAAGAAAATGCCATTTCTAAATTCAGAAATCTATAGTTTCTTTTTCATTCTTTTTTTTAATGAAGTTATTTATTGATTTTATTTGGATCCATCTGTACGTGCACTGAATTAGATCCATTACAAAAAAAAAAAAAAATTGTATCTAAATTTAAAAAAAAACTTGGATCTTGCAATCATGCATTAGCTATTGGAAACATTAAAAATCTAGTTATTTAGCTGCATATTCAGTAAATTTCATCATATTGTTCCTATGTACTACCAGGCATGCAAGTTTAAAATGTCGTTTATTTCTTAAAATATATACACAGTAATTTAAAAAAAAGTATAATATATTTTATTCAAAGTACTAACCCTCGCTTTCTACACATTTTGTCCATCTCTCGGGCAATATATGGATACCATTCCAAAAGATTGCTTCATCTTTATTTGAAATCCATTCATCGAACCATTTTACGTACGTTTTTACGTACGTTTTTCGAAATTGTTGAAGTGTTGCTCCGCCAATGAGTGTCCCATCGATGAGAAGAGGTGATAATCAGAAGGCGCCAGGTCAGGTGAATACGGCGGGTGGGGTAGGAGTTCCCAACCAAGCGAAGAAATCGTTTCCTTAGTCAATCTGGCTGAATGTGCAGGAGCGTTATCATGCTGAAGAATGACTTTGGCGTGCCTGTGAGCCCATTCTGGGCGTTTTCGATCAATGCGTGACTCAAATTGATCATTTGTTGTCGGTAGCGCTCGGTATTGACTGTTTCGCCGGGTTTGAGAAGCTCGTAGTAGACTACTCCCTTCTGATCCCACCACACACACAGCATTGTCTTCTTCCCAAAACGATGCGGTCTTGCACTCGATGTGGATGGTTGTCCTGGCGTTACCCATGATTTTTTTCGTTTGGGATTCTGAAAATACATCCATTTTTCATCGCCAGTTACAACTCGATGCAAAAAACCCTTTCTTTCGGGGCGTAAAAGCAGCATTTCGCACACAGTTTTTCGTTTTTCCATCTGTCGTTCGTCCAATTCATGTGGAACCCATTTTCCAACCTTTTGAATCTTTCCCATAGCCCTCAAGCGATCGGAAATGGCTTGCCTAGTGACATTCAACTGTTCTGCCATCATTTGTTGGGTTTGGGTATTGTCTTTAGAGATAAGCAAATCCTTCAATAGGCTAAGAGTGCATTCTATTGGAATTAAAAACGACATTTTAAACTTGCATACCTGGTAGATCTTCTGTTTCTCTTTTCATATTCAGAAAGTGGTTTCGCATCTATTGGTTAATTACTCAATTATATATGAAATCAATTATTCAATAATTTTTGTTTGTCTACGACAAATCCTCACATGCTGGTGAAATTATTTTCTTGAGTAGTTTAATTTTAAATTGTATTGGTATAAGTTTATCGCAGTAAAGGTAGCTAAATTATTTCCCTTAATTGTGGCAAATATTTCAATATTTATCAATGCGAATGTTTCGTTCGAAAAAATAAAATCGATCTTACAATAACAGTTTTTGAGTTTCATATCTTCTATTTTCGATAAACAAATTTTCTAGTAAATATATAGCCAATTAAATCAAATAGTGTCTAATAAAACAAAGTCATTACTTTTCAGGAAAATAATCCGATCTAAGCTAATTAATGCGTATTATCTTGTGAAATTTGATTTTTCAAATTTAAAACATTTCTTCTAGTTACAGGATTGCTCTCCTTTTGATGTCAGATAGTTTTAATTTATAAATTTTAGTTAGTATGGCCAACGGAATACATTTCCGCAGCTGAACAATTACATTTTACATGTAAGTTGTGTTTGTCCAATCGGACACAGCTGCGG
This sequence comes from Euschistus heros, assembly GCA_003667255.2. Taxonomy (NCBI): domain Eukaryota; kingdom Metazoa; phylum Arthropoda; class Insecta; order Hemiptera; family Pentatomidae; genus Euschistus; species Euschistus heros. Next base: position 1,016,945 of record RCWM02000027.1, read on the forward strand.
CAATGTAATTGCAAAGTGAACATTTCCTTAGCTAGGTTCGGATTGGATTTGGATATATCCCGTTAAATAATTTTAGTTACCATTTATCCATTCTGTAACGAGCATGCATTGACCCATTTTTTTTATTTTATTGTATATTATAGGTATTGCCTGTTCTGTAAAATTTGAATATTACACTAAAAAAATAGGATTTAATTGTACATACATTTAATTGTTTTAACTGAAAAAATAAATTTGAAGTCATAAAGCGTTTTCTCTCATATTATTGATAATATAGGAACAATACGGGTTACTTCTGAGAAACAGCTAGATAAAAGAAACAGGTTTTCTTTTTTGTTTCCCTACATAATTTTAGCCAGAAGTCTTTCAAGTCCTATGTTCCTGGTATAATTTATGATTGCCATTGATCTAATGCATGATTGCAAGATCCAAGTTTTTTTTTAAATTTAGATACAATTTTTTTTTTTTTTTGTAATGGATCTAATTCAGTGCACGTACAGATGGATCCAAATAAAATCAATAAATAACTTAATTAAAAAAAGAAAAGAAAAAGAAACTATAGATTTCTGAATTTAGAAATGGCATTTTCTTTCAATCTAGATATACGATATATTCATTTACTACAGATTCATAGTAACCTTTCATAGTTAACCTAGCTTTAGTAAAATTAATTGTCTTTGGAAATCAACCAAACAAACAGAATATTAAAAAAATCATTTCACTGAAAAAATAAAAACATATTTTTATTGTTTAAAAAAAAAAAAAAAATTAGTTATGTAAAGTAGTCTTGCTAATCCGAAATAGATAAAGTCGGATGGACTCAGAATCAATATTTGTCAGTAATTAACGGAACTTCCTATAAAATGCCGATAGTAAATTCTTCAGCAATTTTTTTTATTTCTCGGAAATAATTTTTTTTCTTCGGCTTGATTTTATTTGCAATTCAAACTAATCAAGATTCAGATTCAAAATTATAGCAACATCGAAAGAAAATCTCTTTGCGATCCCTAACTTTATTGCACATTACGTATACAATAAACATAATTCTTTACGCATTCTTGTTGTAAAGAATTAAATAAAATGTAGTCTGAATTATTAACAGAATTAAAAAAAAAAAAACAATTTTTATAACGTAATTATAGGGAGATCTGAAAAAAGTCATAAGCTTCTTATGTTTTATAGAATGCGGATATCGTTTTCCGGAACGATTTAGAAATTTACCATTTAGACTTATTTATAAATATTCATGTGAATTATAATTATATTTAAATTAATTGAATATTTATGGACTATTTATGTCTATTTATGGACGTACGGATAATCAGAACTCGAGTAAAGTATCATCGAACATTCGTTATACACAATACATTTTTTTTTTTCTGTTAATTGTAGTTTTGTAATTTATTTTTCATTATAATAAAAGACGAAATATACTTTATCTCTAAATTATCTAGTGACTTAGAGATGTCTCAAGGAAAATAATACCGAGAAAACCATAGATCGAAATACTACGTCAAAAAGAGGGATGGCCACCTGTAGATATTTAGCTCCGGCTATGCTAGCCAACCAGGTCCTCATTACTATTCAAAACCTCAAAGGAAGAAAAGTCCAAATGGATGTTTGAGAAAAAAAGAAAATGTGTAGGGAATATTACAAAAGTTCTCCTTGCTTTTATCTGCAAAGGGATATCAAAAAAAAAAAAAAAAAAAAAAAAAAAAAAAAAATGGCACCCGACATAATGCCACCATGGTAACTTCAAACTAATTTATTTTAATTATGATTCATTAAAAGGCTATAATTAATTTTTAAAAAATTCAGGATGAATTTGAATCAATATTCTGGTTTCCCAAGCAAAGTGGTTATCGTAACTTTAAGTATGTGATACAATATAATAAAACTATTTATTGAACACAATAATGCCGCTCATCGACTGGAATACTGACACAACAAAAAATGATTTTCTTAAATAGGTGGGTTTAAAGTTTTCATTGCTAAAGAAGATGCATAGGAAATGCTTTAGTTCGCTTAAACGAGAGAAGGTATAACTTGAATGTAATTTCATTGAAGCAAACTAAAGCATTTCCTATATATATATATATATATATATATATATATATATATATATGTGTGTGTGTGTGTGTGTGTGTGTGTGTGTGTGAGAGAGAGAGAGAGAGAGAGAGAGAGAGAGAGAGAGAGAGAGAGAGAGAGAGAGAGAGAGAGAGAGAGAGAGAGAGAGAGAGAGAGAGAGAGAGAGAGAGAGAGAGAGAGAGAGAGAGAGAGAGAGAGAGAGAGAGAGAGAGAGAGAGAGAGAGAGAGAGAGAGAGAGAGAGAGAGAGAGAGAGAGAGAGAGAGAGAGAGAGAGAGAGAGAGAGAGAGAGAGAGAGAGAGAGAGAGAGAGAGAGAGAGAGAGAGAGAGAGAGAGAGAGAGAGAGAGAGAGAGAGAGAGAGAGAGAGAGAGAGAGAGAGAGAGAGAGAGGGAGAGAGAGAGGGAGAGAGAGAGAGGGAGTGAGGGAGAGGGAGTGAGGAAAGGAGAAGGAAGCTACAACTAACTAAATAACTTTAGTTCTTTAAATAAAGGACAATATAAAGATGTTTTTTTTCTTCTTCTTACTTGAAATTAAGCTCCTCGAAACCTTTATCTAAATAGCATTCAACTCACTTCAAGTTTTTTGTTTTTTTTCAAATGTCCAAGTTTGAACCCTACAACGAACCGTAGGTTGTGCACAAATATTTAAAACTAAAATTAAAAGTTTAAGGATTGAAACTCATCGGTTGAAACAGAAATGGGATGGACATATAGCGAGGATGAAGGATGGGAGAGGTCCAAGTCCTGTTGTCCAGGATGCTGAGAGAAGACAACAGGAAAAGGAGTCACCCGCATCCTAGATGAAGAGACGTTATGAATAATATTTAGTTTCCTTTATGTTTTCTAAGGATTTCGGTTTGTAGGATAATGTCTAGAAGGTGTTATTTAAAAAAAAAGTGATAATTAGAACTTATTTCCTTCTTTGTATTTGTACTTTAGCCAACTTTTATATTCCTTCTTATGGGAAAAGATTTTGTAAAAATATTGACTCCCATAAAACATATTATATTATATTAAATTGTATATTATACAGTTGTTTTTTTTAAGCAACCCCAGGTTCAATTAAACAATTTGCTATACATAGTTAAAACTTTCATTAGAACTCCTAATAAAGAAAATCTCCGTTTAAGCCAGCAATATCTTCTAGGGTTAGATAGGCCATTAAAGCGACATGCACATAAAACCGCTCCATAAAACAACACAGCAATTAGGTACTGGCAATTTACTCCAGAACTGGGTCACTCATCTTCCCTAAGCGGTTCTTGAGGGTATAGAACTCATATCAGACAGCTTATAATCTATTCTAAGCTTGATAAGAGATTCTAATAAATAATTGTTTCCCATTATGGAATTAGAATATGATAAACTAGTAATCATCCATCATCGTAATATTTGTATAAACTTGCCAACAAAGGATCTACCTGTCCTTAGTATTGCAGTTGAAAGGTAGCAGAAGCTGTTTTCATAGGTCATGACTTAGTTATCTTTCTTATCCTACCTGCTGTAACAGTTCTACAGATAAGCCAATTCCCCTTAATAGGTGCCGCTAACTATTAAATTTTTAATATTTAAAAGTATGTATTCCTTTTTTTGTTAAGTAGTTGATTGATTTATTGCCACTTCTATTGGATAATTTTTTTTTTTTTAACTATTTTTGAATGTCCACCTTCTAATTGGCGAGATTATCCTTCAGATACGCAGCAAAAATGTTTATTAACTATTTCTTTATCATTATACGTCTTGGGATTTCCTCTCTTTTCTCCCCTCATATTTCAACCCAGTCCTATCACAGACTTGACCGAGGATTCCTACGGCAAACAGTAAGGTTAAAAAACGTGTTTTATATCAATGGAATACGCACGTCTATAAGTATTTTTAATATTTCTTTTTTACACTAACAGTAATCTTGAAAGAATAAGATATCAGAAAACTTAATGATTAACTTTGACTAAAACACAGGAGAAACTTTTTATGAAAAGTTGAGTCTTGGGGAAGAGCATCAAGAAAAACAAGAATATGGGGAACAAATATTCAAGAGCATCCTGAAAAATGATTTTGGCTAAATTTACAAACTAAAAAAAAAATAAAATAAAAGAATCACCCGTTTTAAGTGTGAGATGTGTACAGTTGATCTGTTTGCAGTATTAAAAAAAAAAATTGTAATGATTATATTTATCTTCTAAGTAATGTTTTGATTTTCATTAAACTAGTTTTTAAGTACGATTTTGTATAGTTTGTCGTTTTTTTAAATGTAATTTTGTATTTTTTTTCCTGAGAAGCATTGAAAAAAATACAAAAAAAACGTATAGCATGTTTATTTTTTAAATATATTTTTTTCATAATCTTTTGAGCTATACCAATTTGTAAATACCATTTTGTTGTCAATCCTCCAAAATTCTACATCATATTATTTTTATAAGTAACTTTATAAACTATATAATAGTTTAGTAAAAATCATGTTTTCATGGTGGAAAATAATGTAGATTAAATAACATTAATTTTTTTTTTTTAACACGAATCAATGTTTTATTTTCGATAAATTTATAAAGAAAAATAAATAAAAAACAATTATTCCCTGACTGGGAAAACCAATAGATCTTGCAAATGTCTATCTACAATCAAATGCTTCTGTTAAGGAATCTATCGCCAAATTTTAGATCTAAGGAACACCAACAATGCTAGAGTATGTCAAAAAAGCCCTAACACTTAAAATTTAGGCAAAACATGACTTTTTTTTTTCACTTCAAACAAAAATAGCTCCTAAACCGTAGGTCGTAGCGACCAATGTTATATGACAAGAAATATTCTTCATTAAACTTTTGATTAGATATTTGTCATCAAATTGTGTATATGCTGCAACACCAACAGAGCTAGAGGTTCAAAAAAGCCCTAACAATTAAAAAAAAATGGAAACATAACGTGACTTATTCCGTTCAAACCAACATAACTCCTGAACAGTAGGTCCTAGAGACAAACGTAATATAGCATAAAATGTTCTCAATTAAATTTTTTATAAAAGCGTTTTAAATTATAAAATTTTTGATTTTGAAAAAAATGTTATAAAATTTATTTAAAGATAACCCACCGGTCAATTAGATAGCAAAAAGATACAAATTATGTGATTTTGGAGTCTGTTGTATTCCGGTTTGATCTATGTTTTTTATTGACGTTATTTTCTAAAAAAAAAAAAAAAAAACGAAAACGGAAAAAAAAAAAAAGTGGCAGAGAGAGGAGAGGGTGACAGTTGGTGTTCTGAGAGATAGTACTCGCATGGACTTCTCGCCTTCCTCCCTCGATATGGCCCCTGTCACCGGTGTCCATTCTCATCCTTGGCTTCTAGTGGCAATATCTCCGGATGTGTGGCACAGTTCGCCACTGGAAAAAATGAAATGAAAAGCTAACAGGTTAACTTTAAATCCACGCCATTCTACCTGAAACAAGAAAAGAGTATATTCCTTCACTTGACATTTATATAAATAGCTAGAAATATTATATTATAATACATATAAATAAATGAATAAATGGAATCATACTACATAATTATAGTGTATACTTACAATTACAGGAGGTCTCTGGTATCTAGATTCAATATGTTATCATAAAGACTTGAAAGTATAATAAAGTTAAATGACTTAAAACATTTAACTTAAAAAAAACAATTGAAAAACTACTTAGTAAACATCAAGAATTTAACTGATAACGAAATGATTCTTATAACCTTCATGTGGTTAATACTTCTCTAATGACATAAAGAAACTAAGTAAATTAATAACTGTGACCATAAAAATCAATTATTAATAACTGACTTCATAACCTCATCAATAATTTAAAAAAAATAAATATAATTAAGCCACCCCTTTTGATTGTATTAATTTTAAACTTATAAATGTAGGAAATCTGCTGGATGCAAAAACACATTTTTTTTTTTTGTACAACAAGTAATGAAATTCATTTTTAATGTATACATATAATATATACCTGAATATATTTATAATTTTTCTCTCTCTCTCTCTCTCTCTCTCTCTCTATATATATATATATATATATATATATATATATATATATATATATATATATATATATATATATATATAATTATTCTCTATATATAATTATTTGTTGTTCTATGGCTATCGAAACAGTGCTAAATAACTTCAGATTTTAGGTATAGTAAAAAAGATATACATATACAGACTTAATACTTTTGAATCGAAAATACCAAGACTTACTGCATAACAAATAAAATAACATGAACAATAAGAAATCACTCACAACTATAATAATTAGATTATACAATACCTGAATGTACTTTATAGTATAAATTTATAAATTTAATTATAACGGAGAAAACCCCTCTGCAAAAATCTCTTTTCTAGCCTTTTTGGGTATTCTTTGCCATGTTTTTCGTGGCCATAGTTGTTGATATGTACGTAGAGTTTGTTGTAAAATTTATTGTAATAAGTCTGGATGTGATCTTGTGTGGTTATACGTAAGTTTGCGTGTAATGTTATGTTTCTGACGTACCAGGGTTGTAGTATAATGAGTATTAATAAATAAGTATAATTATTAAGTATTTGAATCACTTTCAATTCTGATCGTTTATGTAGAAGTGGATACCAACGTCTCTTTCTACTCCTAAGCTCTAAGCGATTCTGTTTAACTCGTGTGCCCATGTCATTAAAATTAGTTCTAAATATTGAACAGTTCTAGTCTGCTTAGTTGAAACATAGTCGATCAAGGTTATGTGGGAATGTCGTGTGGATAAATAATGTGCAAGAACCTGTTCGGTACTCCAGCGCTTGGTCGTACAGAGGTGGTATCTGAGGCTTGTCGAACAGGGAAAAATCTGTCAGAAGGGAAAGAAACAAGGATAGGATAGTAGGAGGATGGAATATCATTTTGAATAGAAGTCCACTATGGGAAGCTTTCCTCCAATTAAACCGAAATGTAGTTTGTGACACTAGTAAGTGCAGTGAAATATGATTAGGTGAAGAGAACGAAATCCCAACTCTGGTAGTATATTGTTTGTTAGTATGTTTAGAATACATCTATACAATAATGGTTCAATAATTAGGAAGTAGACTAATGGTTCTGTACTTAAAAGTAATGAAATCGCTCCTTTCTTCATCAGACGTTATCCGCTTCACTACTTCAATGAGTTGAGTACACGAGATTATAGTTAGATGTTTCTTTTTAATCCTAAACGAGGTGGTTAGTAATTTCGCTGATATTTGAATAACTTTCTACCTACTACATGAAAAACTTAATCAGAAAACAAATGTATCTATAGATGACATAATTTAGATAAAATATGATAAAAAGGAATAAAAGGCTCGAGAAATATCCAGGAAGGGGTAGAAATAAGAGAGGATCTTGTAGCAAAGTGGATTATCTCGAGTTGGTATTCAGCTGCGTAATATAAGGAGTGGGCTGATGGTACAAATAAACTGCTGCAGAATATTGAAATTCCTTGGGCTAACTACTACCCGCTGCTCCAGATCTCGTCTGCAGTAGTTTTATCACCTCCCCTCCCCCAAGAATAATGTTTCCCATCTGTTTTATCATAATAAATTATATTTCAACATAAACGCAGATAAATTTTTGATTTATTATATTATTTTATTCTCCTATTATATTATATTATTATCTTCTGTAAACTGATTATACCCCTTATCAAGAAGTGGATTTTTCATTCATTAGAAACATTCCGCTTTGCTCTAACCTCTCTACACTTTTTGATTTTTGAGTAAGCCACATTTTTTTTTTTATTTATATGATTATTGATACTTAAACCTGTGCACACAATCCATACATGAAATAAATGTGTGGAAAATTATTACAATGACTATAATAATTCGCTTCCTGCTCTCTAATATTATAACTTTTTCGGGTTTGAACTCTACACAGGAAATAAATTTTCTGTTATTTCAACCGTGGATAGACATCGTAATCGGGGATTCTCGAGATGAAGCTGCCGAGACTGATGAACTGTTTCATTAGATTTATCTTCGGGATCCCCAGGCGGTCACACGTTACTTGAAGATATTCTGTGCTTGGGTGGCTCTTTCCTAAATTCCGACGGCAATGCTTTTTGGGTACTTTTCTATTCCAATGTCTAAAAACCTTACTATATTCCTGATCTATTAACTATGTGTTCTTCTATCCACCGTCCTTCTTCTTCTATCCACGTCCTTCTGGAATTCCCTACCTACTTCTATTCTTAAAGCAGCTTTCATGACTTTCTTTAAAAATAATTTATTTCTGTACCTTTTAGACAATCAATCTTCCATAAATATGTCAATGATCAAATGAATACTTTTTTTCACTTTCTTTCTTTTATATGTTCATATATATACGATTGTATTTTTTGTTATAATTATTACTTCATATATTTATTTATATTTATTTTTTAAATTTAATTTAATTTTTTTCCCTGTAAAAATTGTATGCTGTAATTAATGAAGCATCTAATTTGTAAATAATAGGCCCGACAATTGTACTTTTAACTGAACATTATTTTTATTTTTAGGGGACAGTAAAGTTTTTTACTTTACAGTCCCACAATAAAGTTTTTTTTTTTTTTTTCATTTTTCATTTTTCATTTGATTTCATTCATTTTTCATTATCCTGAAGCACAACGGACCTCTTTACTGCCTCTTTAAATTTGATACATTTAAAGTGATTGGTAAACCTGGTGGATGATCGCGATCTCGCCCAAGTATTTTCCTTTCAAAACCATCGGTTTGAAAATAGTGAATCCGTAACGCAGTACTAAACTCCTAAAATTTACTACTAAAGTACTAAAAGATTATCCACAAGCTCTCAAATAATTATCCATCGGATTCCATTATTCAGAGTTGGTTATCATTTGAGAACTCCTTATAAAATACAACTTCTTTGCCTTCTTTATTATGGTAAAAGTTTTTCGTCATAAATAAGTCACATAATTTTAGTACGGTTATATTTTGTATTCGTAGCAATTAGAACTGTGAATTGAGTTTAATACCGGTTTGATTTTATTTTTCATGAATAAAAGTTTAATTATATATGCTTAAGTTAAATTTTGTAATTTTTGATCGATTTATTTATTTTTTTTAATCTATAAACTAACTTCATATCCATGAAGACATAATCTATACCATTATAAAAAAGGACAAGCCATTTTTTGTATGTATCACTAACCACGGTAACTACTGAACGAATCTGTACCTAATTGTAACCACATCATCTTAATCATTCTAGAAAGTTTTAGGTTTAAATTTTAATATTTTAATTAAAATATTCTGATTTTCAATTAATGTGTTATTAAAAAGCTATATGTGGATAACTGTGAAGTTAAAAAAATTATCCGATATGAGGCTAGCGCCATTCTAACATGAGAGGTTACATATATATGGTGTATACAGCGTGGGATTGATAGTAAAATTTAGCAATGTTCAATTATATTTTTAAAACATATTTAAATACACGGTGCGACCAACCTCAGAGAAGTTTGAAAATCGACTGATATGCTGTAGGCACCATTCCACAATAGAGTTTACAATGGTAAAGTTGCTGACCTCTTCTGTTTTTGTATTGTTAATTAGTAAAATTTATGGGCCTTTAGTTATAAGGAAAAGACTCATTTACGTGACAGTTACCATATTTGAATATATGCAGTTGAGCTTTGAGGCTCCAATAAATCATGTAATTCATCTCGTATCTAATGCTTGCAATTCAAAATCCATAATGTTCCCTATTTTTTCACAAATAAACCTATCTATAAAGACTTTAATGTTCCATATGTTGCTGGTTTAGCCCAAAGCAGACACCTATTCTTTCATACTCGGTAACCATACAAATTCACTAGTTTCTCAACGTGGTTCCTATTTTATCCTGACAACCTTCCCCTCGGGACATTCTCAAATAGAACTTTTATTTACATGCTACCAGAGGGTAGTTGCTTCCCAAGCAACTGTCATTTTATTGTTTTACGTTATTATCACGTTTAGTATATCTTTTTTTGTTTGTTTTTTTAAGTAGAGTTGTAAATTTCATTAATTTGATAATAAAATGTTGTAAGCACTGCTAATGCAGGCCATTATCCGTAAGAGCTTCTATATGTTTTTTCCCATCTGGATTACTAACTCTGTAAGTTCTTTGTCCATAAATTCTTTATGGACTTTATTTTCCTTAGGAATCAACCAGCTGTTAACCAGGTTTTTTAGGTAAACAAGAACAGATACATATTAATATCATCGTAACTTCGAAAATAGTTCGACCCCCTCCCTTTAGAGATGTAGGGCCTAATAGAAAACGGTGTATCCTGAATAGAATTAGGCTACATCGCCTTAGAGCCTAATCCTATCCGACTTGATGCTAACGACTTCAGTCCCGATTTCAGTGGGTCCCCTGCTTAGCCCCTGACCTGAAGTTGTTCTAGATTATTGTCGCTTTAAGTATTATTATGAGAACAATAGTAGTAGTTATAGCATATAAGTATCAATAGTATCTATAGTCCTATTTACAGAAATTATAAAGAAATGAGCTCTAAAAAAATTGTATTCATTAATAACAGCCGACCTACCAATTGTTGTTAAATTAAAAACATAAAACAAACAGAAGAAAATGGCATTGCTGATTTGCAAATGAAAAATACTAATTGTAAGCTCAAGGCTGACTATTATTATGTTTTGTGCTCTTAATAGGAATGAAATGTGACCGTTTGCGTCAAAAGAAAACTAATATTAGTTTAGGGCCATTAAATAATATTTTATTTATTTATTATTGAGTGCTACAGTCCTAGTCGGGCCTTGTCTTCTCAAAGTATTGACAGCCATTCATTTCTATCTTCCGCTTTCCTCCTCCAACCATTCACTTCCAATCTTCGCAGGTCATCCTGGATTTTGTCGAACCACCTCAGCCTTGGTCTTCATCTCAATTTTTTCCTCTCGGCCTGCCGTTCATTATATTTTTTGGAAGTCTATCTTTCGTCGTAATTTGTACATGGCCAAGCCACCTTATATAAATCATATTGAGGTCAATTAAATATGAACCCAAATTTGTTTTTCTTCTTAGGGATCAACCTACTCGTATCCTGGTTATCAGGTAATCGAGAACAGATCCATGTTATTTTTTTATTTTATTTTTTATTGCTATTGAATATGAATTGAGTGTAGTTTAGTTAGCTGAAATGAGTAAAGTCAGTGTGGTGTTAAAACCGACTGCTTAGTGAATTCAGTCAACTTAACTAACATAGTTAGCCAAAACAACATTTTTATTTTGTTTTATATATGATATTCCACTAATCCCTGTTGAACAGACCTGCTACCTAGGACTCCACTTGGACATACGTCTTACTTGAAATGCACATGCAAGATTAAAACGACAAGAAACTGACTGTCGTTACAGACTACTTCAACATTTACTAGACAAACGTTCAAAGCTCCCAATTAATTACAAAAGACTCATATACATGACTGTGATTCGACCTATCTGGACCTACGGAGTTGAGCTTTGGGGATCCACTAAACCATCCAATTCATCTCTTATCAAATCTTTACAATCGAAAATCCCCAATGCTATCTACTTTGTCACCAATAAACTTATTCATAAAGGCCAAACCGGATACCTATCTTTTCATAGTTAATTCCATAATCATTCAAATCCTCTAATTACTCAGCTTCCTACACCATTCCCGATATCCTCCGACGCACCTGGAAAAAAAATTACCCACAGACCTTCTAGTGTAGAATTTTGATCGAATTGCTCCATTTTATTCCCGATTAATCTTCGAAGTGCCTGGAAAAAAGAAGGAATAAATACCTCCTAATACTGACTGACCTTGTTTTGAAGAGCTGACAATTTAGTTGCTTTACAAGACATTGAGACATCTTTAATGTACTTATTGCACCACAGTACCGTTGTAACTATATATAATTAAAAACAAAAAAAAAACTATAAAGTATAAGTATAAGAAGGAGTGGTAAATTATTTTTCTAAACAAGAAAATGACTTGGGAATGGAAAATATAAGGGGAAATGGAGCTACTTCCAGTCAAAGTTCAGTGGATTTAACCATTACGACACCACAAAAAAAACACCAACTAATTGACATGGAAGTCAGAATAAATACATTACATAAAATCCTGAATTCTCGTAGTTTATAACAACTAGAAACTGCTCGTCGATACGGAGTTTGTTATCATTAGGGATGTGAAATATATGCATTTGCATATTTCTCCTAGCTAACTAAAACATCTAATATTATCAAAATATATATGTTTTGAGGCATTTGGAATAAATTTGAGTTATGTTTAATTTGCATATTTGTGCATGTTTTGCCATAAATACATATTTTGAACTAGACTTGCATATTTATCTACATATCCGGCATATCAGCATTTGACATTTCAATTTTTTTATGTTTCCGATCAGAAAAAAAAATTATAGATAAAAACTGAAAAATAGCTATAAGAACTCCCATTATTTTTTTTCTTTTCCTAATCTATGCGTTTGTATGTGCTGAAGTGCTGATTCTTCGATTTTAGTGAACTTTCGATCGAATTTCCATCTCTTAGAATTGTTTAATCCAATTAATTTCTCGTTTATACTTTGCTGAAATATGTGGAATATTATGACTTAACTTTTCATCTCAGCTTTCTCACTTCCATTATTTCATTTTGTATCGGTGAACACTGTGTGAGAGACTGTGGTCTCTCTCACAGTGTTCACCGGGACTTATCATTTGTAAACTGCTCTTTTGAGTTAACCTAAAATACCGAAAGTCACTCCTTCAAAGACAAAAGATCTTGTTGGAAAGTAAGTAGGTGAGCTTTCAAATGAGACTTTGAAGAGTGATGGAGATGTTTTATATCTATGTAATGTAGAGCGGTCGTTTAGTGTAGAGTGTTTCAAATCCATTTTGAGGGCCAATAGACGATCTATTTTGTTCGAAAACCTGAAAAAGTGGTTGTATGCAATTCAAATCTACTACAGTGAATAAGTGGCTTGAATAAGTCGGGAGAGTTTCTTTATGGACGTTGCTTATTGTTTTTGATGTGTATTGTTCTGTTTTAAAGTATAAGTATTTTGGTTGTGTTAGTTTTCTGTAAAATTAATGTCATGATTTTTTTCGTTTTTAATGTTCCCTGTTTGATGTGTTTTATTTATCTTTAATAAAGATTTTTTACATTTGTTCTTGTTCTTTATTATTAGCTTTTTAATGTATTTCTTCCTAATGTTCCATTTTTTAACACAGTTATTTAAACTTGAGTTTGTACTTAAGTATCGGTATGTATTGCGATATATTTATTTTTCTAATAAATAGATAGTTGATTTATTTTTCTAGTAAATAGATAGTTGCATATTTTCGGTTTTTAATTGCATATTTTACCCTATATCTCTGCATATATATGTGCATATTTTTCAGTTTTTATTGCATATGATTCACAGCCCTAGTTATCATTTACAAGACAAATGCTGTAAAATGCCTTTAAATAAAAAAAAAACATATCTACATTACTATAAAGTGAAGATATGGTCAGGGGTAAATAAATAAACAAGTCCAAGTTTTTAAATAAAAAAAACTTTATATCTGGCGTGTCAACGTTTTGACCTGCCTTTCAGGTCTTATTCGGGGCTAAAATAACATGTGATGTAATTTAAAAATGTAACATGTAACATGTAATAACATGTTAATGCAATTTAAAAATTTTATTTTAGTTCTGAATAAGACCTGCAAGGTAGGTCGAAACGTCGGCACGCCAAATATAATTTCTTTTTTATTTAAAAACTTGGTCATGTTTATTTACCTGAATGAACCACTGACCATTTCTTTACTTACATTACATCCTACAGTCAACTATAGAATCATCGGAAAATTCTTAATGCTTCTTCCTCGTTATAAGTAAGCTTGTGCATACCGATGTCGGTGTCATATATGTTACTGATTTGGCCTAAGTTAGATTTACATAGTTTTAAAGTAAACTGCTTACTTACCAGTCTCGACAATTTTATTTATTATATCAATATTACTAAATAAAAAAAAAATCAAATTCATATTGCAATAGTCATTTATTTTTGTCAATATTGTAAAACTTAATATTGTAAAACTTCTCTGGATTCAACCCATGTTAACACAGAAAGTTATCTTTAGCTACGAATGTGCATATACACATGTTACAACTGAAATTAGAAAAGTTCGTTGCAGATTAGTTTTACGAACTACTCTACACCGTTTCCAGTGGTCACTGAATTCATTTAAAACTTGGAATTGTAGTTTGCGGTATTAGTGAATTTAAGTATCAGATAACTACAAAAATGAGGATTATTACTAAAATCCACAAAATATTAAAATTAAAAAAAAAAAAATTGTTTGTCATAACTTCTGCAAATATCACTCCATAGTCATATCTCATCCCCATATTTCTATGCTGTATACTGTTTACTGTTAGCAGTATTGTTTATTTAGCTCGCCTCTTACATAAATGCATGAAATGGAAATGTATTCAGGGTTTTCTGCTTTCTTCTTTTTTGTTCCTAGCGGCTCGAAGCATTAGAGAGCATTCATCAGTTTGATATATAAGATTTCTTAAATTACTTTAAGTCTAGAAACGTTATTTACAACATTTGTTATATATTTTAATAAAGAAAAAGATTCTTGTCCACTTTCTAGATTGTGGCCTACAACTTGTAATATACGATGCTCCCTCTATCTCTCTCGACAAGGCTAAAACGATACCTTGCCTTTCGAATACAGCACCGAATTATTCTCAAGTAAATTCCAGATGATTGTGATAAACAGTAAATTTAATTCCATTGTGTTCTGTGTGACAACTGAATCATCTTATTCTTTAAAAAGTAATTGTTAAATATTATTTGAAGACGTGTAAGATATTAACCAAGATTTATTTTGGGAGGTTCTGATCTTTAGGATGAAAAAAAAAATTTTGCCCGTAGGGGTTTAAGCTTTTAAGCTCAAATAAACAACTCGTATTATTTTGTATTTTATTATTCTATCCATGTTTTGTGAGAAAATATCGCTTGAATAATTTCATTAATACATTTGTTAGTCCAGCAGAAAAATAGTAAATATAAAAGAAATATTTAAATAATTTATATTCGAAAGAGAATCAATTGTTTTTGTTATTAATTAATAATTTAATAATAATTAACTCATTATTTTATAAGTCTGGAGGCAAGGGTTTGATTTTGTGCAAATGTTTTTTTAAAGTACTTAAAATGGTACTTTTTTTAGAATATTAGTTTACATCCCTCCTTCCTCTCTTAGACCACTAAATAATTTGTTGTGTTAAATCTTTTAGATAATATAATAATGAGTCTTTGATCGTTTTTTTTTACAACCAATTTAAATTTAAATAAAGTGAAATACCAGGTTTATTTTAAATAAAAATAATGTGATTGTTTGGGTTTGAAATGTGGCTATAAATGTAGCTTTATATTACAAAACTGTTTGGGGCTCCAATGAATCATATTGGGTTGATTTACATAAAATGTCCGATTTTATAATATTTGAAATACATAGAGGATTTTGCGAGTCTCTGTTGTTGAAAAAGCTCGATACATGGGTACCTCACGATCTCACTGAGCGACAGCAATTGAAACGTCTTGAGACCTGCGTTTCGTTGCTTGCTAGGCAAAAAACCGACCCTTCCCTTGAAAGAATAATAACTTGCGACGAAAAATGGATTGCTTATGACAATCAGCGTCGGTCAGGGCAGTGGTTAGACATCGACGAAAGCCCAGGACAAATGCTAAAACCAAATTTGCACCCGAAAACATTGATGGTTACAGTATGGTGGTCCATGGCTGGAATCATACATTATTCCTTTTTGCCTAGAGGTGAGACCATTACCTCTACAACCTACTGCAATGAAATTGGCCAAATGCACGAAAAATTATTGAAAAAAAACAACCTGGATTGGTAAATCGGAAGGGCCCTATACTCCTACACGACAACGCTAGACCCCACGTTTCAAAACTTACCATGCATAAATTGAAAGAGCTGGGGTACGAAGTTCTTCCGCACCCACCATATTTTCCCGACTTGTCGCCAACAGATTATCACCTTTTCAGGAATTTAGACAACTTCTGCAGAGGAAAAATTGTTGCAAATGATGCTGAAATCAAAAGTGCGTTTTCAGATTTTGTTTCACTTCAAAGCTCAGAGTTTTTCAAATCCGGGATAAAAAAGTTGTTGTCACGTTGGGAAAAATGTGTAGAAAAAGAAGGTAAATACTTCGAATAAAATTATATTGTTTTCATATTTTATTTTTACTAAAATCCCTATACCTTGAAAACGGACATTTCATGTGAAACAACCCAATACATACACTTCATCTCGAATTCTGACAATCCAAAATATTTCCGAGAAATCCTCAATAGTTCTGATAATGTAACAAATTATCATCGATAAGTATATTAATGCCATTTATTTTGATTATTTAGCCCAGACCTGATATCTATTCTTCTATCATAAGCTACATACTTACGCGAATCCAAAAGTCTCCTAACTTACTTCACATTTTATTCCCGACAACTCACTGATGCTAAGTGCCTTTTAATAAAGAACTGTAATTGAAGTGCTGACAGCAGTTAGTTGCTTAACGAGACATTGGTATACCGTTTATTCACAATCTCAATAAAAATTAATGATTATGGTATAGGAGTGGTGAGGGAAATGGAGCTAATAATTTTAAACTTAAACATTTTAGGTTGCATTTAAAGAAGAAGCAAGAAAAGAAAGAAGAAATAATCTTTATTCCAGGACACCTTGTGCCACAAGAACGACATGAAAGTACAATAAAAAAAGGATTATTGTCTGGTAGATTGAAAGTTAGATACCTATCAATATGTTAAGTTAAAATAAAAATTAAAAACTAGCCTTTAAGTTTAAGCACAAAACATTCTTAAACTCGTATATTATTATTATTATTTTTTTTTTTATTGAGTAGTTATTACAATCTGCCACAGATGTGGGCAATAAGTAATATAGATAGCTTAATGATTACATTCACACATTATTTACAGTAAAAAAAAAAATACTAAAAAATAAATAAATAATAATAAAAGATATAATAAAAGAAATAATAATAAAATAAATTAATAAAAAAAAATTAAAAAACCAAGCTATACATAAATAATATAAAATATACATCTGGGTGAAATATATAAATTTAAAAAATAAAATAAAATTAAATAACAGTGAGTGAAAACAAGACAAAATTAAATTAAAGGTTAAAAAAATACAATTATACTTTATTTACAATACAATTTACATTCATTCTAGAGATCCCCCGACTAGACCCGTCCCTCCACTTATAGAAGGACAAGCCAGGCACAGAGAATTCCCAGCTCTTATCTCTCAGCAGCGTCACTGAAGTAAAAAAAAACCAGTGGAGGCTGTGTGAGAGCGCTAAATACATTCACTCAGGGCACGTATATTATTATAACATTTTGGAAGATTGGTAGCAAAGAAGGTTGATAAATAAATGACGTTTAAATGAATTGAGAGAGTAACATTACGAATTGAAATGGGCAAGTAATTCCAAAATAAAGCTAAATAATTATGGATTTTTTATAGGAGGCAGTTCATTGAGAAGGGATATACAAATCTATTGTGAGGTTTTTCGGACTTTGTAGATTTGAGTAAAAATGTACCGAAAAGGTATTGCCATCGATAAATTGGATAAAGCCACCTTAACTGATGATTGTTATAAAGTGAGTTATTAAAATATTTAGCCTCATTTTGTATTTACATATGAATAATTCGATAGTTTGAATTTGAAATAGATCTTTCAAAAATACCGTAACGCTAAAATACTTGTCGCTGTAACAATCTTTAACACAACTCATTAATTATATATTTAGCTAGTCACCACGAAATAAATTTTTTATCGTTTTTTATTTGTTATTTTGTTTTTTATACTCCCTTTAAAGAACGTTTTAAAAACTGTTTGATCATCTATAAATTTTATTTCGATTCAATTAAAATTGAAAAAAATAAATATTCTAATTGATATATAAGGGGCATTTTTTGAAAACTTAAAAAAAATTGGACGTTGTAAATAAATAAAAATCAATTTAACAATTTACATACATTGAGTTACGGTTGATTTTTACAAAAAGTTTGTTAAGACGACTTGATTAGAGAAACGGATTAGTTTAAATGCAAAGGGCACGGCTAATTCCAAGATAATCTATTCTATGGCAAGTTGCAAGTAGACAAAAGACAAATAAGTCTTTGAGGATTCTGGTATACGAGGCGGTGCTACGTGACTTCGGGCACTCAAGGCTTCAACAACTTTCAGTCGTCTATAGTCAGGAGTAGGGTGGGGAGAAGGGTTGGCTCTCTCAACGTAAAAGTTTTACATGGCTGATAAGATAGTTGGTAATTATCATGGTTAAAACTAAATTTTATGGGCATTTTCAAATTGTTATGGTTGTTATTGTCATGCGACTAGACCTTATAGATTCAAGGATTCTTTTGGCTCATTGTTTTCTCATAATTGCAATCCTATAATTAGCGTAGATCGTTAACATACACCGAGCATTAAAAAACAGATTTATTTTTACAGTTTTATTCACATTTGAAATCAATTATCACAATCAGAATTTGAGTTTTATTTAGATAAAGGTAAAAATGAGTAACGCATCGAAATTACTCGTAGACTGTTTTATTGACCTGTTAATCTTTGTCTTACGATAAACAGAATTATTGTAATTTCATGAGATCATAAAAAAAATAAGTTCTCAGGTATTCGTGAATTTTTAATAATTTTTTTTTCACTCTAAAAATATATAGAACGTCTTATAGTATTTAATATATAACATGTAATGTTTATCTAATATATAAGGGTTCTAATAATATCTAAAAATTCATTTCTGATTCTACTCTAGGTAGAGGAAGAACTTTTGTGTGATTCATTCAATATTAGGACAGTAAAAAAAAAAAAAAAAAAATACTATGGTTACTACTTAGTGGAAGCATTGTTTTCAGGTTGTAGAAGGAGAAGATATGACCAAAATCTCTCTCAGACGTTTTCTCCCAAATTATGAGTGCCAGATTTATTAAGGATGCATGTGCTGTAGAAAGGTCCCTCGATCTTGAAGAGGAAAGGCAAAAAATACTCCCTCAATATTCCGTTTAGCATTTTGAGCTTATTCCATATAATCGGGCCTAAAAAAAAAAAAAATATCGAATCTGAAAGGAGTAAACGCTTACCCTAATTCTGAGTATATCTCAGGTATTGTTCCATCCAATTATGTTTTGTTTTTTTTAATAATAAAGGATCATTTTTGAATAAGAAATGAAAAAAAAGAATATGAAAAAATATAAAAATAATAATAAAATAAAATAAGAATTTTAATAGTTTCCAGCTGTATCGGTTTTTTTGCTTTTTATTATGGATATTGCCTGGATGAATGAGATTCAAATGGTTAAAAATTACAAAAGATAACATTTTGAGTGGTGATTCTGGATGTTTAATTAAAGTGCCTGTGATTTTGATCTAATATTTTTTGGAACGTTTCCTGAGTGGTGGAACCCTAAGCTGAGTAAATATATTT
The DNA here is from genome assembly GCA_003667255.2 of Euschistus heros. NCBI lineage: Eukaryota > Metazoa > Arthropoda > Insecta > Hemiptera > Pentatomidae > Euschistus > Euschistus heros. The sequence continues at coordinate 1,036,598 of RCWM02000027.1, forward strand.
TATATTGTTTGGTTGTATGTTTATTTATATTTTATGTTTTGGATTAGCCAATAAGGGACCGCAAGCCAATTTCAAATCCTTCCATTCCTTTACCATATCTTTTTTTCTTTCTGCAGTACACTTTGTAGCTATTCTCTTATTTGTTGTACGTCGAAATCCTAAGTTCAACCCTTACTTTCTTAAGCCATCTCTATGTGCTGCTTCTTCAAATTTTTTGTTGTGTGATTCTAAATCCGAAGATATATACAGATATGTTTGTACTTTTTTGTTTCTTACTGGTCTTTAGGTTAGATTGAGGGTGGCAAAAAAAAAAAAAAAAAAAAAAAAAAAAAAAAAAAAAAAAAAAAAAAAAAAAAAAAAAAAAAAATTTGTAAAATCCTGACCCAAGAAAAGTGGCGAAATTTTGTCAAAATCAGACCGAAATATGACATTTTTAGTGTCGCAAAAATCGTTTCAAGTTCTTACAAAAATTTAAAAATACAAAATTCCATGATTTTATTATTTGCAAAGCAATACTTTTCAGTCAGAGGGCTTGAAAGATAATTCTTAAATTTTTTGCTCATTTGGATCATTATCCTGAGGCCACGTCCTATCAATAAAAATAAATTTCTTATTCACGTCATATCGTGAAAGTTGCTTCCTAGAGTTTCTTCGAGTATGAATTCGTCCCATTACTATGTCCCACTTCCTCGCTTATTTCATTTACAGTTAGTCTCACTTATATTAAAAGGCATAACTCCTCATTTGCTTTATTCATTTACTACATGTTTCGGAGCTTGTCATGTTGCTCCATCTTCAGGTTCTTACACTGTGATATTCTCACTCAGTGAGAATATCACAGTGTAAGAACCTGAAGATGGAGCAACATGACAAGCTCCGAAACATGTAGTAAATGAATAAAGCAAATGAGGAGTTATGCCTTTTAATATAATAACTAGATATTAATCTCCTTGAATGAAACATAAATAGTTAGTCTAACAATTTCTATTGCGTTTGAATATTTCTTATAAAACTAGGAAACAAGTTTCCGATATAAATTAAATAAACCCAAGTGAAATACGCTAACGACTAGAATTTTTTTGACTATATAAGGATTTGTTGACATTATCTATACCATTATTATATAAAAGGACAAGCCATTTTTCGGGCATGATCATTAACCAAGAAAACTACTGAACCAATCTGAGCCGAATTTTTTACTACATCATCTTCATACTGGAAGAAAGGTTTAGCAATAATAAAATGCACAGATTTTTAATTAAATTATCATTAAAAAAGCGATAAATATGTGGTGCTTAGTGAAGTTTGCTAATCTACCGATAGGTGGCGAGCACAAATTGAGAGTGGTTACAAAGGTACAGCGTTATATAGACCTAGATATTTATGATGTAATTTACTTTTTTTCAATTCAATTGTTATTAAAAAAGCTATAATTATTTGGTGCGATATGTGGATCTTGCAATGGCAAAACTGTTGAATCTAACTGTAGGAAATTTTAACTACAACATCTTTATAGTTCTAGGAAGGTTCACAATAACAAAGTTTACAATAATGATAATTTAAATTTACAGTCTCGAGTGGCAGAATCAAGGTTCCCCATACTGTCATATACTTTTAAGGTGAGAAATTAAAATTCAACCAGACAAAATCGATAAAATTGTTTCTGCCTACTTAAAAACCATTGCCAAATCAAAATGTCGATCCCTTGTTTTTTGATATTGTGGGTAAAAATATGATTAGAGGGCCTCGCGGATGATTTAATTCGTCCTCTCCTTGCATAAATTATGGTAAGTGTTAACAAAATTATCCTCAAAAATCATGTTTGAAGGTGGCATTACTTTTATTTACTGGACCATTGATTGTGTGAAAGAGCTATAATTTCAATCAAATGTAAGACAAGAAATCAAATAATGGTACTCACCTGAGGTGATCTAGCAGATATCTGAAATATATCCATTGTTGAAAGGGGCACGTAGGTTAAATTTTTGGAGTTTACCATGGGATTTCCCTAATGACACATCGGATTTTTCTGTTCCGATTGGAAACAAATCTAAAATGGGGCTATTTGAAATGTTTATCTGGCCATTTAAACACAAATTTTAATCGATAGATTTTCTAATCAACAAATAACCATTATGATAAGGCATATGATGAGGATGAGTCCTGAAAGATTGAACGGGAAAATCTTCCGACATTTCCAACAGCAAAAGAACAAATCTGGGTTTTTTAGACAAATTAAAGATGACATGAATTCAATGGGAATAAAGGATACAGACTGCCAAGATAGGGAAACATATAGAAAATCATTAAATGACATAAAGGTCTTCGTGGGAAGGGAAAGAATAAGGAGGAGTGGGGCTTGGACGGAGGAAAGAAAAGCCAAACATGCAGAACGAATGAGGAAGTTTGGGGAAATGAAGAAGAATCCCAAATCATGATATTCGCGTGGTCTATAAGGCCTTTTCGCGCCCAAAAAAAAAAAATAACCATTTATAAATGATTTAGACTCTTAGTAATATTTACTCAATAGAAGCTCACTACATTTAGATTAAAATACAAATAAAATTTTGTAATATCTCTCTTTTATTAAATGGAAAGTTTTCACATAATTTTTCTCTCTAATATTTATTACCCTACCAAAATTAACTGTCACTTTTTATTAAAAATTGCTTTCGATTAGAAAGTTAATTAAAAACTTTTAATTAAAACTTAGGTCTAATATTGCTTATTATAATAATGTACAGATTGGAGCTACGGTACGATGACTAAAACCGAATCTGTTGAGCGCGGACATTCCAGGCTGGCGGGCCGATAAATTTCAGGGAGTTATTAATTGACCATCCGTCACTGTCTTTTCAAACTTATTTCCAAAAGTATTCCTATCACATGCTCCACCACTCTTCTTAACTTCCGCAGTTTGCGTCTTTTTTGATTTACTATAAGCTTTTACTTTCAGGCGATATTTTTTTTATCAAATTTGTCAATTTTAAAACGATACAAATAATATGTTTAGTTTTTCTAGATGGTCATATTAATTGTTCGATTTTTCATAAATATAAGTTAGATGTTAATGATTTTATACTTTTATTTTTATAAACATTTATTAATAATGCTTCACAAATATTGCCAAAAGGCTGTCTGTATACATATATTTACATGTAATAGCTCTCCCTGTACGGATGTTACTAAAGCTTGAAAATTACATTATTTTGGGGAGTATATTGCCTATTTATACAAATAGGACAGAAAATTATAATAATTTATGTAGGGGTGGTTACACAGTAAAATTCTTTTCTTGTATATTACACTAGTAATAAACATAGAAATAGTAAAAGAATTCAAATATCTCGGAGAATGGAATAGTTGGAATGCTAAGGAAAACAAAGCATTGGATTCCAGAAAAAATAAACTTGAACTTGCTTTCCAACTAACAAAAGATACATACAACAAAAAATCTCTTTCCTGGGGGTCCAAAATAAAACATTACAAAACAGTGATTAAACCAGAAGCCTTGTATGCAGCTGAAACACTAAACATGAATATCAAAGGTCATATGGAGAAACTTGAACTAAATGAAAGGAAAAGTTTAAGAAAAATCATATGACCAAAATTTCAGGATAATAAGACAATATACATAAAGAATGAAACACTCTACAAGAAAATTGAAAAACTCTCTGATACTATGCGAAAAAGAAGAATAAATTTTTACGGTCATCTTCTCAGAATGAACTCTAATAGATTATCCAAGCAAATCTTTGACTTCTTACCCCATCTCAAAACAAAACCCAATTGGTTTAAAGAAACTGAAAAGGACCTAGCAGAATTAAAAATTACAGAAAATTCACTACTTTATCAGACTTCTAAATTAATAACTAAATGAATATGCTAATTTCCAAGATAAATCCACTCTAAAAACCAAACCCTTTATTTTAGATGAAGAAAGAAAAAGAAGATCAGAAAGAATGAAGAAGTACTAGGCACTTAAGAAAGGACAACACATAGTGAAGTGATGGATTCAACGTACCCCAAAGAGGGTGAAAAAAAAAAAAAAAACACTAGTAATAAACAATGAAAGAAGTAGAAAGTAAATAAGGAAATTTGTAATGTTTTGTATATTACTAAAATATTTCTTATAGGCTCAAAAATGACGGTATCAATCGTATAAAAAAAAAGGAATCTTGTAGAACTATTATTATTTGTTTAATATTATATTATATACTTGCAGAACATATATAATTTTAACTAATAATTGAAATTTTATTTGTTTACGATAAAAATTTTGTATTTGAGAATGAAATTTTAACTCAGCAGTAATTTTTAACCTGGTTAAAATAGCCCTGATTAGGTGTTTGAAGATTACGTAGATTAATAAAACCCTTGGGGATAATTGAGTGCATTATCAGTGCTTACAACTAATTGCCTATGAGTCATATTTTTACCTAAAATATCAAAAAACAAAGGACCAAAATTTTGATTCGCTAATAATTATTATTATATAGAAATAATTTAATAGATTTTATTTGAATAAATTTTAATTTATAACTATAAAAGTATATCAGTGTAAACCTCGCTTCTGCTACTCAACATAGTTCATTTAAATTTTTATAATAGTAAATTTTATTATTTCTAAATCTTCCCAGTACTATGAGATGATGTAGTTTAAATATGGTACAAATGGGTTCAATAGTTTTACCATTGCAAACTCCGATGCAGAATGGCGCTTACCATATTTCGGTCCATTTTCAAACTTGATAAAAATGCCGCACCACGTATTCATAGCTTTTTTTAAATTAAAATAACTAATTTTTATTATAGATTTCTGGCTCTATATAACACCGTACCTTTAGTTACATCTGAATAGCTCTCGCCATCTATTGGTCGATTTTTCAAACTTCAATGCATACTATATATTCACCGCTTTTTAATAACAATTTTACTGAAAATCTTTAAACCTTATTTTTGATAAACTTTTGTTGAAGTATCAAGAATGTGTAGTAAAAATTTGGTGCTGATTGGTTCAGAAGTTTTCGTTGGCAGTGATCACAAAACAAAAAATGGCTTGTCCTTTTATATAACAGTATAGATGTTTGTATGTGGTTTTAAAATAATTATTACATTGAGCTAAATGTTTTAAAATTATTGCTATAGACATTTCTTCCTCTTTCGTCCATTCCGTTTTGCATTATAGCGTGGAGGAATAGCCTTTACCAATCCTGCCCACTGATCTCTATCTTTCACTCTCCTTCTTTTCTCTGGCCCAGTGCACCCTCAAGTTTTTCTCAGTCTCTCTACGAACTCATTATATGTATGTCTATGCCTTCTTCTGGGCCTCCATCCCTCAAGTCTATCTTCTATGAACCGCCTAACCTTTTGATCATCACCCATGCGGCACACGTGCACATACATACCACATATAGTTATTCAAGAATTAGGAATTAGTTTCAGCGACCTTGCACCATGTCCCTCTTTGATTCTTAAGTTGCTCAAGCATCTCTTTTTTTCTTTTCAGTAGTTTTTTAAGATGGTTTATTTCTATGGCTTTCACTTTGTTGAGATATTCTGCAAAAATTCCCATATAAGTAAACTGGTAGTAACACTTTCTTGAATATTCACTTGAGGTACGCATGATGGTATAGAAGGATCAATATGATTAGGATTGATGAATTAATTAATAAAAACAATATGAAATAAAATCTCGGAAGTAAAAATAATACACCGAGAAGAAAATAGTCTAAAATTAAATATTTATGAATCCGATCTAGAATTTTGTTTAAATGACCAGACAAACATTTCCAATGGACACATTTTAAATTTGTTCCCAATATGAATTGAAAAATCCTATAAGTCATGGTGGAAATCCCATGATAAACCTACCTGCCCCCTTCCGCTTTCTACAATGAACACATTTCAGATATTTGTTAAATCTCCTCAGGTGAGTAGCAATATTTGATTTCTTGTCAAACATTTTGAAAACTTTAGTATATACCATCCATCTAACATAGTGCTGATGTGTTGAAAATTTTGTATCTTTTAAAACTTAAGATGAATTCCCATAAAAGTGGCAATTAATTCATCAATCCTAATTGTCTTAAATATTCTTTTTTCGACTGCTTGTTTCCTCTTTGCTTTATATTGTGGAGAAGATGAAATTAAATACACCGTTGGTTTTCGGGACTGTTTATAGTACTTCCTGATCCTATCTACGTTATTTACTAAAAATCTTACCAAAATACGGATTTTTACCAGCATTCTCCAATTGCTTGGCATCGCACGTATATTTGAAATATACTTTAATTCAAATTTTGAAATGTTAATCAAGTTTTCTAATTTTAATTTGGAAGTAAAAACAAAATTATTGCTCGAATCTTAAATTTAAACTGAGGCAAAATCTACAAAGTATTGTAGATAATTTAAGTCTCAAACTGCAAGGTGAAACGTAGTGACTCATGCAACAGGGTGGGATGCTCTATTTCCCTGAGAACTTATTTGAGTCATTTTTAGTTATCTATGGCGTTAAATAGCTAATTCTATACATTTTGAATTGAAGCTATTTTACCGCCTGCAAGTTAATGATATCAAGAACCTCAATGCATTCTGAGAATTCCGTCTATAAAGAAAGAAGGAGTCACAAAAATCCAAGGATTAACTATTAAAGGAGTTGTGCAAGGATTAACTGTCGCTTGGATCCAATATCTACAACTTTATGCAGAATAGTCGCTAAAACATTTTCATGAAAATTTAGTTCACAGAATACTTGAACACAGTTTCCGAACTCATTGAAAATCTATTTCATTCAACCAATACTGCCATATTTTACAGTCATGAACCTGAGAAGATTGGCCAAGTGTAGCGAAAGGGAATTATGTTTCCTCCCGGAGGACTTTGAGTATTGCTTAACATCTGTAACGATGGGAAAGGAACCAACTTTAACTATATTAAGAAAGTTATAAGTCCAACAGCTGTTCGCCGCTTCCTCGCTTAAATCATCTCCCATCCTCCTGGAATATACTTCAAAGAACTTTTAAAATAATTACTTGTTCCCGTGCGCCCTGCTTCCTTGTTTTCCAGCAATCCTACTTTGCTCGAGCCACTTTAGCGTGTTAATCGACTTGTTTTAATATTAATAAAATTTTACAATATTTTGAGAAATATTGTTATCTTCAATACTATTCCTAACGATGCATTCAATAATTAAAAATTGAAAGTTAAAACATCGAGTAGCGTGCCATCCTGACATTTCACTCACTCACTTACGTGCTCTATAGCTCTAGAAAACTCTTGGCCTCCTCCACAATTTGTAGCCACTCCTGGCGATCCTTGTCTTTTGACTTCCATCTTCTGACTCTCATTTTTCGGAGATCATTTTCGACATTTTGCCGCCACGTTAACCTTGGCCTCCCTCTTAGTCGTTGTCCGACAGTCAGGCTTGCGATAATTCATGAAGATAATTATTTATAAGACGGTGATCCGACCTATTGTGGCGTAAGCTTGTGAGTCATGGACCCTAACCAAGGAAACGGAAAGAGTCCTTCTGGTGTAGGAGGTTTTTTTGGACCGGTTTCTTACATAAATTTTAACAGTTTATGTAAGGAAAACATACATCTGTTTTCCGCTGCTATTCTTGTTTATATTGCAGTAATTTTTTCATTTTTTCTAGTTACTCTGAGTAACTAGTTACTTTGTTAAGTACTCTGAACTCCACCGTCTTGAATTCATGATTCGAAAGGTAGATGGACTGCTCTTCTCTTCTTTTTATCCTTGAGGTCATCAAATGCTTAGTTTTATTCTCTTTTATCTCAACCCCCATTCTTGACGCAGTTACCTGCGACTCCTAAAATAGCGCTCCTGACAGATCGGCTGTGAACACAAAATCATCAGTATACGGCATGTGCTGTGCGAATCTATCGTAAATTACGCCACCTGGGTTTGTTCCTGACATTTAGATCACTTATTTTTTTAGATACCTTAGTGATTATTGATAGCCATGTCGTTAGTCACAATTTCTTGGAATAAGTTCTTGTTGCAACGCTTAGTCCATCGGTGCAACACTACTTGAAATGAAATGTCTTGAATACACATTTGTTTGTAATGATTAGAGTGACTATTGGTAATGGTTCAAGGGCTCACATTTTAAAGGTACGAGTATGTTAGTTGTTTATCCATCTTAGTTAACAATTATATTGTGGTCATCCTTTGGCATATTTTATGACAGCCCCACTCTATAGTTACCGTCAGAATTGTAGAACAGATTTCAATCCACAATACAAGGGAAGCCTTTTTGCCCTCCCCCCCCCTTCTATATACTTTATTACTTCTCTTTTATTCCGATGCATGATGATAACAATGATGCAACGGATAACAACAGCCCGAAAGATTCATAAGGCAACGGACTAGTTCACAATCCCCTGCATGACTGGCATTGTACTACCCATTCACTCTTTTAATTAGATTACGGAGGCTATAATTGAAGAAAAACTTCTAAGATTAATACTGTTTAATGTGTTGCTATTTCAGTCTCGTGACAAGATTTTATTGGACCATATCGCTGTTAAGTAACGTCTTTAATTCTGTATTAGAATATTGAATAGAATTTATATTCTAAAGTGAATAAGTTATCAATATTTTTATTATATTATATAAAGTCATATATTTTTTATTTGATTGTGAAAGGATTTCTTCGTATTTAATACAAATATTTAATACTATTATAAAACGATTGCAATGATCTTTATCGATTATTAAAAGCTGTGAAATTATTATAAAAATTTATTCAGGATGCCAGATACCTATCCTTTCATAGTAAGCTTCATAACCACTCAAATCCACTAGTTTCTCAACTTGCTTCCCACTCTATTCCCGATAATCTTTCGAGGCGTCTGAAATATAAAGCCTAGAGATCTTCTTGTGTAGAATTTTTAATACTGATGAGTAGTTCTTTTCAAGTTTTGACGTACTATTGTAGTCATAGTCAACACATTCACTTGACGTATTTAATACCGTAGTAAATTTGAATAAATAAAAAATACATTTTGGAATTATACAAATGACATATACATTTCCAACATAATCGTTTCTTTTTATTTGGGCTTAATGACAGAAGAACCGGAACTTATTATTTTATTTTTTTCCTTTTTTTAATTGAAAGTTTTTAGTTTTGTTGATTATCTACATTTGTCACTTCTAAGCATAGCTATTTGAACATAAATCACATTGATAATAGAAAGGCATTGTCTAATCTCCTTGAAAGACAATAGTTCCAAATTCGGTTCCAATCACAATTAGCATATGAATAGAACAGGAGCTAGATTCCAGGTTTGCCTACGCGGGGAGAACAAAACCTGTCATAAGGCGGAGCACATTCATTATCACACCAAGAGTGGATTTGTGCATTGCTTTAATTTAATGTTGCTATTTATAAAGTTCTTTATATCCAACTCAAACTATCTAACAGCTACAAAGCCCCTCATCAACTTAATTACGTCAACATTCCTTATTTTAGTATAATCCTCAACAAAGCGTAGGTCAGTACTCAAGCATGTTATTATTTGACTCTACCATAATCCAAAAATATTTCACATAAAAACTTATTTTTTGTGTAACACTAAATTAAGAAAGTTTAAATGGGGGAATTTGTCGGCTGTAAATATAATTATTGACTTGAAGTACTTATGGTATAGAAGGATCAATACAATTAGAATTAATAAACAATTTGCTACATTTTATTTGACGATTAGTTTCAAAAGTTCTAACAGCATACCAAAAATTGTAAGCCCTGATACAAAGATTATGTATATGTATATACACTGCAGGCCGAAACTTTGGATGCTCTTACTCACAATTAATTCACTTTTATTTAAAAAGATTCTTTTTCTTTCTAAGAAGATTTGTTGTTCATCTGTCTTCAATGAAAACAATAATAATAATAATAATAATTTTCCGTGTTTTTAGAATAATAAATCTCTGGCAAAATAAGAAATGCATTTACATTTGAGTAGTCTAAGAAAATATTTCTAAGGTCAATAATGTATAATCCTTCATACTATTATAAATTATAGGAGTTCTTCTTTATAACAGAATGTAAAATGTTTCTGAAAATGAAAGGTGGGTTTTTAATGAAAAAAGTTAGATATAACCATTTTAAGTTATTGTAAAATGTTATTATTGTTAACTGTTTTTAATTATTTAAAGTTGCATTGCGTCGACTAATGTTAAAATTATATGAATAAAGAGTTTTTGTAACAGTATCATTCGTTTCTTTTAAATATTGTATATAAACTTATGGCCGCCAGTCTGAGTATATATGTATAACCTAACATATTTTTAACATTTCAAAAGCAGCCCTCCAATAAGAATCCAATTGAAGTGTCATATAATTCATCAGTCGTTGTTTTAAAATTGTTGAAGTCGGTGAGGAGACAAACAAAAACTCAGCGTAGTTGAAAAACTCTTCATTGGTGTATTGACTTTTCGGCACTAACGGATGGCATTCTTTGTGTCTATTAAAGCAAAACGAAATGTGTCTAAAGGAAAATGGAGTGTATAGCTAAGTCAAGTAAATAAATATTATATTGCAATGATGATCTTATTTTATTGTGTTTTTTTTGTCATTGCTACTCCTCCATTGCACTAAAAATTCTGTGTTCTTTTTTTTTCTATTTTATCTTAAAAGCTTATACACAAGACTAAAACGGCAAGAAACTGTCCAACGTAACATATTACTTTAACATTTACTAGACGAACATTTAAAGCCCCCAATTCATTAAAAAAGACTCATATACATGACTATGATTAGACCTATTCGGACATACGGAGTTGAGCTTTGGGACTCTACTAAACTATCCAATTCATCTCATATTCAATCCTTACAGCCCAAAATCCTTCGAAAAATCAATCAAAATTATTTTTGATTCCCGTTAATGTTGATTTACCAACCCCGAATTCGATATTTCTGACCCAATTCATTTTTATTTTAGCCACGTATTGATTTCAATTGTATCTTTAAATAAAAAGAGCTCTCGTTACATTTTTCTTAGAATGGATGATAACATGTAATTTTAATAACGTGATCACAAAGGCTATGTACATCTCACAAAGACGATTTAAAACTTAAGATCAGATCTATTACCAACCAAATGATCGGGAAGATATCGAGAGAAACAAACGAAATGGTCTAATTAGGTATACAGTTTTCAGTAGACAAAAAATGTAGGTAAGAAGTCCATTTTTTTTTTTTGCAGTTTCTGAAAAATAAATAGAGCTACTCTAATAGATATTCTTAGAAAAAATCATTTTGTTTTCCCTTTAATTTTAATTTTTAATAAAAACTTGCTGAAAGGGCCCTGGTCCGCTCCGGTTTAATACCATTAGCATTAAGGACAACTTAAATTAGTAAAAATTGATTTTTATAAATGACTTAACCTTGATAATTATTATTACTTAAATAAACCTAAAGAGAGAAACAAAGAGAGAAAATTTCATTCTTAGAATGTTGCAACAGACTCATCTGAACTGAGAAAAAGGTATATTCTAGGTTCAAGGAATGAAATTCAGAAATGCTAGGTACTACTTGTAAAATACAACTCGGGCCTCGTTGAGAAAAGCCGATTATCTTGTGACTGGAAAACTGAAAAAGAGTACTGAAAAAGAGATTATCTTGGGGACGAAGCTACTGGTTAAACAATGTTGGTGGGTTGCTCGTAAGGAATATGTACATCGAACTGGCCTTACATGTCATCACCAGAGAACAAAAGTATTTTAACGTCCTGTTTAACATAAGTCTTTTAATAGCTTCTCGACATGAAACAACTCAAACTTGTAAGGGTACACCTCTGCAACCACTTTAAGTTCACAGAAAGTACCATATTCTAAGGTTTCGACATCGATCATATTTTTGTTTGTTTACAACTATAAGGAACTTAATTTGTGGTCGAAGTGTGCGGCTTAAGCATCAAACCTATTTTGTAACTTAGCTTATCTCCAAATACCATATGACAATTAATCTATTATTATTCACCCAATAAAAATTGAAATGGGGGTCACCTGTGGTGTGGTGGTTAGCATAGCAACCTACTATACCCAAGATCGCGGGTTCGTAGCCCGGCAGATGACCTTAGGATTTTTTAAAGGGAGTAAATAATCCTTAGCTATGCCGTCCTTCGGAAGGGACGTTAAATAGGGGTCCCGAGCCTGTGCGATGTCAGGTACTCGTTAAAGATCCCTATCCTAATTATACCTGGATAGGCAAAATTTAGGACTCCCACCGTAGCATCGTCCGATTAGCCATAGCAGCATAAAGTGACGTTAAACGAAATAAACAAACAAACAAACAAAAATTGTAATAACATTTTTCGTGAATTAGCCGCGATCCAGGCCGATTTTTTTTAATTCCTTTTTTAGCGAGCACCTACAACTCTAGAGGAAGCTACATATCGAATTTCATTTCAATCCGTTCGGTGGTTTCTGAGATTTCGTGTTAAATGAGTGAGTGGTATTTGACAAATATATAGTAGATAATTTTAACAATACAACAAAATAATTAGATACTAAATATAGTTAAAATTACTTTCCAAAAAAATGGTTCCGTTAATTAAACGTTCCCATAGTTGACGTTTGGATAATCGACGCTCCACTGTACCTATCATATACCCACAAAAAGCCACAAGTATCCCAACTTACTTCATATAATATTTCGGGTGACTTTCTGGTAATCTGAATAGAAATTTTGCTGAAGTGGTATCAATGGCTATTCGCTTAACGAAACATAGAAATCCAACATTTTTTTTTACACTTTTTTAGTTCTTTATAGACATTAATCAGGGTTTTCTCAACTGAGGTATTTCATTTTTTCCTAACATCCATTAATACCCAGTTAAAAAGCTTAAATAAATATGGATAATACCAAATATGTTCAGCAATCCTGATTTTTCAGAATCCGAGTCGATGTTTCAACTTTAGTTTCAGGATCACCCATATTCAAAGTTCTATTAACTATTTTAAAGTATTTGTCTGTATTAATTAAAAACTAATCCGAAGGGTTGCGTAATTCGAGCCCTTTAATTTTAGCCCTGGGGATACAAACAGCCCTTATTATAGCTGCCAGACAAACTTTGCTCCCCTCAACTCCGCCTATTGTTTTAACTTACTCATATATTGAGGCTCTGATTAAATCTTGGAGAATGAGAGACAATGACTGTGGTCTGCTTTGATATGTTATTCGTAACCCGAGACCTCCCCCCCCCCCCCCCCCCGTTCTCAAAGGATACTTTCTCCTGCGGCTCGGAATATAATATTACGTCTATTGTATGAGGAAATTCTTTAGAGTATTGTATCCACATATCACTCACAGTCAACCTGAAAAACTTATGTATGGTTGAAGAGTCGGTTACTGCTACGTTTTAAAGCTGTAATCGGATATTCAAAATAAGCTTTGTTGTTGATTTCCATTATTTTAACATAATGCTAACAATGCTTACCATTGCATGGTTATTAACAAAATTCAACCCCACAAAATTTAAAATGTACATATCTTTTGGCTAGGAGTCTATAATTGTTTGATATAACATTTTTTTTACCCTCAAAAATTTTGACATCTAGCTCTGTATGTGTTGCTCAGATCGAAAATTCGCCGACAGTTTCCCTAAAACCAATCAGAAATTTAATAGAGAATATTTATTCCTAACCATCATATTAATTATTGCTCTTGATTGAAGCAGACTTTAATATTTACTTAATAGAAACTAAATTTAGATTAAAGTAAAAATAAAATTTTGACATGATGTGTCTTTTGGCCGGTGTATATAAATGTCTTGCGTTGAATTTTTTTTTTACACTCGAAAAATGTAACATTTTACCCCCAATGTGGCTCTGTTGGCGTTTATTTGATGGAATATTTGACTGAATTTTGAAGTTTCTCATTAGAAATTTAATGGAAAATATTTTCTTTTACACAAAATTTTTTGCTAGGACCTACTGTTTAGTGAATTTGGATTCCTACATTTTTTAAGTGCTAAGGTTTTTTTGACAGGTTCTTTCTCTGCTAACGGTGCTCTAATAACTTTGCTGAAAGCATTGCTATTAGCAACTATTATACACATCTAGGGAACTCGAGGGTCGAGTGAGATGGGACGAGGGTCTCAGCGTGCCTAGGTGAATCCTACCTGGATGAGTTAAAATTTATTTCGTGGCGAACCCAGGAATAAATCTTGACCTTCCCACCCTGGCTTGAATAGGTTGGTAACCTGTAGGATAAACCGTTCTTCCTGTCCTCTTTGGAGTACATGAGGACGTTAATCCCAAATATAAAATATACAATAACTATTATAAAGATCTACTTTCTTTCATTCAAAATCATTGTCACATCCTAAATCAATGGGCATGGGACATGTTGTGCTGTGACAAAAAAAATCATTAGTATGAAGCATAAAAATGAATGAAAATGGACATCTTAAGTTTTGACGAAAACACGGAACTTAAGACATTTGTTTCAATAGGAAATACTTCGTTAGGAAAAAAAGTAAATATATCAGTGTGTGCAGTTCGCAAGGCTTTATCAAAAAAAGAAAAAAAATCGACAAAGGTTGACATGCTCAGTTAAAAAAATAAAAACTCCTCAATTATAGTTTTAATCTTTTAAACTATTTTTGTAAATTGTAAAAATCATCAGTGGGTGATAAATTATATTGATGTTTTTCATAAAATTAAGGGCAAAGCTATCTTTGTTAGCTTAGACTTGGCATCAAACAGCTTTTTCACAGTACAATAGAGAGCTTATCACTCCGTCGGGAACAATAACACATTTCAGCAAAAAGCTCTCTCTCGCAGAAATGAGTTCAAGTTAAGGGATTACAATTATGCCACCTTTCCACTGTCTTTCAGTTTTAATCTATCCCCTCTACCATATTATAAAGTAAAATAAATCAACCCTATGTATATTCTATTAGTAATATGAAAAAATAATTATCCTTTGAGGGAAGGGTAATAAAGTGTGTTAGAAAAATATTTATTGTGAAAACGAATTTTACTTTTCAAGTTATCACCGTGAGAAATCTATTGTGTGTATTTAAAATATTTTTTAATTTTTTTTTTTTTTTAATTTATATTTGACGAATAAAACAATCTGCTTAAATAAAATTTATTTGTGTAATCAAATTACACTTGTTATAAATAATTTACTTATTAAAATTACTGGTCTTAGAGCTAATATAACTAAGATTTTAGAAATTCACAATTTCAATGGAATGAGACTATTTAAAAGATAATTTCTACAATATTTCCAGAATAAAACTTAGCCCGTCTTAATTTATTTTTAACTATTAGTTGATATTTACAACTGAATACATATAAAATGACTCGTCAATAACATGTAAAGAAACTTTATTATCACTTCAATAAAAGTTCTATATTAAAACTAGTTGTTTCCCTTCGTTGGGTTTCCGTTAGGCCAAACTATCCTTCCACAGTTTTCTGTCCCACCAATCACCATCCCTCAGACCTCTTCCTGCCATTATTTTAGTTAAAAAATTAATTTTAAATGAAGTTCTGGGTTATATTTTGTTTCTTTTTATTTTCTTTTCGAACAAGCCAAATATGGACTTGGTGGGTTAACCAAAATTGTTTTCAGCTAAGTGAGCCGGGATAGGTCAGGTTCTTGAGAGACTTCTTCCAAGCTCATATTTAATTTTCTGACTTCGAAGTTGTTTACTGCTTCCGATCTCTTTGGTTTCTACCGTTTCTTAAATTTTAAGTGGATCTTCCTTAAACATTTTTCAAAAAAGTTGCCTGTCCTGGATGTGGGATTCAGAGATGTTGAAGGTTTGGATATCATGTTTGACTTGCTTATGCCACAATGATGTTGTTTTATTTTAGGCTCTGTGGATTTAATCTTGACTCGTTCTCTCAAGGTGTCCGTATAATTGGATGCATCTCTTGATGATAGTATCTATGAGGTTCTTGCTTTAGGCATAGATCATCGTTGGACCTCTGGTACCTTTCTCCATTTATGATCTTTGGGTCTAAGATAGTTCTTTGCTTGACCTCTAGTTTCTGTATGAGTTTTGTTCCGTTGATATTCAGGGTTTCAGCTGCATATAGGACTCCGGATCTTATTACAGAGTTGCCTTAATTTAGCATAGATGGATGTGTATTCCTTCTGGTAAATATCTCTGCATTGATTGTACGCAATATGCAGTTTCATAATCCTTTCCTCAAATGCTTTGTTGTTCTTGAGGTATTAATTGTTTTCGCCTAAGGCAAGTTAAGGCCAGTCGTGTAGGTTATTTAATGGATTGAATAATTCTATGATATAACCATATCATTTATATGGTAGGTTAAAAATTAATAGACTTCAACTAGGTATGTAATTTGCTATGTTGTGCAATATGTATAACACCCAAAATTCAAACAAGTTGTCAGGTAAATAAATTTAAAAAAAAATCATTAATGTAATGGAGACCATTAGATAGGCATAGTAAACATAAAGTTTCTGATTGCAGTATTAGTGGAAAATACTTCCTCGATGGATAAAGTTGTTTACACCAAGAGATGCCCTTGGCTTGGGAGGTGGGGTTTGAGCATGGATACGCTACGTATTACAATTCCTACAGCTTTTATATAAAATGTGTGAGCAGACTAAACTTTTTCGAACCTAAAGCTTTTTCCTTATTCAATAATGTGTTTTATTTGTGAGTTGTAAGAAAAAAAGGTTTAAAAATCATTTATGTTTAAAATAAAACTTTGAAAGAACTAATTAAACTTCATTCTTTTCCTCTGTAGATTTTCACAATATCCTTCGTTTCCCCCTTATAAAGTCTTGTCTTTGTTTTGTTTTTTTCCTTATCTCATTCCATTAATTGAAAACAGGAAACACTGAACTTACTTAAATGTTTTGTTTTTTTACCTTGATTATGATTCTTGTATTTCCTTAACAATATATACAGAATGTTTTTATTTTAACTTTTCGCTTTATTCTTTTAGCCACTTTAGAGTCTCTAGTATGCTGTTAGTAAATGAGATATTATTTCTGTCAACTTGGCTTATGATCTAGTGTTTTTAAAATAATATTTATGAAAATAAAAGTAAAGAAAGAAGAATAAAAGTTAATCTACCAAGAGATTTATAAGCCAAGTACATTTAAGCTGATGATAAGAGTTCTCAGGTGACATATATAAAGAAGTTGTCTGTACAAGTATATTAGGATGTTTTTTTAATAGAAAAGTGCAGTCATCAATGCCTGTGGTTAATTGATTAAATTCCTAGACTAAGTTTATCCTAACTATTTGATCAATCAGGGACTAAACTGCCCTCGGTGCAGGACGAAATATAATATAAGGACGAAATATAATATAAAAGAAACAGAGATAGTTTTAGGTACAAAATGGTCTACCTCATTCAGTCCTTCTTCCTTCTTTATTGAAGTACTGTTAAAGAATGTTGAACAGATATGATATCTTAGATTTCATCTAGACACTTGGAACCCTCATACAAGGTTAAAGAGACAAGAAGATGCACCTCGATTTCGGCTGCTCCGACACTTACTTGGAAAACGTTCTAATCACCCGATTCACTATTAAAACTCATATATGATCGAAATCAGACCTATATATGCATATGGTATAAAGTTATGGTGTTCCAACAAACAGTCGAATTCTTCCCACATCCAATCCTTTATGCTCCTAACTTTATCACAAATAAACTGATCTACAATGAGCTTAATTTCCCCTATGTCACTGACTTTGTCAGATACTTTTCCTCTTATAAAATGAACTAAATCCAATTGTTTCTTAACTTGCTTGCCATTCAATTTCTGGAGATCCCTCAAGGCATCTAAAAAGAAGATGACCTCGGGATCTTCTTCTATTAAGTAGAGAATTGCATTGACATTTCATTAGACTGCTACCAATGGGTAGTTCCTCTACAATTTTTGTCATTTCATTACTTTGTATAGTATGCTAGTAACATATTTATGGGATGTATTTTTGTAATACAGTTGTAAATTTATATTAATTATGGAATAAAAAAAAAGTTTAGGTAAATATAAAGAACATTTATCTTTTAAACATTGGCTCACTCATAAACCATAGGAGATCTCAACAATAATGTATATATTTTATAAAATGAGTTGAACATTTAAAAGGGATTAATGCTTTCTATCCTTTTCCCTTATATTTTATAAAATTTAACTTCAATCAAAAGTAAGTAAAATGTATGTGAATAATTCTTTTATTTTGAGGGGGAAAAAGCCCGATACTCATGAACAAAAAATATCAAACTTACATAAATCCTGTCGATTAGCGATTCGGATATACTTTGCAGATGGTGGCCCTCACCTCACCCTGAAAGACTCACAGTTCCTGTCATAGACACCATAGGGACAGTTGTTATGAAGGACTCTATCCTACTTTTTCCACCTAAGGAGAAGGGATATTCAGATTTTAAATCTCTGGATCTTGTGAAATCCTAAAATATATCTCAAATCTCACTCTCTCTTTTTTTTGTTGTTGTTGGGAAATCTTGTATTTTTTTAAAATATATATATTTGGAATTTATAATCTTAATTCAATGTTTATAAACAACTATGAAGTAAAATCGAAACTTTTTTTTTTTTTTTTTTCATTCTGTTTCTTCTTATTTACAGCCCAAAAGTTATCAACACCTTTATTATAGTAACAATTTTTTTGTTTTCAGTTTAAGGTAAGTCTGTATTTTAATTAATTGGCTATGCTCATAAAGTAAATTAAATATTAGTTTTAAAATGTTCTGGTTATTAGTGAGAATTTAGTTGATATCGGGTTTTAAATTTAAACTTTTTGGTGTAAAATGTAACAGGGTAATTCCCACAAAATATGTTTCACAGCAGCTTTCTCATTACAGTGTTGACATCCTGGAGTTGGTTGTTTAGTTATTTTTTTATTTCAATCTTTTTTTTTTTTTTTTTTTTTTTTTTTTTTTTTTTTGAGAAAGAATTACAATCTACCTGTAAAAGGGCAATAATTCAGTTATTAGATACGAGTATGTGAGAATGGCGTGACCTATTCTCAGTCGGCTTAGAGCTACCTATTCTTTCGATATAGTCATGGCTTTAACAATTTTATTAATTATTCTTTTAAAACATTTACAGGCCTACGATAAAATAAGACACCATTTAGAAACAAAAATAAAGTATTAATCAACTTAATAATTACAGTTTTATGCCCAATAATTCAACATGGTCTGTAGAATTCTTAATCTTGTTCCCGCCTTATTGAAGACAACCAGGGCTCTAGAAGATCGTTTCTTTTCACCTTGGAAGTGTTATTGGTATTGTCTGCCATTAGAGGAATGCTAAAAAACATTGTAAAATTGGTTTCCTCTGGCCGAAATATTCTTCTTCGTAAATAAAGGATTCTCTCTAAAATACCAAGTACCATCATAGCAATAACTCGTGTCGGTAATAGATTTTTTCGCATTGAATGTATATTAAAAAGGCATCGGATTCGCAGGATATCATTATAATACACAGATAATATTCGCCGCTCCGTTTACACTAAACGATTTATTCATCGACGGCCATATAACGATATCCCTTTTCACTGCTCTGCGTAGCTCCTCCCGATATGATGACGCCACTCGTTTTATATTTCTATCCGTTTTATTGTCTTTGGTTGTCTCCTAAATCTTCAACGGTCGTAAGCCTATTTCCGGCTTATCGTTCTGCGCCTGAAAGGAACCGTTAATCCAACTCGTAAATTGTGAGGAGGGTTGGATTTTGTTGTTTGCTTCCTTGGGCACTTGGGTAGGTAACATTTATCAAGAACTTATATATGTATTTTTCAATTATTAACAATTGTTTAAAGATTAAAACGACAAGAAACTTCCCGTCGTTACAGACTACTTTAACGTTTACTAGACAAACGTTCAAAGCTCCCAATTAATTACAAAAGAGTCATATACATGACTGTGATTAGACCTACTTGGACGTACGAAGTTGAGCTTTGGGGCTCCACTAAAGCATTCAATTCATCTCATATTCAATCCTTACAATCCAAAATTCTTAGAAAAATCCTAAATGCTCCTTAATTTGTAAAGATCTTAATGTTCCATATGTTGCTGATTCAGCCCATACCAGAAACCTATCCTTTCATAGTAAGCTCCATAACCACTCAAATCCGTTAGTTTCTCAACTTGCTACCCACTCCATTCCTGATAATCCTCCGAGGCGTCTGAAAAGAAGGCCTAGAGATCTTCTAGTGTACAGTTTTTATTGAAGTGCTACTGATAAGTAGTTCTTTTTAAGTTTTAATATGTTATTGTAATCGCTGTCAATACATTTACTTGATGTATATATTTGTACAGTTGTAAAAAATTTCAATAAATGTAATTAAAAAAAAATAAATAAATAAATAATCGTTTTACGTATCTATTGGTGTTATTGATACTTTTGAAAAATTCATAATTCATATCCAACCTTTTCTAAACCTTCACTTTCACAGATAATTTTAAATGGGACACATTGCTACTCGCAATATGTTTAAAATTTATATATAAAAAAAAAAAAATAATATTTTACAAATTCGTAACAAATGAAATTTTATACATTAAAATACTTTTTAATATAAAAAATAAGTTTTATATATTCGGACTTTTAATGTATAGATACATAGATGAAAACCAAGCTTAAGAAGCAGAATTCAAAATTAAACCTCATTTTATTTTATAGTATTCTTTTTCTTTGCTTTACCCTTAAACTTCATTAGTTGTAATCATCTATGTAGTCTGTACAATATATGTTCCATGATTCAATATTTGTTAATCCTCTGTGTAGCAAACCACTTAGACATTTTGAAAAACCGGGGTACAATCTCGATAATCGAGCGCTTCAATAGTCAGACACCTTCAGTAATCTAGCCATGTTGTAAGAATGCTCCACTGAGACGAATAATTTGTAAAAGTTTAAGAAACACGGAGTAGCAGTAACTTTCGCTTCGTTAGATAAAGTCATCCAGAGGGAAGAAGATAACCGTGACCTTATTGAATAGATTGAGGGAAATTAAAGAAGAAAACCGGATAACTCTTATAATTAAAAAAAAAACGTTCGTTTTATTTTTATTATATTTTTGCATAAGTGTTGTCGATAAATGTTGCTTATAAATCCAAATGTTAAATGCAAATTTATAAAAAATATCTGTTTTTAAGACACTTTTTTAAGGCAAAACTCTAGTACGAGTATTATAAAGGCCAAGGTTTTAGTACGAATACATTATTAAAAATGGAAAATTGTAAGTTAAATCGTGTTTCTAAAGTTTTACTAGTACATACAATATATATATATATATATATATATATATATATATATATATATATATATATATATATATATATATATATATATACGAGGGTGAATCAAATATAAACGGTAATTTTCAAAATTATATTTATTGAATAATATTATACAGAAACTACACCTTCAACATTTTTCAATGTAGTCTCCTGCATTATCTACACACTTCTGCCACCGATTTGGAAGCTTGAATATTCCCTGTTCATAAAAAGACTGAGGGCGAGTTTTTAACCATTCGCGCACGTGCTTTTCGACGTCTTCATTGTTTTCAAATCGTTTTCCTCCAAGTGATTCTTTCAGGGGCGCAAACAAAAAATAGTTTCAAAGGGACAGGTCTGGACTGTAAGGAGGGTGTTCGAGAGTTTCCCAGCCCATTTCTTCCAATTTATCCCTTGTCAACAATGCGGTGTGAGGCCTTGCGTTGTCATGGAGAAGGATGACATCTCTAATGGGCACACCTCGTCTTTTGTTCCGGTAACTGGTTTTTGCTGACTGTAGCACCTGGCAGTAGTAAGCCGCATTCACTGTTCGTTGATCGTGAAGAAAATCAATGAGTAGAACTCCCCTTGAGTCAAAAAAAATTGTTGCAAGAACTTTTCCGGCTGAGAGACGAGTTTTGGCTTTCACTGGGCAGCCTTCATCCTTCCTTCGCCACTCCTTACTTGCCATTTTCGATTCGGGGGTGTAATGGTGGACCCACGTCTCATCACATGTGAGGAAAACGATTTGAAAACAATGAAGACGTCGAAAAGCACGTGCGCGAATGGTTAAAAACTCGCCCTCAGTCTTTTTATGAACAGGGAATATTCAAGCTTCCAAATCGGTGGCAGAAGTGTGTAGATAATGCAGGAGACTACAAACTACAAACAAAACTTGAAAAATGTTGAAGGTATAGTTCTGTATAATATTATTCAATAAATATAATTTTGAAAATTACCGTTTATATTTGATTCACCCTCGTATATATATATATATATATATATATATATATATATATATATATATATATATATATATATATATATATAATTTGAATACATATAAAATGGATTCCTATTATTTTTCAGTGGTTATATACTAGTTTCTTTTTCTTGTGATTTAATTGTAAATATTTGTTATTTGAATTATAGTTTATTATCAAAATGGAACATGTTTTATCATTGATCTAGTCAAAAGCGATATGTTTTTGTGAAACACGAGGGCGTTATGCGTAGTTAAATAATAGAAGAGTAGGCACAGCTAGGAGCTCAACTCTTCCTATTCTAAATAATACTATCTTTTGACTTGGAGGCAGGCTCTAATTAGTAAGCTCCTTTTGAATATATTTTTCCTAATACGAAAAAAATTTTAACCCTGATTTTGCACTGTATTTCATTATATCTCTTTATCAAACTTTATTTCCTTATAAATAATATATGAAATATATAAATATATATTAAGAAACAATTAGTTCAACATTTAGGATTTTAATAAATTTCTACCCTTTTTCGTAAACCTACGACTTTCTTTCAACAGTATCCTTTAATAAGGCCCCTTTATTTCTTGTGAACAGATCCACTACCCAGTAATTCATTTAGACAAACGTCTTATTTTTTTTTTTAATCCCCTACCTTGCCTTTTCTTCCTTAAATTTACTTGCTATATTTTGTATACATAGATTTTTATAAAATTAATATTTTAAAAAATATATATAATAATGTAAGTTCAGAATATTGGCCATATCAGGTTCAAAAATGGCTTGATAGATTTATAACGAACATTTGTTGCTTACCAGAACGTAATTTAATTTTTAAATCTCTATTTTTAGAAAGCTTTCTTTAAGAACACCTCTAATAATTATAAAGGCTATGGTTTGGGAACAAACCCAGTAACTAAAAGATTTTAATTATTACAGAATCCTTTCTTTTTTTTTTCTTTCGCCCCACTTGCCTGATCAAAGAGAATGATTCTGACAATGATTCGAGCCCACAAAGTCTTTAACTACCAAATTCTAGGAAACTAGCCGGAGGCTTTACTTAGGGTAGGCCATATTATTAGCATTTAAAAAAAAAAAGAATACTAACCGCTTATTATTTTAAAAACATTTTTAATCTCCTAACATTATCAGTTGGATTGGAGAAATATGTTACTGAAAAATTACAAAAAAGAAAATATAGTATTTCACAAATTTCGATTTTTATAGTTTTTCCAGATTTCGCTAATGCGGAAGTTATTTATTACCAAAACCGGTTCTTGAATTTAATTTCATCTTCTTCTCGTTTCTCTAGATGCTCTTCCAAAAAAATCATTGAAAAAAAAAACACGAATTTCTCCTGACACCTTTATTTGGTACATGTTTCTTTACAAGTTTATCATCAAGTTTTCTGATGTATCTTATTGTCCTGAAATTATTGTTGGTGTGAGATAAATTTGATTAAAGACTTACGTGGATGGACGTTTGTATTCCTCACTTACAAAACTCAGTTTTCTACCTCACTGTTTGGCGTAAGAATCCTCGTTCAAGACTGTGCTAGTGTTAGATTGAAAGACCACCTTTAACCAGTGAGGAAAAGAGGGGAAATCCTGAGATTCTTCACTGTTCTCGCTTACCGTAATGAACTCTTTGATTTTTTAGGTATCTAGTGGTACAATTTAATTTTGGATGTCAAGTATAGATTTAAAACTACAACACCAAACTTTATCCCCCGATTTTGTTATCATTACGTTTTTTGGATTGCTTCCATATGTTAGAAAATTTAAAGACGTATTCACGTCAAAAAACTGAATAATATCAACACAACGCCATATCTATGCATATAGTTGGTTCATTCACTTGAAAAATTTGTAATTAACAAAAAGGTTAAGCTAGGATCTATTATTCTTTTACTTGTCGCGTCTTTGTCTGGGTTTTGTCTTTGTCTTGCTTTTGTAAGATGACTCATCTTAATTATACTTAAGTCTTTATAAAGCTGCCTTAACGAGATGATTAATGGACTAATGGGAGCGATGAATGAAATGAAGAGAGACGCTGCCGAAGAACAACCAGAACATTAGCAAGATGTCCTCGTTAGAAGACTACAAAAAGACGGATAAAACTCTAAAAAAAAATAGGGAGGCTATTCTGCTGTATAATCCTCTACTTAGTCTCGGCGGCATCTCGCGTGTTTTCTTCATCTTTGGGAAATATTCTCGCTTTACATTTTTTACTTGTTTTTAGTCAAAATTGTTATTTCAACATTTTTGAACTATGTTTTTTAAACATTTTTTTTTTTTAATGGAATGTTAATTATAATTTTTACATTTAAAAACTGGTATGATTATTGGTATTATTATTGAACTAACTTTCATTATCAATGGTATAGCAAAATTGTATACCTAATTACTGCTACTTTATAAAATAGATGATAACTCTATTTTCTAGCATACTCGACCGATTAATTTTTAAATTTTCTCGACAATTTTTTTTTTTTTTTTTTTTTAGTGGTTCACTTCTCCATCCTCTTTAACTAGGCAATTTTAAATTTACGAAATTTAAATTTTATATGAATTATGCTTAATGTCAACAAAAGTATGTACAATAAGACATCAAAATAAGACCATATGACACCAGAAGAAATACAAATTATAATTTAGTCCTTCAAAAGCTGTGAAGAATTTAAGTACCTAGGTAGTGCGATAACATATGCAAATAGGAATTACAGTAGGAAATATATGTTTATTTAGTTAGCAGAAACTGTTTACACGTTTATCTAGAAAAGCAAAATATCTCCTATACAAAACTATAGTAAGAGAAATAGTCACATATGTGTGTGAGACATGGCCCCTGATCGAAATTTATGGTCCTGTCAGAGTTTAGGATCTTTTTTGGTTTATTTACCCTTTTATTTAAATAATTACAAGCTGCCTCATTGCATTCATACAATATGTTCAAAGATACAAAATAAAGTAAAAGAAAGAAATTAAAAAAATTAAAATAAAGTCTATAAATATAAAAAAATAAAATAAATTGCAAGAATAAAGTATAATATAACAAGTGATAATGTAAAATTGATAATAATAGAGGAACAGTGAAGGATGAGAACAAACCTCGAATTGATGAATTTATTTGGTGAAAAGTACATTTAGAATGTAATTCAGCTAAAGAGATTGTTGGGCCATGTAGAAAGGAACAGCTAAACCAGAATACCCAGGAGGTTCCTCTATGGCAGATCTCTGATCTGGTGAAAGAGGAAGAGAAAAACACCGTCTCAAGTGGCTAGACTGGAAGGCCTAATATAGTTCTGATATAAAGTCCGAAGGAGATAAAAATTAAACACTGGAGGTGGCATACAACAGATAGAAAAGAGAAAAAACTATAGCAGAGGATATGGTTCTTAAAGGACTGCAGAGCCCATTGATAAACGAATAAAGTTTTACGCTCACCCCTTAAGTTTAGTATTGCTTTAGAAGGGGTATTGAACTAATGTGATATCGAATAAATTTTTGAGAGATATGCTCCGTCTAATGAATAACTGTAAAAAACATTTTAATTTAAAATTTCATAACTTCAATTACTATTTAAAATAATTATTTTATTTAATATTAATGGCTGTCAAAATTGAGCACTTAACAGTTGGAAATTTTTAAGGTTTAAAAAATCCAGTATTTACAGTAAAAATACCATTTGTGTCAAAATATGTACTCTAAGGGCTTTTTGAGAAGCATTACCTTTTTTTCGTAATACAGACTGTAATTCTGTAAACTGTAAAGCTTTGAATTCTAATAGTTAAGGTGTTTTCAAGGTACATACTTGGACCTAACCCACTTTTTGATGACAAACGCCGGAATCTATTTTGAAGACAATTTTTAAGAATCATTATACATTTTATATGCCAAGATTAGATTATTTGGAGTCATAAACACAAGAAAAATCAATAAGTTAAATTTTTCGCCTGACGGTATATATATATATTTAAAATAAATATCACCAATACTAAACATTAGCCATTAACTCTACTTAAAAAAAAAAAAATAAATAAAAATTAAAATTTTGAAACGTTTACTTTACTTAAAACATAGAAATCCAAAACAAGCAAAGCCCATCTTTAATAAATTGTTCACTTAAAAATTGCTGGACGATAAAAGAAAGGTCAGTCTACGTCATGTTAGGAAGGAGAATTTTTTCTTGTATGGCCGTTTTCAATGTGATTTTACCAGTTTTTCGAGAAAACCTTTCACCTAAAGATTGTCTAATAAAAAGATAATTTAATAAAAATAAAAAATCTGGGGATTTGAATTCCACGCCTCGTTTCCTATATTTAAAAAAAAAAATACTAAAATGTCTGTATTTGAAGCATTAGAATTAACCTATTTCATATTTGTGCAAAACAGTCAAAATGTACCCATCGATCCTCCTTTCCATAAATTAAATAAAAATATATATTAGCGTATTAGAATAGAATAGAATAGAAAGAAAACTTTATTCTGAGACAAAGTCCCTTAAGAATAACATTAAATAATACAAAGTAAGATCATAACTGGCCGAGAGGCTGTTAAAAATAAAATAACATAGGTAAATTTAAATACAAATATGTATGAAAAAAAAAAATACAGAGAAAAACTAGAAAAAAAAAAAAAAAACTATTAATAAAAAGAGAGTGAAAAAATAAATATACAAAATAGAGGTTAATATTATAAACAAAATTGCAGAAGAGAAAACAAACAAACAGAAACTTAAAGAAAAATAAAAGATAGAAAATCAAAAATTATCATTACAAGAAATCAAAACATTATCATAGTCAAACTATAATTTTTGCTAATGTTTCATGTCTGAAGGTCTTAATAATTAAATTAGACGATTACATAAATAGTACATACATCCTTATAATTGGAGAGCGTCGGGTTGAAGGGAAAGAAGATGGTGAAAGAGTAGTGTTTTGAATGTTCCAAGGGAAGGAGCATTGCGGATATAGGGGGGGGGGAGGGAATTCCAAAGAGTAGAGGATCGGACAAGGAAGGAACGTTGGAATGCAGTACTTCTGTGGGATGGAGTATAGAGATCGGAAAGACGAGATCTTTTATGCAGTGATTTGATAGCAGACTTGAATTTCAGGTTACTGTAAATAAAGGGAGGGTGACGGGTGTTGATAACTTGGAATAGGTAGGTGCCTAGGAAGTATTTTTTGCCGAAGGAGGGGAAAAGCCAATTTAACTCTTGTAGTTAAAATAAAACAATAAAATGATCAGTAAATAAGAAAGAAGGAAATAGCCGAATAGTTTGAGTGACTGAAGTCGAAATGAATATCGCCTGATTATATTTAAAGTTTGATAAACAGCTACAGAGTTATTTTAGTTTTAAGTAATCACTAAAATCTAGAACGACGGCCTATGAAAATGTTAAATAACATTCATAAAATTTTCTGTAAACTAACTAATAGCAGTATTCCTCCTAATTTCGGCTATGTGTCACTCTTTTAAAGAGGCATAGATGCTTATTATATTTTAGCTTTTTAATATAGTCTTAATTTACACATATTTATCTGCTAAATATATTATACTGCTAAATATAACTCTTTGATTTTAAATAAATTAGGGAATAATAAAAATATATTTTGCTACAGGTTCTGCCATGCTTCACCGCCAGTCCTCCTGGGCCGAGCGGGTGGCGGTCTGAGAGGACCTGCAACGGACAAGAGACTTGCCAAGACACCTTGCTCACCACAACTGCTGCGTCAGTTGTCGTCTCTCCACCGGTAAGGCATTTAAATATTTATATCAATTATCAATAACTTTTAAATTTTTAGAAATTTAATCTAATTATTAAATAATCAATTAAAAGAATGATCCCATTCACAAAGAGACAAGACTCAGAACATCAAACAAAACTTATTTATAACTAGCATTCTCCTCGCGACTTTAGGCAGCGAAGATAGGGAGGGAGTTGAAAATCATACGTTCTTGGCTGTTTAATAAAAAAAAACTCGGAAATTTACTTTTACCACAATTTGTATTCTATACATTATTGAAGCAAATCAAAATTGCAACAAATTTGGTCCTATTTATTTTTTGTTCAGATCAATACTTTCAGTTCTGTAGGAGAGGGAAAGATTAAACAGATTGACTAACTTGCGACATGTCGTACTTCTAAGCGAAAACACGTTTGTCGGTACTCGTTTAGCTATAAATCCGAAAGTGTTTGTCTGATCCGCAAATCCTTTTTTTCATTTCAATGAAATTTTTATCTTGTCCCATAAAATACCCATTTAATCATGCTAATAACCGCGGACAATGTCTCGCTATAACTCGTAAAAATTTCTTCAATCCCACATTTATTTTTTTAATCTTAGAGCTGGTTAAATAACCAAGCTAGCCCACTAAAAATGTAAAAATCGTCATATTTTGCTATAACATACACTGTTAGCATTCTGGCGTGAATATTTCGTTACATTTTATACAAATTTCATATATGGGATCTGAAAGTAAATATAAAGCTATTCCCCACTCTGTCACAAATTTTCAGATGCAATCTACTTTAATACTAATTCACCTCAACATCCTCAAATAACTGCTTCTTAACGCTGCATTGGGCTCAAGATGTGTTCTTTGACTCGATCCTCAATTCCAAGTCAATAACTAAACATGTTTGACTGGACAATTAACAACCAGAAAATAAGTAAGAAGATCTCTGACAGGATTCTTAACTCACTCAGTGGGTTTCATCTCTCGAAAACTTCCTTTCCATCTTCTTCACTGTCTTCTTAATCAGCACCTTCTCTTTTGTTTGATCTCAACTCATTTTTAGTCAACTATATAATCTTTTAAAATATATTTTGATTTTTACATTAGATATATTTTACTATGAAAGACGTTTAAAGTATTTCTTATTAAAACAGTTAATGAATAACACTAAAATATTTTAAATAACTGAGGAGGTAACTTTCAAAACGTGCTTTATCACAGTAATTCCACTTTTCAGCAATAACAAAAAACGTCTATTATGAGATTCAATTACCCTTCAGAAACAAAAATTCCTAATTAAACTTATAGCATCTAAAAAAAATACATTACAACAAGGATTAGAAATATCCTTCACTCCTAAAATTAGCATTTTTAATTTTAAATACGAACAAAACACGTTTTGAAGGAACACAGTGAACAAAACACGGTTTGATGAAATAACAAAGGAACAAAACACTGTTTGAAGTGGCTATTTTTTATTTTACAGAAGTCACTGTTTGCTGAAAAGTACACAAAATAAAAAATATAATTACATAATAGATGATGTATGTTAATGACACTCATAATTTTCGGGGAACATTTTCATTTTCCTAACAGTTACTAGTTTTTAAATATGCAGTTCACATCCTTCATTTTCTAAACATTCACAAGTTTCATCCTCTTCGACAACATTTTCAACACTTGCAGAGTCAAAAAGTACAAACTTGTAGGAGTGTAAGCGATCATTGTCAATGTCATTATTGTCAATAATGCAGCGTTCCCATTGACTTAGTGGACAAAGCATGGTTTGAACTAAACACGAGCTATGGACAAAACACTCTTTGCTTAAAACCCTGATTTTGTTTACTTATTCTGGATGGGAAAAAGCTTGTTTTGATGGCTAATACTCATCACATATTGTATGGTTCTGAAAAAAAAAAAAAACTAGTGATACCAAAAACTCAAAAAAACATTTTTAGTTACAAAACACGTTTTGATAGTTACCTCCTCAACTTTGCCACTGCTTCTTTAAATAGTGTTTAAAAAATATAATTATTAATTTTAAAATCAAGTGTGAATTTTAATTTCTTCGAAAGAATAAAATGTAATTAAACTTTTCAATAAAAAATATATATATATATATATATATATATATATATATATATATATATATATATATATATATATATATATATATATATATGGATAAATTTCTTGACTGTAACTATGAAATGTTTAGTAAGGTTCTTGAGGTTCAGTCATAAAATAAAAAAAAAACTACAATTTTGGCGACGTTTCGATACTATATTGATCTCATAATCATCCCTGCATCTTAGTAGGAATGTTCTAGTATTCTTCACGCTTGCTAATTTCCTGTTGGCTTTCTGGAGTTCCTTCATCACTGTAACTGCTTCAGTAACGTGAGTTGTCTTAATATCTTCAACCTCAAGAACCTTACTAAACATTTAATAGTAACAGTTAAGAAATTGATCCATATTTACATATCGAGTCAATACTGGAAAATATCTTATGTACTAAAAATGGGTTTTATGAAGATATTAAGACAACCAACGTTCCTGAAGCAGTTACAGTGATGAAGGAACTCCAGAAAGCCAACAGGAAATTAGCAAGCGTTAAGAACACTAGGACATTCCTACTAAGAAACAGGGCATGATTATGAGAACAATATAGTCTCGAAACGTCGCCAAAATAGTTGTTTTTTTATATTATGACTGAACCTCAAGAACCTTACTAAACATATATATATGTATTAAAGAAATGATAAAATGTCGATTGTAATAATTATTATTAAAATTTTTATAATAATACCTTTCTCCTCAAATTATACTTATATATTCATTACATTAAATTACTGTATATATTTTTGGTTGTAATTAATTTATAATGATGAACAACCTAAACAACGAATTTATTGTATTGTAACTTAACCATAACCATTGGAATCCATATTATTGGCTGTCCCTTTAATAATGGCGGCCTATCCGTTAACGACTCATTTTATATGAACCATTTTAATCTTAAGAGCAGCTGGTCCTATCGGGTCTCTTCTATATTGATTTATTTTAAATGGTTTCTAGCCTCAGTACTTAAGGAATGGGGAATGGGTATTTACTGCAACGTTTTCTATCGTATTTATAACTAAATAAATTCTATTACTCCAGATAAAATCTCGCCCTTGATTAAATTTTTATTACCTTTATTACCCTTATAATTTACCAAATTAAATTTTTTTATGCATTGAATAAAAAAATGTCATTGACTGTATTAAACATGACTCTTAATACATATCTCTGCATGTATCCAAACGGCTCATTACCTATTTTTTATTTCTTGTGTGGTAAAAACACACACAAAAAAAATATTTTCAACGCAAAGCTGTAATTTTCAACCCGGTATTACTGCACTGATTAAGTGGTTGAAATTCAAGTAAAAGCATAATTAGATATTCAATTATTAATAGTCAATTTAGGAAGAAACTCTAATGGACTGCATTATCAGTGCTTATAACCCTATCAATAGAGATATTCTCTTGTGTCACAATTTACTTTTTCAATAAAAATGTTATTTATTTTCTCTGCCATAGCATTTGTAGGTAAAATTACTTCTCTTTCACACAACCAATGGTACGATTTATTTAATAAACCTGAAACATCAGAATAAATTTCTAATCATTAAAATTTCAGTCTTCTAAAAACCTCCAACAAAAGCTCCGCTCATTTTTTACACACAATTTCAAAAAATTAGAAATCGATAATTCTATAAGGCTATAATTTTATTGATTTAATCTCGTCGGATTTTGATTTCTAAATATAAAAGTTAATGGCAGGGTTGCAAACTTCTGCCATTTAACACTGTACATTAAAATTATTACTATAAAGATCATGAAAGTTAAAATTTAGTACAGATGGATTCAATAGTTTTGTCATTGCAAAGTCAGTTGCAGAATTGCGCTAACCAAATATCGTTCGATGATTAAACATCCCTGGGATTCACACGTCATACTAAAAATTTATAGTTTTTTTATAACAATTTATTTGAATTAAGGCAATTTTATTATCAATTTCTAGTCCCATGTAACACTGCACCTTTATAACCTCTCTTAAATGGTACTCGGCACCTATCGGTCAATTTTCAAACTTTAATGCGCACCAAATACATATCGCTTTTTAGCAACGATTTAATAGAAAATATGTACATTTTATTGTTGCTAAACCTTCCTTGAACTATTATGATGATGTAGTTAAAATTGAGTAAAAGTTGGTTCTATAGTTTTCGCGGTTAGTGATCACAAACGAAAAATGGCTCGTCCTTTTGTATAATAGTATAGATTGATGCCTAGGCTAGCTGATTCATTTTGAAACTTGTTGAGACATAAATTTTTCAATAAGAAACAGTTCAAACTGTAACTGAGATCAATTCTTCTTTATGTTCTCTAGCAGTGACCCAGTAACATAATATTAGTAAACAGGAACCTTCGTTTACAACTAGTATTATTCTAATTCAAGAACATGATTCTTGTGTGGCAGCAGAAAATGACTAACTAGTGACTTGTATTGGTCATTTAGTGATCCGGTAAATATTATTGACAGGTATTTTGGAATCGATAAAGCTAAAATTTCTGAGTTTTTTTATTTAGTTATTTTTAACTTGGATATTTTCCTGCAGTCTAAGCATTACATACTTACATTACATAATTTTTTATTTCGACAATTGTGCGATATTTTTAGAAATAAAACATGTCTTTTATTTTTGTTGTCACTCCAGATAAAGATATAAAATATAAACAGTTAGGCATTAATTCGCTACCATCCCTGATAATGTATTATTTTATTTAAGTTACATTTCAAAAAAAAAAAAAAAAAAAAAACTTATCTTAGGCCCCATTGTAAAACCATTGACGTGTCATTGCGTTAAAGGCGGATTTTTGATTAACATCGCGATAATGAAAACACGGACCATTCTTGTTTATTTTCCAATTATATTTGTTTTATTACATGGACCAATTACTATTTACCACATTTTCATTTTTCATAAAAATGATATAATGCATTATTACGTCGAAAAATAAATAAATAAAATAAAACAAATATAATTGGAAAAACAAACAAGAATTGCAATAGTATTTAATTTAAATTGATCTTAAGCCTAAATAAGACATCAAATTTATTTCTCAAATTTAGGTTTCTTTGAAGAGAAGCTTATTTTGACTTTGAGTCAAAATCTATTTTCAGAATGTTTGTTGAGTGTTTCTTTAGGAATTATTTATTTAATGTATTTCTGAAAGTAGGTCTCTGAATGACGAAATTTAAGACTGTCGAATCCCTTGGTTAGAACAGCTTAAAATAGATAAAACAATCTTCAGAAATAGACTATTCATTAGAAACTATAATTAGCTAAAAAAAAACATTTTATCTTAGAAGAGCATAAATTAAAATGTATAATATGTATATAAAATGTAATATGTATGATATTAATATTTTAAATTTTTTATTTAAGATTATTAAGTGGTTGATAAAAATTTTGCTAACAAAAATATATTAAAAGTTTTTAAATATTTTCTCAGTCGAATTTGTTTTATACATAAGTTATCTAAGAAAGAAATTCATTTCCAGCTCCTTTAAAAAAATATTTGTTAGTTCTGGCTTGACATTGCTCATATATATTTGGTAAATCTGACCATTCAATGTTTAAAAGATTTTTTTTTTTTTATTTTCTACTTTTCTTCTTTTCCAAGCATTAAAATTCCGGACAAAGATCCATTGTGTTCTATCCATACTCTTCTAACGTTAGTTATTTGTCCTGGAAGATATTTATGAACGTAGAAACTAGTCTACCGACTTTATTATTTAAATATATTGATTTGTAATGATTATAACTAGTTGTTTTTATATAACTATTTAATAAAAAATAATGGCAATGAAGCGGAATATAGTATTTTGAAATATTTCCTCCTCAGTGTATCTATAAGATAGAAAGTCTTGTGAAAAGCTCTCAGCAAGAAGTTCTAACTACAAATTTGTATGCATGTTCATGTAATTCAAAATACTAAGACTACGTAGTAGTTCACAACAGTACAATTAGGATTAATGAATTAATTGCCACTTCTATTGGGATTATTTTATTAGAAAACTAGGTTCATCTTCAGTTCTGAAACATTCAAAATTTTTCAACACATCAGTACTATGTAATATAGATTATATACACCAAAGTTTTTAAAAATTTTAGACGAAAAATCAAACATCAGAACTCAGCTTAGGAGGTCTAAGAGATAACTGAAATAGAAATGGGCTTATCACTGAATTCGTTAATTTTTTTTATTTACTATGGGATTTCCCCTATGGCTCATTGGATTTATCTGTTCCTTTGGGAAACAAATTTAAAATGATGCTATTGGATATGTTTATCTGATCATTTAAACAAAAATCTGGATCGTTTTTTAACGACTTCATTATTTTTAATGATTTACAAATATTTAATTTTAGGCTTTTTTTACTCCCGAATCTATTGAATTCGCCTGAACAAGTTATCAACAAAGTCTACAAATCTTCCTTAAAACGCAACCAGCTTAAAGTAGAACTATATTGATAAACATGTAACAAGCACTTACCAACTGAAGTTATCCGATTGAAGAGGCTAGATGTTACCTAGGAGTTCAATAGACCAGAGGTTCCTCCTTATTTGATATAACAGAAAATCAATTTTTTATCACAGCCAGATTTGAAAGCAGGTTCATAATAATGATCGCCTCTCTTCAATGACGATTCACTACTGAAATATGTATCACTAAGAAATCAAGTATTTATTGACCAAAAAGGGTTTGAATTTAGGTAAATTGTTAACATTTATTAAAAAAGCAAAACAGTAATGACCGTTCAAAAAAATTAAACAATTAATCATAATTTCTGATTCGTTAAATTTTAGAGTGTAATATAGGCAATTTTATTTCAAAATGATTTTATTTCAGATCCTGATTGGGCAAAGCTTATAAGGAAAAGTGTCAAGAGTAAAGCTGGTTATTTTTTTTTCATTTTATTTATTTATTAATCTGCAGGGTGAATGAGATTTGGTTCTTAATAAAAATCTCAAACAGTTTTTATTATTATTATTTTTTTTAATTTTCGTTTTAAATTTGAAACCGTTTAATAATTCCCCTATTTTGCTCTTGTAGTTCTGTTCCACTATCAAGTTTCTTAGTAATGACTATTTTGTGTAACAGAGTTGCCTAGAATGTAAGGCATTAAATCCTGATTTGTGGCCTTGGCGTCGAATACGGCTGTGGTCGGAAAATTAATTATTTGTTAATTCAGCTGTCGATGAACTTTCGGTCTATCGAACCCCCGGGGTACATCTACATGTATTTAAGGAGAAAATAAGCGATCAAGTAGTATTTACCTATTTATGAAAACAGTTCACCATTGAGCTGTAACTCTTCCGAACAGAACAATTTCATATATTTCACTATAAATGGTGATGAGCCATTAAAATTTTCAGAAAGGGAATATAGCATAATTATGAATTTCAATCTAACATGGTTCTGGTTTAAATAATTTAATTTTTAATTAATTTTAGTAGTAGTTTTATTTAATTTTAGTAGTAACAGTCGTAGCTAATAAAACTTCAGGTATTTATAACTTATATAAATAACCTGAAAAAAAAAAAAGAAAAGAAAAACGAAAAATATATTAGATATGCACTGGAAAATTTAAGGTCAAGCAACCAAACCTTAAGCAGTTCCCTACTGTTTTTTTATGCATTATGTACCTTTATAGTTCCCTTATTTTCAATATTATAGGTTCATTTTATTTCCACATAAAGCAATTTTTGCTATAAGCCATCTACATTGGTTATATTAAACCCGAGATATAGAATTTGATATATTTTTGGAAAGAGATGTAACGATTATTTTAATAGCAGTTAGGGGCCTATTTACACATGTATTTAGTATTTTTATCTAGTTTCCCAATCAGTGGTCATTCGATATAATGTAGAAAGGCGACTGTGAGGATAAAGATATTTAAAGGAGTGAACTAAGAGGCCTAGTTTGCCCTTCCAAATTGGTGGGACAATTTTGGTTTGGGGTTTCCCATGGATGCTTGTAAATATTGTATATATAGTTGTTTTTTTTTTTTTGTAATCATTTATTAAGCAATTATTACAATCTGCCACATATTTGGGCAATAAGTAATATAAATGACGTCATGATTACTTGTATATAGTAAGATTGTATTTAAGTTTTTTTTTTCTTTCTTCTTTCGTTTATTTATCTACAATCATTACTCTAGGTCACTTATCATTTATAACATTTTTTTTTTTTTGGTTAGCGATCCGGGGTGACTGGTTAAACCAAGTTTGCGGTATGTATTGCGTTCTGGATCGCTGAATTTTCATTAGATACGGTCTTTATTATTAAATAAATAATAACTTATCATCTTTTATGTCCCTCAAATTGAATAAATTAAAACATTGAGTAACGAATTGAAAAGATTCCTTAAATATTGAATATATAAAAAATAAATAAATTGAGAAAAATCTGCTATTCAGTGATCCTAATCATGAGAGCGAAGGAAATAAATAATTCTAGAAAAAATACAGAAATAAAATAAATAATTTTCGACAACAGAGGCAGTAATTTAATGTGACGATTTCAATCGTTAGAGACTAGCCCTGAATTGCTGTAATTTGTGGAGCGGGTTCCTGATTTTCCGCTATTGAATAATATGGACATTAATCAATATAAATCTACTATTAAATGTAGAATAACTTAAACGGATTTGAATTTTAAATGTTTATAAAGAAAAAAAAAAGAACAGGTGAACAATATTTAGTATTTTCATGAATAATTACTATATTATATAGGTTTCAATAGTTTATTCATTTTTCGTCATATGCTAAAATTCATATTACAATCTGACTCAAAGAAGGGCAATAGGTAAAAGAGATTATGACGTATTCATTAACAATGTATATAAATACACAAACAAATAATAATTATAAAACAAAACAAAACTAATAATTATGGTTATCTTAAAAAAAAAAAAATTAAATTACTTCAAAAAAAGTTACAAAAATTAAGGTGCATTCATACTATATATAAAATTGAAAGCCAAGGTCAGAACCGAAAAGATCCCAGCGCTGCTCTCTCAGCTTCATTACTAGTAATATCCAGTGAAGGCTAACTGGGAGCGCTATAGCCACAGATGCTCAGGATCTGAGTATGGAAAATGGTCATTACCAGAACTCCAACATTAATCTGTATTACAAAAGGTCTTAGTATCATTGCCGTTTCAGCCTTCTGGGACAGTTATAGGGCTGATTAAAATGATATGATAGATTTTATGGAAATTTCGAGGATTGTGCTGGTATGAGATCAAAGACAAAAGGTATTTTTAGGTCATTATGTAGATTTTTATTAGTGATGTAATAAATAGTTATAATTAACTATTAAAATAGGTTAAATACAAGAATTTTTACGAAAATAAGGCAAATATACATGTAATAGACACATAAAACGAAATTTTAATTTTTTTTTTTCTGAAGTCTCCCTAGATAATAATGAAATAGTTTATGTATCTGGTGTAAATATTTTTATTGATTTCCACTCATTACGAATTATAACATTTCCAACATTAAATTTTTATTAAAAGCGGTAATTTGAAAATATATGAAATTTAACAAATTTTAAAATATATCTATAATTTGTTTTGAGTATCTTGGTTCTCCCTCAAAAAAATAAAATAAAAAATAAATAAATTACATTAAAAAAAAAGTGATGCTGATGATGATCCTCGGCTCTACAGCCCTGTGCGGGCCTTGGCCTCCCTTAGAAAATTCGCCCATTCCTCTCTGTTCAGCGCCATGGTCCACCACCTAGTTGCGCCTAATCGTCGGGCCACAGTACCTATCTGGTCCATCCAGCGGGCCTTCGGTCTTCCAACCTTCCTCTTCTCCATAGGCATGTGGTTAGCGACCCTTATCGGTATCCGATCTTGCCTCATTCTTTTTAGGTGTCCTGCCCAGCGAAGTCTGTTGAGATTGGTAAAATCCACCACAGGTGTGTCACGGAATTCTGCGTAAACCTCTCTGTTGTGACGCCTTCTCCAGACACCATTCTCCCATACTGGTCCATAGATCTTTCTTAATATCTTCCTCTCAAATACGGCCAGTCTTTGCTCATCAATCCTGTTGATTGATAAAAAAAAAGTAAAACATTTAATTGTCTACCTGCTTGCTACATGAAGATGACAAACGAAAAACACAGCGGAAGAAGTTTGTTTCTAGTCACTAGAGAAAAAATGGGTAAATGTAAGATGAAAAATCCTTTCCTTCAATTATTTTTACTTTTGGGGTGTCGAATTCGAAATTTTAAAATTTTAGCGTTCCGAAAAAATAAAATAAATTTTAATAATAGACTTACTTTTTAATTGTTCGCAGTCATAAGCTGAAATTAAAATAATAAACAAATGATACAAAAAATAAATACATTTAAGTTCTTACAAGTTGTTTAGTTTAGGTGTTTTGTCAAATTAACTACAAATTGTCGAACAATTTGTTTAAAAAAAAAATAGCATAGCAAACAAACGTCTGTTGAAAAAGGTATCTTTGAATTTAAACTTTGTTTTTGAACGACCAAGCTTTTCATTATATATCCAATAAGCATACTAAAAATCATACTAATCAATTTGGAAAATGAGATTATTAATATAACTATTCAAACTATTTAACTATTTCCCCTGAATTCGACTACTTACAAAATTCCTGCACAATAGTTCGCTCAAGTAGCTAAATAGTTGATTTGATAGAAAAATCTATAAGTAATACTTTGTAGAGAATTTAACGTATTTTGGACTGATATTTTAGCAACGCTCAATTTTTCGTTTATACAGTCAATGCTGAAATATTGATTCAATACAAATTTCAACTTTTTTCCCCATCTGTCTGTAAAAGAATGGGAGTGGTAAAAATTAAACATAACAATAGTGCAGGTCTAAGCAAGAGTAATAAAACTTTAAAATATAGAACGTGGTCTGAATCGTCAGCATGAAAATAAAATAGCGTTTAATTTCTTGGCAGTTTCACTTTGATCGCCCCGTAACATTTTATAGTCAGTTAAGAAGAATTATAAACTGATAATCCTTTTTCAACCACCATATATCTGTTTTTATATTCCTAGTTTTTAAAATTTACAACTGTATAATACTTTACAAAATAAAATAGTCTAGTAATTGTGACTAAAACGTTCATTATAATAACTTCATTATTACTGTTGAAGCAACTACCCGCAGGTAGCATTTCATTTATGGTTTTATATGAGAAGGTCATCAGGCTATCTTCTTTTCAGACGTTTATTGTTGAATTAATTATTGTTAAACCTTTCGGGAGCTGTAAAGATGGGCTGGTTAAATTTGAATAAATAGTTTTCGTGGTTAGTTACATACAGAAAATGGCTTGTACTTTTATATAATTGTATAGATATACAATATATATTTATTATTTTCTGATATGTTCTTTCAGGCTTCTATTTTTTTTTTTTTTTTTTTTTTTTCAAGTCAAGAGTTTCCATCTGAGATATCAAATTTCAAGTTACATTTTTTACAAATTTAAATACAACTTTGAACAAATTACGATTTACTTTTAAATTCATATTTTGAAACACCAATTTTTTAAATCGATTCATAAAAAAGGAATTGTAAACGTTTAATTATTATATAAGAAACCAAAACCAATGTAACAGCTTTATGTTTGGAACTTAATTCTTATAACACTATTTATTATACATAAGTTTTGAAAATAAAAACGGAAAGAAATATCATAAATGTATTTACTCAGAAATAGCTTCGAATAAAAAAGTGCTGACGTTTCGTGTGACCAACAGTAAGTAATCTCAAAGACTCATACTTTGACATTGGACAGGAGTCGGGTAATTTCTTAATTTGCACGAATAATTTTACCCTCGATGTTTTAAAATATGAAGTTCACTGTTTTTTTTTTTTTTTTTTTTTTTGTTTTTAATTGGTATTCATCTTTACCCTCTTGGTTGTATTAAATAATTCACGTTGAGAGGACCAATGCGCAATAGTAGAACTTCTCGGTTCTGAGGAATATTTTATCGAATATTGAAAACTTATCTTTCTGAAGACCACTCAAGGAACGAACCATTTGTAGACACAAGCTCGATTCCACCCCAGCAGTGGATATCTGCGAAATATCGACCACTCGCTGAAGATGACAGTTCTGGAGCTAGATTTATACTCGGGTTAAATGATTGATTCCTGTGTAATACTCTTCAGAAAAAGTTATTACCAAAAACTTTCAAGTTTCCTCTTCTTCTTTTTTTATAGCCTTCTCTATCCATAACTCTTGGACGCGCAAAAGGAAAGTAAGAGTGTATTTATTTGTGTAGAATGTTTTATAGACAGGTTTGATATAGTGATGTTCTAAACGAAAATCCAATTGGTATGAATATCACCATTTTATAATAGGTATAAATAAAAATAAGTTAAAAAAAAAAATTGGATTCTTTTTATAGTTTTGAAAATTTACTTAAATAAACATAATCTGGTTATATAATAAAAACAACTGAATCAATCAGTATCAAATTTTTACCTCATCTTCATACTTCAAGGAAGGTTTAGCAATAATAAAATTTAAATATTTTCAATTGTATTGCCATAAAAAAGCGATGAATATGTGGTGCGCAGTGAAGTTTGATAATCGACCGATAGGTGGCGAGCACCATTCAAGTTACAAAGGTACGGTGTTATATAGAACAAGGAATCTATGATAAAATTTATTTATTTTCAATTTAATTGTTATTAAAAAAGCTATTTATAGCTATTTATTTATAAATAAATGGAGCGACATGTGGATCCCAGTGCAGTTTAAATATCAAACAATATTCTGCAAACATTCCGAGTTTGCAATGGTAAAACTATTTAATCCAACTGTAATAAAGTTTAACTACAATATCTTCATAGTTCTAGAACTGTTTACAATAATAAAGTTTACTAAAATAATAATAATTTAAATGTATATCGTTGAGTGGCAGAAACGAGTTTTGCCAAACTGTTATATAATTTTACGGTTAGATATTACAGATTACCAACCTATTCTAGCCAGAATAGACAGTAGGAAGGTCAAGATTTATTTGTGGGTCCACTACGAAATAAATTTTAACCCGCCCAGGTAGGATTCGACCCCACTACTTTCAGTACCGAGCACGCTGAGACCCTCGTTCCAACTCACTCGGCCATCGAGTTCCCAAAATTACTATTCACTTTAAATTTGTCGGGTATGGCATCCAGGACTTTTTAATCCAGGACACATTTTTAATTAATAGGAAAGAACCTTACTTAATAAATTAGGCAGGATTTTTTTTTGTAATATAAAAACTATTTAAACTTTAATATCAATGCCTTAGCTTACATACGTGTTAAGTGCAAATTTTCATAAAAATGTTTTAAATGCATCATTAAAGTATTTAGGTGTTCAAATTTTCATTAAAATATTATTTTAATATTATCAAAATTTCATTAAAATGTTTAGGAGCTTCAAAGTTTCAACTTTGAATACTGTAAAATTTTATTTTTTGAACTCAACTCTTCAGTGAGCTAAGTCATCGATATACAATGTAAATAATCAAGATATCTTTTAAAAGTATTATGTAGTTGCTTAAATTAAAGCAATGATCTGACAAAAGAGATGGTGCTGATCAAAAAGGCAGTAAGGAGAATAAGGTCTTTTTTTAAAGGAAGAATCAATTGGAGTTTATATGAGAGCAAAAGAACTCTTGGACCAAGTCAACATAAGATATTAGAAATTATTTCATTATTCATGATATTAAAGATTACCAACCTATTCTAGCCAGAATAGACAGTAGGAAGGTCAAGATTTATTTGTGGGTCCACTACGAAATATATTTTAACCCGCCCAGGTAGGATTCGACCCCACTACTTTCAGTACCGAGCACGCTGAGACCCTCGTTCCAACTCACTCGGCCATCGAGTTCCCAAAATTACTATTCACTTTAAATTTGTCGGGTATGGCATCCAGGACTGCTTTATAACTTCGCCAATTCCTTCCATGTTCATATTTCCTCATACTCCGTTCCTACCTTTCTGATAGAGTATTTAGAGTTAACCACAATTCTAAATACTCATCCATCTTCCCCCAGACCGCTGGTATTCCTCAAGGTAGTATCCTGGGTCCCATTCCTTATACCGTTTATACAGCTGATATTCCAACTCATTCTAATACTATCCTAACAACCTTTGCTGATGACACCTGCGTGTTATCAGTCAATGATGATCCATTTTCTGCATCCCATACACTCCAGTCACATATTACTTCTCTTGAAGAATGGTGTCATAACTGGAGAGTCAAGATAAATCCTAGCAAATCCCAAGAAATAACCTTTACCCTCCGTCGAAAACCTACCTCAACCTGTCCTCCAGTATCCTTTAATGGTGTACCGCTAACTAATGTGGAACAAATACGATACCTTGAATTTCATCTGGACAAGAGACTTACCTGGAACCCTCATACAAGATTAAAAAGACAAGAATCTGCACGTCAATTTCGACTACTACAACACCTACTTGACAAACGTTCAAATCTCCCGATACACTACAAAAAACTCATCTATATGACAATTATCAGACCTATTCGTACTTACGGAGTAGAGTTATGGGGATCCACCAAACCATTGAATACTTCCCGCATCCAATCACTCCAATCCAAAATCCTTCGAAAAATCCTAGATGCTCCTTACTTTGTCACAAATGAATTGATCCACAACGACCTTAATATCCCATATGTTGCCGAAGTGGCATGACCTTTCCTTTCATAATAAACTTGACGCTCATCCAAATCCACTTGTTGCACAGCTAGCTTCCCATTCCATTCCTGGCCATCCCCCGAGGCGTCTGAAAAGAAGATGGCTTCGTGATTTACTACCAATGGGTAGTTCCTCTACAAGTTTTATTCATATCATTATATCTCATATATACCGCATATTTACTGGATGTGTTTTATAATATAGTTGTAAATTTCTATTAATAAAAGAAAAAAAAAAACTTTAAATTTGATAGTAAAACAAAAATTAGATATTACAACCTTCTAATTTTGTTTCAGGCTTATTAGCTATTATATGATCTTACAGAAATCATGATTCACTTTATTAAGAACTAATATCTTATCAATTCTTCAATGAAGGAGTTACATATATTGAAATTATTTCATTATTCACGGCATTCACTCCTCTTTATTATTAATAAATCATGTTACATGTTTCGGGAACAACAATGTCCCATCCTCAGACTTTAAAAATTTTTTCTTGGTGTTAACACACCGTGTCAGTTCCATTTACATATCACTCTTAGATATGTAAATGGAACTGACAGTTCTTATAGTTTCTTATATTGAATCGGGAGATTTGAACGTTTGTCAAGTAAGTGTTGTAGCAGTCGAAATCTACGTGCAGCTTCTTGTCTTTTCAATCTTGTATGAGGGTTCCAGGTAAGTCTCTTGTCCAGATGAAATCCAAGGTATCGTATTTGTTCCACATTAGTTAGCGGTACACCATTAAAGGATACTGGAGGACAGGTTGAGGTAGGTTTTCGACGGAGGGTAAAGGTTATTTCTTGGGATTTGCTAGGATTTATCTTGACTCTCCAGTTATGACACCATTCTTCAAGGGAAGTAATATGTGACTGGAGTGTATGGGATGCAGAGGATAGTATTAGGAAGAGTTGGAATATCAGCTGTATAAACGGTATAAAGAATGGGACCCAGGATACTACCTTGAGGAATACCAGCGGTCTGGGGGAAGATGGATGAGTATTTAGAATTGTGGTTAACTCTAAATACTCTATCAGAAAGGTAGGAATGGAGTATGAGGAAATATGAACATGGAAGGAATTGGCGAAGTTATAAAGCAGTCCTGGATGCCATACCCGACAAATTTAAAGTGAATAGTAATTTTGGGAACTCGATGGCCGAGTGAGTTGGAACGAGGGTCTCAGCGTGCTCGGTACTGAAAGTAGTGGGGTCGAATCCTACCTGGGCGGGTTAAAATATATTTCGTAGTGGACCCACAAATAAATCTTGACCTTCCTACTGTCTATTCTGGCTAGAATAGGTTGGTAATCTTTAATATCATGAATAATGAAATAATTTCTAATATCTTATGTTGACTTGGTCCAAGAGTTCTTTTGCTCTCATATAAACTCCAATTGATTTTTCCTTTAAAAAAAGACCTTATTCTCCTTACTGCCTTTTTGATCAGCACCATCTCTTTTGTCAGATCATTGCTTTAATTTAAGCAACTACATAATACTTTTAAAAGATATCTTGATTATTTACATTGTATATCGATGACTTAGCTCACTGAAGAGTTGAGTTCAAAAAATAAAATTTTACAGTATTCAAAGTTGAAACTTTGAAGCTCCTAAACATTTTAATAATATTTGATTATATTTGGTGGACACGAAAAAATCGAACTATCTGCATTTACATTAACACTTCAAATAAGATTTTAATGAAGATTTGAACACCTAAATACTTTAATGATGCATTTAAAACATTTTTA
The DNA here is from genome assembly GCA_003667255.2 of Euschistus heros. Lineage (NCBI taxonomy): Eukaryota > Metazoa > Arthropoda > Insecta > Hemiptera > Pentatomidae > Euschistus > Euschistus heros. The sequence continues at coordinate 1,081,192 of RCWM02000027.1, forward strand.
TGAAAATTTGCACTTAACACGTATGTAAGCTAAGGCATTGATATTAAAGTTTAAATAGTTTTTATATTACAAAAAAAAATCCTGCCTAATTTATTAAGTAAGGTTCTTTCCTATTAATTAAAAATGTGAACATAATTCATTATTAGACTAGTTTATCAACAAAATTGAAATACCACTTTATTTTAAAATAGTTTTTTAATAATAAAATAATGCATTTCAAAATGTAATTTAAATTTTCTTTTCTTAACACGATAAAAGAATAAGGGCGAATTACAAGACTGGATAAATAGTTATTAAAAAAACGAACTTTTTATCAAACATGAGGAGGCATTATTTCAGTTTTGAACAAAAAAGAAGACAAAGAAGAGGAGGTTTGAAGATTGGCATTGCATAAAACATAAAGAAGTAGTTGCTGATTTTAATCGATACATCTAATGGTGCAACATGGCCCCATTCATAACCAGATATTTCTTTATCTAAGTAAGACTTTGAAACTATATAAATAACCCAGTTTATAATTCTCATATGTATTAGATTTTAATATGGAACACGTTTTACTGGTGTCCTATTTGGTCAAAAGCGATACGTGTTTAGGGAACACGAGGGCGTTACGCGTAATTTGATAGTTTGATATCAGGAGAATATCAAAAGCTAGTTAAAAGCTCAACTCTCGTTGAACTAAATACGACAATCACTGAGAGACTGGTTCTAGTGTGTACTCGTAAGCTAGTTTTGACATTGTTTTTCCTAATACAAAATAAAAACCTTTAACCTCGATTTGAATGGTCTTGCTCAATTCATATTTTTCTACTGTTGGTTTCTCAAAAATAGATAAATGCTGAGATTGAAACGTTTATCTCAATAACGTGGTCTATAAATGCCTCAAGTAATTCGATATTGTAATCGACAAAAATTCGATTTAAAATTTTGACATATACCATTTTTGTATTTGTAAATACTAGAAAACAGTTATTTATTTTTTTATTTTAACAATATCATTATTTTAATTAGCATAAAATCTCAAAATGATAAATAAAACAAAAATGGGAAAATCTCAAATAAAATCACCATCATTTAACTGCAAAAAAAAAAAATAAAGATTTGATTTAGTCATCTAATATAATACAATAATAAAATTTTATTTCGTTTTATCGCTTTTTGTGTATGCAAAATTACTCTACTTTGGAAATAATCAATACAATGATAATATAAGTGGAAATAAAAGAAAGTAAGGTTATTGACGTTCAGCTGGATTAAGGTATTTAGTTTGAAAATTAGCTACTACAGAAAACTGAATTACAGATAAGCGAAAAAAAAAAATATAGAAAACTTGTGAGAAAAGAGGGCAACCCCTAAAATATGTTCCACATTATTCTTTCCTTATCCGATAAGTTCGAGGGTGTCAGGTTTATGCTACTCATTTTATTGCTTTAACTATTTCGATGTTGCAGGTTCTATTATAAAGAAAACCAAAGTAGAAAGTAGAAAATAAGTTAACATAAAAATAATAAAATAAAATAATTACTGATTTTATCACAATTATGAGTACTTATTGTAATTATCAAACTTAATACTGTTTCAAACTTAACCTGCTAAGTGTTAATTAATTCCTTTGTTAGTAAATATAATATAATACTGTCAATTATAACAAACAGGTTCAAACTAACAATTAATAGAGCTGTTAAGAAGACATGAACTAGACAGGCAGGTTGATGGAGGTGGATAACTATTGGAAACTAATGGAATATAGTTCTCGCCTCATCTACAATTCGAGGAGATATTAGCACAGTTCTGCATAGCCGATTGACTGCAGCTTCTACGCCATTAGATGTAGATTACATTTCATCTTCTGCTTGTAATGTTCTAAAAATATGTTTGTGTGTGTATATATAATTATAAAAATATGTATATTTATTGATACCAAATTATTAAATAATATTAACCGTAACTCAACTCGCCTAAGAGACGTAGCAATGAAAAGGCATACAAACAAGGGAAGTACACACTCAGTCTCTCACGGACCGTTTTGGCAATTATTTCGGGGGTTCCTCTTCAAGGACACGTGTTTTGCCGTTACGGCCAATGGGTCCTAGAAGCCGAGAAAAAAAAAAAAAATAGCATTAAATCTATTTATTTTATATTTCGAGTTTGAAAAATTATATAGACATGATTGTTGCATCAATATTTTTATTTTTGTTTGCATATATAACAAAAAATGTAGCCGCTTCATTGATTTTTTAATTCTCAAAAAAAAATTATTGGGTCTCAAAGTACCTTTATAGATTTTTTTCCCAAAAAAAATTACGTCAGATTCTTATTCAGCACCCTAAAAAACATTGAAAAACATTTATCCAATTAAAACATCATATATCATTTTTTTCAAGCTCTTAAAGGGAGATGAAATTTTTAAAACGATTATTGGTAACTTTTCTTTAAATCGCCACTTCGAGTTTGAAACCAGATAGGAAGATGAAACCTATTATGAAGGCACAATATTTTGGGTGAAATTATAAAATAGATACATTCAATCGTCTAACCGTAATTTAAGTTTTTGTCAATTTTAAATAAAAAAAATATCCTACCATTTCGTCAGGTTTTAAGGTTACGATTATTTATTTTCTATTTGGATGGAATTCTAACCGTTCATTTGAATGATGAATTAAAATCTGAAGTCATTGCTTGTGAGAAAAAATCTATGGAGGTAGTGTACTTAAAGACATAACCATTTGCTAAGAAATGAATTACCCTTAACCAAAATCTATGAAGTGGTTTTATTTCCCATTCGATTCGCGCTCAAAAATATAATTTTTGGTTCAAGAATCATGTCGATATCGTTTTTTAAACACGAGATATAAAATAAATAAGTTTAATGCTATATTTTTTTTTTTCTCAGCGACGTATGATCCATTAGTCGGAACGACAAAATAAGTTTCTAATTATTTTTAAACAAGATGCTTGATTTTTATTGTTTGGGAAACTTCCCATACAAACAGGAGTAGGCTTGGCAACCTCACAATAACAAGAAAAAAAAGCATTACTTATTACAATAACAAACATAGAATAGAAACAAATAATTATAAATGAAAGTATATAACATAAATACATAATATAAAGTAAATCCATCAACTTAATATTCAATGACAGATCTAAGGAACAATAAAATGTTCGTTAGCTTGTCGATGCTATTTAACTCTAATACACTTTCAAGAGATTGTAAACAGACCTTTTCAATAATATACTTATCTAGATATCGCTGCCTTTGAGATTCGATTGGAGGACAATCGAATAGCAAATGTTTCAGTCTTCAATGCTTGTATGGCAGATCGCACAGATCAACCACTTTGACCACTTTGCATTGATTTCTATAAAGTATTCTTAAATATTCATTGTTAACACACTCTTAGCTGATTAAGAGTTCTTAATCTTTGTATATTTATATTAAATGTTAAACCTAAAGATCTAATAAGAGAAAACGAATAAATAAAATGTAGCCAGGACAAAAATTCCTGGAATACAAATGCTCAAAGAAAATTCAACTGGACGAAGATGAAACATATTGTAGGGAAATATTTTACTGTTGGGTAACCAAACTATTTAACAATATCTAAAATGATTTTATTTCAGAAATACATATTTTAAAAATTATTCAACATTTTTCTTCAAAGTGAAGTCCATTGTTTGCAACTACATTCACCCACTTATTTTTCTGCCAGTAATTCCCAGATCGCATTGCCACTTTTTTAGGCAAATACTCTTCACATCTTCAACAAGATGTCACAAGGTTCTTCTAAACAATCTTGACCTTAGGTGATGAAAAAGTCATTTTGTATTTGGTAAACAGCGTACAGAAGTCAAATATTATATTTAAATTTTGATATTTGTTGTAAGTTAACTCTTCGATAGATAATTATTTCCTTTTTGTTGCTAAAGAAAGCGGAGAGAAACACCTTGGATCGCAGACTACGCTGAATATATGGAAAAAGTTCTAGTGAAATGTGTTTCTAGAAAATATTACACTTTCACGAAGTCATAAATTTGAGAACATAAGGGTTTATTTGCCATGTCCCGGTCATTTACTTGAAACTAAAAGGTGCTCTCAACAAATCAGTGATTTGATATTTATGAGTATGATTAATTTGATCATAGAAGAATAAACGCTATTATGAAAATAATTCATATTCTTTGATCAAATGTTTCACTAAATATACGGTGTCTCTTCTGTTAAAAATTAAAAATTGACTTAAATTTTTCTTAAGCATTTTCACAAGCGGTTTGAAATTTTTGTTAGATTAAGAACATGCAATATTGCCGTGTATAATCAATCATACATGATGAATTATTCTATGTTTAATCATTTCAATTGATTTATATTAATTCTAAAGAAGTAGAGTTGTAAAATTAATTTCAATAGATGTATTATGGGCCACAATATTCGCTTTCAACATTATTGTTGGCAGACGTTATACACTTTAGGTTTAGTGTTTATATAGGAAATTCTAAGCTTATATTTGTTGAATTTGTGTTGGAGGCAAACAGATTAGTTGTCTATAACATGCAGATTCCTCGATTGGATTTATTAGCTAAATTAATTTTCAATTTCATTTATCAGAAGTAAATTGGAAATAAATTGCAGTACAGACTAATAAGTAATATGGGTGACAATGCATTCGTAATGTACTACGAAAATGGATAAAAAAAAAAAAATTAGTATACATAAATCAACTTAATAAGTAAAAATAAATTAAATACATTAATACTATATATATATATATATATATATATATATATATATATATATATATATATATATATATATATATATATATATATATATATATATATATATATATATATATATATATATATATATATATATATATATATATATATATATGTTGGGCGACCCTTCACTACTTATGGCAAAAGGGGGAAGATAAAGTAGAAGAAGGATTATGATATTTTGGGGTGATCCATTTGCCCTTTTCCGAATCCATTCCATCTTCGAGGGACACGTCCCTCAACAGTTACTAAACTTTTAGCACGGATTTCTTTGCACTTCTGGTAATTACTCAGTCCAATTGTACAACCTGAAAGATGACCAAGGTTATGTTCTTTTACAATCCTCCTTTTTTGTTTAATCTTTCATTTTGTTTAGCTTTGAGAGAGCCGTAAAGAGATTATTCAAACGATAACATAGACAAGACTGATTGTGGATAGCATACTTGGCATTTGTTGAGTAGTTTTGCGAATCGCATCTAGATATTGATTTTTTATACCATTATGCCTCATTAATATACCTCTTAGAAGTGTTATCAGGAGAGTTAAGTTAACGATTTATCTTACACATGTTATTTAGGTATATTGTAAAAGACAATAATGTCTAAGTTTCTCCCTCTATGACCGTTTATGTTGTTTCTTCATAGCCAATAAACCATATTTTTAGCATACATTTTAATACATAAGAGTATATGTCATTTTTTTTTTTTTTTTTTTTTTTTTTTTTTTTAATCTTGAGTACTGCCCGTCGTTACAGACTACTTCAACATTAACTAGACAAACGTTTAAAGCTCCCAATTAATTACGAAAGACTCATTTACATGACGGTGATTATATCTATTTGTACCTATGGAGTTGAGCTTTGTGGCTCCACTAAACCATCCAATCAATCTTGTATCCAATCCTTACAATCCAAAATTCTTCGAAAAATCCTAAATGCCCCATATTTTGTCACCAATAAACTTATCCATAAAGACCTTAATGTTCCATATGTTGCTGAGTTAGCCTAAACCAGATACCTATCCATAAGTTTCTCAACTTGCTTCCCACTCCATTCCCGATAATCCTCCGAGGCGTCTGAAAAGAAGATGGCCTAGCGATCTTCTAGTGTAGAATTTTTATTGAAGTGCTACTGATGAGTAGTTCTTCAATACTTTCGGAAGAAAACCTTTTTCCTAAAGACAATCTATAGGTTAAATTGTTCAAAAAGAAACTGCTCGTCGTTACAAACTACTTCAACATTTACTAGACAAATGATCAAAGCTCCCAATTCGTTACAAAAGACTAATTTACATGAATGTGATTAGACATATTTGGACTTACGGAATTGAGCTTTGGAGCTCTACTAACCCATCTAATTCATCTAGTATCCAATCCTTAAAAACCAAAATCCTTCGAAAAATCTTCAATGCTCCTTACTTTGTCACCAATAAACTTATCCATAAATATCTTAATGTTTCATATGTTGCTGATTTATCCCAAACCGGAAACCTATCCTTTCATAATAAGCTCTATAACCATTCGAATCCACCAGTCTATCAAATTGCTTCCTACTCCATTCCAGATAATCCTCCGAGGTGTCAGAAAAGAAGATAGCCAAGGTACCTTCTTACATAAAATTTTGATTTAAGTGTTCTGAAGTAATTCTTCACAAGTTATTTACATTCCATTGCTATCATTACGATCAAATTTACTTATTGTATATTGTGTACCGTTGTAAATATCAATAAATAGTTTTTAAAAAAAAATCATAAATGCCACTGTGGAGAGTACTAAGGCTATCTGTACTGACATAATATTAGTAATAATCTATTAATTTAAGTTAGATGACGTCGGGAATAAACTTGGGTTAACGAAGCAGCGAGGGGCTTGGATAGTTACGATGGCTCCGCCCGACGAAACTTGTCTCCTTCAACTTTGCCTCAGGAATTCCACGCTAATTTAACGGCTCGATGGGTCGGTTGCTAAGAGAAAAGTCTAGTTAGGCCCTTTTGGATTACGGGTCAGCTCTCTAACTTATCCCTGTCTCGAAGTCATACTCTTAACTTGATTCGTAATATCTTATCACCAAAAACGTAAAAGGATAGGCTGAAGTAACTTTGAAACACAAGAATTCAATTAAACTTTCGGGAGTCAGCGTAAAATAAGTAGAATTTATAAGGACGACTAATGAGAAGGAAAGAGAAGGTATTTTGTGAGAAAGGTTGTATAATAAGCCAATTTGTGAATTTCGTTCCAGGATAAGTGCATCTATCATTAGAAGATAGAAAACTTGTTTTTGTCTTTTAAAATTAATACTCATCCAAAATGCGATCGGTAATATAGTAGAGTTCAACTAACCACAGGAACATTGGACTTACGCTAGATGGTATACATGGATCAATACAATTATAATTGATAAATTATTTTCCATTTCTATTAGATTTTCTTTTTATTTGAAGACAAGTTTAGTAGTAATACATTTAAATTTTTATTTAAGCATGAATCAAAATGTATTTGCCTATCTTCTAAACTCCCCCTTGCTCCCAGTGAGTTCTAGGTTTTGGTATACTTTAGAAGATATAGCATTTTGTCTCATTATGTGAGTATCAACATGTTTATTTTTTTTTAATTTAATACGTATATGTATTAAAATTTGTAAAGATGTATATGTACATAAACGTATGTAGAAAAGTGCTAATAAAGGTTCACTAAGTTCACTAGCATTCAATAATAGTTAAACATTATTCTACATTCTTCTCTTTGCCATCTTCTTTTTCGAAGCTTAGGAGGATCATCGAATATTTAAATTGAGGCAATTTGGAACACCGATGGATTAGAGTAGATATAAAGTTTACTTTGAAAGCATAGTTATTTGGTTTGGGCCAAATGAGCAACATATGAAACATCAAGATCTTAATGAATGAGCTTGTGACATAATAAGCAGAATTAGGATTTTTGATTGTCAGGAGTGGATACGAGAAGAATTAGAAGATTTAGTGAAGCTCTAATGCTCAACTCCATGTGTCCAAATGGGTCTAAATAATGTCATGTAGATAAGTCTGTTGTAACTTATTGGGAGCTTTCTTGACCAGTAAGTGTTGGAGTACGACAAGCAGTTTCTTGTATTTTAAGTCTAGTAATTCTTTTAATTTTAGTGTTTTCTTAGAACTGATAATTTTAGAACGTCTGAACTTATCAGAAAACTTGCCCTTAAAAAATAAAAAAATCAATTGAAATTGTAAATAATTCATCAATCCTAATTACTAATTTTAGTTCATGTGAGCCATGATAAAACCAATTGAGATCTGAAAAACACATTTTTTTTTAAAATCTGCTACGAAATGCACTAAATGATTAGATAGTGTAAAAATTTAAATCCTCGCTTTCATAGTATCCCGTAAAGGGACATAAATTCACCCCTTACTTCCAGGTACAGTAATGAACCCATAGCCAGGGCGGATAAAGGCTAAAAAATGTGGGCATAAAAAGAGATTACACGAGTGGACAGATGTTACAGGGGACTAGCACAGCATTAAACCTCAACTAGAGATTTGGAGTATGCAGGAAGATAAATCATTGTGGGTTGTCCGGGGTATTCAATGCCACTGCAATCCATTGTCCGCGGATATTTACAATCCTCTGTTCCGAGCCAATCCACTGTTCCAAATATACGCGCTGCGCTGAGTTATGCGGTAGGCTATTTGTTAACATATGTTTCAAAGATCTACCTTAGCAACGTAATATATCCTCTTACCGTTCAAATAAAATAAGGACGAACATATGGCACCGAGAACCAATATTGCGAGTTATGTTCCATCCTATCACATGTGGCGTAGAATTCCAAAACCAGCCAAGTTTTATTTCAATTTTTTTAATAATTTAACCATTATTACCTTAAGGAAAAAGGTTTTCTCCGGAAAGCCAAAACAACCATAATGATTTGAATTTCACAATCAATGTGAAATCACATTGAAAACAACCATATAAAAATAAGGCCTCTGCTTTTTACATTAATCTACAAAACGTTAACAATTTGCAAAATTGTCTTGGCTTTTTTTAGAATTCTACGCTTCTCATGTTTTCAAGTCAATCCTTAGGGCTCCATTTTGTAAACTAGCTATCTAGGAGATAAATAAGAGTCCGCTGGTAAGGTAAATTTCTTTGGGGATAAATCATATAAAATCAGTTCTTTCGTTTATTTTGTCATCAATGATTTTAGTAGTACATAAATAAATAAAAGACTGAACGAAGCTTATGGTTTGAACCACCGACCCTGTCCACACATCTTCCAACCCACCCTATCCAAAAGATTAGCCCTAACAATCCTACCTGCAATATCTCGGTCGACCTTTCGGACGTTTACCCGACTCACAGTGCTTCGAATTATGTTGTTGGTGGACAAAATTCACGAAACTTCCTATAAGAATTTTTAGTCTGAACAAAACATTTATATGACCATGATTCTGAAAATAAATGAATTAAAAGTTATAGCATAATACTTATAAAACAAAACGTGTATTTAAAAGCAAATTGCTGTAAACTGGCATTAAATTAAATTTCTGGTACATTTTTAGTATTATGAGCATGAACATTTCGTTTCATGATGTGTTTGAGTCAATGTTGAAGAGAAGAAATAGCATTTAATATTTGAAATGAAAGTTTATTCCATAGTTATATGTTTAAAAATAAAATGTTTTCCAATGAATGGTTTTGCTGTCAGACTCTAGTTTTTCTTATGATCTAGTCATGACCAGATCATGGACGCGCCTTTTTAAAGTCTTCATCGAACTCTATCCAAAGGCGTTAGTCTTAATAATTTTCCATATGATCTGCGATGCTACAAGTGACGAATGAAATATCAATTTAACCATTTTTTGTTTATATTCTCGAATCGTTGTTTATACCCACAGCATTCTTGTAATAATCTTGATAGCGTGATTCAGTAAAAGTGTATTATGGTCTTAAATTTGTTTGAGGAACCAACAATGTTCAATTCATTTATAAAAAATAAATATACTGCCATCTTATGGCACTGAAAACATGCCTCCACCTGCTTGGCTAAAAACCTCCCAATTCGTTATCCCTCTGGACAGTTCTCTATTTTAATGGGGCAGTTCGCGGCACCTGGAACTGACAAATTATCATTTTGCAATGATTTTATTTTATATTACAGATCATGGTGAGACTTTAAAAATATGTTTTTTAATATCAAGCACTTTTCTATTAATATATAGTAGTAGTTAAGCATAGGAAATAACTGGAAAATCTAAAAAAAACCTGACTTATCTGACTTTTGTCCACATTCCATGCACACTGCGACGTCTCAAAACTAGTTGCTTTTTTTTTTTGGATTCGGTCATTATTAAATCAGACGATTATAGATTCTCACTTCACCTGAACTATATTTACCGTATGAAACTCTCATCGTGAAGAGACTAAACAGAGAGGAATAAAGAAGGGGATGAAGAAGAATGTGCTAGAAGAAAACTTCATAGTAAAGAATTTTTAATAAAACTGTAGATTTACATTCTTTATCACTAAAAGGAACATCAAGTTTCTAGAGCCTAGAGATAAAATTTGTTTTTATTATTACTATTATTATTTTTTTTACTAACAAGGGGGCGTTTGGAGTTGTTATTCACAGATTTGAATCCCGATTTGTGTGACGGTAGTAGGGACCTATAATAGTGCAAAACTAGTTATAGCCGCCAATGAGCATTAGGAGCCGAAAAAAAAAAAATGAAAATCACGTTTTATTTTTTTCTCAGCCCTCAGTCAAGATAGAGAAATGATTCTTTCGCGTTTAATTGGAGTTATGTATGTATTCTGTTTGATATAAAAATACTTCCGTTATGCTCAAGACACCACCCGGCTTTAGGATGCTGAAAAACTCTAAACAAATTTCAAATCTCGATTTAATGCCATAAAACCCTTATATGTGAAATTTTATCAAAATCAAAAAATATTGATTTTTCACTCCTTTCGATGGGGTTAAAATTTTGAAGTTGAGATTTCATCAACAATTCCTAACGGTCATAAACAACTGCTGCGTTCAACCGATTACAGTAGTAATAGCATCACTAGAATCAGCACACATTCTGGTTTTTATTCATGCATATAACATTGGGATTACTCCAGATTTTAGTATTTTAGACAAAAACTGATGTGAATGAAAAAATCCGAGGTCAGCTATAACTTGAGATATCTCAATAAGGGCAAATCCTGCGACCTCCGGATTTGAGCTAAACTATGCAGTTTTACGGTTTCTAGATGACCTTAAAATCTGGTTTTAATCGGTGGCGAAATGTGTGATAGCACAAATTATTTACATTTTTTTCCCAGAAATTTACAGCTATCTATCTGCCTTCTAATATCATACAAAATTTAAAAGGTAAAAAAAAAAATAAATAAATAAAACGACAAAATTTAGTTTCTACATGTTTTTTGAAATAAGGAAACTGAAAATAATATCAGTCTTTAGTTTAAAAATTTTCCTTACCCACATTTTTATTTCAAATTGCATTGAAACTAAGATTGATGAATAATCTAAAATTATTATCAGGTTTTGGTTAAAAAAAAAAAATTCCCCTTACCTATATTTTTTTAAAAATGGTCTTATTTGAAATTTACTGTGTAAAAATTAAAATAATAATAGAAATATCATTTTAAAACATCTTATTTATATAATATAGGTGAGGAAAATAATTTGCCCTATCTCGCAAATTTCGCCACCGTTTAAAACTTAATTTTAAGTTCATCTAGAAGCCATAAAACTGCATAGTTTAGCCCAAATGCGGAGGCCTTGTGAGTTACAACTCCAAACGTCCCCTTGTAAGACAATTTCACATTTCCTTACAAAATAATATGAATATACTATTAATTTCATTTAGACAATTCGAGTTTTTGTTTTTTATAAATATACTTGTTAGTAACTTCGTCTAAATATAAAATCAGACTGAAAAATAATGAAAGGAGTAAAAACAGCCCCCGAGAGAGCGAAATCATTAAAGGGACGACCAAAGCAAACCGTTGGAATATTCTTAAAATACTCCGGAATATAGCAGAAGGAGCAGGTCTTTTATCTTTTAATTAATATCTTAGTTCTCTAATTAATATAATTGGACCAGCTGTTCTAGATGAACTATTCTTGAATATAAATAATTAATTATATCAATTGTTTTATGCAAAACCGTTTTTGTGTGGCTTATAGAGTGTCTTGAAATAAATTAAATGGCCAAATTTATACCTGCCTACTTAATATAATTCTTTACAGATATAGAAAAACAAAATTAAGCCTCAATAGTGGAGCGCGTTACAGGTCTTGGGATGGAATCTCGTCTGGATTTGTTATAATCTATTTTATGGTGGATCCAAAAACTGAATCTTGACCTTCCACTATGGCTAGAATAGGTTGGTAACCTATATGATAACTTGTCCTTCCTGTCATAGTTAGTAATATATAGGATAAGGATGGGCTTCGAACCACCATATAACGGTATATCGATATTTTTATTTGCCATGATATCGATGATGGTATCAGTGGTATGGATGATCGAAGATGATATCGATACGTACGTAGCAATATATAATTTTCTCTACATTACAAAAATACAACATACAACTATATATATTAATTTTTTATTCTTGAAGAGAAAAGATTTGACCCCGGTTGGGATTCGAACCCAAGTCTCCACCTCTCTAGCGTGGTGCCTTATCCACTAGGCCACCGAGCTCGTATCTGAACCAGGGAGATCTTTTCTCTTCACTGATCCATACCCCCGGGCACACGGGGATAAGGCACCACGCTAGAGAGGTGGAGACTTGGGTTCGAATCCCAACCGGGGTCAAATCTTTTCTCTTCAAAAATAAAAAATATATTTAAAAAATATTTAATAATCAAGAATTATTTCATAATTATATATATATATTAAAAAAAGTAACAAATCCTTATAAAATTGGTTTAAATAATTAATTATTTTCTAGAGATGGACGAAAAACTCTCGCACAAGAAATAAATTAAATCGAAAATTTTTGGGATAGTTTCTTTTGTTGGAGTTAAATTGTTGAAATCATTGTATTGTTATCGAACTGAGTATTTGTACCTACTACCTTTTGTTTAATTAATAATAAACTACTTTTAAATTTCAAACATTGGAAATAATTGTGTTCCTATATACGTTGTGAAATAAATTAAGGTAACGATATCGAATCACTGCTCCTGCCCAAAATAATTTTATATACCAAGATAGACAACAATACTGAAAGTAATGTTGTTAACTTACGATAAACTTTCTCTTGTTAGAAAGTGGAATTAAATTATCAATATACAAAACACTAAATGCTTTTTTAAACTGATGCCGAACCTTCTTATATTTGAGAAGACAAAAAAGCGAAATGTCAATACAACACACTAAATAATACAATCCGACTAAAAACTATGGAAATTCAAGTTTAAAGGCGAGGTTATAGTAATAAGCTATCAATAAATGAGGGTTCATCGGATGAAGAATTTATGTGCAGAAGCGTTATTTTACAAAATCTGGATACTTCAAAACTACTACAAAAAGAGATTTTAAGAAGATAAAGGGGCTATGTAACATTTCTCTGCTAAAGGATAGAGTAAAAAAAAATTGTTTAAACATAAATAAATCCTTAATGCACCAAACCCGAAAAATGTCAAACTTGAATTGAAGCTTCGGAAGTGATATGCAAAGATGATGGAACGATGACGATTTATTATTTTATAATATTGCATTCAAATATTTCTATAATGTATTTTATAGCTTCAGCAGATTTTAAATGATTGTAATATCCTTTACGATATTAAAATATTCTATATTTTTATGATATCATAAAAATGATAGTAAATGTTAGAACCAGATATATAACACTCCCTCAAGACACGTGATTTTCTTTTTATAGTACTTGGTTTAGATAATTTATCTAGCCTTATTTCTAAGTCCAATATAGGTGAGATTATATGTGTGTTAGTCAGGTTTGTGGAAGACTACTGTATATATACTTTCATTTTAAATTTTGAAAAATTACATCAGGTACCTTTTTAATTAGAATTATAACGATAGGGACGACAGATATGAAATAAAAAAGAAAACTATTTTAAAAAATACTAAAATAATGGTGGAAGTTCTGGTCTTATCTGAGGGCAACGAATACGAAAAACAAACCCGGAAACGTGCTGATTTATGACGTAAACGACATCGAGAATTATCCTGGAAATGTTATATTAATTAAGAGCTTTGAAAATGATAGAGTTGAAGGTATTAGGTCCGGGACTAGTGACAGGTTCATGAATCAAGAGGATTACAATTAAAATTAAAAAGGAATTAGGGAATCATAGGGTTGAATTAAAAAAAGAATTGTTTTTTTTTTATTTTTATAAACCTCTTATTTTCTTAGATCTAATAATTAAATATTTTATTTTTATTTCCTCCTACTGTAACTATGATTGTTATGAAAGCCACTAAAGGATAATATTTTTCCGAAGATCTGACAATTTTTAACGGTCGAAAGATATCTTTGGTCATTCCTTCCTTGCAAATTAAATTCCATTCTTTTGAAAATTGGTTAATTTTTTTTTCTTTTTTTAAAAGAACACTCTCTCTTTTTGATAATCTATCACTTTAGGACACTAGTTTCAGATCTGCCACGATATGACAATTTTTGACGGCCAAATGATATACCAATAGATGTCTAATGACGGTTAATAACAATAGGCTTCAATAGTATTTAGTATATTTTATATTAAAGCAAGTGGATACCGTATTTTAATTTATATGAATTTAGGCAAAAAAAAAAATATAGAAATAGAACTTAAGATGTGCAGTTCGAGGATAGATATACACTAACATTTTAAGGAATATAGGTCCAAAAATTTGGATTTGAAATATTTTTAGTTTCATTTATTTTTATCTGATGATAGGGATGATCTACTGGATGAGGAGGAAGAAGTAAAGAAGGGGATTATTTTGGGGATAGAGCGTACTTCGGCATGTCTAAGATTCTGAGGAATAGGCTGACCAGTAATACTACAAAGTTCAGGATGCATAAAACACTGATTAAACTTGTGGTAACCTATGCCAGCTAAACCTGGACCATGAACAACAAGACCAGCGATCTACTGGTCCGGTTTGAGAGAAGAATACTTAAGAATACTCTGCGACTCGTACGCCCAATTGGAATATGGTAGAAAAGGAAAGATATGGAACTGTACAATAAATGCAAAGATCTTAATATCTCGGCCAGCATTAGAATCCTTAGATTGAAATGGTTTCGTCACCTAAGGAGAATGGAGGACATTAGGATGCCAAGGAAAATCTATGAAGGCACACTTTCGTAGATCTCAGCCTATAGATTTGTATATCCCTTCTCATCGAAACGCTTCCTTTGAAAAATATTTTATTAATCGTGCAGCTTAACTTTATAATTCCATACCCATTCAATCCGCAATTCTCCTTCTCTTACTTCTTTTAAACATCATTTATTCACCCACCTCTTCAATTATCAATTTTCCGAAATTAAGTAATAATTATAGTATATTAGTGTAAGAATGTTTCTTTTTGGGTTTTTTCATATAAACCCGAATATTAGTTTTTAAATTTAAAATGCCACCTTATACATTCATAAGTATATAATTTATATTCTATATAAGTTGCGGCCTGATATGTACGCAGCTAGAAAATAATACCTCTTGATTGTACTTTCATGTTATTCTTAGGGGACAAGATGTCCCAGAATAAAGATTATTTTTCATTTCATTTCACAACAGGTGGAAAGAGAAGTAAAGGGAGACCCAAGAGTCACTGGAAAGACAGTTTACTCCAAGACATACGGCAGAAAAAAATTAATGAGATGCATGCAATGGATAGAGATAAATGGAAGGCAGAAGTTGATAAAGCCAGAGGCCACTATATGTGCCTGTTGACCTAAAAGAAGAAGGAGAAGATCTAAGAAATAGAAACCTAAACCAAAAATTTAAATGTGTTCACACACAGTCAACGTTTGGGAACTCGACGTAAATAATATTGTTAAATAAGCTATTCTTAGAAAGTAGTGATTTTTAATTAAAATTATAATTTATTAAGTGAATGATTTAGATTATTGTCTGTAATTGTACCTATCAATTTATTAATTTTATCTTTTTCTCTTCAAGTGAATTTCTAATTATTCCATTACAGAATGAATCTAACCGTTTTGTAATAGATGAAAGAACATCGGTGCTCCATAGGGTAATACCGGCCTTAAATAAAATGTATAAATTAAGAGCTCAAGACATAAAAAGTGAAACACTTCTAGATAATAATAGGTAAGGCGCGTCTGTCTTAGCCCGGCGTTGGTCGCTAGCCGATCTAGCACACCGTTAGTCGCTAGGCAAGCATTTCCTTCACTTCTTTGATTTTCATAAAATATGCAGTTTTATGATGCCAAATATGTAGTTATAAATGGTCAATAAATGTCATCAAAATGTATCAATAATTGTAGTATGTAGCATAAGGATTAAAAATATATTTTTAAAAATTTACAAAGATATTTATTCTAAAAGAAACAAAAAACAAAAAAAATTAAATATTTTGCTATTCACATAACAATGTGTTATTCATCAGCTAGATAATTTTTTTCTATTCCTATACAAGTATATGTATATGTTCATTGCAAATTGTAAAATTACACTTTTACAATTTTTTTTCGTTTTTATTTTTTTATTTCATGGGAACAGCTGTAGCGGATCTATTTTGTATTGCGTCGAGCAGCCATGAACTAGAATATTAAGAATTTCAGATTTCTAGTATGAAAAGAATTTCAGATTTCGATTTATCAAAATGATTGAGCAAAAAACCCACAAAATATAAGTAGTAATTTTTACAACGATGTGTTTGAAAAATTGGTTCAATTACTTACAATTTGTCTTCTCAACAGGCTTTTTATCCATCAATTCTAGAATTTAAATCCACGACTCATTTTGGACCCAAATAGTAGTCACCGAAAGAAATTAAAAAACTCGCTCAATAAAATGTCGCGAATATTGATCTTTTCTTTAACTTTCAGTAAACATTTCCCAATATCCAGGCCACCTGCTTCCATTTTACTTAATCGCAAATGTCCTGATGAGGAAATGCTCACTTAGCGACCAACGCAGGGTTATTGAAGCCAGGATTAAATAGTTATGTCGCAATTTTGTTTGTGTCCAATTCTATTTAAACCTGAACAAAAGCTTTTTCTTTCTCTTCTTGAAAAAATCAATCAATTAATTAAAAGAGAATTTTCAATACACTGTTTGCAACGACACTCCTATTATCAAGATTCATTCTATCAAGATTTAATTTGAATTTCACGGGAAATGATGACATCGGCGATTGCAATCCTAGATTGCAGACACTAGATTGGATTCCTTCCTATCAGTATGGAGATAAACCGATTCACTACATGTTGATCCGAACGGTCTACCCATTATCAATACAACTCGCATCAGATTGTCGACTGATTGTAATGATTAAACTGATTACGATTTCACTTCTTTAATATTTCTATTTGATTGGTCATTAATTAAACATTCAGCTCTAATTATTACAGGCACCTATTTATTGAGTTAATGATATATATGTCATAAGCAAATAAGACTAGAACTATAATTATATGTTGTGTAAAAAAAAAAAAAAAAAAAAAAAAAGAGAAACTAGACTGAAAATGAAGAAAAATGCTGCTGGCCACTCCTTTCAATACTAATCCGTTGCAGATGTATAAAAATTCTGTTGTTTTTTTTGTTTTTTTCGGGGGGGGGACCCACGTTTTTTTGCCATAAAAGCTGTAATATCTCAACTTGGCTCGAAAATTTTTCAAATTTTGACAACATTTTCGGATTTAGTATTTAATTTCCTATAAGACCAGAGCACATATAACCTTGAATTGAACAAACTTGGGACCTAAACAAGTGCTTGATCTTAATAGGGCATATAAAAAAAAAAAATGACCGTTTTATCAAATTCCAGAGTTCAAAAGTCTGTAAATATCTTAATGCTATTTATTATTTACCAATACTCGATAATCCCTTTAGAGCATTCTCTAAGTTTGTTTCTAACTCTGGAATTCTTCAAAAAAAAGCCTCAGTTCATTTATTTATTTCAAAGAAGAAACATGACAGTGTTCTACCAAATTCTCATAATTTCAAGACATTACTGGAAAAAAATTTCACAGCCGCTGAAGCAACTCGTGAAATTATTAAATATAAGGGGTGCCCTTGAAGAGCGCATTGTGCGGCGTTGGTTTGAAAAATTTAGAAGTGGAGATACGACGTTGGAAAGGAAGAAGGGCTCCGGGCGGCCATTAATGGATATTGATGAGGTTCTGAAGGAAGCTGTTGAGTCAAATCCATCCACAAGTACTCGCGAACTTGCCATGGAGTGTGGTGTTCCGAAAGATACTGTTAGTCACCATCTTCTCTCCATTGGGAAGGTGAAAAAGACCTGTAAACTGGTTCCTCACGACCTTACTCTTCAACAATCAGCGCTTAATGAACGTCTATATTTTAAAAAAAATAAATTCTTCATTGGAATAAAATGAAAAAAAAATATATCTGTATACACCATACATAAAAGTTGTCATCTACAAGTAGTTGTATTGACAAACCGAAAAATAATCTCCTCCCATTTAAAAATAAACAGAAAAATTCAAAATGTAAAAGCAACAATGTCCAAAGTACTAAGGAAAGTTAGTCATTGTTCATACTTTTTATTATACCCCTTTATATAATTGTAATGATATTTATATAAACAAAAACAAGTAATATTGAGAATAATTTTACAAACCTTTATTAGTTTCTATTAGACAATAGTCTGCATATGTGTTATGAGTTTAACTCGAGTTTAGCATGAGTCGAGTATAAAACAAGGGCGACCTATATTCGTAGCGGTGGAACAGATTAGGGAGGCTAATCAATGGTTCCGATTGGCCCGCGAGGTAACGGGAACGGGAACAGTAAGCCGTTACTAATCAGATCCGGTTACTAATTGGCATGAGGTGGTAATTACTTGGCGGGTAGGCAGCGACAGAGTTCGTTGCATCTGCATTGGGCCGTCCAATGGAGGTCTTCCTACATCAGATATTATTATCGTATAACATTTAATTATTTCACAGTGTCAATTTCTGAATTATAAATTTATGTTGATATAAATGTTCTGGTTTGCAATGTTAACTATTGAAAGGAATAATGTATAAGAACCTCAATTATTCGGCGCTCTATTAACCGGAGGCCAACCAAGGTTTTATTTATGTACTTTTTTTTTGAAATGTATTATGTACCTATAGATTGGATTTTTGGGTGATCCATTAACTAGACTGCATGACTATCTTTGTTTACACAGCAATCATTTGCCTAAATAAAATGAATGTTCAAAACCTGTATTATCTTTATACTAACCCAATAAAAGTCTTAATTCATCACTAATTTAAGTATAAAAGAGATGAAACAGTTCTCAACCATATCTTTATAATTTCAAACAGAGACGGATATAATTGTTGTTTCTAAGCAAAGAAATAGCAATGTTTTCCTCAATATCTAATTAAACAATGAATGTTCGTTAAATTTTAGACAAGCTCTTTTCATAATTGAATCCTAAAAGTTGATCCAGATTATGCTCATTGTTCTTCAACGATATCAATTCAAAGAGAATGGACTCAGCAGCGCAGAATCAATATTAGTCATTGTTTACTTTTGAAAGGGATCTGATTCTTTTATTGTTTTGGGTGCCCTTTTACTCTCATTCTTCCCGTTTTTTTACTTTCGTTTGGGATAATTTAAAAAGTGATATCTTAAATTTTTATCCAATGCCGGTAATAGATTTTCTCAAAATATCTGGCTCATATAAATTATAATTATATTTTTAAACTATTGTTTATCAATTGGATTTATAGTATTAGAGGACCATTGTATTTATAGTTTCCAATAACTTTATATTTACTTATCCGAATGCTGGACGATGTGAAAAGCGATGTGAAATGAGATTTACAAGGAAGATCGTTGTATGTGGCAACGGTGTATGTAGATTGAGAAAAACCGTTGAGTTGATGCATCTACATAAAGACCAGGATATTTTTCAGTTTATTAAAGCCGGACCTCTGAGATGGGCTGGGCATGTTGTAAGAGCTAGCGATGATGAAATCCTCAAAAAGCTCCTTTATGAAAAGATTTGTGGACGCAGAAAAGTGGAAGACCTCGCCTGCTACAGATGGATTGTTTGGCTGCAGACATACGGAAAATTCTAAGGATCGGAAATTGGAGAGTGGCAGGAGAAAAAAGAGAAGACTGGCAGCTTAGACAATAGGAGGCCGTGACTCTTCATTAGTTTTAGCCCCATTAAGGAAGAAGAAGAAGAAGAATTACATTACATTATTGATTGTAACAGCCATTGATATTTCAATTCCTAGTTATGAAAAGCTATTTTTAGTAGTTATATGTTACCTTTTTTCTACAAACTACTGATTTGACAAACTGTTAACATGTTGTGACGATAAATACAGTATTCTTAATGGTTGAATGCCTTGGAGAGCCAGTAGGTCATGGGTTCGAATCCAACATTGGGGGGGAGGGGGGGAGGGGATGGATTTCTTTCTTGTTGAACCTTCGGGAAGATTCAACCTTCTATGGCTAGAATATGTGGTACTCTGTAGGATAACCTTTCATTCTTGCTATAATTTGAGTACATATGGACGTTGAGCACCAGCTACCAATGCAGTTGATATAGAGTATTTGTGGACTTATTTAAAATTCCCAAATGTAACAGTTTTATTTTCTTCAACATGGTCAACCCTTTAACCAAAGCAAACCCAAACACATTCTCCTTCCTTTTTCTAATTAATATTTACTGTTAAAACCTCCCATTTTAATATATGTATATATATATATATATATATATATATATATATATATATATTATATTATTTATAAATTATTTATAAATAAATAATTAAAAATTAAAAGTGAATAATTATCTTGTAATTGCTTCAGCACTAATAAGTATATTAAATTGTGTATGGAAGTCAAAAACATTGTCAGTCTAATAAAAGTAGTTAAATTTTAATAACTAACCCCAATCTTTATAGTGAAATCTATATGATGTGCTTATTTCAATCCGTTGGTTAGTGATTATTAGTTGAAAAGGTTATAAAATTTGTTTTCACTTTATTTATTGCATTATATATTAGGTGGTCCTTATTTAGTTTGTTTTATCTTATTTTCATTTCTGGGTAATTGTACATACTGTGTGAATGAATCCATAAACCCATCCAGATGCTTATTGTCCTGTTTGATTGTAATACTTTTTCAATAAAAATATGTAGAAAAAAGACTGTTGAAAAAATCAACAACCTAAGTCTTTAGTTGTATGCTTTTCACAACTATTCTTCCCTATCCAGAGCTATCCTTCATCCTGTCAATCCCAGAAGCCGAAGGTCAGCCTCAGCATCGAACCATCGCAGACTGCTCCTACCTCTTCCTCTTTCATCAGGACTTTCTTCCATTTCCTTCCTTAGGAGTTTTTCCAGATCTATTTGATGTATCTATTACAATCCTATAATTCCTTACTTGAAACATTAGCACCAAATCTGCTTTGACGGGTCAAATGACACTCATCGTCCTTTTTCCTAAACTCATGTAGAAGCATCATTCATTACTTTGCTTTTTGACTTCACTACTTTTATTTAAAACACTGACATCTCCAGTCACCTCTTACTAAAGCTGTTAGATATATTAACTGATGGATAAGGTTATATTTCTTTATCGATAAAAATCTTTTATTGAAGCAAGCAATTAGGCATTATTTCTTAAATGATATTTTTAAGCATAGCAAGAAATATTTAATCTCCAGCGTAATCCACAAGGACAGAAATGTGGGTAATAGACTGCATTATCAGTGCTTACAACTTAAGGCCCATAAATAATATTTTTACACACAACATCAAAAAGAAAAGAATCGACATTTTAATTTCTTAATAATTTTTATTCAGCAGAAATATTTGTAATAATTCCATCTGTTTGGATTTTAATTTCTAACCATAAAAGTATAAAACAGTGTGTCATACCTCATTTCTGTCATTCAAATTTGTGGCAAAAAACTCAAACCTTTGACATTATCTGATGATAATGTCAAAGGTTTAGGATGATAGAGTCAAACCTTTGACTTGGACCTGAATGAAATTATAATTTTTATATTTTAATTCATTTTTAATTTTTCCCTCCATTCTTCATCATCTGAAATGTCGTGTAGACTACTCTTTAAATAATATTAAATGCATTATACTCTGATTTGTATAGAGAGGAATCCTCACTAGGGAATATTTCAATATATCATGCCTCACAAGCTATATATTATTTACATTTTGTATTACATCTGCTAGGTTGAGCCCATAGGAACAGTTTTATTTTGAAAAATAATAATAAATTAAAAAATTAAATGGTGATTAATATCCCTGAGATCTTTCAAGAGCAACAGTTCATGGAGCTGTTAGCCTGTAACAAGGTAAGCGATTAATTATATATATATGTATAACGTATTGATTATAGTGATAAATAGTAATTAGTGTTAATTATATATGTTATTGGATTGTACTGATCGCCTGCAGCATTAATCACGTGTGACATTGTATCCACAGCAACAGCATAATCATCAATCATTCATTAGTTTGTTTAATTATTCTATTGAGTTAAATGCGTTTTATCCTGCAAATATCTATTGTTTAAATACAAATATTT
The DNA here is from genome assembly GCA_003667255.2 of Euschistus heros. NCBI lineage: Eukaryota > Metazoa > Arthropoda > Insecta > Hemiptera > Pentatomidae > Euschistus > Euschistus heros. The sequence continues at coordinate 1,103,711 of RCWM02000027.1, forward strand.
CATTCCTATATATTTTCGATCACCGATATATCGTGTATCGATATTCTGAGCTCAAAATTTTCCTTACAAACTAATCCTAATATATATATATTCACCTGTTTCTTAACTTCATTTGTACTCAAGTTGTTGATTAGATGTTTAGATGAACCTTACCTCGCATATTTTAACGTCATATTCTTTCAAAATTAGTTATTCATTTTCATTCAGCGCTTAGTCATCAATATTTTGGGGATAATCTATGGTTATTTTGTATTACACTCTCTGATGAAAATTTACTCATTTCTCTCTAAATCAAGCTATATTTGTGCATTTTCAGTTCTGCTGACTTATTGAATGTCTGCCAGTTATTTATTTATGTGTCCTTGTATAAATCATTGAAAGACGATAACTTATCATTAGGTTGGTACAAAAATAATAGAGATTTTTATATGTGACAAAAAAAAATAAAAAATAAATTATTATAATCATGTGTGATTTATAATGTTAAGTGGTCAACACTATTTTTTCTCGCAATGTCCCAAGTTGTTTTGCAAAGGTTTTCTTCTACGAAAACCCTCAGACAATCGTGATTAACAACATAAGGCTTGCCGCAACCTTCCCTATCTTCTAAATCAAAATTATAATATATTTTAATAAATATAATTATTATATATAATAATAAATATTATTATTATAAAATTATAATATAAAAAATAAATAATAAATATACAAATTTGTCAAAAATATTACTTTGACATGCTGAATTTCAGAGTTCCTTACTAATAGAAATTGTAACAAAATCTAAACTAATCTTTGAGGAAAAACAATATTATTAACTATTGTTAATTCATTAATTCATTAACTAGATTGGAGGATTATTTTCTTTACTTGCCTAAGCGAAATGAATATCCAGAACCCGCATTATTTTTGCACCAACCCAATACATTTTATGTGATATTTTTTTTTCTTAATAAAACATTTTAAGCAAGTACATTCCTAATTTATCTAAAAGTATACCGGCGAACCCGAAAATACCTAGTCTCCCGGTTAAAGAGAGCAAATGAGGATTTCGGGTGAGTAATTGATGAAGGATTCGACACTTCTGTGATGGTTAGCTTAGAAAACTCGTTTCGAATATTAAATATTCATCTTAAGTTTTAACAAAACAAACATTATAAAATATTAGAATCGGGTATAAATAATTAAGTATAAATGAAATGCATGTTTGTATTTAAAAACAATGATTGATGTGCAAGTAATTTTTGTTTTCTGGATTACTTTATATAGATTAGAAAAAAGGTAGTGTTTTAAATGAAAAAAAATTAAAAATAGGTCTAGCAGAAATGTTTTTTTTCGAATTAGAACTTCAGATTCCTTTAGCCCCTGTACAATATTTATATAGATTTAATCACAATCTTCAAATAGAACCTGATGGTTATGAAATTTATACATTTAGACTAGGAGAATTATGGGGGAAAAGCCTCAGACACAGATACCAACGCTGCTGTCTTGATTACGTCATTTGTGCCAATCCAGTTAAATTAAACATTCAATTTCTCTATTACATTAGAATTTGACGAGCTATAAAATATAAACATAATATCTAGTAATGGCGTAATATCTCAACCGATTGCTTCCTTTAATTGCATTAATATTTTAGAGTATGTTGTGATCTCATGTGGAATGGGCTTCAGGAAAGTCAATAGCCACGGCCGATTCTTGTAATATAATATTGATTAATATATATAATTGTTAAACATCCCAGCTTTAGTTGATTAATTTTATCGAACTCTATTACCCGTTTTTGTTGAAAATTTATTTTTCAAGACAGGTAAACATTTACTAATTCTATATAGGAGGTAGATACCATTAATTTTTGAACTATCGAGAGTTCGAGTTTAACAGTTTAAAAATATATATATATATATATATATATATATATATATATATATATATATATATATATATATATATATATATATATATATATATATATATATATATATATAACTGTATAGAGCGATATGGACATTACAGTGAAATATGTAATGCCGTACCTTAATGAAAATAAGTAAGTACATGTAATATTCACTGTCATGAGTTTATTTTTAAGCATCATACCACAAATATATTTGTCATGAAATATCATCTTTTTATGTGATTTGTTTGACATTTTTTTGTGCCTAAAGAATCAACTTATTTTAGATAACTATGCTAACCTATTCCACGGATAACAGGAGGTTTGATGTATGTTCTTACAAATGATCTCGGATCCACATTATGAATATGGGAGTAATGGTTAATAAATGTATTTTTAAAATCTGCAACATTATTTTTTTTCGAAGAAGCATTCATTATTGTTATAATATTCAGAGCTACTGGCCTCTAACTTCTCAAATGTACCAAGCTTACGGTGAAAATGTTAATGACAAAATCTAAGCGATAATTTTAAACGGTAAATTTAAAAGCGGAGGTGTACTGTCGCCACGCATCCCAATGATTCCAACAAATATTCTATTCGAATTTCGAATCAAACGTTTGCAGTTTCCGATGCGCACTTTCAATGACTCTCAACAAAGGACAAGGATAATTGCTGCAAGTGTGTGAACTGATTTTGGAAAATTCTTTTTCATTATACTGCTCTAACTTAATTAAAAAAAAAAAAAGATTCGGCTATTTCCGTTATAATTTATTCATTATTATAAGCTTCTAAAAATTTATTTACATCAATGTTATCTTGATTATAACAGACAAACACATTTTTATCATTGAAAATAGATTATAAAGATTGATTATAAAGTAGGTGGTTTTAAGATTTTCGCTATTTCTTAAAGATAAACGGGCAAGACACCATCACAATCAATACCAATATTACTTTACATTCAAACCAATGACAAAACATGCATTCCACTTCATATTTAGCACGGGATTTAGCTATTAGTAGTTTCTCCGTTGTATTCTGTGCTTCTTCTAAAATAACTTTCAGTATATCAAGATAATCTTGAGCTCCAACATTGCTATGAAACAGTAAACACAGTTTAAGTATGAACTAAAAACGTTCAATAACCTAGGTAAACACGAGTGAGTTTTTCAAAATATCCGTTTATTCCTCTGTTTCACTTTTTGTCCTAGGACGGAAAAGAGTCACTTTTCCTACTGAAACCAAGCATTAAAACACATGTTTTCGATACAGTATAATGATAAATATTTTTATATTAGCAAGACAGGTCAACATCTGTGTAGTCAGCTACTGATGTTGATAAATACTAAAATATGTTTAGTTAAAGTTACCACGACATTCATTGACTGTTAGGCATTATGAAGTTCACCGATTCAGCTGTGTTATATAAATTAAAATATTAACAATAACTTTTTTTTTTTACTCCGTTGCTTATTAACTGAGGCGACCGTAACGATATGTCGATAAAGGTAGTAAGGATATAGAGTGGGAGAGAGAGCAAACAAAGCGGAGAGTGCCAGCGGCTGAGATAACAGAGATCTTATTGAACTTAGCCTTATACAATATATTTCTCCTTATTTCTTATTGGTCCAGCCTGTCCCAGATAGGGCATTAGGAGGATCCCTATATGTTTGCTGATCTAGTGAGGATAGGAATAGGACGGGTGAGGAGTTGGGTAAAAGTAATCTCTTCTTTAGAACCAATGTGCATATTCTTTAAATATGGTGAAGGAACTAGAATAAACCAAGATTCAATAGTATGTGTTCACGCTGAACTATTTATGGAATATCAGGACTTCCAAGAGCACTCCAGGTCAGGTGTGCTCTATTGGCAAACACTAGCGAACTGTATATACGTAAAATAAAAGTAATTGTTGGATTTATATTAAATCACAACACATTTATTTACAGTTTAATACAAAGAAATAAAAGAAATTTAAAAAACAAAACAAAAAACTGAGAAAAAAACATTAAACATTTTTATAATATGCCAGTGTTCCTCAAGGTAGTATCCTAGGTACCATTCTCTACAGAGTGTATACACCTGACAATGACGCATATGTTTTATCAATAAAAAATGAGCTCATCATTGCATCTCAACCACTACATTTTAACGTCACAAACCTTCATGAATATAAGAAAAAATGTAAAATTAAAATAAAACCAAACAAATCTCATCAAATAAACTTTGCCCTTCGTGGTAAAGCCTTGGACTCTATTTGGACGTCTTTTTTTAAAATCAACATAAGTGACTTAAAATACAAGAAATTGCTCGCCGTTTAAGAATAATCTTGCATTTATTAGACAAGCGTGTTTTTTATTAGCAGAAGCGTATTTTTCTAATGCAGCAGCACACTACTCAACAAAGTCTACATTCTCTGGTTCCTGTTTACATTCAATAATATTCGAAGTTCATGGAGACTGAGAAGTAGGAACATCGCCTTTCACTGATTTATTAAGAGATTTGACTGTAACATAAGTGGAAATATAAGAATTACTAGAAGTTTAATTGCTGAAATATTTCAATAGATTTTTTTTTTATATTTTCATGTTTTTGTTGTAGTTTAGAGCCATCCATCTACAAAATTATCAGTGTTATCATCTGGAAAATTTTACAGATATATATATATATATATATATATATATATATATATATATATATATATATATATATATACATATATGACTTTGCATTGAATTTTTATCTGGTGAAGAATACAAAAATAAAGTTCATGGGATTTCACTGGTTTAATTATATTAAATAATTATTAGTTATAATTAAATTTATGGAATAGATAATGTCTGTACATATTTAAGTGTATCGATTGACCCGTGACCTAGGTCAACTTCACGGAACCAGTCTTGCATGGATATATTACTCTTCATTAATAATTTATTATTGTTAATGCAATTATTGTTGTATGACACATGACACACTATCTTTAACCTTTATATTGTAACACCAATATTATACTTTCTATTAGGTTATGAATCTATTAAAAATTTTACTAATATTGTAGGACGTTATATTAAGTTTAATAGAAAAATATTATTGAATGCTCTCCAAGATATTAAAAAAAAAAAATCAATTTTAATAAATTTCAAGAATAAATACTGAATGGAATTAATAATCTTTCGAAACGTAATCTAAATGAAATATCTGAGTTCCTTTAAAGTTGGAACGAATTCTCCATCAAGTTGAGGTAAACGAATTTGGCGAACTGACAAAGCGCCAACCGATAAGGAAAAATCGAGAGATTTCTAATTACCGACTATTAAAACTCTCTTGACTCTGCGATTGAAGATAAAAAATGACACTTTTTAATTTATTAAAAAAAAATAAAGTATTTATTCGGATTTCATGATCATTACTTCTTGCAGTTTAATCGCTATTTTTTTACTTGAGTTCCTAAAATAAAATGATGTGAAATGAAAAACACACGGTTGTTCTACCTAGTCAAATTTAATAAAAATGGAATTTAAAGGTCAACCAGCCGTGATTGATTTCAAAAGACGAAAAATTATTTTCTCGAAAAAAATTCTCTTTATCCAGAGTTTCCTTCCACACGAAATTTCAAAACCAAAACATAATCTTTATACCTCAAAAATGATGAGGCAACACCAAACTGCTTAATGCTTTGGGGAAAAACCCTATAGTCCAGTGCTTATTTCTTTGTGTCCTTTAAATTTTCAATTCATGGGGTCATCGGGAAAAACCATAGCACTAAAACCAAACCGGTAACTGGGAATAAGGATAGTATGCTTTAGTGGCTTTGGGCTTAATTTAGGGGTCATCTCTGAACCCGCCAAAACCCCCACACGGTTATATATTGTACCAATTTAGTAAAGAATTTCAATATTTCAATAGGTAGGGGTGGATAGGTTCGAGGGACCTCCAATCTTCCGACAAATCCAAAGGATTAAACGTAAAGAAAGATGTTTCTTTTAAAATACGAAAATATTTATTAAATTTTAGAAAGGGCAACAATGGTGGAGTACCATTCGGCCATAAAAAATCGATAGATCCTGGCTGATATCGAAATGGTATCTTCGAAGTGTCCTCTGAAGATGATAAAACGGAAAGAGAGAGTGTTCCTTTAAAAACTACCAAAATATAAAATAACTTAAAAATAGTTCTGCCAATGAGTACTGAAATGAGGGGTGTAAAGCAAACAATTTTGACTTCATAACTTTGCTAGAGGTAGTACGTAAATATAGTAAAATCCCCCCTCCCCCCGTGGGTTGAGCTAACGGTGGGGGGAGGGGAGAAGTTCAATTCTTTTTGTTTTTAGATTATATCTCGAATACAGTTGACTCTAGAGGAATATATTTCAAATAAACATTAAAGCTAATAACATTTTCTATAAAATTGATTGCATATCAGTTTATCGAAATTCTAACGGTTTTCGAGATATTGGTTTTTAAAAATCGATAATTTTAGAAGAAAAAGATTTTCTACCTCACTTTTTGTCAAACATTTACTTTTAGTGCCGTCCACGATCGTTTCTCTGAAAAAATAAGAAAATTAAAGTTGAAGAATAATATATTTACTTTAATTTCCTATATGCGTTTCTGGCACTTCAAGCAAATGTTTCACAAGAAATTTTTTTTATTTCTAAAGTTATCGATTTTTATTAAAATATATCTAAAAACCATTGGAATTTTGACAAATATGTGTAGAATAAATTTTATAGGAAATTTAATTAGCTTTTATTTTTAACTGTTACATATTTTTCTAGAGACCACCGTTTTCGAGATATAATCGTAAAACCCAAAACTGGGATCTTCTCCCTGCCACCGTTAGCTCACTCCCCAGGGGCGGGGACTTTTAGTATGTTTACCTTCTAACTACTCCTAATGAAGCTATGAAGTCGCAAATGTTGGCATATTCCATACACTCTAAAATATGTTTATTGACTGGACTAAAAGAAAGAAAATTAAATTGTCGAGGAGTGGCTAAGGATATCATTCGGCTGTCAGATATCGTTAGAACCTGGGTAAAATTAGACCCAGGACTAAAATGAGACAGCTGTTTTCTCCCCCTTACTGATTTTGTATCGATTTTAAGTGGACTATCGTTTTTTTCCCGATAGTTCCCGATAGCATGGCCCAACCAGTAAAACATCAACGAAAAGTGGACTGCTGAGATTTTTCTTCTTGGCCCTTCATATAGTTCATTATCACTGAATAATAAATCCTCATTACATCTCTAACATTTTAATCTCAGTTATCAAACATTCAAGAATAGCCACGAAAGTGGAGGATTAAAATAAAATCCAAACAAATCTAATCAAATAATGTTAAAGTAAATTATATATATATTTTTTTTGGAGGGGGTGGACATTGTTAAAAACGAATGAGTTTCATTGGTAAAGTTAAAAAAAGGGATCTGCCTAAAACTATGTTCATTTGTCAGGTTTTCCTCAGAAGTAAGGATCAGCTACCAACTTCCTATGTGTTTCTGAAATTTGTTTTAATCTTCAGATAATATACCTAAAAGTGGATTTCACGCTTAAGCTAAGCTAAGACTAGATCTTGGAATATATAGTTATACATACTAATCTCGATTCAGATAAGTTCAAAGTGACATGATTATCTATTATTAATAATGCAGATGCCTAGCGGTGGTTACAGACATGGATCTAGAGCATTCAGTAACCAGGTGCTGATGACGATATTACAGTTGAAGTGCCCTTAATCCATCAGGAGCGTTCCATTATGTCCCTAATCCGCCCTACAGTTGCCGAGTATCTGCTAATGATCAACTTGAATTTATTATCTTCAATATTTGAGATTGTTTCTATCATCGAATGAACAAAAGTTTCTAACCGAGGATTTATGGTATCCTTTTTCTTCAGCAGCTAAGCCCTTGCTCATCTGCTAAATACCATCATGAATTATTAACTTTCCACCGATTTTTTCGATGCAAACATACTATTTCGTTAACAATTTTAATTATAACATGAATATTAACAAGAGCATGTATTTCAACTCCTACAGTATTTATCATAATCCTAATTATATCAATGTATTGGAATAGATCATTTTTGAAAATATAATAAAAAAAAAAAATCCAAACTAAAGGTAGGTAGGTAATCTAAAAAAAAAATTATTATTGTCGGTATATGGAATTTGTGAGGGACAATTTAAAACTAAATTACATATATAAATAATAATTCAAATGAAATTAAAACAAAATATTTGACGTCAAAATTAATAATTATATATATAAAACTATTTTGAGGCTATATTGTGCCAATGTTACTGGTGGATATGCTATTGGTATCTACTGAGAGATTGAGTAGGTACTAATAGCATATCCACAAGTAACATTGGCACGGTTATGAGAACATTATAGGCTCGAAACGTCGTCAAAATAGTTGTTTTTATTTATTGACTGAACCTCAAGAACCTTACTAAACATCTAATCGTAAGACAAGAAATATATCCATATTAACGCATCGAGTCAATACAGGAATATATATGTATACATCCACATATACTTTTTTTAACTTTTTTTTTCATTCACATCTATTAAAATATACATCGACAATTTACTTAAAGAAAGTTAAGGAAGCAAATCTCTCATCCACCTTCTTTTCAGTCTCCTTTTTGTATTTTGAGGCAGGTAGGTGATAGCAATAGCTTCTATCAGTTTATTTCTGTATGCTTGTAAATTTTGATGGAATCGTTCGTAGTGAGTCTGTATTCGCTAACTGTTGTTATGTGTAAAGTATGTAAATTTTTATTGGCAACATACCAAGGAGCTTGTATGATAAGTTTAAGAGTTTTCGATTGAAAAGTCTGCAGTCTTTGTATGCGTGTATTTTTTGTAAAACCAAAAATTTGAGAAGCGTTATGGTTTTAGTAAATATGTGTAAGTACCAAGTTTACGTTTAAGTTTTAACTTGGATTAGTCGTCAGAGTAGTGGGTTGAGAGGTTTAAGTCTTTGGTTTAAGGTAATAATTTATTACTAACGTTAAAACTTTGTTATTAAACTAGATCTTTTTTTAATTTTTTTTTTATTATTTTTTTATTGTGACTATTTTGCTGCATATTTTAATAAATATCGAATAACAAAAACACATCACTTTTGAAACAGAATACCCAGTTTCGACATATATATGTCTTTAGGCTGGAGGACTTTGTATTGTCACTAGGATCGACCGTTGAAGTACTACGATCTACTGGTTTGAATAAAAACGTCACGTTAAAAACATTAGTTAAAAAAAAAAAAATACAACTTTCGTAGTATAGGCAAATATGGAACAAGAGAAAAAAAAGGTATGGATTAGGGAAATTGTAAATAATTTCCAGCATAAGTTATTATAAATAAAATAAAATAAATTAAATTAACGGTAGTAACCTATTATTAATTATTTGATCTATTTTAAGTATGTTTTATAAAGAGAGATATGGTAGTTATGAACGAAAACATTAAAGTATAATAACTATTATTTTTTTTTTTTTTTTTTTTTTTTGCTGCATTGTGTAATAAATTACATACAGCTATGTAATAAATTTTTGTGAAACCTTTTTTGTATATTATATTATGAAATAATATATTTTCCTAGTTGAAATTGGCGTACACTTAATTAAATTATTATTTAACAAATACCTAAAAATAGAACCGCTTTCTCCTTTATTTATTAATTATTTAGAAAGTGTTTTCAATATAAATTGATTCTACCTAAACGCTTTTGCTAATACAATTAGCTGAACCCACAATCCATTTGCGGATTCCTGGATTTTCCGGTGAATGAAACATTTTCAGATAGGTTGTTGAATTACTTTTGGATCAACACAATTTAAGTTTTCTGTTTTCATTTAATTGTAAAAAGTATTGCTTCGTGGATTCGAACTACTAATTTGCTAAAGATTAGTTTCAAGCTTGAAGGCTTTTGCCTATAAATATATTTAGTTTTTTATTCAGGCTAACTCTTCTGGTGTAAAAAAAATGTAAGAGCATTAAAACCTATTACATTATTATGAAAATAAATTAATTTAATAATAATTTTTAATATTAATTTTATATACACACACACACACACACACACATATATATATATATATATATATATATATATATATATATATATATATATATATATATATATATATATATATATATATATATATATATATATATATATATATATATATATATATATATATATATATGTATATATATATATATCATTAATTTGCTATTTTAAAAATAAACTCCCAATCTTTTGTATTGCAACACCCATAATTCTCGAAATTTTTTTGGTTTTTACCTTAATCCATACTTGGTTTATATTCATATTAATATTATTTATTAAACGCGAGACATTAAAGATAAGACACATCAATGTTTTTCCCTGTTAATAACAAACGATGGAATTTTAGATTATTTTTTTCAAATTTCCATCAGCCCATGTTTATCATTCGTTTCGTTATTACAAGTATGCCATGTCTAGTGGAAGCAGTAATTCAACCCAGAGGGGGCAATATGTCTTATTAAATACAAATTTAAAATTTAAATATTTAAATTGTAAAAAATACGTTTTTTTTTTTCAAATATTTCAAAGTGTTGTGATACTTTTGACAGGGAGTTTATATTAAAGAATTTCTCACAATGAATTTGCGTTACTTCTTAAATTTAAACCTAACTGGCCGCAAATCCTCAACCGTTTCAAAAAATATTATCCACGTCATCTTGTGGTCCCCCTCAAATTCTGACTCAACCTTTTTTTTTTTTTTCTTAATTGTTGAGTCCAACTCGTCGTAGACTTTCTCTCTACGTGTCTCAAACATCAAAACCTCACCTCCTTTATTTGGGGGACTACACCTGCCTCTCCATGCAATGCCATAAGCTCTTTCTTTTTCCATTACCTTTTAGTCGCTGTTCATCTACTTTCGGTAAACCGAAAATGTCACTTAGGTACCTCCTATGTCAGTAAAGTAAGTTATTACATCAGAGGAAGAGTCCTCCTATCTCTTATTACTTCCTTAAGTTGAGAATGTGGAATATTTTGTGGTTTCTCCTTAATTTTCTATTTAATTACCAACAAACCTCTAAGACTTGTGAATAGAATCGGTGCTGCTAAGCGCAACTTATGGGCGATTTTATTACAAGTTAATATTATTTTTATCATTGTCCCATACATTTACTTTGCGTCTATACTGTAGAGAGTAGTAAATATAAAGTAAAAAAAAAAAAAGAGGTTGTTTAATTATACTCTACGCTTATACGTAATGAGTTACATGCGTTTATATTTCAATTTTAAATTACTAAATACAATTGCTTTAATGCTTTGAAAATGTCTTTGTACATCCAGAAAAGAAAATAATACTAATCCATCTCAAATATCTAATAAAAATAAAACCAAAAACAACAAAGTCAGTCCAGTTTTTCGAAAAGCAAAGAGATGGAAACACTGACTCATTTAGGCCATTCTCAAACATACCAACTTATTTCAATAGACTTTATTTGAAGTTCAGAAAAATTACATTTTTTTTTTTTATCGATATCATATAATAACAGAAAGCCCACTTTCCTCTTTTATTATATTAACGGTGCCCCCTCTTATTTTCTGGCGAAATGTTTTCATTAATTTTACTTAACCTTTGCGCCACCTTGCCTCTACTACTCCAAAGGATCAAGGGCACGAATGATAACAAACCATCATTATTCAATCCGTTTAAATGGATTTTTAAATTAGGTTTGCTTCCTGACCTTTGAAACGAAAATGTTACTGAAACATAGCTTTCCCAATTAATTCTATGCTGACTTTACTAGCTTTTTAGAGTCGGTAGTTCAACAATTTTAAAAATACTATTGAGCGTGTAAGTAGTTTGATAGTAAAATACTCTTCTCACTTATTTCAACCACGTCAATAATTCATCGCAGACACCCAAATCAGACACCACTTTCCTTGAAAAATGGTGTCATAACTGCCTGATGTCATGACTGCCTGGTGATCTAGAGATGAGCATTACAGTCTTATGGGACTATTAAGTTCCAGAATAATGTTTATTTTTCATTCATTCACTCATAACTCGAGAATCAAGACAATCCCAGCAAATCTCAACAAATAACTTTACCCTGTCTTGAAAACCTACCTCATCCTGTCCTCCTATATTCTTAAATAGAGTACCATTAAATAATTTCAACATATAAGATTACCTTGGTTTTTATCTAGAAAAGAGATTCACCTCACCTCAACCTCATACAACATTGAAAAGACAAGAAGCTGCACGTCGATTTCGAATTCTCCAGCACATACTTGACAAACGTACTAATCTCACGATTTACTACTAAACACTCATCTATATGATCATTATCAGTTCTACTTTGACTTATGGTATAGAGTTATAAAGTTCCACCAAACCATCTAATTCTTCCCGCATTCAATTAATCCAACCCAAAATCCTTCGAAAAGTCCTTAATGCTCCTTACTTTTTTACAAATGAACTGATCCACAATGATTTTAATATCCCATATGTTGCTGATTTGGCTAAACATCTTTTCTTTCACAATAAACTAGATACTCACATAAATCCACTTGTTTCTCAACATGATTCACATTCGATTTCTGGCAATCCACTTTTGCTTCTGAAAAGAAGATGGCATCGAGATCTTCTTCTATTGTAGAACTTTCATAACAGTGCTACCATATAGGTATCTTTGTCATGTCATTACGGTATATTATAATAAACGCATATTTACTGTATGCAACAAAGTTGTAAATTTCTATTATTAAATAAATAAATATAATAAAACCGTCAATAATAATTTAATAATTTTCATAATAAGTATTTATAAATGATTGTGGAATTGACAGATACCTTCCTTAAAAAAAAAGAAAATAAATAAAAAATGTACAATATACAATAAGCTATGAACAACACGTAGTTGTATTCTACAAACTAGGACTTGGCCCAGATAGAAGATTCTGAGTAGACAATCGGATTATACTTTTGCGTTTGATGGATCTACTTTCATCCTTGGTGTTTTTCCTTTTCTAGAGAGGTTTGGGAAAAGCAAACAGCATTAGTGTTTATCTATAGTATAAGGAATGGTTTGCTATTCGTAATACAATATCATTAAAAATAATTATTTCTTAGCTTGAATTTTATGCTTAACCCAAAATTAAACGAAGCCTAAGGGCAATATGCTTCTGCTACTGAACCATAACAACAGGAGAGTGTAACTTATGCAGGGTGTTTAGCATAAGACTGCAGTAATTGTAATGTTGAAGTCGATTATGAGCATCATCTGGAACAAAAAAATACATAAATGCCATGGCTAGATTCTCGTCCGTTTTATATATATATGGGACCCCCAGTCCAGTATAAAGTTTCTTTAATAAACCACCCTCTAGAAATATTAGGCAAAATTACCAACAACCGCAAAAATAGATTCTAACACCGTTTCGAATGAGAACTGTTTCTAATAGGGTTCATACAATTGAAGAAGACAAAGATAAAAAATTAAATTATGTTAGAGCGTACTTGAATCTTTGGAAAAAGACAGGATCATTTTTTAGAATTAGGCCCGAGCACAAGCAGACCTCCGGACCGGATATAAACAATTTAAATTCTAAACCGGATAAGAAATAGATAACCAGGATAAACAAATAGAAATTCATGATTTAAACTTAAATAACGATTTACCGAACTTAAATTGACAGTATGGGAAATAAATGGCTAATTGATACGGGTGCCACACAAATTATCTACACCCCAGATCACATTCCACATCACATTTCGCGGAATTTCTAAGAGATGTTGCATGTCGAACACCTACGGAAAGCGGCTGCAGGATCCCAAGCGTGATAAGGGACCTATGCCCCTGATAGGAATTATCAAAAAAGTCATTTGAAGATTTCCGTTTAGCGAGAAGGTTTAATATTTTATTGGGCTACGAGACAATGAAAAAAAAAACTAAAATTAAAATTAATTTAGAAAAAAATGAATTAAAATTTAAAAAGAAAAAATTCAAATTAGAAAATGACTTATTTTTTATTAATGATAAAAACGAAATAAAAAACTTAATTCGCCACGAACATATTAGTTCGGAAATAAAGGAAGAATTATCGAAATTATTAGCCAACATGGCGAAGTATTAAAAAGGGACGACGAAATTTAAAATCTACAGGATTAATAAAACAGAAAATAGTAACAACAAAATGAAAACCAGTGATACGCTAAGACCGGTAAACCCGGAAACAATTTAACAAACAAATAATGTGAGGCAAAACATAGAAAATAAGAGCATAAGACCGACACATCGGCCGTAGAAGTCGCCCGTTGGGGAGCGGTACACGGGGGGGGAAAAAGAACACGGCGGATGACTGAAAAAAAGGGCGAACGTGATGACAGACCCGATCAGCGACAGTAAAAGACAATAGGGCCCCTACCGAGATCGGAGTATCGAGGAATACATCTACATCGAAAATATTTTCCCCATAGACCCGCGTCGCGGATTTCACCAAATTGAAATGGATAAAGATTGTTCCAAATTAGCTAAAACCGCGTTTTCCACCAAAAAGACATATGAGGTTTTACGTATGCCGGGTTGCGTTGTGAATGCACCCCCAACCGGTCAGAGAGCGATGACTAGTGATGATACCAACTAGCCCCATTCATCGACTGGATCGAGCGACTCTAGAATAGTCTACGCAAAAACGAAAAAGAACAGGTTAAAAGATTTATAAAAAGAGATTTGGAGGCCCTCAAAAAACTAGTAACCTATCACTACAACTAGATAAAACCGCAGTTGTGCTTCAAACGAAATGAAACGTTTATGGCTACATCGTAACCCCAGACCGGATTAAACCAGGACGAGGGAAAAAGATAGAACAAGTTTAACAGTTGCCCACCAGGAATTGTGTCCCGCGAATGGAAAGACTACGAGACAAGTGTTTGGGATATGACGGTGATACTATAGATAATTTATTAAATATTACGCAACAAGTGACCAACCGATTTTCTAATGCAGGAACATACAAAGGTTTATGGCACCGAAGGAAATTAAAGAAGCATGTCGAACCCTAACGGAAGGAGAGAGTAACACACCAAGTTCTAAAGTATCATCGGAGGGAAACGATCCAGGTATCATTAACTACCGATCGCCAGTAATAAAGTCTCATCGGGAGCCGTGCTCTCACACAAACGACCGGAAAATAGACAGTAAGAACACCCAGTAGATTCGCGCGGTCCCGGAGGATTACAAAATGCGGGAATCAAATTATAGTCAATAGGAAAAGATTGTACTAGCGGTAGTAGTTTGGCACCCAACAGTTAATGAAGGCTCTGATTATACTACGCTACAAAATTTCTTTTGGGCCCACGTCTTAGCCACGACCATAAACTTTAACGTGGGTTTTTTCAATGAAAAATGGTAACACGTACCCGGCATTCATGAAGTGGGTTTGGAATTAACAAGAATTTGGATTCGAAGTTAACCATTCAGGGGAAAAAACAAATTAACGTGGCCGATGCACTTTTCCAGGGGAAGCGACGAATTGAATCAATAATAGCGACGGTGGGGAAAGGACGTCGAAGAATTATTTAATATCAGGAATAGCGGACCGAAAAACAATTCCGAGTATGACGCGATCTATAGAGGACTTAGAAGTTACCGCCGGAAGATTGATTTAGAGACAATCCATTCCCAGGGAATCCTAGTAACGAACAAGTACATTTGTGAACCCGAAAATGTATAACATAGAAAAAATCAAAATAATAAAAAAGGGGAAATACAAAAATTAATTGTCCACTAAACCATTGGGAAACCCGCCCGATACGAATTAACATTTAAGGCTAAATCAGATATCGCCTTCATTATTAGAACAAATACTCGAACCTAATAAAACATAACGGGCAAATTTCGTAAATCCACCTAACGAACATAACAGAAAAATTTTATAATGAACGATTAGTTTAGAACAACACAAACAATAATAGAACGACGTAATATCCATACGGTTAAATTGAACAAAAATTAAAAACACATTTGTAAATGACGTCGCAAATCCGAATGAGAAAAATAGAAATATATATAATTATGCATTAGGCAAAACAAAGCATAGGGGTATAACGAACACATTCTGAAAAAAACTTAAAAAGAATAATTATATTATTTTCCAGGATGCAAAATAAAATAGTTCCAGGAGTATATTAAGAAATGGCTAAACTTGTAAAGTTACGAAATATGACCGAAAACCTCTACGACCCAATTTTCAAATTACATCCTACCACCGAAAGAACCCGATTTCAGGAATTCCAATGATTGACCTTTTACGGTTTAAACAACGCATATATTTTCACAGCAGTTAGACACATTTTATTTTCCTCCTGAAAAATTACAACAAAAAATAAAACTTCTAGACATAAATTAAAGCTGAAGTAAAGTCTGAGAAAGTTAGTTTTAGAACGAAATTAATAACTTACGTTTGGATCTCAAAGTAAAATACTGGATTTAGCTATAAAGAAGTCTTAATAAGTTTATTTTAAAGGAAATTTAATTCTCTTTCTAATGGGAAAATTGAAATTGCTCTAGCTTTAGCAAGTATTGAAAATATTATTTGTGTATTATTAATTTTTTTTTTATTAATTGTTTCAAAGTCTTAACTTTATAGCAATTGAGTTAGCCAATAAAAAAAAAAAATACATAATAGTAAATTAACAATAAATACAAATAGAAGAAGAGTTTTACGAGTTATATAATTAACACTAAAATAAAAAGCATTTCTTCATATAAATATAATTAATACGAACAAAAGTTTTTGGGTTTTTTTCCTACAAGCTATAGTAATATATACAAAAAAGGAAAAAGAAAATAATAGAAAAATAAAAACAAACATTTTTATTGTGATAATAACTGATATTAATTATAGTCTAGGTTCACAGAAGTTGCAGCAATCGCAATACAATCCAAGCTTTTATTTAGTTAATTCAAAAGAAATAAATCAATTACTTTTTGCTATAATTTAAAATAAATAGGAAAACGTCATTAATTTTTTCTATGATATTGTATTATTAAATATTTTCCAAAGATAGACTTTCATCTGTTTGAACAATAAAATCTTTTAGGCATTTCTTTCGACAATTCTCGTGTCTTTGACATTCCAAGGATAGATGTTTTAAGCTGTTTATGTTAGATAAGCTTAAATTTTCAAATTTTTTGTTAGCTTTAATTTTTAAACTATTATTTTAAAAAAATATTTTCAAGTAGTCATCTTTGGCTAATGGTTCTTATTTTGGTGACATTAATGTTATATTTTAAATAATCTTCCGGCTGGGGGTTATTAAAATTTGAAATTTTCATAAACAATGGTCAATGTCTGTTGATAATAAATGATTAGTGACTTTTTATATTATGTTAATTTTTTTAGATAATACTGACTTTGTTATTTATTAATTATTAAATTTTAATTATATGTCAATAAGTAGTATTTTTAAAAAAAAATAATTAAATATTTAATGCTTAATATTGTTTTAATGCCTAGAATCAACTTCGGAAGTTACAGCAATCTTATGCTGAACACCCTGTACATAGTGTTCATAAAGAGGTAGAAAGGGTTTTGATATTAACTATTAGGAAAGAGGTGCTGGGCAAAACAGGCGGGAAGAAGCACACTTCCCACACTAAGCTTCGTTGAGTAAATTGGTGGATTAGGCTTTGGGAGACTTGATAGAAAAAAAACTAAAAAAAACACTATAAAAGCCTACTGGATTTTCCTCTTCACACCAGTTATTGCTAGATTACTAGATTTATCGATAGATTTATTGAAGGGTTTGGTGAATGAAGGGGTTATGTGCAGAAATTAGCAAAATCTGAATATTTCAAAACAAATAGAAAAATATATATGAAGAAGATGAAGAGGCTTCAAAACCTAAATTGCTCCAAATTATGTTTTGTTACATAACCCCTTCATCCACCAAACCCTTCAATTATGTTAGCCTAATGTTTGAGGCATCTATCCAAATAAAAAAATAAACTTTGGAATAAAAAATATTATTAGCATTATAAAGAAAAAATTAAATCATTTACATTTTAATAAACTTTAGTGTCAGATATAAGGGGTAGTGATATCTAGTTACTGTAAATTGATAGAATTAGTAAAGTTGTAAACTTAAACTTTGCTTTAATTTTCAAAGCAAAAATTTACTCAGAAGTTGTAAAGTAAGACGGAAAACCTTATTTTCTCGGAAACCCACCACAGAGCTTTTTCTCTGTTTTAGTAACCTAAACATAAGAGTTTGTTGGATTGTTAAATTTAAATTCGCTGCCATATTTTAGCTTAAAAAAAAAAAAAAAAAAAAAATCCATGTTGCTATTTTACCCAATGATTTAAATGTTTTAAAAATTTATTTGACACAAGCAAATGGTATTCTAATAAATTAAGAGAAAACATTAAAAAAAATGAACTATATGATTAACTATTCAAAGACATTGAGTTTGATTTTTTTAATTATAATATGTCTATACTTTTTATTAGCAATAGGTATAAACAATAACGGATGATCTATAGTATAAGACAGTCCTAGAGGATATAGCCTATTGGAAGAGCTATAAATGGCAAACAAAGATTCACTAACAAGGACTGACCAAACAGAAAAACCACGTCGTTAACTTGTACTGATCCCTGCCACGTTATTTTTCCTCGGGATATCTTTTATTCTCAATATTTTTATATTATTTTTTATTTCTAGTCTACTATTATTTAAAATAAACAAACACTACAACTGTATTTAACAATGATTATCGATTTAGTAACTTGAGAAAAAAATAACGCAGTAGAGTGGTGGAAAGACCCAAAACTTCAATACCAAATATAAGAGAAATAAATAGGATTTGGCCTGGTTTGATTTTAAAAAAATTATAGTTACACACACACATTTTTCATTTGACGCATGTCGTCACTAGTTTACTATATGAATCTACACGTCACTTCTAGTTAAACTATTTTCGAAATATCTTCGGCCATATCAAAAAAGGTACTTTTTAGTGAAAATATATGACCTTTTCAAGGACATGGGTATTCATTTTTAAAGGTAAGAAGCCTCAGTTGTTGGGAACATGTCACGAAAATATTTCTGTGAAGTCGGCTAGAAAAAACCTTCATTGGAAAAGAAGATTAGAGATAATACCTAAACTTAGATGGCTTGACAGTGCAGAGATGCGACAAATCTCCTGATCAGAACCGCCAGGATGGCTTCTGGAGAGGGTAGAGCAGATTGGCGTCGGCTTTTATAGGAGTACCTGATTCAGTAATGGACTGTTGCGCTATTCATTAGGTCCATGATGATGTATATATAATTATTATATACACATTCTCGCATCTCCATATATAAACACACATATATATCTATATACCTAAACGTATGAATATAAGGCCTCTTCAACAAGAAGCTTTATGCCGGAAGTATAAAGAACTTCTGGAATACAGCAATATTTTAAAACTACGGAAAGATGATTTGAAAAATTGTAAAGAATTGATACTGTTGCGACCTATCGGCACTCGAAATGTTTTTTATTTTATTTTTTTCCAGTTTATTCTTTTATTTCAGTTTTAATTATTTTTATTCCACATACTAGACTAAAACGACATGAAACTGCCCGTCGTTTTCGACTACTTCAACATTTACTTGACAAGCGTTCAAACCTTCCAATTAATTTCAAAAGACTCATATACATAACAGTAATTAGACCAATTTGGACATACGGAGTTGAACTTTGGGGCTCCACTAAACCATCCAATTCATCAAACAAGCAAGCTATCCACAAAGATCTTAATATACCTTACGTTTCTTACTCAGCTCAAACCAGACATCTATCCTTTCATAGCAAACTCCACAACCATTCAAATCCATTAGTATCACAACTTGATATTCCAGATAACCCTCCGAGACGCCTGAAAAGAAGATGGCCCCGAGACCTTTTAATATAGGACCTCATTATATAAAACCTTTATAAGTGCTACCAATGGGGTAGTTGCTTTAAAAACAAGTGGTGCCATTTTTATCATTATGATCATATTTACTTGATGTATAATATATTTATATTGTATATACAGTTGTAAATTGAATTTAAAAAAAAAATTATTTGCATTTTCTGTCAAAAGTTATTGATACTTTTAGAAAATTGATTTGTATCAGAAGAAAATCTATTTAAAGCATTGTACGTATATGTTTTTTGCATTTTTAAAAATAAACGCCTCTTATTACAGGGTTATTACAGAAGAGAATATATATATATTTAGAAGATATATAATAATATGTATATATATATATATATATATATATATATATATATATATATATATATATATATATATATATATTAATAGAAGGAGGGTTATTATAAGGAAAAAAGAAGTTTGTATGAAGCGTTCATAAATGTTATTATTCCCTCTTTATATTTTTTAATTGATGTATAATGTTATTATATCTATACAGAAATAATGTAGTAAATCAAGTGTGTGTATGTATATTATTATAATTTATTATTTATTATCAGTATGTATATATTTAAAGCCTTTTTCAGTGTGATTTAACTAATTTTTTGAGAAAACATTTTGTCTAAAGATAGTCCAAAAGAAAAACTATTTATTAAAAAAAAAACAATAATCTAAAAATTTGACTTTTAAAAAAAGGTGGTTTTGGAGTTCCAAGCCAAGATGTGTGTTATTTTATTTTATTTTTAATATACGTTTGACCATAGATAATAAATAAATAAATAAATAGAATAAATTACTAATCAATGAATATGAATCGATTCCTGAAACAAATAAATTAAAGGAATATTAGGAACTGAAAAATTAAAGGAAATCAAATTAGCATTAGAGTACGCGATGGCCGTGGAAGTTGAGACGAGGGTCTCAGTGCGCTTGGCACTGGAGGTCGTAGGTTCGAATCACACTTGAGAGGGTTGAAATTTATTTCTTGGCGGACCCACCATAGGTTATTAACCAGTAGGATAACTCGTCCTTCTTGTTCTAGAGTACATGAGCCCGAATAAACAAAAACAAAAATTGTCTTCATTATATATATATATATATATATATATATATATATATATATATATTAATTGTTTTACTATTTCTTGTTTTAGCATGACGATGAAAAAGTGCTGAGTACAGGAATGGATCGACAGCCGGGTTGCGGACGGCTCAAGTCGCACGACAGCGTGGAGGTTGTCCTAGTGGCCTACAACGCAGGAGAAGACGCAGTTCACATAGACAAAGGCAGGGACAAGAACCAGCTCCTACCACTATAATGGTCAAGTAGGTTACATAATCTATCCATCATTCATGTTAAATCAATTTATTTAAACGATTTTTAGTTAACCTTTTCTCTTTCAGTATTATTAAAACGACCCTATGTGTGTGTGTGTGTATTATAACAGTGAATTTCGCTTCACCAAAGAAAACCACTTATATAATAAAAAAAATAGGAAGTTAGCTACCAAACACTTATAAAAATAATACTCCCAAAAGACGTTCATTTTTATATGCGTCACTTATCGAAATATTATATAATCAATTTTCAAAGCAAGTTGTATTTTGTACAACCTTAAATATGATTTATAGTTTTGTAATTCATTCTTTCAAGGGAATAGAAACATTTTTTTTTTTTTTTTTTTTTTTTTTTTGGTATTTCCCTATTTATTATGAAATTAAGCATGTAACTACCAAACAGGTCCAAAACAGAAACCCAAGTTGAACAACACTGTAATTACTCTTAAATTAAATGACAATCATCATTAAAAGTTAACTTGTGCGGGAGCAGTAATGTTGGGTTGAGGGGTGTTCGTGAAGCATCGTTCAAAATTACTTCAAGTGTGTTTCTTCCTAGCTGTGGGGAGCTGGTTGGTGGCTTTTCTTCAACAACTTTAGGCTGGAAAAATTGTGCAAATATGTTGAGATTTAAATGAATAATACGAAAGTCTTTATGAAAAACAAGAAAGAACTCGTCGGAAATGATTTTTCACCGCACTAATTCTTCTTGAAGGCGATTGCAAATTATGATATCTCATTAAAAAATAATTATTAGTCTCGGAAAAGAAGGCCAAAAAATGCCGATCAGAAAAAAAAATACATATATGTAGACATCAATTTAGGGAAAGCTTTTCACGTTTAAGTAGAACTAAATTAACCAGGGGATGAAGAGCAGTTTCATTTTTTTAATTGCCCTCTTCGAAATCTCGGGACAACTCGAGCAAAATGTTCTTTAAAATTCATGTCTATGCAATTTCTATAAACAGATATACAGGGTGAGTACTACTTATTGTTTAAAAAAAAAATAGGTGAAACTATATCAAACATGTAGAAAAATGCCGCAGACCTCACCTTTCTATTCCAATCCGTTGCAGATATACGATGTAAGACTTTTTTGAGGAAACCACGTTTTTTTACCATAAAAGCTGTAATATCTCCATTTTGCTTACATATTTTTCAAACTTTGACCACATTTTCGGATTTTGCATTGCATTTTCTACAACAGAAGAGTATCTGTAATTTGGAATTTTACAAACTTGTGACCTAAAGAACATATTGATCTTCACCTTATTTAGAGAAGTTACAATGCCTTATATTACTTCAACGCTCACCGTTTTTCGAAAAAACTATCCACTAAACTCCATATCTCACAAAAAATTCCAAATTTAATCAGCTTTTGAATGATATGTTAAAATTAATGTTTATGTTTCGGGGTCATGGATAAATTTACTTTTAAAACGAAAGTTAAGAAACATGCTGTTCTCCTTTGGTTTGAAAATCAGTCACTTGTGTAAATAAAACATTGTGATAATTTTTTTGGTTTTAAAAGTAACTTTCTCCATGAAACCGAAACAGAAACATTACTTTTAACATATCATTCGAAAACTGATTAAATTTGCAAGTTTTTGTGAGATATGCAGTTTTGTGGATAGTTTTGTTGAAAAACGGTGAGCGTTGAAGCAATATAAGACATTGTAACTTCCCTAAATAAGGTGATGGTCAAGCTGTTCTTTAGGTCACAAGTGTGTAAAATTTAATGTTACATGTACTCTGCTGTTATAGAAAATTCAATGCTAAATCTGAAAATGTTGTCAAAGTCTGAGAAATATTTTAAAAAAATGGAAATATTACAGCTTTTATAGTAAAAAGCGTGGTTTCCTCAAAAACATATTTGATTTATCGTATATCTGCAACAAATTGGAATAGAAAGGTGAGGTTTGCGGAATTTTTCTAAATTTTTGATCTTGTTTCACCCAATTGTTTTTTTACACTAAGAGGTAGTCACCCTGTATATATTTCTTCTTTTATTATATCAATAGTTTGAGAGATAAATAGAAATTCAAGATATTGCAATAAATGTACGCCTTATGTTATATAGTAGGAGCAATGCAATTATGGATGATGAATTATTAGCCACTTCTATTGAATTTTTTTAAAATCAAAATTTAGTTCCGGATGTTAAACATAAATCATAAATTGTATAAACATTTGAAACATCAGCTGGAATGGCATTCGAAACTAGTATCTGAATAAAACATTCCAATTGAATCATGGAATAAATTATCAACCCATATAAATTTGAAGATTCACTATTATATTATATCTACACTATGATTTATAAAAATAGAGTAAGATATTATTTATCTCTAAAACATTAGATATCTAGCCTAGAAAAGTTTATTTTTTTGTAAGTTTGTCATTGTTAGTAGCCCCATAGGGAGAGGTGGTATATCAAACAGTAAATATTATCGTTATCTTTATTACTATATAAAAGGACAAGCCATGTTTCTTTTGTGATCACTAACTGCAAAAACTCCTGAGCCAATCTTTACCAAATTTTAACATCTTTATAGTTAGAGGAAGGTTTAGCATTAATAAAATCTAGTAATTTGCTATTAATTTGTTATTAAAAATGCGATAATGTGTGGATAACAGTGAAGTTTGAAAATTGACCGATAGGTGGCGAGCACATTTCTACATGAGAGGTTACAAAGGCAGGGGGTTATATAGAGTTTGAAACTGATAATAAAATTTACTTATACTAAATTAAATTATTAAAATAGATTCAAATATGTGGTTCGACATGTAGATCCCAGTGAACTTTAAAAATCGACCAATACGTAGATAGCACCATTCCGTAATAGAGCTTACAACTTTATATATAATCCATCTGTACCAACTTTTAAATATGCCATCTTCATAGTTCTAGGAAGATTCAGCAATGATACAATTTAAAATAATACAAATTTAAAACGAGTTACAAAAAACGAGTTTTGCAACACTGCCATATGTTTTTATGGTTGGAAATTAAAATCAATCAAATTATTTTTGCCGAATAGAAATTATTATCACAAACAACAAGCAGATCCTTTGCTTTTTGATGGTGTGTGTAAAAATATCCATTTGACTTTAATTGTAAGTGCTGATAATACAGTCCGTTATCCGCTGGAGTTTAATTATAGGATTTGTCCATCTAAATTACTAGCTCATACATTTTTTTTTCTCTTTATTTGTTTAATCCACACCTGTCACTTATTATGTGACAACAAGCAGATGTGATAAATTGTTGCATACAAGATGATTGGCATGTCAGGCATGAGGGAGGACAGCACCCAGCGGTACTTGCTCCTAACATGAACATGATATATAATCAGTTTTAACGCTCATACATTAAAATTAAAAATTGGTTTTCTAACTATGGTTGACCAAATAAACACATAATCAGTGCAATTTTAAGCAGGTTAAAAATTACTGCTATACGTTGAAATATCATTTTAGTAATAATGCTTAATTACATACTTCAATACAAGATTTATATCGATAAACAAATAAGAAATTCAGTCATTAGATAGCATTATCTTAGTTTTTTCTTATAAGACCGGATGAAGCCGCGACGGGAGATGCTAGTCTTATATAAAACATTAGAAAATCTTAGAAACGTAACTAAAACAGAATCTGGCACTACTCAATTTTTATTTCCCAGTAAGTTTGAAATAGAAATAAATAAATAAACAAAATATAAACTTTTTCTAACAGTAAAGAGAATAATTGAATCATCAATAGAACGAAAATGTTTAAATGGGAACGCGCAACTTTGAAAAAAAGAATTGAAAACAAATATTATATACGGGTCAAAGAACAGCAATTGATAAAATGTCAAAGGACGAAGAGTTGACTGATTACTGAACTTCATTGTTTCTAAATGAGGAATTATTATAAATTTATTTTGGTAAATGGTTCTTGAAATTAAATTATCATTTCCGTCTTTATATATTTATTTTTTGCTTTTGTTGCAAGGAACAGAAGTTGTTTGAGCATGTATAAATGCTTTTCTTAAAATTAAATAAATAGCTTTATATTAATTTACAAACACTAACAGACAAATAATTCCACTCAATTGATTTTTTTTTATTTTCTCCGCTAAAAGTTATATTCTTTTTCGTTATAAGGTATTTACGTCGTAATATAATTTTACTGTTGTATAAAAAATTTAATATCATTATTAAAAATATTAATTCAATAGTTTGCAGTAGTATTTAGAAATATTACCTTACAACTTTAAATTAATGTGGTTTATGTCTAGCTCTTGCAATAACTGCATCTTGCATTCGATGAGTTCTAGATCTAATGTGGTTTGGAATATATTCTTTAAGGCTATGCCCCTTATAATGCAAAACTGTAAAAAAATCATATCAATTTGAAATTTCGTAACTTTATTTTTTTATTTTATTTTTTTGAATTCTGCTTGATTTTATTTATTAAATATTTTACAGAATCCTAATACGTTTCATATCGTCTGGTAAAAGTATTTGGGAACGAGCGCACCAATTATATTATATAATATAAACATTTATATAACTTATATTTTTTACTCTTGTTTTAATCCTGATGCTGGTTCACCTTTGTTTCCTGAAACGTTGAAATAAATAAAACAAAATTAATCACAAAATAATTTTTATTTTAAATTTGAATGATCTATCAAATTTTAATTACTATAGATTCAAATTTATCTAACAGAAATTTAATATCTTAAAAGTCCTTTAGATGTCAATTAATATGATTGAGACAAACTGGAATTTGCTTTTCAGAGAGGAGTCAGATGACGATTAGCCTATCCAGTGATTGTGTGATGATCGGGAACAAACAGCCAATAGGAAGTTAGAGCTGGGCTTTCCAATTTGTTCCCCGACCAATAGGACCGCACAATCACCGCCGGCCAGTCCATTCCTTCCAATCAAATGCCGCCTAATTCCCTAATGTCTGCTGACCCTCACTATCACTTTAGGCTTCTGGTAATGTCTCTGTTTACATCAATCGCTCCTATTTTTTGTAGGCTTGTGTAACGATTTTTGAATCATGTTATCCTTATTAGTTTTTTTTTTT
Organism: Euschistus heros; assembly: GCA_003667255.2. NCBI lineage: Eukaryota > Metazoa > Arthropoda > Insecta > Hemiptera > Pentatomidae > Euschistus > Euschistus heros. The sequence continues at coordinate 1,130,027 of RCWM02000027.1, forward strand.
CTTGTTATCCTTGTTCATCCAATTTTATAGCGTAGTTGGGCTTTCGATCGCAAAACATCGGAGTATTTTATCGCCAGCACCCGTTTCCATTCTGTAAATACTCGTAAACACTTTATTTCTTCTTTATCATTGATCTCCTCGGATAATTGTTTAATGTATTAAAGTCACTATGAAACTGGATAAAAAATAAAATTATTAATGAAGTATATTGCCCTGTCAAGGAGAAATGTACTAACTTAAAAAATGTGTTAATGACTTGTTGGAATGGTTGTGAAATATTCGATGCGTTCCTTCGTAGAAAATTAGTGATTAGAATTTTTACTGCTTATCTACGGAGCATCGAATCGAAAACTTCAAAATGACTCTAACTATACTAATTAGGCATTGACAAATATTTAGTTTCTGATTATCTCCTTGTCAGGACAGTACCCGGTTAGAATTTTTTTCGAATTCCGGATCATTTTTATATTTCTTTAATTCTTATTATTTTTGGACTGGATCAATTGGTTGTATCTTTCTGTAAACAATAGTTTACGATTCTACACAATTGAATTTTTGTTTCAGTTACATTATATTTTAGGTTTTTACGTCCCCACATACTTTAACCAGGGAATATAAAACATTTTAGGATTTTTAAAAATATTAAAAATAAAATAAAATATAGCAGTATGTTAAAATTAGTGTGCAGTATTTAAAATAAAAATTTTAAATTAATAAGGTTTGCATACACCCCTTTGGTTTATTACGTTTTGTATTGGATGGGATACATGTATATTGTGATTTAAAATATTTTTTTCAGAGTAACTTGATGCAATGCATAGCTGTTTATATAATTTTGAAACTTAATTTTTTTTTATTACTGTTTGTTTATTTATGCTCAATATTTATAACCCTAGAATACTAATCTTAATTCGCAGTTGTGTATAACTAACCATACGTTAATTTTACTGCTTGGCAGAATGGATTGGAAATAGATCACTAGACTTGTTTTTATAATCTCAGTTTATTTTATTTGGTTCTCACTACATATGAATTTAGAACATTTTACGCAATATATAGTTGTATTCCTCCTCTTTTTTGTATGAAAAATATTTATTTGGACCTTAGGTGGTTTGTAACTGGCCTTCATTTGGTGACTGTAGGTGTTTCGCCACTTCTTCCAACTTCGATTTTTTTCATTTGTATTATAACCCCTTCAATTTTCGATCGCAGGTGTCTTGGTATAGTTTTGATAGACAATCTATAAATCTGCCAACTTTATACGTCATCTGAAATATACGTTAAAATGATCTCCAGTAAATCTTTGTCTTCAATAGCCTCTTCATTATAAAATCTCTAGAATTCTTCATTGCTGGTAATTCTTTCCTCCTTCATTATCAGAATAATGGTCAGTCTGAAAAAAATAAAAATAATAATAGTAATTACCGAAAATTTTCACCATTGTGATTGTATCCATTTCTAAAAATCACTTGTGTTTATTGATAACTATGAGTAAATATTACGTACATAATATTCTCTTATTAATAACTATGCGTAAATTTTACTCCCCGGGTTTACTATGATGATGTACTGCTTCGAACTGGGCTGATAAACACAATCGACCTTGACAGTGTCTTGAACACTTAAATGGGGCAAGAATACCTGGCTCCAGGTGGCGCTGGCGACAGTTCCAAAATGGCGACATACGTTTCTCTATACTCGATGAGTAAAATTTACGTAGGTTAGTATTCTAGGGTTAAGCAGGTAAACTTCTGAAAGAAAATAAAATTTATAGCCAAGATAATGGAAAAAATCATTTGGGTGGAATTGTCAAGTGTACTTATATTTTTAACTTTTTTTAAATTTATTCAAATTTTCTGAAAATACAGGCATCTACTATCTAGTGACCAACATATATATATATATATATATATATATATATATATATATATATATATATATATATATATATATATATATATAAGTTACACTATATATTTTTCCTTAGATATTTTTAATTTTAAGCTTTGACTCCTAACCATTGTAATCTATTTCTTAGAAACCCCTCGTGGGAACTTGCTCTCCTGTGAACTGTAATGTTAGCATAAAGCTTCCTAGAAGAAGCCATTGTAACCCTTTATAAACCTCAAGAAATTTTGTAATTTCTCTCTCAGTACATCCAGAGCCGTCTCCACGCCACTCTTCTTTCTGATATTGTAACTTTTATTGAATAAACTTCTTTTTTAAAAAAGTCTTTACTTTTAAATTGAAGATAACTGGCGCAGTCGGTAGGACATCGTCAAACTTGAGGGCATATCAAGGATCAGTATCAACTGTTTGCTGACGAGTCCATTCAGAGGAAGACGAGACGTTAAACTGGCATGGATCTGACTATCGAAGTCATCTTAGTGTAAGTGATTTTTTTATTTAAGAGATATTATCTCAATATTAAACTTTTTTTTTATTTTTCAATTTAATAATTTTGAATAAAATCTATTCTATTTTTAAAGAAAAGGTTATGATTTCATTACTATAACTATAAAGAAATATTTTGTTATTTAAAATATAATTTTTTATTTAATATTAAGTTAAATATTAAGTTACTGTATATTAAGGATAAATTTAATTTTCATTTCATATTATTTTAATTTCATTGCATACTATCTCATTTTATTTTTTGTTTGTTATATTAAATATTTTATAAAAATGGCACCTCCCACATTAAAGAAAGAGTATCTAGAGATGATACCTGATTTCCATGGTGACCCTATGTCACTAACGCGATTTCTAGAAATTTCTGATAAATTAATAAACAAATTTTATAATCACGAAAATACTGCCGATTTCCAAAACGATTATTTAATAGGATCAATTCGTGCTAAAATTAAAGGAGCTGCCGCCGACATGGTTAATAGTAAATATATCAATACCTGGGACGATATTAAAAATGCGTTAAAACAAGGGTACGCCGACAAACGCGACGCGTACACTCTAAATATTGAAATGGCGGGAATGAAACAAGGCAACGAAACCCCTTTCGAATTTTATAATAAAATACAAAAAACATTACAGTTGCAAATTAGTTATTTAAGGAGCGAAATGCCGATGGAGGCGTTAGTCCTCACGAAATATATCGAAAAATTAGCACTAAGAGTTTTGTTAAAAGGACTGAAAGAACCGCTTGGCTCTTTCATGAGAACCAAAAATCCGATAGACCTAAATCAGGCAATAAACATGCTAACGAACGATTTTCAATTTGTCATCGACACTTATCGCCCACACCAAAACCATAACAAACCAATACACAAAAATCGCCAACAATTTATAAACTATTTCCCAGTAAACCAGTACAAAGCAATTCAACCTGCTAAAAATGTAATCTCAAATCAGTATAGACCCCAACAACCTAATCAGTATAGACCCCAACAACCTAATCAATATAGACCCCAACAAACCTAATCAATATATACCACACCAATATCATCAATATAGACCCCAACAACCTAATCAGTCAACCCCTATGAGTGTCAATAGTAATTATAGAAGTAATTCCCAATATCAGAGACAACCTGATCAAAGTGTAAAATTTAAATCTTTTCTCAATACCCCAGTTCGGAAAAACCCAAACCTAGAAATTGAAGAACTTCATAATCTAAACTCGGAACAGTCCGTAAGTGAATCCCAAATTACTGAATTACCAAATGCTCAACCACCCGACTATCCCACTGTATCATTTCCAGACGATCATCAAGAAAATCAACAATACACTGATCAAAATAATCTGGATAGTGATCAAAGTAATTTTTTAGATCCCAGCCTAGCACAGGAACCATGGACGTAATAGACCTATTTAATTTAACCCGTTTTAGTGCTCTTCCATATATAATTCCACCAAAGTCAAACTTAAAAATTCTAATAGACACTGCGTGCACAAAATCGCTTGTATCCGTCCTTGTAGCAAATAAATATTTTTTTAATAACATTACTCACGAACCATTTAAACTTACTAGCGCGCACGGTTCTTCTATACAAAATTTTAACGCTAATGTAGATTCATCTAAATTATTTCCCAACACCAAAACTCTCCTGAAATTTGGCATTTTTGACTTCCATCCTAAATTCGATTTATTGTTTGGAACAGACAGTCTTAAATTATTAGGTGCGAAAATTGATTTAGTAAATGATATACTAATCACACCTTTTGGCAATTTAACAATTCATTATGACAACAGACCCCCTCAATCTGAATATACTTACATCTTAAACAACGATTCTGAAACCGTAATCAAAATTCCAATCAAAAATATCTCAAATGGAGAAGGAATCATTCCTCATACCGATTTCAATAATTGTCTTAAAATTCATGAAGGTTTAATTTCAATAAAAAATAACGAAGCTATATGTACGGTAAAAAATAATTCGGATCGGTCATTTAGATTAACTATTAAAACCCCAATCCTTGTGAAACCAATCAGAATTTTTAAAAATAACGAATCTCATAATATAAATTTAATTAAAACAAAAGAATCAGATTTCAATGAAGTCAAAAATCTTATTCGCACGGACCATTTAAACGAAGAAGAAAAAAAAGAAATTCAAAATTTAATAAAACAATATTCTGATCTATTTTATTTAAAAGGTACTCCACTAACTGCAAATACGCAAATCAAACATAAAATCCTAACTAAAGACGAGATCCCAGTCTATACTAAAAATTACCGATATCCTCAAATATTTCAAAACGAAGTGAAAAGACAAATTGACGAAATGCTAGAGCAACAAATCATTCGCCCTTCTTTTTCACCTTACAATAGTCCAATTTGGGTAGTTCCAAAAAAATTAGACCAATCGGGAATACAAAAGTGGAGAATAGTAATTGATTATAGGAAATTAAATGAGAAAACGGTCGATGATAAGTATCCTATTCCGCATATAACCGAACTGCTGGATAAATTAGGCAAAAGCAGTTACTTTTCAACAATCGACCTAACAAGTTCGTTTCATCAAATTTTATTGGATGAAGAGAGTATCCCTAAAACAGCATTCTCAACCATAAACGGTCATTACGAGTTCCTAAGGTTACCTTTTGGATTAAAAAATAGTCCACCAACATTTATGAGAGTGATTAACAACATACTCATGGGCGTTCCAAATTGTGTTGCCTATTTAGATGATATAATAATTTACAGTACGTCCCTTCAGGAGCATTTATCAATTTTAAAGCAAGTTTTTAAAAAACTAAGAGAATCTAACTTAAAAATTCAGCCCGATAAAACCGAATTTCTAAAAAAGGAAATAGAATATTTAGGACATCTCGTCACATCAAACGGAGTAAAACCAAACCCTAATAAAATCCTTGCTATAAAAAATTATCCCATACCGAAGACTACTAAACAAATTAAAGCTTTCCTTGGACTACTAGGATATTATCGCCGTTTTATTCCAAATTTTGCACACCTCACAAAACCTTTGACCCAATGTTTAAAAAAAGGATCGAAAATTAACATCGCGGATAAAAATTATTTAGATAGTTTTGAAACCAGTAAAAATATTTTGATTAATAATCCCATCCTGCAATATCCGGACTTCAACAAAACATTTTGTTTAACGACAGATGCATCAAACGTAGCCTTGGGCGCTGTATTGTCACAGACGCACGGAGGACGAGATCTTCCGATAGCTTACGCGAGCCGTACTTTAAACGAAAGTGAATCAAAACTGTCCACTATTGAACGCGAACTTCTAGCTATTGTTTGGGCTACCAAATATTTCCGACCATATCTTTATGGCAGAAAATTTATCATTCAAACGGATCACAAACCACTTCAGTGGTTACAATCATTAAAAGATCCAAACTCAAAATTATATCGTTGGAAACTAAAACTCGAAGAATTTAATTTTGAAATAAAATATAAGAAAGGTCATGAAAACAAAGTCGCTGACGCACTATCGCGAGTAGAAATTAATTTAACAGAATCTGAAGACCCTGATACTATTATTAATGATTTAATAGAACAATTTTACCGCGAAAATGAAACATCGGAAAATGCATCTCTTATCGTAAATTTTGATGAAAATGAAAATTTAGATAATATAACAGAAGAATCTTAAAACAAATTCCGTTCACTCTAATACTTTAGGAAATACAATAATCGAAATACCAATAGCAGACTCTCCAGTAAATTTAGGAAAAAATCAGATTATTTTAAATTTAGTTGATATTAATCCCGCGAAACCCAAAATCGAAAAAACTGTTTAATAATACTAAAAACAGAATTATCGCTCAGATATCAAAGGAAAATTTCGAACAAGATATAATAAAATTAATTAAAGAATTCGTTGAACCAAAAGTTAAATATTATTTATTCTTTGAAACTGATTTTTATACCCAATTTTATGAAACCATGGTAAAATATTTTAAACATTCGGAATTAAATTTTGTAAAAACTACAAGTAGATTAATCGATATTCAAGATCCTGATGAACAAAATAGTTTAATAAATGATTACCACATTGGCAAAAAACAAACCACCGCGGTTCGGAGGAAACATTTAATCGAATAAAAAGATTGTATTATTGGCCTAATATGAAAAACTTAATTCGAATTCAAATTAATAATTGCGAAATTTGTACGGTATCAAAATATGATCGGAATCCTTTAAAACTCCAATATAACGTTACTCAAACACCATCTAAACCATTTGAAATAGTTCACATGGATACAATCACACTAGAAAACAAAAAATATTTAACTCTAATCGACTCCTTTTCAAAATTTGCGCAAGTTTATAAATTAAAAAATGGTCAAGCAACTGAAGTCGTTAATAAATTAATTTCTCATTTTTCTCATCACGGGTTACCAAAACAAATAATAACAGATAACGGTTTAGAATTTAGAAACTCATTATTATCCGATTTATTAAAATTACACAGAATCCAACTACATTATACAGCTACTCAATCACCTCAATCAAACGGACCCATTGAAAGATTTCATAGCACATTAATAGAACATTTACGGTTATTAAATAATAGAGACGAATTCAAAAAAGACGCAATGGAAAAAAAAATTAAATATGCCGTACTCGCGTATAACAACACTATTCATTCCATCACACAACTAAAGCCAATCGAAATAATATCTGGACATTTAGATATAGACTCGCCCGTTGCAATAGATCTCAATAATCAAATCATAAATGATTATGTTGCAAAACATAAAGAAAGAGTAAAAATTTTGCATGAACAAATAAATCATAGGAATCAGGTAGCAAAAGAAAAATATATAACCAGGATGAATAAAAATCGCGAAGAATTGCCAAACGAAATCCCGGAAACAGTATTTGTAGCTAATAGGCAAAAACAATCAAAATTAAAAAATAAATTTAAAAAGGAAAAGATTAAAAAAATAATTAAACATAGTAAAAACGCTGTAATTGATAAAAAACATTATATAACACGCGAGAAAAAAATTCATTTAAAAAATATTAAGAGACCGCTGAAGAAAAGACAAACGTACCATGTTGGTAGACCCCCAGATGAAAGAGCTGGACCGAGTCAGCATTCTTAGAACTGAGATAAAGCACTCGCACCGGACACATTCTTTCGCTTAAGACAAGCTATAATTACAAGCTATAATAATTATGTTTATTTAAAACTAATTTTTTTTTAATATTAGTAAATAATTTTTTTTTGCTTTAAAATAATTTTATTTTTCTTTAAAATAAAAAGCATAAGAAATAATTTAATATAAATAACAATTTAATATACACAATAAGGTCGCTGGATACGACTTATATTGATGTGAAAAGATGGCAGATAAAATGCCCAAACTATATAACAATAATAAAAAAAAAAAAAAAATAAAGAATGATAAAAAGAATAATTATTGTTGATAAACAACATACCGAGTTCAGGGAATATGAACTCTTACTAGTTTAAGAGATGGCATTATAAGCCAAATTATGGAAAATATTTTATACAATAAAATAGTATAATTAAATGATTAGACTTTAATTTTTATAATTTAATTTTTAGGTTAGTATCAACTCTCACTGCAGGGATGATAGAAATAAAAAATGTTACTTCTAACCTCGGCGTCATACCTATCAACCTAGGACACGCTAAATTGCAAACATCCCAACACACAATAATACACTTCTTAGACTTAGGACCACTATTTACGGAATATCTTTTCGTAAATTGGCAATTTGAAAATTACCTAAATGAATCACATTATAACAATTCAGTATTAAAAGAATTAAAAGTTCACATTAATATAATTAACAGTACAAGATTTATAATTAACGAAAAAATAAATAATATTAAACTACATGATACCAGGAATAACCGAGTTAAAAGAGGATTAATAAACGCTTTAGGCACTATTATAAAAGGTATAACCGGTAACTTAGATGCGTATGATAAAAAAGAATTTTCTGAATTAATGAAAACTCTTAAAGAAAATCAGGACCAGATTGTTGACCAAATACATAACCAATATTCCATAAACAGTGATTTAATTACTCAATTTAATAATACTATTAAAACCATACAAGAGAATACGCTGCATATTGCACGAAAAATTAATGATATAGGAACCGTAGTTAACTTGTTAACAATTAAAGAATTATTAGATCACATCCAACTTATTTTCTCTTTAATTTCTACTACTATTTCTGATATAGAAACTTCTTTAACATTTTGTAAATTAAATATTCTACATCCAGCTATAATTAATACAAAAACATTGTTTCAAGAATTAGAAAAGATAGCTCCACATTACAATAACAAATTTCTTTATCCATTTCAATTTAAATTTATCCTAGATATAGAACGCACAATATCTGTACAATGTGCTTTGCATGAAAATGAGATTATTTATACTTTAGCACTTCCAATTTTTGAAGAAACTGTTTATAGTTTGTATAATTTATACCCCATTCCATCTATTGTAAAGGATGAAATCATAACAATAATTCCAAAGTTCAAATATCTCTTAAATATTAATAACAACTTTAAATTTCTTAATCATCAATGTATCAAAAGAAACAGCATTCACCACTGTCATACAGCTGACTTATCTCACCACGATGACTTATGTATTCAAGATATTTTACAAAAATCATCCAGTGTAAATTGTCTCTACACACGTCTACATCAAGAAGAAAACCACATCGAAGAAATCCCAGGAACACGCTACATTCTCATAGCATTTTACAACCCGGATGATCTTCAAGTTCAACAAGAAAAAGAAACAGTAAACTATCATATGACAGGAATTTATTTAGTTAAAACAAACTTTAATTCAATTTTGTATCATAATAAAACTGTATTTTCATCCAGTCAAACTCATGGTTCTCTAACATTGTTTGATAAACAAACTTTAAATATTCAAGCCTCACAGCTTTTAAACACTACATTAGAAATTAAAAATTTAAAATTTCATGAATTACAAACCTCACATCTTTCACATCTTGTATCAACAAAACATACCTATAACTCTAACACTCTACACATAATTATTTTGTGGATAATTTTTATTTGTATTATCATCTTTATATTAACCTTTGTAACTTTTATTTATTATTTTTACAAAACTAGAATTGTAACTCATTTCACCCAAAGCAGTGAAATTCGTATCTAGGTGGGGAGGAGTTACACTATATATTTTTCCTTAGATATTTTTAATTTTAAGCTTTGACTCCTAACCATTGTAATCTATTTCTTAGAAACCCCTCGTGGGAACTTGCTCTCCTGTGAACTGTAATGTTAGCATAAAGCTTCCTAGAAGAAGCCATTGTAACCCTTTATAAACCTCAAGAAATTTTGTAATTCTCTCTCAGTACATCCAGAGCCGTCTCCACGCCACTCTTCTTTCTGATATTGTAACTTTTATTGAATAAACTTTTTTTAAAAAAGTCTTTACTTTTAAATTGAAGATAACTTATATATATATTAATTATGGAACCTTTGGTTAGCCTATATCATTACACTGAATAAATTAAACTGTTACAATTTTTTACACGGTGTAGTTTGTTTAAACAGTCTAACGATTTTCAATACGATCTTTATAAATTTCTAATTCAAGAAAAATGTTTTGTTGATAGGTTTCGTATAGAAAGCTATCTTATGGTTTTGTGGATAACTGAGAGATGGTATTAGCAGTAAAGTAGCTTCATATTCGTGGATGATAATATCAGAGGAAATTAAACGGCAAATCACACCTCGCTCGAATGTTGCCATTTACCAGGCTGTAAAGTGACGAGTGCCTATAAGGATAAATAAAGAAAGGAAACCACAACAATAAAACACAATAGCTAAATAAATTAAGCGTTGACCCCGAGAACAGTTGTCGGTTCATAAGAGCCTCGGCGAGGATATTTGTAGCCCCAACGGAGAAGGCAGATATGGAACATAAACTTTTTACTGCCCCACAACCTTATTATAGCGATCGTAACTGATAACAGCCTCTTGTTCTTTTATAGGCCATCTCTTTCCCCGCTCTACTCTTCTATATCTGTCTCGCTGTCAGCTCCTTTTCGTTCAGTTTTTGCCGGCGGGGATAACCAGTCCAAATCGTCCGTGTAGTTTAATGGCTGTTTGCTATGTAGATCGCTGGGGTTGCTAAAACAACCGTATTTAAATTTTTTTTTATTGCCACGTTCCCACTTCTCCTTTTCATGAAAAAAAGGGGAAATTCGCTACCTATACATTCCGAGAAAAATAAGGGTACTCAATAAAAATAATCTGGAATGCATGAAATTTTTTTTTGCTAAGAGTAGTTAGAAGGTAAACATAATAAAAGTCCCCTCCCCAGGATGGTGAGCATACGGTTACAGTTCTGGATTTTTTTATTATATCTCGATAAAGGTGAACTCTAGAAAAATGTGTTTCATTAAACTTTACTTTTCATATGTAACATATTTTTATTATAAAATTGTTTCATTCATATTGGTCGTTCTTCCAACAAAATTCGAAGTATACGTTAATGAAAGCCTATAAAAAAAAAAATAAAAAAAATTACCCCACTTTTTGTCAACTATTTGCTTCTAGTACCAACCACGACCGTTTCTCAGAATAATTGTCTAAAATAAAGTTGTATAACTTTAAATTTACTTTAATTCTATACGTTTGCTGCTTTATATTCAACTGGATGAAAAGTTCAACATTTCTTTAATTTATCACAAAGCATACAATAATGAAAGTATTTATAAATATTTTTTTTCTCAAAAATTATCGGTTTTCAGTAACATCCAGAAAAACCGTTGGAAGTACGACAAATATGGGTCTAAGCGCTCACAGTACTGAAGGTCGTGGGTTCAAATCCGACCTTGGAGTATTAAAATTTATTTCGTGATGAAACCACTAATAAATCTTGACCTTCCTACCCTGGCTATTCAAAAAAGCATTGAATATTAAAGAACTATTGAAGGTTCATAAACATACTAAAATCCCAGCCCCTGGGGGTAAGCATACGGTAGGGGAAGAGGTCCATTTTGGGGTTTTTCCATTATATTTTGATAACGTTTGGCTCTAGAAAAATGTGTTTTAAATAAAATTTAAAGCCCAATAAATTTCCTATAAAATTATTTTTTCACATATGTATCTTTGTTTGTTTGTTTATTTGGGCTTAACGTCCTTATGTACTCCAACTACCACAATAGGGAGTAAGATTTAGTTCTAGACGTAATATTGTTCTGGAAAATTAGAATCATTTAGGAAAAGCCTGAGGGAGTTGACGACTCCAGAGCCAGCATTAATTAACCGAATTACCAACTTTGAAGCGGCTGCAAGTTCGTCGTAAGTTTCCTTTGTTTGGAAAAACATTTGAATTGCCTTCATAACAAAATTATTTTACGGGGGAAATTCTAAGTCAATTGGCATTCCTAATAATAAAACAATGTATAATTTTTAAATTCTAAATGTTCTGAAAATATTTTGAAAAAAAAAAGAAAAGAAAATCACCGTTGGTTTTTAGAACATTAAAGTGAAGCAAGAAGTGGATTTTCATTGAAAATTAATCGAAACACCAAATTATTAATGCTTTGATCCAAACAAACTGCATAATATTAAACTATCTCATGTTAATTACGCTTTAGAAGTGATCAAAGAAATACTTGAGCTCTTTTCTTTGAACCGAAGACCTTACATTTCTCCGTCACTGATTTCTAACTATTTTTTTTTACTTTCCTACATAGAATCAATTACAGATTTTCGGGGGGGGGGGGGGGGACCTGGGAAAGTTTCATATTTGAAAAAAGATGTTATTCAAACGGAATAAGAATTGATGAATTATTATTTTTTGAAAACTATTTTCAAATGTTAAATATCATTAGGAAAAACATGGTTAGAAATAGTCACTTGCTGCTAAATATGCCCATCCTTCCCTTGTGGCCAAGGTAGGTAGTGAAGACTGGAGGCGAGGACTGTCGATGAAGCCATTTGCTAATATAAGATAGCAGGGAGCAGTAGGAACCATTCTTTCAACTAGTAAGGATGCAGCGTGAGTTACTGTGCAAAGTGGTATTTATTTTAACTGCAAAAGTTTGAGAGGCATATGAAATCGTTTTCTTTTCATGTTCTTATTAATAGTTAAAAATAATTCCACAGTGATATCCGAAAAGTGCAGATCTTAATCATGATTAATGATCTTTAGTCACACACGAATTTAGATTACATGTGATAGTGAAAATATCTACGAATAGTTGCGAAGGTATTCTTTGACATCTCATTGAATTTGCACATAGGATTCATAGAAGTTGATGGTACTGGATTTTCTAGGTGTACAAAGTTCCAGAGATTTAATAGGAGGCTTGTTATTTTGCTTCTGGAAAGCATGTGTTCATTAGCTCCAGGGATAATGTTATCAAAATTTTTGGCGCAAATGACGACTTTATTTTCCTTTAGAATGCATTAATTGTGAATTGATTCCAGCAATGTTGTTGGGAAAAAAAAATTAATAATGAATCAGAAAGAGAGTGGACGTTTGTTGTACTCTGTTCAGCAATCAGGAGATTTACTGACTAAATAGTCCAAACTGGAAACTGGAAGCAAATTTCCCGAAAAGCTCACCTAGAGCGAGGGAGAAGTTTGGGTGCTTTACAAAATACAACGGCACAGCCGGTGGAAGATTAAAATGGGAATATTGGAAATAGGTATTTATCTGGCCATTTAAACAATGATTTGGATTTATTTTTTGTTTACTGTTTTTTAGTCAAGTAACACAGATGGAACCCTCAAATAATATTGAAAAGATTCTTATATTGAACGTTCTAATATCTCGATTTACTACGAAAACTCTTCAATATGACTAGTAACAAACCTATATGGACTTACGGTAGAGAATTACGGGATGCCACGAATCCATCGAAGCCTTCTAGCGTCCAATTACTTCTATCCAAAATCTTTCAAAAAATGCATAATATTAGTTACATTGTCAGAAATGACTATATGAATATCCCATATGTCACTAATTTGGGTAGTCTTATATAATTTTCTTTTTATAATAAACTTAATTCTCAATCAAATTCACTTGTTTCTTAATTTGCTATGAAAACTTTTAAATTCATGTTCTTCTTTTTTTGAAGTTCGGCCATCTGTGTACTAGGTTTAACAACGTATTCCTTGCTCTTCCGTTCTTTCCAGTATTTTTTCATTACCTCTGCCTGATGTTTTCTCCTTTCATCTGACCGCTGTCTATGAACTTTGTATCTGTCCCTCATCGAATCCCATTGTATATTTGCCACCACCATACCTTCTTTTACCAACCGTATCAGTGTATTCTTTTTCTGTTTTTGGAGGCTGTGTTGGAAAATTTTCTCAGTCTTCTCTCATCCATTCTCATTAAATGTCCATAAAGCGTCAATCTACGTTTCCTCATTGCATCACTTAATTTTTCAATATTTAGATATATTTCAACCAGACTAAAGCGACAAGAAACTGCACATAGTTACAGACATTTACTAGACAAACGATCAAAGCTCCCAAATCATTACAAAAGACTTATTTACATGACTGTGATTAGACCTATTTGGACGTACGGAGTTGAGCTATGGGGCTCTACTAAACCATCCAATTCATCTCGTATCCAATCCTCACAATCCAAAATCCTTCGAAAAATCCTAAATTGCCCTTAATTTGTCACCAATAAACTTATTCATAAAGACCTTAATGTTCTATATGTTGCTGAGCTAGCCCAAACCAGATACCTATCCTTACATCATAAGCTCCATAACCACTCAAATCCATTAGTTTCTCAACTTTCTTCCCACTCCATTCCCGATAATCCTCCGAGGCATCTGAAAAGAAGATGGCCTAGAGATCTTCTAGTGTAGAATTTTTATTTATAAGTGCTACTGATGAGTAGTTCTTTTCAAGTTTTGACATGTTATTGTAATCGTTATCAGCTCATTTACTTGATGTATATATTTGTGCAGTTGTAAATTTCAATAAATTGATATAAGAAAAAAATTATAAAGATATATTTCCGTAATAATTTTTAGTTTAAAACCTTCTTCAGTCTTTCTTGGTCCCAATCTTTTCCTTAATATTTTTCTCCCCTCCTTTTCCATATTTTCAATTTCTCCTTTTTTTTTTTTGTTCATAAACTAACATTCAGGGGCATATAAGCCTTCAGGACGTACATTTTTTTTATTATATATATATCTTTAGTTTTTTGTCAAAAAAATATGTGACTTTCCAAAGGCGCAGTGAAGTTCGTGGAAGTTAAGACATTGTTGAATTAAGTAATATTAGTTTTAATGTTCTTAAGTTTTTTAAATCCAAAGATGTTTCAGATTGAAGATTTAAAGTGTTATTTCAGAACGAATTAAATATAATGTTTTTATCAACGTCGTCAAATAAATGGAGACTCGATTCTAAATAATCCGTTGCTGAGTTAAAATGGGCCGGTACATTTACATTTCCGGCCACTTAACAGTTATTTATTACGATCCCTCCATAAAATAAATAAGGTCAACCTACTAGTCCATCATAAAATAAACTGATAGTTTAGAAATCCCAGACAATTTCAAGATATGAGATAGAAATGGGTAGTTTTATTGCCCACCTCTTCTGTTAAATGGCCACTCATATCACTATCCTTCCAGCAGAGCAATTTCCTCTGACGGATCTGTCTGAAACGTATCGATTACATGTGATATCTATTTAAAGCTTATATTATTTCGTGACCGACGTACATGATTTAAACGAGATATTAAATTACTACTTGTAATGGCAACTGGAATGTTTAACCCTCCTAATCCTAGTGTGATGTTAATGTCACAATAGAAAGTATCCGGGTTTTCCCACCCCCTTTCTTTTTTGTCAATTGTTGAGGTGAATTACCTTTACCCTTACCTGAAGGGGGCTCTGACAATCAGTTTAAGAACCGTGATATATATATATATATATATATATATATATATATATATATGCTTTAAACAGATAATATTTAAAATATTTTTTTTTTTTTTAAATTTGTGATATCAAAAATTAAATTAAATACGATGAAAAAAGAACTTAGTGGCAAAAAATGATGAAAGTTATGGGTATTATTACAAAATAGAAATAAATTATTTACAAGTAAAGAAAATCCCTAATTCCTAATAATATATACAACGCTCAAAAGCTAATTATGGATCAAAGTAGATACATTTATATATATATATATATATAGACACATTTTAAAAACAAAAATATATACTTAAAAGTTCTTACAGTATTTATAATATTTGTCAAACAAATAAATTTTAAATTTTACTTTAATTTTCTACGTCAGGTTCCAATAAAATGTTAAAACAGTTTATTTTTCGATAAAACATAAAACTATGAAATTAAATAAAACATTTTTAACCACTAATAGGGTGTATGAATACATAATATTAGATAGCTACCATAATAGTCTCTTTAATTTTCTTGAGTCATTTGATGCCATAGTAACGCGTAACAATCAACCGTTCTACCAACTTAACTCTGCATTGTCCTTTAAATCTCACTTTTCTCAATCGTCTTTTTACAACTATTTCTATTCTAATTAAATACCTTATTTATTCTTTTTTCTATTAGAGTCCCTGTCCGGGCGCCATATTATATGTGACCAATTTGTACTCGTATATGTTGGGGTCCAAGGGTACTTTTTTTTTTTTTAAACTAAATAATATCTTCCACTTAACTTCTCATCAATATATGTATTTACAATATTTTCAATTCTAGGAAGGCAATCATAACGGGAAACATTTGAAGAATAACATCAACGCTGGGTTAAGTATTTAAATAAACAAACATAAAGTATCCAAGTGACTTGTGGGCCCCATGTCTGATGTTGATATTGGGTTTCGTAAAGTTTAATTTTTATTAAATAACGTTAAAAATATGTATGAATTTTATCTCTAAAAATGGTATCATTTCGTCTGACATGGGTTTTTCTTTTAGCAGGGGGTCTGTAGTTTTCGCGTGTAGTTGAAGTTTTTTTTCGCACCCAAAATGTAGCATTTTGACATGATCTAGATCTCTTAGAACTTTCTGATCAGAAATTTAACGGTAGATATTTTTTGTTACATTTTTCCCTAGAACCTACCATTTAGAAGCTATATTGGTTTAGATAAAAAAGTTACGTTTTAATACATTTTTAAATGTTTGAAGCTTTTTTGACACGCTCTAGCTCTGTTAGTAATGTTAATATCGAAAATTTGCCGACATTTTCCTCATCATTATTTCAATAGAGAATATAATGGAATTATAACATTTGCCGCCTAGGCAGTTAGGAGCTACAGTGGCTCAGTGAAATCGAAACACCCTGTAGAGAGAAAGTTTTTTAGGAAATATTTCACAGGCGTAACTTTGTTTTCGCTACCGGGTTTCCTCTACACACAGCAACGCCCATCGTACTCAGAAATAACTTTCATCAGCAAATATTACGTTTGTCCAAAACTTAGGGTCCTTTAGCAAATATTCATTTGCAAATTGCATCCATTTTTTTAAATTTTCTATGAAAGGTTTCTTTCGAGCTACTCATCGATGAAATTTATTTTTTCTTAGAAAATGCCATATTGTTTATGAACTTACTGGCTTACCTAAGCAGTTAGATAGTTCTTTGGCTATTTTGGGAGCATTCAAACGTGGATTTCATTTAATTTCCCTGACGATCTAAGTCTCATTTCTATCAGTTAAATTTTTTCTAGTGATTTTTTTTTTTTTTTTTTTGGCAATGCACATTTCCTTTTTGGACCTCTCCACTACATGCTGGACATTTAAATGGCTTTTTAAAATAATTTAGGCTACTTGATTAATAGATTTCCCATTAATAAAATGTTGAATGATTAACTCACGTTCTTTTCATGTTGTGTGTGCTCTTATTATTGAAAAAATTTCTAAAACACGGCAGATTTTTTTTTTTTAATTTGCTTTGAAAAGAGCCAAAAACCTTTGATACTAGTGTTTAACTAAAGTAAAATACAACTAGGATTGATGAATTAATTGCCACTTCTATTGAGATTATTTTATTAGAAAACTAAAAATGTAATGACTGTGAAGCAAAATACATGGGAAAACCGGACGATCGGTAAATCAATGAGTAAATGAACATATAAGAGCATACACTATTAAGACCCAAAATTCCAATTTCGCTATCCATCTAAATGAAAATAACCACAAATTTAATAAAGACTCGGGAGTGAAAATATTACATCAAACAGAAAATATCCTAAAATTAAATACTTTTGAATCTCTAGAAATAATAAAATCGTTTAAAACCGATCCAGATTTTTGTTTAAATGACCAGATAAACATATCCAATAACCCCATTTTAAATTAGTTTCCCATAGGAACGGAAAAATCCAATGAGTCATGAGGGAAACCCCATTGTAAATCAAAAACTTAACCTACCTGCCCCCCCCCCTTTTACTTCTCACAAATTCAGTGTTTTAATTATATCGAAGGTGAGTGCCCAGGCTTGATTTCTTGTCTTACCTTTTTAAAAACTTTATTATATATAATCTAGGTGACATAGTACTGATGTGTTGAAAACATTTTGTATGTTTCAGAACTGAAGATGAATGTTTAGCATTCGAAACTAGTTTTCTAATAAAATAATCTCAATAGAAGTGGCAATTAATTCATCAATCCTAATTGTATTGAACCTTCTATACCATCATGCGTACCTCAAGTAAAGTAAAATAGTTTAAAGTAAATAAATATTGGGATAAAATAAAGGTGTATCATTTTCACTATGAAATAAGAAATGGTTCACATTTGTGTTTTATTTTTATTATTAAATCCTTTTTTATTTTTATATGTTTTTATACACAGTGCATAATACTACGATGTTAAGTGATTACAATAAATTGTAATATAAATTATAATTTGAACTATTTATTTATTCAAAAACATGTATAAATATTCTGGTGTATTATTTTGACTGGTAGCCACTGTATATTAGTTTGAATAAAAACATTCACCTATACTTTCTCTGCGTTTTGAAACGCTCTGGCTCAGCCGGTGTTGCTCGGATCGAAAATTTTACGGCAGCGTTATTATCAAAAGCAGTAGATACTAGATACTAGATAATAAATAGACACAGTCATGATCTATTGTTTTTCATTGTAAGAGAGAAATTTAGTTTTTCAGTTATTATTTTAAAATATCTGGTCCCACATCACATCCATTTATATATCGTATAAACAGAGTTAGAAAAGAACTAATAAAAAATTATAGTTTAATTTATCAGGCTTATTGTAGACTGTTGGCTTCAGTAGAGTTTACTTTGGATCCCTATCCACTGAAAGACAACACATATCTGAAAATTCCTTAAATGGCCTTTAAATGTTTTTTTTTTTTATGAAATAAACTAAATTTTTACGATGACAATGCCTAGAATCCCCAATCATATATCACTTCCCTTGAAGAATGTTGTCATAACTGGTGAGGTTAGTAATAATATTTTATTTTATAAAGTATGTTCCTTCCCTTTGTTTTTATATATTTTTTCTTTTAAATTATATTGCTATTTTTATATTACAATCGGAATAATTAAGTTCAAATATAAAAGCAATAATAACATTGACAAGGACGTGTATTTTATCTGTGAGTCTTTGGGGGAAACGTTTTTTTCACAGTCAAAAATTTTGAATTTTTTGAAATTTGAAAAAATTGACACGATCAAACTCAGTTGGTGTTGCTCCAATAGAATGTTTGAGAACGCTTTTTTGCCAGGAATTTAATAGAAAATATTTTTTGTTATGTAAGATCCATTGCTAGAATCTACCGTATAGATGCTATATTGGCTCGAATGAAAAAAGTCATTTATGCTTAAATTGTTTAATTATTGAGGCTCTTTTAACATGCTCTAGCTCATTTGGTGTTGCTTGAATCGTAAATTAGACGGAAGTTTTCAAGACAGAAGTTCGATAGAGGAAATTTTTTTATTTTATATTATTTGTCGCTATATTGATTAGGAGCTATTGATATGACATTCTATATTGATATGAATGAAAAAAAATTCAGATTATAAGTTTTTTTTTTTTTAAACAAAAATGTAACATTGACAAGCTCCTACCTCTGTTTGTGTTGTTCTGATCGAACATTTGCTGAAACTTTATGGAGAATATTTTTTTTGTTTTATTTCATTTGTCGCTAGTAACAACCGTTCCGGAGCTAGGTATATTGATTTGAATGAAAAAAGTCACTTTTGAAACTCCCACTTTCTCTTAACATTGTTTATTTCGAGTAATCATTGATTGTTTATTCAACCCTGCATTAGTCGCGTGATCCTGTGAAGTGAAGGATGATATTGTTTTGGCCGTATCTTGACCGTAGTTAGCTAGTGGGGTAAGCCTGAGCTAGACTCCAGGCATGGCTTTACCAACGTTCCCTTCAAGTGTTAGCATCTTATCACATACAAACATTTTTTTGTTTGTTTGTTATTGTCTTATTTTCTTTTTTCATGCTTTTTAATACTATGATACAGAGTTTTGTAAATATTTTTTAAGGAAATATATTGCAAATAATGTTATGCAAACAAATTCACAAACACCTGTGAATTGCTTGCGACCGACTAAAATATTATTTTGGTTCTAGGATTCAGCATGGCTTCACTAGAAAATTAATATTCATTAAAGCATTAAGATATTTTTTTATATCTTTTAAATCAGAAAAAAAAAAAAATACATTTTGAGTGGTTTTTACCGAAGAAAGGTAAAAACACCCAACAGGTGTCACTCGACAACTCTTGTTCGTGTTGGGCACGCGACTAACGGAAAGTTTAAAATTAATTTTAAAATGTAAATTAGGAAAAGCAGTAGATAAAGATAGACATATCCAAGATCTATTGTTTTTCTCCGTCAGGGAGAAATTTATTTCTTTTTTTGTTTTGTTTTTTTACTCCCTAAGCCATACGACATCAAAACATCCGTTCTAAGGCATTAAGTATATAAATAAAATAAGTGGTGTATGGAGCGGAACAACCAATTCCTTAAGAGTTCCGAAAGAACTAATCCACCCCAACTCCGGAATGCTGAAAGAAGTTATTTTTCTGTGAGGATACTACCCCGAGATATCTAGGCCTTTACACGCATTATATCCGACTGATTTAGCTCTCTGTAATCTCTCGGACTTTAGTTTGGGTTGTGGCAATAAAGATGGTTAGTCCTCAGTCAGTGGCTCTCAGATAAAAGCTCCGAGGCAACAAAACTTTTTTTTAGGGAACTATATTTATAGCCTATATAATAGGCCAGATAATAGATTTTTTTTGTTTCACAAACCTAATAATTTAAAATTGTATTTATTGAAATTTTCCACTCCATTGAATACAAGATTAAATATATAAGAGAAATAATTGTAATGAAATGACAATACCTTGAGTAATATAAAAGAAACTAAAAATAGAGTTGAAAAAAAAAAAAAAAAAAAATAGTCATTATAAGAATAAATATTGTGTATAAAATGAATTATATACAAAACTAAGTAACTTATATAGTAAAATGTAAAAATAAGTAATGTTAGCAGAGTGGGTATAAAACAAGTACTAATGAATAAAAAAATTAAAATCAGAAATTACTCGTGCAAATGAATACATTTTTAGAAAATTATTATTTAGGCTAATGATTTAAGTCTGATATATTTGACTGTAGGTATTAGAGAGCGTCAGTTTGGAGAAAGAAGTAGGTGGAAGAGGAGAGTTTTAAATATTTGGAGGGAAGAGGCCTGTCGAATGTGAGGAGGAAGAGAATTCCAGAGTAGAGGAATGGGCAAAAAGAATCTTTTGAATGCAGAAGTTGTGTAGGATGAAGTATAGAGATCGGAATGACGGGTAGTAATTATATTGAGGAATCAAATTGACGGATGCTGTGAATTAAGGGAGAGTGGCGGTTGTTTAAAGCTTGGAAAAGCTATGTACCTAGGAATTTATATATGTATAAATATTTGTGTGAATAAAGAAATGGGGCATTACGAACATTATCGGTAGCTTCAGTATTCTAGATGATTTGAAGAAGTAGCTTAAGAAGGTTTAGTTAAATTCAAAACTTAACGTCCAAATAGGTTAGTCATGTAAGTCACATTATTTTAAGCAAATGGCATCATATATTGTTTGATAATTTGTTAAAAATGTCGGGAAATAGAAGAATACAGTGATACATTTTAAAAATCAATAAATATTCTATTAACAGTTATTAAATAGATGATACCAACTAGTGTTTTTTTTTGTTTTACTTAAAATATGTATTCGCACCTTTCTGTAAAAATGATTACAATAAGTGAATTCGGTCAAATACGAAAACACTTGGTCTAAAGGCTATGGGAGGGGAGTAAAACCTCGTGGCGCCTCTCTCACTTAATTTTTTTTTCTAGCTTAGCCAAGAAAATCGATCATCCAGCTTCTTTTCAGCTTTCTCTGGGAGTAGTCTGGGATGTTAGTAATACCTATGTCGGACATGAGTAATTTTTAAAATGTAATGATACATGTGACTAGTAAAATGTAAAAAATTAAATATTTGTAGAAATGAAAATAGCACATTGAGGTATTATTATTTGAATTACGAACCTGATTTCATGCATAAATTATTTTCATCTGCTTATAAGAGTATTCAATTTTTAGTAATCCATAATAAATATAATTGAAATTTAAATTATTATCACTGATCCAATGTTTCAAATACTAACACCAATATAGAGAATCTAGTAAATAGTCATGTTTTGCATACGATGCACCGTTTTCAAGATATGAACTCTAAACCACAAAAAGTAACCTTCCGCGACCCCTCCCTTGCTATTCCCAGGCCCGAAAACTCCAGGACATTTAGTATTTTACTTTCTAACAACTCTTAACAAGCTTCCAAAGAAAAACCTTGGATTGCAGAAAACGCATTCTATAATACTTCATTGACTGGACTAACGCCCGATTAAAAAAAAAATAGTTTTTAACTTGTTTTAAGTTAAATATATTTTTTCATATATTATTAGGATCGAAAAACAAGATAGGTGTTCCTCATATCCTAATACAAATCTAGTTTTATGAATTCAGTATGGCATTACGATGTAACTTGAAAATAGAAAAGTCCAAGACATCTAAATTATTTTTCTTTATATAAGGACTGTCGAGGCCGACACTTTAGTATTTAGTATAGATTTAGTTTAGACTTAACTTTTCAAATTATTTTTATTGTTGTATTAATCACATGGCCTCATAAAAACTGTCTTGCAACTTCGTTGATCTTCGGGCAATTACGTGAGTCACATGACGTGCTACAAGGCCCAGAGACGTCAGTGTGTGCCACAAGACAGTCAAGGCAAGAATATACCTCCAATGAAATAAGGTTATGGCAGACGAGAAAGCTCTCTCACCACATGTTTTGCACTCGGAGCGCAAGGCCCGACATTTCCAGCTTTGATAGTAAGAGACTGTACAGCTTCGTTACTTACTACGAGCCCGTGAACGGTATTTACTACTATATATTTGGACGCAAGGATAAGCCATAGTTAGGCCATACTCTATTGAACTTTATTTTGATTATGTATTAATGGTTATTTGGTTATAAGAAGGAAAATTGAATCGCATGTAATGTTAAATTATTATTATGTTATAATTGTTAAATATTGTCATTATAGCTTATAAGATTTACTTGTTTATAAAATACGAAAGGGAGGCTGCATGTTATTTGAATTGATTTTGTTAATAATGAAATATAGTTCCAGGAAAATTGTCTATTGGGTTATATTATATTAAACTACCAGCTTCATAAAAAAGTGGACGGTTTCGCCTGAATTCACCAAGAACCCCTAGCCGCCGCTACAAGGACCTTTTATACTTTTTTTTCTTATATTAAAAAAATATAGTTGTGAAAGGAAATCTCACTCTACCGCTAGGTTTTTCACCTAATTAAGGATACCCATTTTATAGAAGGCTGGATGTGCCCCCGAAGGGTCTCCTCATCTTAAACTCGAACTCAAGCCTGGTTTGGCATTCTAGTGAGCTATCGCGCCTTCGTGTATTTATAAAAAGGTTGAATATATATAAAAGTAAAAATTGAACATACCGAAGCATTAGTGATGAAAAATATTTCAGAATGTATGCAGAAAAAAGTAATGTGGTGTTTGTCTATAAAATGTTTTTCAAATTACAAAGATTCGATTCTCGTTATTTTAGAGATGATGATAGAGTTTGGTGAATCAAAGGGGTATGTAACAAAGCACAATTTTGATCAATTTATATTTAAAGTTTTATTTTATTTTATTTTTTTACCTTTAGCAGGAAAATATAAAAATGTGACATAACCCTTCATTTTTTTTTCATATATCTCTCTCCAGTAGTTTTAAGTATTCGGATTTTGCAACCCGAACCTTCTGCGCATAAATCATTCATCCAATGAACTAGGTTGTATTTGAAAAAAAAATGAGATAACCCCTTCATCCACCGAACCCTTCAATTCAAAAAAGAAACATTGGAAAGAAGAAAAAAGAGGAAAAACTCTGATTGACAAACATGCCCAATGAAGTGGTTTGATTGCTATTGAATGCGGATACCAATGGAATTTTCCTCAGAGGTATCCCTTGCTCGTTTGCATTCAGATATTTCCTTTTACCTATACATCCTTAAAAACAAAACTGGGTCAAAGATCTTCTCTGCTTGGTAATCTGTTAAAATAATACATAAAGCTCAAAGGTGGTATAAAATTATCTAATTTTTTTTAGATAAGTTCTAACCTATTCCATCCCCCCCCCCTCTTATCCATTCTTCTTCGCGCAGATCTAGGACCTACCGTACTCCGTAACGATAAAGTTTATTACGGTCACGTTACCACAATCGTGCATTTCTAGGCCGAAAACAGGAGATCGTTACAATATATATAGTCAGCGGTGAGTGCTGTTTGGGTCCCTTTGCCTGTTTACAGCCCTCGGGTTTGTCTCTTTTTTTATTGCCCTTCCCTGTTTTGTTTTTTTGTCCCTGGAGGGAATATGTAAGAGGGTTCTGGCCATTTACCCTTGTGCAAACGTTAGCAAAATTTATTAAACTGAACGTAATTAAAGCTAAGTGCTCACCAAGAATAACAATGAGATATTTAAATGTTCATATGTTTTGTTTATATAATGCAATTGATGTATAAAATTATTTATTATTTTGTGTAAATTTTATACAATCAGTGTATTTAGGAAAATAATATTACAATAACTTATAATGAAAATATTGCAAAATTAGATCAAATGTACAAGCCCGAATATGTATGTGTAATATAATAATTAAAATGATGTCATTTTAAAGAATTATTTATTTAGGTGAGCTTTGATGACTATTAAGCTTTCGATAGGGGCGAGTATCTGTCAGATACGCAACAGAACTGTTTGTTAGCAAGTTAGAAAAATGTGTTTTGTATTTCTAGAATACGCTTGTCCATCCAAGTAAATTATTAAAATAATTTATCTTACATCGACAATAATCTTATGAGACGAAGATATCTCAGAAATCATTATGCTGAACTTTTACAGAAACAAGTAGAAAAGTTGAGGTTCAAAAGTGACAGGAGTACTTCGTATATATTTTTTTTTAAAGTGGGACTTGCGGAAGAACATCAAGAGAAACAAGAAGAAGTAGAAGATCAAATTCAAGAGCTCCTAAAAAAACAATAATTTTTTTAAGCCATCAACAAATTTTAAAATGGTTTATAAAACCTGAAATTTCAAATTTTAATGCCTTTTTTGAAAAAGATTTTTTTAGCCAACGAAACTAATGTCAACATAGAGATCATACAACTCTGTTGATCAGAAATCACTGTTATGGGTGATTATCAAACTACAGGCAGATTTCAACTTCCAAAACTCTAAATTTATATGTTGATAAAACTTGCTGCAAACATTTGATATTTCCTGGAGGCTACCTGTGAGGATTCCAGTTGGTGCAGCAATACATGAATCACTTTACTTTTTTCTAAAATTTCAGTTTATAATTTTAACCCATAACCACCTCTTGTTATTTTTGCTTTGCGTTCTCAGACATTTTTTGACGCACAATTATGACTCTAAAAAATAAATAAAACCTGCATGACGCAATGACACTAAATTAAAATTACTAAAAGTTTGACCAAAGTACCTACTTCATGGACAATGTTCATAAAACCAAAAACTAAGTTAATAGTTAAAAAAGAAAAAAAAATTAACATGAACACACGTACGCCAAGTGGCCAAATAATTATTTTAGCCATTTTGGCTATAGTATTGCTAAAATTATTTAAAAATGAATTTTTAACATATTCTTGGTACCTTAGCATTTTCATGAATTATAAGCATACCATGACAATGTTAAATCATTGATGGCCTCAACAATGAGAAAATGATGTTAAAATAATAAAAATATTATTTATGAAATCCTATTAATTTTTTTCGAATTTTCTCGGGAATATATTATGAGGGCCGTAGCCTACTATAAAAACTATAATGAAGCCCGTTACAAATAAATATTTGGTTAAACTGATTTATAGTGGACATGCCAATGTGAACAATGAATGTACTTACAGCCAGGGGTGGTGTTTACACTAGTATATTTCGTCGTATAATGGTTGCATGGTTACGAATTGATACGTCCAAGAGTAACTGCTGCCTGCCACTGGAAACAAAAACTAAAAAAATCCAAAAATTCCTTCCGAATACTCTTTATCAATTTTTGTTAGTAATGGCACGCCAATGTTAAAAAATCACAGGGGCAAGAATAAAATAATTTGGAGATTGGTTACTTGGGCATTATAATCCTGAAAAAAAACGTTTTCACTTTCTTCTACCATTATATTTTAATATTACTACCCATTAGTTGAGTAACTTTCGTATATCATAACATAAATCGTAACATTAATTCACAAAACATAAATCGATTTGGAAACAATATTTTTAACGTTTACTTCAATGAATTTTAATGGGCGGGGGACACAAATTTGCCTGTTGTTTGAGAATCAGCCATATGTTGTGTAATTATCTTAACCTAATAATAGGAAGATGAACAGTATTGTAGCATGAATGTGTGTAAACTTTATTCAAAATTTTAGTTTTATAAATAATTAAAAACATATATTTTTACACTTACATAAAAATAATTTTTAGAGAAAAAAACAAAACCGACTTCAAAATTAAACCTACTTACACAAACTTAACTAAAAAATAAAAATAATATTTTAATTGCTTCAAAACAAAAACCGTTAAATGAAAATCAATGAAATTATCGATACTTATATACCTATTCACAATTTATGATCAGTTATTTTTGGAGTCGGTGCCAGCCAAGAATGGCAGTTTGATCCTGCCTCTGCAATACACTTTCGAATGGCCCGAGACAGCGGTGTGGCGGTGATGAAACAGTGGGAGGATCTTTACAATTACCATTTCTTTTCAAATTCTGTTAGTTTTGGTTGGCACCGACTCCAAAAATAACTGATCATAAATTGTGAATAGGTATATAAGTATGGATAATTTCATTGATTTTCATTTAACGGTTTTTGTTTTGAAGCAATTAAAATATTATGTTTTATTTTTTAGCTAAGTTTGTGTAAGTAGGTTTAATCTTGAAGTCGGTTTTGTTTTTTTCTCTAAAAATTATTTTTATTTTTCACTTTTTAGTGGTGAGTGTATTTTGGTTTATATAGTCAATTCTCAATCTTCAAGCTACCCTGAAAAATAGTTCGAGTTGCTGAACAAAGACTTATCGAGGTTATCAGTCCACTTACCTTCATGTAATTGGGAAAATTGAACACAAATAGGGAGTTGAAATCATTACGTATATTTTTCATTAATGGGTATGTGTATGTTGTTTGTACATACATATAAAATCATTGATGAAGAACATTAAATACCTGATACCAATTTATCATATAACTTTCAACTGAATTGAGCTTTTTTCTGAGGGTGTCTAAAAATAGACACCGCCTTCCACCAGTGTCTTCGTGCCTTCCACGCATTCCTGAGGACGGAGATTTAGTTACTATGGAGATTTTAAATAATCATAATCATAAATATGTTTAAAATGTAAGGTTATACAACAGTGAGTTTTATTAACTGTTTTTTTTATTTCTCTTAAAAAGTGCTGCGTTGATTTCAAAATATTTTTTATGGGATTACCTCTGAAGTATGCCCTACCGGTCTAAAAAAGAATCATCAAAATTGAATAAGAATTGACGGAGGTTCTCAACTCATCTTTATTTTTTTTTTTGGATGTTACGCGATTACTATGTCAATTCTGAATAAATTTTGATGATTCTTTTTTAGATCGGTAGGGCATACTTCAGAGGTGGTCCCATAAAAAATATTTTGAAATCAATGCAGCACTTTTTAAGAAAAATCAAAAAAACCGTTAATAAGTGATTTTTTTAAACTGTTTTTTTTTTATTTTTCTTAAAAAGTGCTGCGTTGATTTCAAAATAATTTTAATGGGACCACCTCTGAAGTATGCCCTACCGATCTAAAAAAGAATCATCAAAATTGATTCAGAATTGACGGAGTAATCGCGTAACATACACACAAAAAAAAAAAAAAAAAATACAGACGAGTTGAGAACCTCCTCTTTTTTGAAGTCGCACACTGGGCAAAATCACCAATTTAGGTAGACAAAAGTCAAGTCAAAACTTTGGAATTTCTGAGTGCTTGGCCTTTTTATTACTAGTTGGTAAGATGCTTAATACAAATATTTCTCGCTATACCGTGTTTAAAAATAAATAGTAAATGAGTGAATCATTCCTGTTTACACAAGTGCCTAATAACCAACAGTGGGATTATCTTTATTCGATGGCCATTTATTATGTTCAAGGGTGTGTGTAGCGCAAAGTCTTTTTGCTTTTATTTAACAATGGACATTGCTGAGGCAGGTAAGACATTATATTTCCACACTCGCTATTGAATATACATTAGAATCTGCCTGTAGAGTTAATTCAGCAATTTATAAATGTATGCCCCTATTCAATAACGAAAAACTATATAACCCCCAAGATACCCCAAGGATTCGTTTGTGGGATTTGTTTCATCAATCCTTCTAGTATTTAAATGATGCAAAGAATTTTTGCGATTTTTTGCGTTTTGGGTGATACATAATTTTTTTCGAGGGGGGAATTTTTTGAAGAGTGGGTTAAGTTTCCCAAAAAAAACCCACCAAGACTGCTTCCTGAAACTTATTCTAACTTCCTTTTATATTAATAGTCAAGAAAATGTGGAGATTAGGCCTTTGAAAATTAGAATTTCCCGTCTTTTCGACAAAATTCCAACGTCACAGAAAATTGGAAGATTTTTTCAATAAATACTCTAGTTGGCTTGATTCCGATGACTTGGATTTTAGTATTTCAGTTATCCAGCTTACTCGTCAACGCTCAAAACGCCCTGAAAAATGTTTAGAATGTTCTAGTGAGAAAACTAGCGAGTTATTGAAGGTAAACTGTGAAAAATTGACTTTCGCTGCACAGCGCGCGCTTTATGTTTCTGGTAAGCCTGGTGCTTCCAAAGTTGTGAAAGAGGCATCTACCTCTCAACAGCCATCTTCTTCTAAAAGAAAATTTCACGAATAGCGACAAATAGTGATTTGTTGACAATGCTAATAGTTTCATCGGACCCAATTGATGCTTCACTACGAAAACCAGTCAAAAAATACCGTCAGATTCAGATGTGCTATATTTACTAAAGTGCACTGCAATTATCGTTATCAAACTTAAATCTTGAGAAACCAAATGATGACATGTCAGAGCCAGAGTTATCAGATCAATCTGGATCATCATATTATGATACGAGTGAAGAAGATAATTAGTTTTTTAATATTCAGAATTTTTTTAAATATTTATCTACCTGTGCTTAATTACGTTTATTAATTACTATAATTCTGCCTAATTTTATTTCTGTAATTGATTTAAATTCTATTTAATGTACATTGATTATTAAAGGAAGTAAAACAATAAAAAATAAATAAATAAAAGTTTTACAATCTATAATTTGAAGAGTTTCCTAAATGATTTAAAATACATCTATTAGCAGGTTTGTAACACGCCGCCGAGCCGATAATTAGATTTGTTGTTTTATTTTTCCGCTATTCTGGGACTTCAAACGTTAAATGTAGGAAAGTTTTTGATTTTAGCGAATAAATTTTATTTTCGACCACTGTGCGCTCGCCAATAATGTCAAAAATGATTAGATTTTTTAAATTATTTTTTTCCGTAATGTGGGACCCCAAAGGTTGAATATGGACAAGTATCAGAATTTTGTCCACTTAAATCGGTCATATTGTCCACTGTGAGTCGGTTGAAAAGATAATTTGCTAACCATAAAGAATGTTGCTAACATAGATTATCTTTAAGCTTTAATTTTGCAGTAGCCAATAGCCTGAAATTGGAAATAATAGTTTCATTTTAGTGCTGTGAACAAGGTCAGTAAAGTTTGTCTGTAGAGTGCTCAGCCAGCCCTGGCCTACTGCCAACGTCTCTTGCTCACTCTGCCGTACAACACCTCCTGAACAAATGAAATACTTAGTAATGTAAGTAATACATTGCATTAAAAATATTTCAGTGGGTATAACAATTTCCTGAAAAAAGTGAAATTAATGTCCTGCATCAAGGCAGGGATGCGTCGCTTACTAAACCTACCTTCATTTCATGTATATACTTTTCTACCACAATTTCTCAGTAAAAAAAAAACAAAGAAAAAACTATAATAAGAGAGAAGCGGATATTGAAAAACACTTTTCATATATTTTTTTGTTTATAAAAATAATAAAGTCAAAAATCAAAGTAATAAACGCAGCTTACAAGAACAATGGTAGGTTTAGTGTTAAGCAACCACATGTCATAAGTCATCTTTTCCAACTTTGCAGGAGGGTCATAAAAACGATTTATTCATAGTATTATCGTTATCCAAATAAAACATTAAAACAGTTTTACTGGCTTGTTTTGTATTTGTACAATAAAAATGAGAAACTTACGAGTGCCCATCTACCAGTGTACACATGGAAAACAGCTGTTGTAGCATGTGGGCAAAGGATTCCATTTGTGGCATTTAGACAAAACTGGCTGTTTCCTCCAATTATTTTTTATTTTATTTTATTTTTTTTTTTTGTCTAACTAATATTGGTAAAAAAAAAACTGACTTTTTGGATGTGGTAACTTTGGTGTTGAAATCATCAACGTGTTGATACTGACCTTGTAGAGCATTTTAAAACTATTAGTTGCTGGAAAAACTGAAGAGTTTATCTCAAGACCGATAGTCCTAGTTTAAATTTATTTCCAATATTAACTGTAAAAGGGATAGAGTAATAGAAAACCTAAAGCCTTGTCTATTTACCTGATTGCAACTAACTACTCCTCTCTATTTCTTTCATTCCTTAATCCGAGTACCAAATTGTTGATATTTTTGTATTCTTCTAAAACTGTTAAATGTTTAACATTCGAAACTAGTTTTTGAATAAACAATTTAATTATAAGTGGCTAGTAATAATCACAATTTTATTTTATAATTTTTATTTTATTTTTTTGTTGCTTCCAACTATACTGATCCCCACGTATATTCAGATAGCTGCTTAAACAAAAAATATTTTAAAAAAATTTATAGCTATTTTTTTTTAATCTACAACTGTTTATATTATTTATAAAATACAAGAAGTAAATATGATGATAATTCTAAAAATCGCAGGTCAATTGCTTGAAAGCAACTACTCATTGGCAGCACTTATAAATGTTCTATAAAGTACATCATGGATTGCTTCATAAGGTTTATCTCTAGAACCTCGAGACGTTCCCATGTCCCCTTATTTTTACACCGAATTAAATTGGCTCTTCCCCTCCTTCCGCAGAAAATACTTCCTTCACACCTACCTATTCCAAGTTATCAACACCCACCACCCTCCCTTTATTTACTGTATCCTGAAATTCAAGTCCTCAATCCAATCACTGCATACAAGATATCATCATTCCGATCTCTATACTCCATCCCACAGAAGTACTGCATTCTAAAGATCCTTCCTTTTCTGATCCTCTATTCTCTGGAATTCCCTCCCTCCCTTCATTCGCAATGCTCCTACCCTCGGAACATTTAAAACACCCTTTTTTCACTATCTTCTTTCTCTCCAACCTGACACTCTCTTATATGGATGTCTCACAAATATGTTTGATTTTTAATCGAACAATGTAATCATAAATTATGGTAGACATGGAACATTAGCATACATTCAAAGTTTGTTTATGATAATGTTTTAATTCTTGTAAGGATAAGTTTTGATCTTTTTCTTTATAATTCTCTTTTTTTTTTTGTTGTTTTTATTCTATTTATAGTTTTTTATTTTATTTTCTTAAAATTTGTATTTCTTCTCATACAAATGTGAATTCACTTTTATCCATGATGTATTTTTTTTAAAATCTCTCAGCCAGTTATGATTTTACTTCGTGTTATGTATGTTATCCTTAAGGGACTTTGTCCTAACCTTAAGTTTTTTTCTATTCTATTCTATAATAATGTACTACATTAGCAGGTCCCAAGGCCATATTCTTTTTAGGCCTTTAGGAGAAAATATAAAGATAAAAAAAAATTGCTTTTAATTTTAAAATAAGAATATGGTCAAAGGTTGAGAAGGATTTAAAAAAACGACCATGTCCCTTTAGTCAAAGCAGATCCCACTGAATTCTTCTAGATCTCAAGAATATCCTGGATGATCCTGTGAAGGACTTGCCCCAATCCGAACCCTAAAGAACGGGATTACAGCCGCTCTCTGTCTTGGAATAAGACGCCGATGCAGACCTCTGGGCTTATTCTTATCTTAATTGGTTTTTTAGGCAACAGTGCTAGTTATAAAGTTAATGGAGTGAGATTATCAATACGTTTAATTAATTATATAAATAAAAATCAATCATGAGGAACCAATAAATATTGAAATTAAGTTCCACATATAGAGTTATCTTTTATAACTGGAAATGTCCAGTTAATGCAATATTTTAAAAAATAAAAAAGCTTCTCTAGCCCTCCCACTGCTATTATATCCAATACCATCATATTATTTTAATATTAGATAGTTGTCTACTAACAAAAAAAAAAGTATGGTTGTAAGTGCATCTCATAAGGTTCTATCAGAAAAAAACAAAAAAAAAAAAACACTTAGATTTGTTCAGCCAACGAAACTAATGTCAACATAGAGATCATACAACTCTGTTGATCAGAAATCACTGTTATGGGTGATTCTCAAACTACAGGCAGATTTCAACTTTCAAAACTCTAAATTTAAATGTTGATAAAACTTGCTGCAAACATTTGATATTTCCTGGAGGCTACCTGTGAGGATCGTAGTTGGTGCAGCAACACATGAATCACTTTACTTTTTCTAAAATTTCAGTTTATAATTTTAACCCATAACCACCTCTTGTTAGTGGCCAAATAATTATTTTAGTCATTTTGGCCATAGTATTGCTAAAATTATTTAAAAATGAATTTTTAACATATTCTTGGTATCTTAGCATTTTCATGAATTCGACCGAAAGTGGACATGTTCAGTTTTGAAATATAACTTAAAATATGTTGGCAATAATTTCATTGGCTCAAAGTATTATAACACCTCAATAGACAAGCATATAAATCAGTAGATGAATCATATTTGAATATACTATGGACAAATTTAATCTTTTGATTTAGTATAACGATTTACAGATATGCTAGTTCAAATAGTACACCAAATAATTAATTTAATTCATCTTACAATAAATAATCAGTTAAAAATAAAATAATACTCATGCTAAGTGTATGAAAAATAAATATAAGACATACAGAAAACAACATTATTACTTGAAACTTAAAACGCAACTTACAGCTCAGGGTAAGGCGCTGGCCTCGGCTCGAAGCTTTTATACTCCAGCCAATAAACATTTGAAATGAGACCTACTCCTTCCTTAAGCTCATTTAAAACACTCCATTTCCAATATCTCCTCTCATCCCAGTCAGATGCTTGTCAAGATGAATAATAATTAAATTAGTTGTGCATTAGTTGATCAATTTTCTTTTATATGATAATAATAATCCTTTATTTGTTCCACAATGGCACAATAATTTATATTTTAAATATTTAAATTTCTTTTTACTTTAAAAGTTATTTTTCCTATGAAAAGACATATTCACTTCACTTACTTATTAACTTGACAATTCATTTGTGTATGGTTGTGTGTAAGGGGTATATAAGTGAATATGTGCAATATATATAAATATCTATCGTGGTATCTATAAATATATTCTTCATTCAATGTACATACAGATATAGTTTATTTTTTATATATATTTTCTTATTTTCTCATAGTTATTTTATTATTTTATTTCATTTCTCCTTTTTATGTTATTATATTTACAGAAGCTCTTTATACCATTATTTATACTGTATCTACATGTGTCATGTTCCTCATATATAAATACATTAGTATGAAATTATGCAAGCCAGACTAATTGTACTATTTTATGATACATTTTTGTTATTCTTAGGTGACAATTCGTCCCAGAATAAAGATTATTTTTTCATTCAATTTCATTTCATATTGTAGAGTGAATGAAATATGCGAAAATTTATGACTTCATAGCTTCACTAGGAGTAGTTAGAAGGTAAACATACTAAAAGTTCCCACCAAGTTGGGAGGTGAACTAACGGTGGGGAATCCCATTTTTTGGTTTTTCGATTATATCTTGAAAACGGTGGACTCAAGAAAAATACACTACAGATTAAAATTAAAGCTAATTTAATTTCCCATAAAATTGTACTTTTGCTGATTTTTTTGTTCTTTTAACAGTTTTCGAGATATACGTTACTGAAAATCGATAATTTTCGACAACAAAATAATTTTTACCTCCCTTTTTTGTCAAAAATTTGCTTCAAGTGCCAGAAAAGCGTATATTAAATCAAAGTGAATTTAATCTTCTACAACTCTGATTCTTTCTGAATAATGATGTGATCCTGCCTTAGGTTTCATACTGCCGAGTGAATCGAATTACACTGTTTTTTCCTCCTAAAATCGAGAGTTTTACATATAGTTCAATTAGGTTTCGTTAATTCAAAAGTTTTAACTATCGAGAACTGAATAGGAACAAAATATCGAATGTAAATACACTATATTATGTATGTTATATATCTATTATTATTTTAAACGTTAAAACTTTCTTTAATTAACTCATATATAATATGATGTAACACATATTAGGAAACATGTTGCACTTTTGTAATAAATGGTGCTTTTTGGGGCAACTTGCGCATATATATGTATATAAACGTCTATTTAATAGGACACTTTAATATATTGGTTTCTATGGCCGAAACGTAGACGACTAACTATTAACGACGACACGATGTGAATTTTTGTATTACACGTGGAACCACTATCCAGTTGATATCTTTACCGAGCTCATATTGTACATGGCCTTCATATCCCACATCTCCTCTATATCGGCCATATCTTCTCTTCCACCTTATTGCTTTCTTTGTTTATAATCATTGGCTTCTGTTGTCCAGGAACCTTCGACCTAAGGACAGTTTTATATAGTTATTGATACATCTGAAACCTAGAAGTATATTTCTAATATATAAAGTAACATATATCATATATTGTATACTATATACACTCGAGTGCAACAAAAAAAAAAAAGGACACCTTGATTTTCATTTAAAAAAATATTAACTAACGGACTAATGTTGTAATTGAACCAGCTCACATATAGGCCGGGGCATAAGTGCTAACATTGCAATAATCCTTTGTAATAATTTTCTCTAGGAATAACAAAGAAGGCCCCAAGATTGCAAATCAACATATTCCCAGTTAGTCTTCAATTCTTTAGAAGAGTGCAATGAACAGCTGTGTGTAGTTTTTCTAATTTTTTTTTATTTTCTTTGTCCCACGCTAATCCATTTTTTCCAATATTGTGTTGGACGGAAGAAGTCAGCGATACGTGGCCATGCTCTCGGGGTACCGGAAACGAGAGTTCGGTAGGCAATCCAGAGGTGCCGGGAGGTGAGCAGCAACTCGAGGAGGTCGGGATCAGGTCGGCCGAGCGAAACAAACCAAGCGTACAATCGATTTATTAAAATGGAGACTCAAGGAACCGCTTCCAAACATCTGCAATGGCTTCGAGGCCACCGGCTTCGTGCTGCTCGAGATGTGGATGTCTCCGTGCATGCAATAAGTAGACACCTGGCTGAAATGAATCTACTCTCTAATATTCTTGCTTCCAGCCCTCTCCTCACAGCAGCTCAACTACGTTTTGCTCGAGAACATGTTGCCTGGACTGAAGCTGAGTAGGCATCTATTCTCTCTTCAGATAAGTCTAGAATTGGCCTACATGCTTCAGATGGTCGAGATTGAGTCTAGAGAAAATGAGGAGAACGCTATGCTCAGTGCAATGTTGTAGGTACAGTGCAGTTTGGAAGAGTGTTGGTGATGGTGTGAGTAGGGATTTGTTTAGAAGCGAACACAGACCCTGTGTTCTTGTGTATCCCTCAATACGGAAACTTATATAAGAGATATCCTTGAAGAGTATATAGTCCCTTTTGCGCCGTTCATTGGCCCTAATTTTATTTTTATGCATGATAATGTACGGCCACACGTTGTTACGGGCTAATGTTGTTAGTGACTTCTTGAAGAAATCGGTATCCGAACCTTGGAGTGGCCAGCTCGCCACCCGGATATCAATCCTATAGACCATCTGTGGGACCATCTTAAAAAGGCCATTCGACAGCAACATAAATCTCCAGGAGCTGAGAACTGCCGTAGAAGAACAATGGGAGCAGATTTCTCAAGATCGAATGGCCAATCTTATAAGGAGCATACCTGCAAGGATGAAGGCTGTTATTCAAGAAAGAGAAAGAAACACTCGATATTAAATACCATGAATTGTGTGTTTCTTGCATATTGTAAACGAAGTTTAGAGGTTTTATTTTTTTATCATAAAATCAATAAAGGTTTACTTTTTTGTTTGATAATTTTTTTGCTTTAAATTGCATGTTTTATTATTTGTCCTTTTGTGTCATAAAAACAGAATATATCCGCTACATATATAAAAAAAAAAAAAAATTGGCAAATTTTATTTAGTTGTGAAAGAGAAAAAACAAACAATATGCGAACATTCAAAGTGCGCCGGTTTTTTTGCACTCGAGTGTATATAATTTGTTTAACACATATTGATGAAGACACAATTTTTTTAAATGAATAATTCCTACACTAAAATATGATATGAGAATACTTTTCGTTTTGACATCCACATGTTCAATGAATATTTTAGCCACTGACAATAGATTTGTGAAAGGAAGAATCTTAACTAATAAATCTATGTATTTTCTTTCTAAACGAAAAGCCTCGGTGCTTTAGAAGATAAGTGCTGTTGGCACTTTTAACTCTTGAACTTTGGATTCTCCAGCGCATGTACTTTGCATCACCTTTAAGTTCTTAAGAATTAGGCTCTTAATACCAAACACACCTCTCTTTCATATGTTTACATTTGAGGTACAGCTTGAAGAGTATTAAATTCACCTTGACATCTGCAATGGACTCACGCTTAGAAATGATTTTCTACACCTTAATGCTCTTACTTTCCGATGCCTATTGTCTTCGAATTTTGCAAGATCTAGACAAGGAAGAAAAAATAAGTGGGCAATTAAATCAAAATTTTGATTTGGGTGAAGAGGAAATAAAAAATGTTCCAGATTATTACACAGAGACCGATGCTGAGTGTAGTCATCTTCATGACGCGGAGTGGAAAGATCCTGGGAATTTCTACGTTTTGTTTATTTTTAAAACTCGCACCTTAAAAAAAAATTGTTTGAAGTAATTGTTCATAAAACATTTATACATGAAAATAATTTTATTTGACTTTGATATTATAAATAAAAATTTATCTAGTTATAAATTCGTTTTTTATTATCTTCAATCTTAAATATATTCTCATTTACGTTCAAAATATTATTATCTCTGGTATTATACTGTGCATATATTCTATTTGAAATTAAGAATTCTAAATGATAATTTTTATATAGATTTAATAAAAAAATTGGAAAAAAACTGTTAAAAAAACAGTTACCTTGTATATCGCAATACTATTTTAAAATGTTACAAAAATTGGCGCGGCCGGTGCAAGGTTAAAGGATACAACAGGAGGACAGGGCGAGGTAGGTTTTCGAAGCTGGGTAAAGTTTATTTGCTGAGATTTATCTTAGCTCTCTAGTTATGGCACCATTTTTCAAGGGAAATTATATGTGACTGGAGTTTCTGGGATGCAGCAAATGGCTCATCATTGACTGATAAAACGCTGGTGTCATCAACATTGGTTGTGAAGAAAGTATTAGGATGAGCTAAGATATCATATTTATACACGGTATATGAATTTATGGTTATTTTCATTTAGCAATCATTTGAGAATTATATATCGTCGAATTTAATTTATGTTACTAAGTTTTTGAGATTAAAAGTATTACTTTTACAAATCTATAGCATTTCAACATAAATTATTTTTCTTGATCTGAAGAATGTAAGAGGTATTTGGTATCATTAAAAATTAATTATTTAATTATTTCCTGTTTTTATCACTAGGACTAAAGACCAACTATCCCTTATCTAAAGGATCTCAATACTAAACGACCCTTCATCTTCCTCTCCAAACCTCGAAAGGTAAAAAATTTCCAAAAGGTCCAGTCCAAACTTCTTTTCAATAAATAGACTCCTTAAGTCCAGACTTAAGTTGAAAAGGTCAAACCCATAGAACAGCCCAGACCCACGTCTTTTCAATCATCTTAAGGATCCTAATTTCTAAACCTATGTAAAACAAGTTTATAATTTTCCATTTTTTGACGTATCTAATATGTGTTTATAAATTTAATAAAGTGGATTTATTTAATAAATCCGTAATAATTCCGTATAATAATTCCATAATTCCGAGAGTTTCAAAACTTGAGGGTAAAAAAGATCTATCGATAGTCGACACTATCGACTATCGCACAACCCTTAGTAAACCTTCGGCTTCCTGCACTACAGTATCCTTTAATAACATTCCATTGATCCATGTTGAACAGATCCGCTATCTAGGATTCCACCTGGACAAACGTTTAACTTTGGATCCAAATACAAGAATAAAATGACAAGGAGCTGCTAGTCTTTTTCGACTTCTTTAACATTTACTAGACAGATGTTTAAACCTACCGATTAATTACAAAAGCCTTATTTACATGACAGTTATCACACGTATTTTGACATATGGAGTTGAAATTTGGGGCTCACCAAACCATCTAATTCATCTCGTATCCAGCCTTCCAATCCAAAATCCTTAATGGTTTTTAATTAATCAAAGCTCCCAAATCATAACAAAAGACTTATTTACATGACTGTGATACATACTCGTATTTGGACGTACGGAGTTGAGCTATGGGGCTCCCACTAAACCATCCAATTCATCTCGTATTCAATCCTTACAATCCAAAATCCTTCGAAAAATCCTAAATTGCCCTTAATTTGTCACCATAAACTTGTCCATAAAGACCTCAATGTTCCATGTGTTGCTGATTTAGCCCAAACCAGATACCTATCCTTTCATAGTAAACTCCATAACTATTATAATCCACCAGTATCTCAACTTGCTTCCCATTATATTCCTGATAATCCACCAAGGCGTCTGAAAAGAAGATGGCCGAGAGACCTTCTTATATATTTTTTTCTTTTTATTGAAGTGCTACTAGTGAGTGGTTCTTCACATGTTATTGACTAGTCATTGTAATACTTTCCTCAAATTTACTTATTGTACATATATGTATACAGTTGTGAATATGAATAAAAGTTGAAAAGTTAAAAAAAAAAAAAAGGATCATATTACTTCAATTAACAATTAAATTAAATTAGCAGTTAATGATAGTTTCAAATAAACAAAGTTGAGAGAATATCGGGGTTTCAAACCTTACTTTATCCATTAAAACCAATGTAGCTCCTAATTTCAAATCAGGAAACTGTTTTTCGATCCAAGCAACACCTCTGTTAGTGTTAGAGCATGTCATATTGCATTTTTGGGAATTAAAAAAAAATTCAGAAAATAATATATTGACTCCCATTCAAAGACATATCCATCTCAGAATCAGATGTATGTGTAGTTAGTTAGAACTGAAAATGACAGTTCTTCATTATTCTTAACATCTGTATAGGTCTACTTAAAACAAAAATTGTGACGCAACAGTAGTAAGCTACAGCGGATAATATTCGTGACCACTTCTTTAGAATACCATTTTAGCAATTTACAATAGTAAAATCTAATAAGTTTTTCGAGTTGATACTTAACTTCTTATTTCCTATACCAATGACAGTGTTGAGTTCACTCCTTCAAAAAAAACAATCAAAAATATTACTGATGTGATCAGTATGAAGTTCATATTTTCACTCTATATGCAATTAGCATTTTTTACTAGAATGCACCTATACAGTCGATCTGCAGTAGGAACGGCTTTGATCACCCTGATGTTTTGTATTCTAGGGGGATTTGGGTGCCATTTCAATGGGTACCGAGTCCGTGTGGTCTACTGGGAAATGAGCAAACTAATCTCGGCTGGCCCGAAGCAATTCTGAGATGCACAAATTGCACTCCAGTCACCTATCACTTCTCTTGAAGAATAGTGCCATAATTGGAGATTTGAAATAAATCCCAGCAAGTCTCAGCAAATAACCTTTATTATCCAGCGTCAAAAACCTACCTCATCCTGTCCTTTAATGGAGAACCGTTTAATAATGTTGATCAAATATAATTGGATTTTATCTGGACAAAAGACTCTCCTGGAACCCTCATACAAAATTGAATAGTCAAGAAGTTGCACGTCTATTTTGACTGCTCCAACACTTACTTGACAAACGTTCAAATCTCCCGATTACAAGCTCGCCTATTTGACGATCATCAGAACCATTAGGAATTAGTGACTAGAGTTATAGGGATCCACCTAGCCATAGAATACTTCACGCATCCAATCATTCCAATCCAAAATCCTTCGAAAAATCCTTAATGCTTCTTACTTTTTCACAAATGAATTGATCCACAACTGCCTTAATTTCATATAATACGTTTTCTTTCATAATGAACTTAATACTCATCAAAATCTATTTGTTTCACAATAGGCTTCCCATAACATTTATGGCAATCTTCCTAGGCGCCTGAAAAAAAGATGGTCTTTGGATCTTCTATTGTAGATATTTCATTAGAGTACTACTAATGAATAGTTTCTCTACAAGGTTTCGGTATTTCATTATTTTGTATTGTATACCGCATGTTTACTAGATGCAGGTCTGGAACTAGGGTGGGGCAGGAGGGGCACGCCCTAGGAGGCAGATTTCAGGGAGTGCCAAAGTTTGAAACCTTTATAAAAAAATAATAAGCTATTAAAAACCTTTTCAAAATAATTATAACACAATCATTGTTTAATTTTATTGAATTGTTGAATAATTTACAAACTTTATTAAACTGTATTACATAGGTATGGTATGGGGGGAGAGTGAAGAAAAGAGGATGGGAGCGGCGAACCGATCTTTGCTCCCTGCCTGACAAATCTAGTTCTGACTCTGACTGGAGGTATTTTTGTAATACAGTTATAGTCCAGTAAAATAAGGCTCCAAAAAGCCGTTTTAAAGAGAAAAAAAAGTGCCAAAATTTTTCTCTATGGTTTTTTGAGATGCTGAATTCAAATAAGAAGTTTGCTTCTACGGCTGCCATAGGCTTCATACACATAATCGCAAAATACTTATAACACGGCAACGAAGCATTTTTCGAAAAAAAAGTATTTATATGTTTATTTTAGCTGGAACTAATAACTACTAAACGAAACAACAACTCCGAAATCGGAGTTGTGTTCTTAGGAAAAATTGTAGAAATTGGCCAACTTGCAGCTAGTCCCACCTCTCCATGAAACACGTTTCGCACTCCGGGTATAACTCAGAAACTGTTAGTCCGATCTAAAATTACTATTTTGCTGGTTAAATTTGCTGTTTAACCAATAACAATAATAATTACATAATAGTAAATGAACAATAAATACAAATAGAAGAAGAGTTTTACATGTTATATTATTAACACTAAGAGAAAAAGCATTTCTTCATATTAATATAATCAATGCAAACAAAAGATTTTGATTTATCGTATATCTGCAACGGATTGGAATAGAAAGGTGAGGTTTGCGGCATTTAGCTACATTTTTGATTTAGTTTATATTTTTTTTTTTTTTTTACACTAAGAGATACTCACCCTGTATAGTCTTTTAGGTATTTCTTTCGTGTCTTTGGCACTCTAATAACATATGTTTTAAGCTATGTATGATGAATAAGCCATAATCTTCACATTTTTCATTAGCTTTAATTTTTAAACTATTATTTTTAAAAAATATTTTCAAGTAGTCATCTTTGGCTGTTTT
Organism: Euschistus heros; assembly: GCA_003667255.2. Taxonomy (NCBI): domain Eukaryota; kingdom Metazoa; phylum Arthropoda; class Insecta; order Hemiptera; family Pentatomidae; genus Euschistus; species Euschistus heros. Next base: position 1,171,881 of record RCWM02000027.1, read on the forward strand.
CAGTTGGCTAACGGTTCTTATTTTGGTGATATTAATGTTATATTTCAAATAATCTTCCGGCTGGGTGTTATTAAAATTTTTTAAATTTTCATAAACAATGGGTTATATCTTGTATTTAAAGTACAATGTCTGTTGATAGTAAATGATTAGTGACTTTTTCTATTATGTTATTTTTGTCAGATAATAATTTTTGTGGATTGAAAAAATCTTGAAAGTGTTCTGGGATATTACCATTAATTGTTTAATTGTTTAATTTGAGATACCCAGTTATCTTGAAAATCTGGTTTATTGGTATATAAATCTAAAAGTCTTTCGAGGCAGATACGGGGTAGCCGATTTTCTGGTAATGCCATGATTTTAATTGAAAAATTTATTTTTTTTTTAGTACTGGGATGAATAGCGGATTCTGTCCTGTTTCTATTCTTACAATATAATTTGGTGCGCATTTGGGCCAGAAATATAGTGTTTTTAGAAATTTAAGTTGAATACCATATTTTCAATAGTTTCCAGGTAGTATAAACTCCAGATCTGAGCTGCACACAGAAGTAATTCATATTAAATCTATATACATAAATAGAAATGAGAATAATAGTTCAGCAGTTTTTTCTTCATCAAACCATTAGTTTACTGGACTATTGTGAAATTTTGTTAATAAAAGATTTTTTTTTAAATATATGTGTGTGTATGTGTGTGTGTGTGTGTGTGTGTGTGTGTGTGTGTGTGTGTGTGTGTGTGTGAGTGTGTGTGATGAAAATTAATTTTATTTAAGCTTGAAAACTGATTCACTCCTATAGAAAAAAAAAAGAAAAAAAGATCGGTTGAATAGTTAATACTAATGCTGGCACTAAACCTATGAAGGTGATGTGTCAACATACAGTACACATGCTGAATCGTGCTATTGTGATTCGGCGGATTCCAATCGCTTTGATCTTGCAATCACTATTGAGCACAAAGTCTGTTTGAAGGTAACTAGATCTGAGCAAGCAAATCACCTCTACTCGACATGTGTATAGTCTGTTTGTGTGTGTAGTTGAGTGCAAGTATTGATTTAGATTGTTGCTTAAAAGTCATCTAGGTAATTTATGATTTAAAAAAACCTATAGTGGAGTGCCAATGTACTTGAAAAATATTAATTCATGCCCAAAAAAAAAAAAAAAAAAAAATTGAAAATAGTTCATTTTTTATTTAATTAAAATACATTACATTGATTGACCTGACTATTTTGTACATAACTAAATACCATTTAGCACTCAAAGATGAATCTAAAATGTATTGACTCGTATCGTAAAGTGGGAATTATTTTTCAAAACTTTTTATTGACGAAATATTACATTACGACTCATTCAAGAGCAATGTACAATAGGAATCAGACTGAACCAGTTCATGAAGTATATGCAACAAAACTAAATAACCAATCAAATATCTAAATATAATAGAATAATATGAACTATGAATGCCTGAAAGCAGCTACAAAAGAAACTTGAGTTTAGTTTAAGTTCAGGAAAGGATATGCTTTTACTTAATTAAGCTCGCGCTCATAAGAACAGAAATTATATAAATTAAAATAATATCTGAAGTTTTTTTGGTTTTATAAAACTGAGCATTACTTCTTCAATGATGTTATGGCGTGTAGCATCAATTTTTAACTTGGACAAAAATGCAGTGATTAGGTGTTTGAAGATTAGAGGTAAAAGCATGATTATACATCTAATTTTTAATCTTATTGTACGAGTTGGTAGTCCTGATGGACAGAGACTCTTAAAAGAACCTCTTGAGGATAATGGACTGCGCTATCAGTGCTTATAATAAAAGCCTATGAATCATATTTTGATATACATCACAAAGCATTGGATCGCATTTTGATTTAGTAATTTTTATTTGTCAAAAATAATTTTATTGATTTCATCTGGTTGGATTTTAATTTCTAACCATAAAAATATATGGCAATGTGGCAAACCTCGTTTCTTCCACTGAATATTGTACTCTTATTTTTTTATTGTTTCTAAACCTTAATAGAACTATTAAGATGATATAGTTAAAACTGGGTAAATAAGCTTCAGAAGTATTGCCTAGTCCAATGCGAAATGGAGCTTACCACATATCAGTCGATTTTCAAATTTCCCTGGGATCCCTATGTCAAACAACACATTTAAATCTGTTTTAACAATTTAATTGAATATAAGTAAATTTAATTATCAATTTACACTTTTATATAACGCCATACTTTTGTAACCTCTCATGTAGAATGGCGCTTGCCACCTATTGGTGAATTTTCAATCTCCACTGCGATCCATATGCCATAGCTTTTTCAATTAAAAAAAATAACTGTAAATTAGTAGATTTTATTTGCTAAACCTTCCTTGAACTATGAAAATTATGTAGTTTTGGTACATATTGGTTCTGTAGTTTTTGCGGTGAGTGATCACAAACGAAAAATTACTTTTCATTTTATATGATAGTATAGTTAAAAAAAGTATGGTTAACATTACGATATTGAAGTCATACAGAAAATTCTTTGTATTATAGAATATTGGAAAAGCTTTGGATGTAAGCGGTTGAAGTGGTACTTTTTTCCAGACGAGTTATCAGAGGAGTAGGTTTACTGTGGGGTTGGCCAAGTGACCTTTTAGGAGAGTTGCTCACAGTGTTCCTATAAAACAAGGGTCGTAAGTTCCCTATTGGTCTTCAACATCCCACGCTTTTTCTTGAGGGTCTTTGTCTGCTCTTGGTATTAGAGGGTCTGTCTGGGCTGTGTACCACTGGAATAGTTGAAGTGCTTGCAAGATACAATAATAAAACATTGAATTTGAAGTTAAAATTCACTGAAAAATCTCCTATAAACATTATGTAATAACTCTTTTTTCCTTTTAAATACGATGTTATTTAAAATATGATGATACAAAGAAGTATGGTAAGGATAAGGACATTATTCATGGGAGTGCCAGCGAGGACCAAAGTGATCCCAACACTGCTCTCTCTCTCTCTCTCTCTCTCTCTCTCTCTCTCTCTCTCTCTCTCTCCTCTCTCTCTCTCTCTCTCTCTCTCTCTCTCTCTCTCTCTCTCTCTCTCTCTCTCTCTCTCTCTCTCTCTCTCTCTCTCTCTCTCTCTCTCTCTCTCTCTCTCTCTCTCTCTCTCTCTCTCTCTCTCTCTCTCTCTCTCTCTCTCTCTCTCTCTCTCTCTCTCTCTCTCTCTCTCTCTCTCTCTCTCTCTCTCTCTCTCTCTCTCTCTCTCTCTCTCTCTCTCTCTCTCTCTCTCTCTCTCTCTCTCTCTCTCTCTGCCACTTCCTTAGTGTCAAAATCCAATGGAGACTGAAAGAGAGCACTATCACAGATAAACTTATGCTTGAATATAACTTTATTGTAGTAAATTTAAGGCATTTAATTCCAAAACCAGCCAAATCAAATTTCCATATTATTGTTGTTATTTTTAGTTGTAAGGTTTTCTTCCATTATTAGTTTAATCGCATTGAATAAGGCCTGTTCCTATTTCTGTGAAACCTTTACCTTTATCGACAAAATTTTAAAAATGGACTTAGCTGTTATTTAATAAATTATAATTTAGTTAGAACTTTCCTCGTTTATGCGCGTCGTTTAAGAGGGTTGTACTTTATATATATATATATATATATATATATAGAGAGAGAGAGAGAGAGAGAGAGAGATTCTATGCAATGATTTGATCCTAAATTTATGTAGCAAAAAAGTTGCCATTTTGTAATTGCCATTTTTTTTTTTCCTTCAACTAAGCCATACTAAAAAGCTTGCACCAGCGGATGACTGACTCACAAGATATACACTAACAAATGAGAGGTTTAATTTAGTAGGCTTATCAGTGCAGTGTTTGCCCACCTGTCGCTGATAAGTGCTCTACGGTGTCCGCTAGAGTGCTCTCCTCCCGGCTATCTCGAGTGCCACTCTACCGCCTCCAGCAACAGTTGGCTTAGCTGACCTGTCACCTCTTAGCTCACTTGTTTTTATATAATTCGTCCGGTTTTTTTTTTTTTTTTTTTTTTTTTTTTTTTTTTTTTTTTTTTCATTTCAGTTTCGTTTATTATTGTACATAAAAACTATTTTATTTGAACGTATTCGGTTAAAATGAACCGATAAGAATTGGATCATTTCTTAGGAAGTATCCGTTTTTACAGGAAAGGTTACTCAGGAACACAACTACACAATATCAAAAAAATTTTCGGTTTGTTATACATTTTTCTCGACTTGTTATCAACTTTTCAAATCAATAGAAGATCAACAAATGGAGGATTTTAAAGGTTGTGGAACTAAACATTAGAAGTGATTTGAAGAAAAGTTGGGATCTTTTTTGTGTTTGGAATTTTTTTTCATCCATAAAACTGTATATTGTATTTATCTGGTAAATTGTAGGAAATGTGAAATTAATTACCATTTCCAATAAAAGCTATGAATTTCTTGTTTGTATCGAATTTCTTGGATAAAACATATCTATAGACAGCACTCCAGATAAAGTTCTATCTATGAAAGTAAAGAGGTCAACTTCTTTTCAGATGTTTTAGAGATGCTTTAGTTAAAATAAGAATTCAACTTGTAAAATTTAAAATAAAGCCAATAGTAACGAGCTATCAAACGTTGGCAAAAATTATTTTCAAAATGGAATTATTAGTTCACCTTTGTTTTACTATGTAAGCTACACATATAAAAATTTTCTGTATTATTATTATTATTTTATTGAAATATATGTACAATCTGCCTCAGTTTAGGGCAATAAGTAACAGTGCTAATGATGTAGTTCATTCGTACCATATATACAAGTTCTCATCCATGCACAATTGATAATAATACAAAAAATAAATCAAATAGCCATTATACAAAGAAATTAAATAAATAAAAAAAAAAAAAAAAAAAAAAATTTTTGATACATTCATACTCTATGTACAATACAGACACGCTTAGCCTAGGGGACCCCGAATCGAGCCTATTCCCCCACTTATTGGGAGTCAAGGCCAGACCCGTAGAGATCCTAGCGCTGCCCTCTCTGCTGCATCAGCAGTAATATCCAGTGGAGGCTGAGTGGGAGCGCTATAGCCTCATATGCTCAGAACTTGAGTGGAGAAGCTGGTCATTACCAGGACTCCAACATAACATTACATTACAAAAGGTCTCGGGGCCATTGCCGTTTCAATCTTCTGGGGGGGGGGGGTTATAGGGATGGTTAGAGATCCCAGCGCTGCTCTCTCAGCTGCATCACCAGTAATATCCAGTGAAGGCTGAGTGGGAGCGCTATAGCCACATATGCTCAGAACTTGAGTAGAGAAGGTGGTCATTACCAGGACTCCAACATAACATTATATTACAAAAGGTCTCGGGGCCATTGCCGTTTCAATCTTCTGGGGGGGGGGGGGTTATAGGGATGGTTAGAGCTGGACAAGGATTGAGCCAGAGGATTAGGATGATTGAATAGATTTTAATGAAATTTCAAGAATTTTGAAGGAATGAGGTCAAGGACAAATGGGATTTTTAGGTCGTAATATATAGGGTTTTATTGGTTACATAATATGGTGCATTGACAATTGTTCGGAGGACTTTGGATTGGAAGGATTGAATGCGTTTGATATTGGATTGTCTTGCTGTCCCCCACAGTTCAAGTCTGTAGGTCCACATTGGTTTTAAGATTGTTTTGTATATGAGGAGTTTGTTATCAATTGAAAGATGAGAATTCCTGCCTAGTAGTCTGTAGAGCTGGCTGAATCTCCTGTTTAGTTCTTGTCTTTTGAGTCTAGTATAAGGGTTCCAGGTCAGTCTTTTGTCAAGATGAAAGCCAAGGTAACGTACTGTGTCGATTATAGGAATAGGGATATTATTGAAGTGGATGGAAGGACAGGATTTGCGGCGAAGTGTAAATTTTATATGACTGCATTTGGCTTCATTAACTTTTATTCTCCACTGATTGCACCAAGCTTCGATCTGTAGAAGATGTCTTTGGAGGTTAAGGGAAGCAAGTTTGGGATCTGAATGGGATGATAGGATGGCAGTATCATCTGCAAGTGTAACTAAAAAGGTATTAAGGATTGGTTGGTATATCGGCAGTGAAGCTACCTTGTTGTACTCCGGCATCGATAGGATAACAGTTGGAGAACTCTGAGCCACAGCGGACTCGAAAGGAACTATTTGAGAGATATTATCATAGGACTAGGTATAGGGATTGGGGTAAGTGGGTCTTGAGCTTGAAGAGCAAGCCCTGGTGCCACACACGGACACATATAAAAATAAAAATAAATAAATAAGTCCTACGCACCTTCTTATTATTTAAAATATATTCTTCTTCTTCTCATGGTGCTACAACCCGGAGACGGGTCCTGGCCTCCATCAACAGCCTCCGCCAATCTTCACGGTCCTCGGCCGCTGCCATCCAGTTCCTGACCCCAGGAGTACATTTGCATCAGCCGCCACTCCATCGGCCCATCTCAGTTTCGCCCTTCCTCTTCTTCTGGCTCTATAGAGGGGTTCAGTTAGTATTTTTTTAGGCATTTCACCCTCCATTCGTGCCAAGTGTCCGGCCCACCGCAACCTGCCCAGTTTAATGACCTGGACGATGTTGAATTCATTAAAGTTATTATAAAACTCTTGATTTTTAAGTCTTGTCCATACGCCACTTTCACATAGTCCACCAAATATCCTTCACAGGATCTTTCTTCCAAAAGTCAGAAGGTCCTGTTCACTTGTGTTTGTCAGAGTCCTGGTTTCTGAACCATACATCAGAACAGGACGAAGTGTAGTTTTATAAAGGTGGAGTTTTGTCTGTCTTAAGAGAATTTGTCCAATTATAAGTTTTTGTAGGCCAAAATAGCATCGGTTAGCAGATATTCTTCTTCTTTTTACCTCAGCTCCACCATCATTATCCTGCGATATTATTGATTCCAGGCATACGAAGTCTGCAGTCTTTGCAAAATTATACTCTCCAAATGAAACGCTTTCATTTGGGTTCGGTTTATCTCCCGGCACCATATATTTAGTTTTTGATTTATTCACTTATTCCCGAGTCTTAAAAATATATGAATAGATGATCAAAACTATGATAGATAAAAAAACGACTCCTTAAAATGCTAAGTAACAGAGGAGAATGCGCACAAATTTGTATCAATTAGCCATTAGATTGAACAAAGTGTCAAAGAAAAAAAATAATATATTTCCAAATATAATAGGAACATAAAATACGAAATATCCTGCATATGTATATTTTTTTTAAAAAAGATAAAGGAAACAATTATCATGCATTTCAAGCTCACTGAAAAAAAAATTATTTTCACTGAACCATAATATTGGACGGTGTTACGCAAGGTGGCATTCTGGGCCCAGACCTCTATCCTCTACACTCAGATATTCATTATACTACTGATACTGTCCTTGCGAAATTGTTGATAGCATTGTCTAACCCATCATCTCATCCATACTTTAAAATAGCTTCTTAATAACCAGCAACATATAGTATAATATGTATAGTATGTATAACTAATGACCGATCAAATAAAACGGAAATAATTGCAAACAATTTTTCCGCCTGAAGCAAATTTGTCCCCCATTAGTCTTTTCCAATGATATTCTATTATATGACAAAGGACTGTATTTAGGCTTCTTCTAAGACAAAAGAGTTTCATTGAACCTCGTCCTAGATTCTAAAGGCAAGGACTTAACTTACATCTTAGCTATTCATATAGACAATTAAATAGGATCTCACTTTTTAATTGATAGCAAACCTCTATAAAAGACTATTCCAAAACAGGTTTAGATCTAGAGACATGAAATGTGGGTGAAAGCAAAACAATAGAAAATCAACGGGTTCAATCCTTACAACCCGAAGTCTTTTTAACTAAGGTAAATGCTCTATATTATGTTTCATTTCATGCATAATGATCTTTTATATATATATATATTATATATATATATATATATATATATATATATATATATATATTTTGTCTTCTAATTTTTGACATATTTTGTAAATATGTATAATGGAGTTCTGGGAGTGTCCAGCTTGTCCACATCAGTCCTAAGCACCTGGTTCGAGAGCAGCACCTCCAAATTTTCTGGAGTCCCTGTGTATTAATAATGTTTTATTCTAATCCGAATATAACTTTTATTGTTTTTATTTATTTTAAATATTTTCAACTTAATAATTTTTATTTGTATAGATTTAAGGAAAAGACTTTTAAACATCTTAATGTTGCTTTCCTTCGAATGTAGCTACTAGTAATAATTTGTCAAAAAATAAATAAATAAATAAAATAAAAATTGCAAAAAACAAATCATTGGAAAAAAAAATAGATATGGGGGTTAGATATTAGTTTTTAAAAGAATTTTATTTATTAAATGGTTTAAAAATAGAGCTCGTTTTCTATTGAATGAAGCCTGGATTGGACCCTTTTATCAAATCATACGAAATACTTGAAATTTACGTATGAGTATTATACGTTATTGCAGCACATTTATATCATCCTAAGAGAAGCAAACAAATTCGTAACCATTGACAGCTATTCCATTGGGTCTTCAATTATTCATGTTTATCTACTCATGAATAATTTATTGAATACACAACGAACAACGAAGGCCTAAACAAAGTTACGTTGTTTGCTGATATAGTTGAGAAACGTGAAGGGGCTCGATAGAAACTGTAAATAACATTTGTTGTTGAAATTTAAAATTTAAATCTGGACACTAATGTTCGAGGCTGTAATAAAAAAAAAAAAAAAAAAAAAAAAGAAAGAAAAAGTAGAGATGTTTTCATCCATAGGTAATTTCACATTTCCTACCGGTTTATTTACTGTTTCGTTTGTATCGTTCGCCTAAGCCAGGTCTAACTAACATAACAAGTGTTGCTTCGTAAAGAGCATTCAGACTGTCCTTTAAGTTTTTCTTTTCATTTTTTTTTTTTTTTTTTTTTTTTGTTAATCGTATACGAACCTGAGTTGTGATTTTATTGTTAAAACTTGATGTATTATTACCCAATAAAAAAATATAAAATAAAGACATTTGTAAATTATAATGCTTAGGATATTTTTTATTAAACTGGAGCTGGCTTTAAAAAAAAATCTACGTATTGACACAAAGCTATTTTTTTTGTTTGTTATTTTGTAATGAAATATCCTCTTAAACCGATATTGCTATCAAATAATGAAATCCGTTTTTTTTTTTTTTTTTTTTTTTTTTTTTTTTTTTTTTTCTAAATTATAAATGAAAATATTTTTTTAAACCAGCTAGAAAGTCTGGTACTAGTCATTTCCTTTTTAAACTAAAAAAATCTAAACGAACTATCTCACTATGTTTTTTCCATTGGTTTAGTTACTAAAATGAATGATAATGCTTATTTCTGCTTTAGATTTTGAACTCATGTAAATAGATAAGGCATTCCATATTTTTTACTACAGGGAGGATTTAGTTATAGAAATGAAATTAAAACGTTATAGAGATAGTATACATGAGCAAAATTTATAAATGTAACAACTATATTTATATATTCATTTATGAATACATAAGATATATATATATATATATATATATATATATATATATATATATATATATATATATATATATATATATTCATTAATATATATGTTTATATATATTTATTTAATAATAAGAAATTAACCAAATTTATCATTTTCTATAACTTTATTATTTCATGAGCTTCAAAAAAAAAAAAAAAAAAAAAAAAAAAAAAAAAAAAAAAAAGAAAATAGAAATTTTACAACCTTCTATTTTCTCTTCTTTTTTTGAATTATCAACCATTCGCTACCGTCGCAGCTGTTTCAGCTGTTCATTTCATTATCAATTTTTAAATAATTCTTTCTTTTTGCCTTGACCCCCTGGTAATTGAGAAAATTCCTTTATCATCTTTTTCACCTACTTCTTAATCAGAATACTCTTTTGTTTAGCCAACTGTGTAATCTTTTGAAATATATTTTGAGTTTTAAATTACATATAAAATTGTTATGTCTTGATTTTAGTACAAATTAAAAAAAACAGTATATATGGAAATATTTTTATAATTATATGAAGTATGTGTACAGCATTTGTTATTACTGTTTATCAAAAACAATGGAATATTTTAACTATGCCACTGCCTCTTTGAAAAATGTTTGAAAAATATAATTATTAATTTCAAAACCAAATGTAAATTTTTATTTCTTCAACGAAATAAGATTTAATTAAACTTTTCAATAATTTAAAAAAAAAATAACAAAGTATATATAGTGAGGTATATTGATTTTTTAAAAATTATAATTTCATCCTCACAGTACACCTATCTATTCAAACAAAGATGTAACAATTTAATTAGTTACATATTCCCTCCAATTATTTTTTTTCTTCTTAATTATGGAACCTTTGGCTAGGCCATATCATTGCTCACTGATATAACCATGAAATATGGAAACTACAATATTTTTAAAACCTATCAAAATGGCATCCATCGGAATCATGACATATTCCTTTATATTATTTATTTCATATTTATTACCATCCATATGTAAGTTTTAATCAAACTTTAACTATTTTTGAATATATGGTAATGAATACGGTTATACTTAAGTACAAATAATTAGTAAAGATTCTAATATAGTAATTAGGTTTAATAATAGGAAATTGGAGCCATTACGAGGACATGCAGCGATAATGGAGGTTCTAATGATGAGCTATGGAATGGTGAGACCAGGCGGGTCCTAATTGTATTAGTCATGGCAGAAATATGTTACACGAGCCGTTCCGCCCATATCTCACTCAGCGGGTTCTTCCCCTAAAAGCTTTTTTTCTATACTAAATGTGTCTCTCATTTCCAATTAAATATTAAATATGTCCTTCCCTAGACATCTAGAATCGATAAAATATTAATAAAAAATATGTATAGCTAACGGGCGAAAATTTCACCAAATTGATTCATTAATTACACAGGCCAACGATGAAAAAACTTTTTTACTTAAAACACCTTATTATTACCTTTAGGGTGCTAAATCCAAATATGACACTTATTAAGCCGTATCACCTACCATTTTTTCACATTTGCACATCAATATATTAAATTTTTTGATTTATTACAGAATTTAACAGCTTTTATATGCTACAGATAAAATTTTAAAATAATTTGTGCTGGATGTAGAAGAGTTGGCAGCACTGCTCAAATAGATATAGATATACATGAGCAAGGTGATGAAGAGTTCCAATGTGCTACAGCTAATATAGGGCCTAAACTGTTTACTCAGATTGAGCTTAACGGCTTGGTTAAGGATCTTGGGTTAACAAAAGAAAAAGCTGAATTGCTTGGTTCTAGTGATTTAGTGAATTTGATGAAGGTGATTTAGTGTACTGCTCAGACATTCCAGGTCTGATCAAAGAATTTGGTGTTGAATACAAAAAAAGAAGACTAGAGGCTGTTTATTGATTCTTCCAAAACTAGTTTAAAAGCTGTTTTATTACACAATAGTAACACTTATGCATCTATACCTGTTGGCCATTCTATACATATGAAAGAGAGCTACGAAAAGCTAGAAATAGTGTTGAATAAAATTGGCTATTCGTCTCATGGTTGGATGATAAGTGGTGACTTGAAAGTAACATGCTTCTTGGTCAGCAAGGCGGTTTTACCAAATTTCCATGTTTTTTTTTGTGTGAATGGGACAGTTGAGCAAGGGATCAACATTGGTGCAGAAAGAACTGGCCTGTGAGGGAGTCTTTAAAACCCGGCGAGAAGAATATTCTTCGCAAAAACCTTGTAGATCCTAAAAACATTCTCTTACCACCTCTACATATAAAATTAGGCCTCATGAAACAGTTATATAATGCTTTATATTTATATGAAACAGTTATATATGCTTTTTTAAATTATATAAAAAAAACTAAGACCAAATTTGGATTCAGCACACAAAAATCTATAAAAATCAGCTATTAAAGTAAAAAAAAGTTTTCAAAAACATTTTTTTTGTTGGCCTGTGTTATTTCGATTAACTTTGTATACTTTTTTAGACTTTTTTTTTACTTTAAACAGAGAACATAAAATGTATTAAAAAAAAAAAAAAAAAATTAAACTAGCATCCCCCGTCCCGGCTTCGCCCGCTCCCATAAGAAAAACCTTTAATAATGTTAATTAATATTTGAAATTTTATTTTAAAAAATCTTGTATTTAAGTATGCAAATGCGTTTTTCCTTCAATAATGTACAGATCCTACAGATGTACACTGGTCAAAAAAGTAAAGAAACAAAAGTGTGGTTATGTGGGCCTCAGATTTTTGTTTTAAATATTTTTTTTTTCACTTTTCGCTACACTTTTTGAAGGCAATCTAACCCAGAAATGTTAAATCGACTTTCGTCCGAGAAAAAAAAAAATCCAAGAACAATGGATGCTTTTGTACATACCGTTTAACAAATTCCAAATGGCTCTAATGAATTGTTTCTTCCTGGCGATTCGACCAAATAACTCATCTTTCCGTAACTTATACATCATAGCCGCAAGAAGAATTTGTAGTAATTTTCAGAGTGCTATTGCATGGAGAGTTTTTAAAATTTTCCGCTTTAGCATTTATTTATTTTTAGTGGACGCCCGTTCCGTGGTATGCTGGACGGTCACCCAAATTCTTTATATATTTTTATAATTTTAGATAATTTACCCACGTTTTGATTAAAATTCATCCTAATTTTCCTCACATTATTGCCTTGATTTCGTAAAGAAACTATTAACTCGTAAATTGCTTCTGGCACTACCATCATGATTGCTTATCAGAGAATAAAAGGATTTCTAATCATAACAATTTGTTTCTGACCCTTTCCTGAAAGGCCACAGCGAGTATAATCAGTTGTTATTGTTGAAATGTTTTGTTTTCTTTCATTACACAAATGTTTCCTGACTTTTTTCGCTATAAGGGTATATTTTTTTTATTTCAACGTTTTCTGTTGACTACTGTTGATATACATTCAATGATATATTATGTTGTAATGAAAGATTAATGTTATTTGTGTAAAATAAGAGTAGTTTCACTAAGGGTAATTGGTTATTTTAGACAGGAGAAGCTTAAGTGTACGATTTTGGCAAATGTTTCCAAACTTTTATTGCCCTGTGTAAGTACTAATGCGCATATTAGATGTTTAAAGATGACATTAAATGGACATACAATTAATTCTAACAGATGATTCGGTAATATAGATAGGCAGAGACTTTATCACAGGATCGAGATTTTGATTTGGTAATATTTTTTACTGACATAAATTTATTGATTTCATCTAGTTGGAATTTGATCCCTGAACATTTTATATGACGGCGTGGAAAACCTCTTCTCTGCCACTCAACATAACACGTTTAATTTTTTATTATTGCTTAACCTTCCTAGATATATAAAAATGATTTTGCTAAAATTTGGTATAGATGGGTTTAGTAGTTTGACCATTGTAAACTCTATTGCTGAATGGTGTCATATCGGTTGATTTTTTAGCTTCACTAGGATCCACATTTAGCATATTCCACATATTTAAATGTTTCAAAGTACCGTACACTTGTAACTTCTTATTTTGAATGGCGCTCACCTCCTATCGGACAATTTTCAAACTACATTGTTATCTACATATTGTCGTTTGTCTAATAACGAATTAATCGAAAATCAGTATATTTCACTGTCGCTAAACCAGGTAGCTCCTGTTCAACAGGGATTAGAGGAATACCTAAAGGAAATTACATTTATTAAGAACAAAAAAAAATAGTACATAATTTAATATTAAACTCGTATATTTAATCGGTTTTACTACGAAATTGTTGTTTATCATTCAATTCTTAGATATTTTCATAATTAATGGAACAAAAAAGAAAGATAGTGTGTATGTAAAAATATATAATAAAAATAAAAATGAATAGATAAATAAATAATAAATACCTATGAAGGTTCTTAGGTTCAGAAGTCACGTACGTAGGTAAAGATGCTCAAACGCCAGGTTTTCCTCGAATTAAGGGTTATATTTTAGCAGAGGCTGGTGTACTCTATAAGGGTATATATAAGTCGAACAAAGCTGAAAAAGCAGTGAAAAATTTTCCATCCTCATTCCAAATCTAACTCAGGCCCGAAAGCCTAAAAAAGTCTAAGTCCTTAAGCTTGTGCTTAGTACTTTCACCATTTTATTTTATTTTTATTATTATTATAATTATAATTATTTTTTTTAAGTCCTCAATGTAAAACCTAATATAATGTAAAAACCTAGGATTCAGCATTGAATAATAATATTTATATTAAAACATATTTCCCACATTTTTTTTTATGTTTATATGGAACTGGCATAACACCCTCTCCTCAAAAATTGTTTCGAATTTGATCTAGATTTAAATTGTGATAAGTTCATGAAACAAAATTATAAGAGAAAATTTTAATTTTTATTTATGAATTTTTTTTTAACATATTGATTTCTCATTGAATATCAGTTGTGTAATTAAGTTAAGTATTATCTGTTTTGAATTATTAATCCCTGATATTCTCCAGAATATTTTTAACTTTGCAATCACGGATGTTTCTGTGATTTAAAAAAAAAAATATATATATATAGATTACTAAATAAATATTTAACTCGTGGATCGACTTGGAGACCTTCCCATGAAACAGTCTCTGAACTAGAGAATCTGTATAGTAAAGAGTTCAAAGAACAACTTAGATGTTTCATATATATATATATATATATATATATATGTAAATATTAGTCAATAAGAATAATCATGGATCAGTTAACGGATAGTAATTGCAGCGGTAGCGGGTAAGATACCCCTCGAAGTGGCCCACAAACTCTATAACTCAGGGCTCTACAAACTGCGGCCAACTGCTGATCCACCTCTAACTGGAGGAGTCCTTCCCAACTCCTCTAATATTGATGCAGTCAGGAACCTGGCATTAGTACTGGCCAAGTCCTGACGGAGCTTTACGACGAATGGTGTACCCGGATTCACATGTTAGCAGAGATCTACCTTCGACCACCTAAATTCGATTAGCCTAGATTCGGCTTAAAAGTTTATCAAATAAATTTATCTAATGTTATGAAATCATAACAGCTATTTTCACTATGTGGTATCGTCTGAAATAGAGTACATTCACAAATCACACACATACAAGCCAGTAATCGAAACATCATTGGTAGTTTGTAGCATATTTTTTTAAGTTGTACTTTTATCGTATAGACAAAACATTCTTAAAAATTATACCAAAATATTTTTTCCCTTTAATTTTTAAATCCATACACTAACTTGTCCTGTGGCAACAAGCAGATGTGATGATTGTATGCAAAATAACTCGCATGTTAGGCATGAGTGAGTTCAACACTCAGCGGAACTTACTCCTAACAAGAAACATGATATTTAATCAATTTTAACGGAGTAGATCTCTCAACAAACTCCTTTTTAGTCTCCTTTGGGTATTATCTGGCAAGCTTGAGAGTTGGTTTTAAGTTGCTGATACGCCCCTAGAGTTTGTCGTGAACTCTTTTTGTATGGAGTCTAGATGTAATATTGTGCCGTGGGTATGACTAAGTCTGTGTAATTTTATGTTATTGACATACCAGGGTGCTTGTGTAACGAGTCTTAAAAGTTTCGACTGAAAAGTCTGTATTTTCAACCGACTTCAAAAAAGAGGAGGTTCTCAACTCGTCTGTATTTTTTTTTTTTTTTTTTTTTTTTTTTTTTTTTTGTGTATGTTACGCGATTACTCCGTCAATTCTGAATCAATTTTGATGATTCTTTTTTAGGTCGCTAGGGCATACTTCAGAGGTGGTCCCATAAAAAAATATTTTGAAATCAACGCAGCAATTTTTAAGAAAAATAAAAAAAACAGTTAATAAAATCACTATTAAATTGTTTTTTTGATTTTTCTTAAAAATTGCAGCTTTGATTTCAAAATATTTTTTATGCGACCACCTCTGAAGTATGCCCTACCGATCTAAAAAAATCGAAATTGATTCAGAATTGACGGAGTAATCGCGTAACATACAAAAAAAATTTTAAAAAATACAGATGAGTTGAGAACCTTCGTCAATTCTTAATCAATTTTGATGATTCTTTTTAGATTGCCAAATAATTAGCTAATAAAACGACAAATAATTAATCTACAATATAAATCAATACGGTCTGCCTAACTATTTATTGAACTTTTTAAGAAAAATAAAAAAAAAACAGTTAATAAAATCACATAAATTTTAAATTGTTTTTTTGATTTTTCTTAAAAAATTGCAGCTTTGATTTCAAAATACTATTTTTTTTTTATGCGATGACCTCTGAAGTATGCCCTACCGATCTAAAAAAGAATCATCGAAATTGATTCAGATAACGTCAATTCTTAACGATTCTTTTTAGAACGAACTTAAAGGTAAGGACCACAAGCAGGTTCGGACCACCCATGGGTGCTGTGGAGGTTTCTACCCTTTTTGCCAACGCGCGAATTTATTCTTTGGTAGGGCACACTCGATGTGTTGTACTTCGATAAGCTAAATTCCTAAATAAGTCGAACAAAATCTGCGGTCGGAAGTACATTACACTTAAATTTCACCTCAATGAGACGATTTAAGACAAATAACGTGAAAAATTGTGTCGAAAATAAGTAGAACTGAAAATAGAGTTCAAAAGAGAGACTTCTAGGACCACCTCTATGAAACGGACTATTAGAAGTCATCGCCTCTATAACTCAAACTCAAATTAAAAGAATTTCATGTAGAATTCGTTTTCCTGTTTTCTGTCATTGTTTGTCTTTTCATTTCATAGTTACACCAGTCACTTATTATTAGTTATTCACTCGAGTGGTTTTACAGTGGCTATTGAAAATTCTTTCAGTTAACGAAAAGTTAAAATTGATTTGCAAAGTGCAGAAAGGAGAAAGAAGCTGGGCGTTTGTTGATATTGAATTCCGAATTCCACATATTTCTCTTTCAACCGTCCTAAAGAATAAAGAAAAGATTGCCACTAGTGGAAGGAGGTAAGTCTACTTTTAGGCACCTTTAGAAAAAAGTGCAATTCAGTTGAAAGTCATATGATAAATTGGTACCAGGTATTTATTTTTCTGTATCAATGATTTTATATGTATGTACAAACAACATACACATACCCATGAATGAAAAATGATTTCAACTCCCATTTTGTGTTAAATTTTCCCAATTACATGAAGGTATGTGGAATGATAACCTCGATAAGTCTTTTTTCAGTAACTCGAACTATTTTTCAGGGTTTCAGGGTCGAACTATTTTGGCAATTGACTATATAAACAAAAATACACTCACCACTAAAAAGTGAAAAATAAAAATAATTTTTAGAGAAAAAAACAAAATCGACTTCAAGATTAAACCTACATACACAAACCTGAACTAAAATATAAAAAATAATATTTTAATTGCTTCATAACAAAAACCACTAAATGAAAATCAATAAAATTATCGATACTTATATACCTATTCACAATTTATGATCAGTTACTTTTGGAGTCGGTGCCAACCAAAACAAACAGAATTTGAAAAGAAATTGTAATCGTAAAGATCCTTTCACTGTTTCATCACCGCCACACCGCTGTCTCCGGCCATTCGAAAGTTTATTGTAAAGGCAGCATTAAACTGCCCTTCTTGGCTGGCACCGACTCCAAAGACAACTGATAATAAATTGTGAATAGGTATATAAGTATCGATAATTTCATTGATTTTCATTTAATAGTTTTTTTTTGAAGCAATTAAAATATTATTTTTTATTTTTTAGTTCAAGTTTGTGTATGTAGGTTTAATCTTGTAGTCGGTTTTGTTTTTTTCTCTAAAAATTATTTGGATGTGTGTTTTTTAGCTATTCTTTAAATTTGTGAGGCGTACGTCCATAGTGGTTTTTATAAATAAGTATATGTATTTAGTCTTTGCATAATTTTCAATTGAGATCACTAATGTCTTTTGTTAAGGCTTAGGCTGTGTTTTCACATGTGTGCCCATGTCATCCTTCAAATGAAAATTAGTCCTAAGTATTATATCATACATCAAATTAACATTACCGATTTCTAGATAAATATATACCTCGCTTTTGTCTTATTAGAACCATGTTTTTAAATTTGTATAAAATATATTAATATAACAATTCAACTGTATTGATAAATCAATACAACAGCTATCAACAACAACAGTAAATCAATTTAGCCTTCCACCGGCCGTGCCAATTTCCGTATATGAAAGTTTAAATTTGATTTCCTGGTTCATTTTTCTTTCTGTATAGCTCTTGCAAAATGTTTGCAGTAAAATTTTGTAAAACCAAGTTTCAACTGTATGCAAACATTCCAAATAATTAATACTTCGCTCACTATAATAAACAAAAGTGGAAATGTAAAAGCGTCCTACTTTCGACTAGGGTCGAGAAAAATTCAAAACGAGCGGCCACTCTTTGTTGTTGAACTTTGAGCAACACTGAGAACAATGACTGATTAAATATTTTTCATGCAGGAAACTCTCCCTCCTATCACAGTGGAAAATTACCGGCGAAAAATAGAAGAGTATCTCGAGGAATAGCTAAAGCCAATTATCTGTGTAAAAAATACAACAGCGCGAACGTTGGAAGGTTAAAATTAATTCTTATATTTATTATCATTAAATGAAAATTAAGAAAATATGATAGTTGATAGATAGTAATTTTTCTATGATGTGTGAAGGAAAGGATATTTTATTTCGTATACTAAGTGCATTTATTATTTATAAATAATAAAGTATATAAATGGAGATATAGTGTGCTGCTGCCCTGGTTTCATCTGGTCAGCTGGTGCAGAGGTTCCCTTTGCGGTTCTTCCAACACCTGGACACTGTTGCTGTTGCAGGACCAGCTTTTGAAGCAGCAGAAGCCGCAGCCCCAGGGTCCCGCCGCCCAAGGCTGACAGCAGTGCCGACCCCGGGGGCGGCGGCTGAGGTGGATCCCAAGGCGAGGGGGGCAGAGCCCCCACTGGCCGCCCCTCCACCCACCGCTAGCCCCACGGACACAGACCCACTGGTGATCCCAGTAGACAGTTGGCCCCCACTCACCGTGACAGCTCTCCGCTGCCTGCCGCTCAGTGCAGTGGCCGCATAGGCAGGAGGGGCTGCGGCGGCGGAAGCGAAGGCCCCCTGGCCCCCAGATTGGCCGCCACTCACCGCCGCCCCCAGTAGGCCTGAACCTGCTGCAGCTGATGACAACCACGTCTCCGCTCTGCTTTCATGTTCCTCACACAGCGCGTTCACCTGAAACCGTTTTGTCGCACTTTTCTACACATCTTACAAGGGGAGAACCAATCAATCTCTCACGGATCTTGTTGGCAATATTTTTAGTGGTTCCTGGTCAAATATATTAGACATGTGTTCGGCTGGCCCAAGAAGCTGAATAAAAAATAAAATAATATTAAATTAATTTATTTTATATGTCTAGTTTAGAAGATATCAACATGATTTATGCTCCAAAATTGTTATTTTTAATAGCAGATTTAAGAAAAAACACAGCTGCATCACAGATTTTGGTTTAGGTTGAATCAATTGCTTCTGTAATTTAATTGTGTAACAAATCTTTTTAGGTAGTTCGCTTGAAGATCTGAACATATTTTTAAAATTTAATCAGCCTAAACTATAATCTATGAAGCGGCTCTATTTTTTCTTATATCTATACTCAAAAAAAAAATAAAATAAAATTTTTGTGCAAGAATCATGTCGATATCAGTTTTTAAACTCGAGATATAAAATATATTAGTTTAATGCAATTTTTTTTTTCAAGTTTTTCAAAGTTTCTGAGGCTGCTGAATTAGAACCTGACTTCATTTCTTGTGTAAAAAATCTATAGAGGTAGTTTTCTTGAATTTCTTAACATATTTTTTTTTAAATGCAATCAACCTAAACAAAAATTTATGAAGCGGTGTTTTTTCTTAAATCTAAACTCAAAGATAAAAATTTTGTACAAGAATCATATGAATATAACTTGCTAAACTGAGAATATAAAATAAATTAGTTTATTATTATTCTTTTTTCAAAGTTTCTTTGGCCCATTGACTAGGAACCTCCAAAAAATTGCAAACAAAATCCATGAGAGACTACATACAGATAATAATAAAATATAAGATGCATTGAGGAACCTTATTTCTTAATTTAAATGGATTAATTTCAAGGAATTTATATTATTAAATAAATTGACCAGAAGTCGGGTTCTATCGGAATGCCCCTTTGTCTATTTGCCATTGTTATGTTCTCCAATAAATCTTTACTTTTGATTAGTAAAAGATTAATTTTAAAGCCCCTTATACTAGACTTTAATAAAAATAAAAAATACAAAATTGTGACAGCATTGAAAATAATACTGGGCATAATATAACAATCAGCCTTTGGAGTGGCGAAAAACATGCTAAAGGGACAGGCATTCTGAATATCAAGTGGTCACTACAAATATTGAAAGACTGTATTGGACTACCTGAATGATAATGAATGAACAAAAAATGCATGAATAGTCTCTAAATATGCCAAATATAAAAAAAATTTTTAAACGTATAAAATGTGATATATACTATTCAAATATTAAATTAAAATACTGTCAAAATATTTAGAATACAAAACATTGCATGTAAAAAATTAAACATAAAGGTATATTTGGAAGAAGTCTTAGAGTCGCTGCCATTTCTATTCTAGAAGATGGTCAGAATGATCATAACTGTATAGTGACTCAGCCAACCAAAGGTGAAAATTTCCTAATAATTTATTTATCTAAAAAGGGGACGTTTGCAGTTGTAACTCACAGATTTGAATGCCGAATTGTATGTGGGTAGTAGGTACCTAAAATAGTGCAAAACTAGAGTTATAGCCGCCAATGGGCATTAGGAGCCGACAAAAAAATATATATAAAAAATTTATTTTTTTTTCTCAGCTCTCAGTCAAGATTGAGAAATGATTCTTTCACGTTTAATGCAGTTATGTATGCTATTTGGTATGAAAATACTTCCGCTATACTCAAGACACCACCCGGCTTTAGGTTGCTCAAAAACTCTTAAATATGACAAAATTCCAAGGAAATCATTTTTAAACTAAAAACTGATATTATTTTAAGATTCCTCATCTCTAAAAACATGTAGAAACAAAATTTTGTTGATATCAAAAATATTTTTTTTTTTACCTTTAAAGTTTTGTATGATTTTAGAAGGCATATCAATATCTGAAAAAAATGTAAAAAATTTGCGCTATCTTATACATTTCGCCACCTATTAAAACCAAATTTTAAGGTCTTCTAGAAGCCGTAAAATTGCATAGTTTAGCTCTGACCCGGAGTTCGCAGGATTTCCCCTTATTGAGATATCGCAAGTTATAGCTGACCTCGGATTTTTTTCATTTACATCAGTTTTTGTCTACTAAAATCTGGAGTAATCCCAATGTTATATGCATGGATAAAAAGCAGAATGTATGTTGATTCTAGTGATGCTATTACTATTGTGATCGGTTGAACGCACTAGCTGTTATGGCCGTTAGAAACTGTTAATTAAATCTCAACTTCAAAATTGTATTCTCTTCGAAGGGGGTAAATAATCAATATGTATTTATTTTGATAAAATTTCACATATAAGGGTTTTGTAGTGCGTTAAATCGAAATTTGAGGTCAGTTGTTCATGAAAAAAGATTTCCACTGATTTACAGCGGATTTCCTTGGAATTTTGTTATTTTTCAGAGTTTTTGAGCAACCTAAACCGGGTGGTGTCTTGAGTATGGTGGAATTATTTTTATATCAAATAACATACATAACTGCAATTAAACGTGAAAAAATCATATCTCTATCTTGACTGAGAGCTGAGAAAAAAAAATAAAACGTGATTTTCATTTTTTTTTTTTTTTTTTCTCGGCCCCTAATGTCCATTGGCGGCCATAACTCTAGTTTTGCACTATTATAGGTCCCTACTACTCACACACAGATCGGCATTCAAACCTGTGAGTTACAACTGCTAACGTCCCCTTGTAAGTTTGATTAAATAAAACATATTCTATATTCAGATGTAACAAAAATCCGATTAGGAATTTTTATTTTTGTATTATTATGGAGAAAATCGCCGTGTAATAGTTATGCTATCAGGTATGTCAAAGCTGTCGATCGGTTTCTGGGAATCGGCCTTCAATCATCAATTCTTTATCAGAGAATCAACATTTAGAATCGACACATCCCTAAAATAAATCTAAAACTAAAGTTGGGTAATAGGATTCATTTCAAAGATGTAACCTACTGAATTGGGCTATCAAGCAATTAAATATTAATGGCCCAGGGGAGTTTCCATGAATGGATATATTAGCTTGAGGAAGATAAGGTTTCAATAGAATATGCAAATGAGGAGAGAGATAACAAAATGAACAGCGTAGCCTTTGTTATGGAGCTTCTGGAACAGTTCCAGGTTCTTCCAGACCGCAGGAGAAATTATTATTTCAGTTATGAGAGCAGACATTGTGTTCTCCTTTCGTTCCGGAGAACCGAAAACCATAGGGCCATGAAATAATGAGGTGGTTTCAATGCGTTGTTGGTATTCGGAAAACATTTGCATATAATATATATTATGTTTATGTAATAGATAGGGTAATATTAGACGATATATGATCTATTTGCAGTGGCAGATCATTGGAGGGTGGGAGGTTGTGTCAATACACTCAATATACTCTGTCAATAAACCGAGCTAATACCTCATTAGATATTGGTAATAATCACATAGTAAATTCTCTAAATTCATGTATATATATATATATACACAGTCAAACCACGATAAGTCGAAAAACTCGGTAAGTCAAAGTAAACCCCATTTTTCGATCACGTTTATATGAAGAATTGTATTCGTTAAATTGAAGTAAAATTTTTGTCCTCACGATTCCTGAAACTCTAAGGGTCGAATTTCCTGAGATGGGAGGCTCTATAACCCGATATTTCCTAGAACCATAAACATGAATAATCCAAACTATCTCGACTCTATCCTCGCTTATCCTCAGTACTGTTTCGTTATAGGGACAAGACAGACATTTACTGCGTTAATTGTTTTGTTTTTTTATTTTAAGCATATTATATTACTTATAAGCTAAAAAAAGTTGTAGAATATTTTAAATTATGTAATTTATATGGATACTATTATATAAAAGGTCAAGCCATTTTTCGTTTGTGACCACTGACTGCAAAAACTACTGAACCAATCTGTACCAAATTTCAACCACACCATGTTCATAGCTCAAGAAAGGTTTAGCAATTATAAAATTCAAAGACTTTGAATCATATTGCCATAAAAAAGCGTAGTGAAGTTTGGCAAGCACTATTCGAGAGAGTTTAACATAGGTTCGGTGTTATACAGAGCTAGTGTATACATGTATATATGTTTATATGTACGGTGTTTTATAAATTTTTATTTATAATTTATAAAAAGTAAATGATAATGTGTATATATGTACACATGTATGTATGTATGTATGATAATGTGTATATATGTAAATGATAATGTGTATATATGTACGGTGTTTTATAAATTTTTATTTATAATTTATAAAAAGTAAATGATAAAAAAACAAATCTATTTTTTGGTTTGGAAATCTAAAGTAAACCTTTTTTCCTGTAAACAAAACTCATTTCTGTAGCACCTGGAGTCGGATTATAATCTCTATGGTCCAATGATATTATCGCTTATAGGATTTAATTTATGTATTTGAAGAACTTTATGTCTTCCCTGTTCGCTCCTCTAACCTCCCATCCGCCCTGGTTGGTATAATATAAAGAGTTTTATTAGTTCCAATACCCAGCTAAGAATATAAAAACATTTTATACAACCCCCGGAGGGCAGTAAAATATGCAGCGGTGTAACCGTCGAACAAAACTGTTACAGAATTATGACCACAATTTATAAAATTTATTTTTCAGTAATTGACCCACATTTGCTTTAATAATAAAACTTAGACTTCCTTTGTCTATTCAGACATAAGATTTCCTACGAAGAACCCTTCAGATAAGTGTTAAAAGGAATTGTATCTCTCTCACTAGACGAACAATGCATTCAATTTAGTGTAAAAGTATCATTTACATGACTGTAACTAGATTTATCTTGACATGAGAAGTTAAGTTAAAGGCTTCCCTTGTTACAAACTACTTCAACATTTACTAGAGAAACGTTCAAAGCTCCCAATTAATTAGAAAAAGATTTATATAGGGAAGGGTGGGCATAGTGGCCACTCTAACGGAAACACATTTTTTTTCAAGAAGTTGTAATTGTTAAAAATAAATAGAAATTACGTATAAAGTAGCTTATTTAGTTACATATCTTCAAAAAAATTTTGTTTAACCATATCTTTGTTATTTTTTGTAAAAAAATTTTTTTTTTTTTTCAAGTTTTATAAAATGGCCACTTTGCCCGATGGGTAAGGGCAAAGTGGCCACTGGGTATACCCGATGTAAAAAAAAAAAAATACTACAACAGCATTCAAAAAACAAATTATGTTTGTATTTTTTACAAATTAAAGTATATCAAATTCTTTAAATATGTTTTAAAGAGAAAAACAAAAAATATATAAGCTGAAATTTGCTTCAAAACGTTTTATGAATTTTGTGATTACCCTATTTCAGTTTATTTGTAGAGATCACATATGAACTCATTGTCTTCCTCTTCACACGTAGCACAAGCTTCATGTGACCAATTGTGGCAACCAGAGGATCTGATCCAACCTTCATTTTGTTTAAACTTTGAATACAACTCCTGACAATACTGGCAACCTACATCACTCTCTTCACTATCAGAATCACTAAATAAAGCACGTTTTGTCAATTTTTCTTCAGTCTTTCTTTTTTTTTTCCTTTTCTGCCATCACAGCTTCAAATTCAGCCTTGTAACGGGTTAACTGCCGGGGGAAACTGCTGCCGAACCCTTTTACCTCTAATTTTGTTGTTTGATAATGTTTGTTTTAGGGATTGGGACAATATCATTAGGGCTTAAGCAAATGAGAGTACGGCGATTGGACTTACAGCAGATGGAGCTTGGGCCTACGGTAGATGAGGTGCTGGGTTTAATAAGTGGACATCCAGGAGTTGAGGTATTAGGGCTTGATCAGCCTCTAAAGGTAAGAACAGGAGGCCTTGAGGTTGCGCTGGCATTGGGTTCGGGATCTGCATATCTTTCTTCGTCAGAATTCGGTGACACTTGATTGACTTCAGCTAGCTGTTGGGTGTGTGTCAGACCCCAAACTGGGTTTGGCACAGGTACCATATAAATATTTTACATAAAAAAATTAAAAATTTGGTATCGGGCAAAGTGGCCACAGTGGAGGGTAAAGTGGCCACTTTGCCCTTTTTGACGCTATTACCTAAATGCCGCGTGCAAGTTCTCTTACTTTCACACATGAATTTAAAGGCTATATCGCACTTATTTTTGTGGTTATTGTTAGCCTTATATACTAAGATCGAATATGTAGTTATAACAGTTATTGCAGTACACTTGCCTTACATCAGCAACTTGAAAAACAACTAAATTGATGATAACTTCTGATTATGTTAACTGAGCTGCTTCAAAACACTACACAGCACTGATGGCAGTCCTATTGAAAGTTAAATCGTTTTCGGCCTAGTGGCAGAATTTTGCAGTAGAAAAATAGATTGTGACCACAATGCCCGCCGTGGCCACTATGCCAACCTTCCCCTACATGACTGTGAATTTGGACGTCCGGAGTTGAGCTTTGGTGCTCCACAAAACCATCCATTTTATCTCGTATCTAATCCTTACAACCCAAAATTCTTCGAATAATCCTGAATGCTCCTTACTTTTTTACCAATAAATTAATCCATAAAGATCTTAAAGTTCCATATGTTGCTGATTTAGCTCAAAACTGATACCTATCCTTTCTTATTTAGCTCCATAACCACTCAAATCCACTAGTTCCTCAACTTGCTTCCCACTCCATTTCCGATAATCCTTCGAGGTGTCTGAAAAGAAGATGGCCTAGAGACATATAGTGTAGACTTTTTATTGAAGTGATACTTATGAGTATTTATTTTAGTTTTGATATGTTTTTGTAATTTTTATCAACACATTTACTTTATTTATATATTTTGTACAAATGTAAATTTCAATAAATGGAAAAAAAAAGTTTGTGCAACTAAACATAAGATGTGATTCGAAGAAAAGTGGACATGTTTTTTGTGTTAGTGTATATATATTTTACATCGAAAGAGGCAGTTGCCTCGAGATCTATTATGTTTACGCCGAGCATGAAATATCAGAACTTATGAAATATCTGTAGGTATAAACTAGCTAACAGTCTTTAGATGTAAAAAAAAAAAAAAGAAAAAGTAGGTTATCAATGAGTTTATACCAAATCAGAATAAAATTATTAATATTATTATCATTATTGTTATATTAAGCGCGACAGTCCTAGTTATGCCTTGGCTTCACAAAAAATCCATATCCATCCCTGTATATCTTCCGCCTTCCTCTTTCAACCATTCACTTCCAGCCTTCTTAGATCATCCTGGATTTTTTTATCTGTTGTCCAACCACCTCTGCCTTGGTTTCCCTCTCAATTTCTTTTCTCCCGGCCTGCCGTACATCTTCTTTTTTTGTATCCTGTCTTCCGGCGTCCTTTGCGCGTGTCCAAGCCATCGCGATCTTCCCGCTTTGACCATATAAATGATGATGACCAAACAGCCATTCCAGATCAATTTACATACCGAATTAAATAAAATATTAAAGAAACAAGAAAAAATAATTAAATTACCAGGTCTGGTCAGTGAAATAATAAAATAAAATTTAACGTTTATATAAAAATAAATGCAAAAAAACAAAAACATGTTTTCATTATTTTTAAGAAATAAACCTATTTAAAATAGATGACAAATTTATAATAAAATTAATTAGTTTGAACTTAATATATTATTAAAAAAAAAAAAAAAAAAAAAAAAAAAAAAAAAAAGTATCATTGAGTAGAGAATTCTGGTTTTTTCAACCGACAATAAATGAAAAATAATTAATTGTTATAATATAGTGTATTTCATGAACAAATTAATCATTATGCTCTATAAAAAAATTGACTCCCTTGAGACTGCCACCCAAAGAATTACATGTAGCATGTTTCAGAGGTTGGCCCCTTGACCGTCAAGGATATCGTTGGTGAGATTGCCAATTCCGTTATATGCATTTTTTCAATTTAGGATTTTTTGTAGGTTTCGTTTGAAATTGAAATCCCGTATCTAATGTAAAAATCCGAATCCACAAACTCAGCTTGGATCAGGTTTTGACAAAATACTTTTGTGATTTTAGCCCATATGTTTTCTTTTTTTTTTTTTTTTTTTTTTTTCGCTTACCTGTGATTCAGCTTTCTGTGCGAGATAAATTTTCATATTTAATGGCTTAACCTTGCTGCCTTTGTCCTTATGTTCTTTTTTTTTATTTTTTTCACTTACCTCTATGATTACATTGTTTATTTTTAAAGGAGAGTAATACTTAACCGCTGAGAGGGTTCGAGCAAGATTGATTGAATCCAGGTTTAAATATTTTTATTTGTACAGTTGTAAATTTCAATAAATTTATATAACTAAACAGAATGAATAAAAAAAATGTTATTTCATATTTGGAGAAACGGAGTCAAACGGAGCTCACTTATTAGTGAACTAGTGTTATTTAATATAACGGGAGTTGAGCTCTTAACTGTTCCTACTCTCTTAATATTAAACTATCAACCTACGGGTAAGGGTCCGTTTATGTTGGAGCTGTGATAAACGTGGAGATCGGCGATACTAGCGGAGCTTAAATAAATAGCTTAAACCACTTCTATTCTACAGTGGCATTAAGAAATTAAATAGTAAATATAGTTTATACCGAGTGAGTATATAATGAGTGATTCCGAAAAGGAAGAAATGCTTTTGTCGTTAAGTGCTGTAAAATATTATGTTGCTGCAGTCATGCGAAGGAGTGCGAATTTGCAGCTCACCCTATTGATAAGGCAAGGTTTACGTTTGGGGAATTCCAACATCTTCACAAAGATTTAAGGCAACATCGCAGAAAATTTAGTGAGTATATGCGAATGAAAATCGAGACTTTTGACTACATATTACCAAACATTTCGGATAAAATGCAGAAAAATGGTATAATTGCCACAGTAGACCTATTTTAGAAGAGAAGCGGTTAATGATA